>CAJQUN010000016.1:0-634782 GCA_907163345.1 Haberlea rhodopensis
GGGAAATTTGTGTTGGTACAGATGGAAAAAATATTTTTCGACACAAAAAGTTTTTGCTTTCATATAAGTCAATTTCATGTTGAAATGACATGTTAGGAACGATTCAGGAGTGGGTGGCCAATCCACATCGAGTTCAACCAACTTGAGCTTCAATAACTCGTGTTCTTGAAATAATTACATCGAGAGAATACCGAGCTCGATTACAAAACCGAGGGGAAGAAATCGACATAACACGCTCTATAATTGATTAACCATTTGAGAGTCATTTTAAAGGCAATCAAGTGAATATGTAAAAACAATTTGGTTGAAGCATTTTATCAAACACTTAGTGTGCTATACTTTGGTGTTTTATCAAGCAAATAAATGCTTCAACAATGCTAACCAAAACAGTATGGTAAATAAATGCAATAAAGTAAATACAACAAGTATTTGTTTATGAAAATTCGAAGGTGGTGGTGTAATTCATCTACGTCTCCCCTTCTTCAATCCCATGGAAGAATACTTTACTTTGAGTAAAACAATCTCGTTGTACAACTCCACTTAGGCTAATATCACAAAGATAGCCTAAACTCCTAGCCCACACAGAATCACCAAGCTCATGTTCTTTAACGTCTCACATGGAAGACATCACCCAGTTCTGATAAATCACAAATTGTTACAATGGTATTCACTCTTCTATTTTGGCTCACAAATACAATGAATAGAGTGAATACAAAGGCACAATGATTCCATAATGAATCTGATATAGCAAGGTAAGTAGTGCCGAAAGGTTTAGGGAGTGCAATTTATTTAGCAGATTTTGTCTTTGAAGTTCCCCATTTGAATCACAAATGGGTTTGCTTTGGAATACTTAGATTGATCTTCAATCACTTGTTTTTTAGCTTCCAAGACTTCTATATATAGCCCCAAATAATGATATACATGTTAGATACAAGAATATAGCCGTTGTGAGAGTTTGGTAAGTTTTCTGAGCTTGCAACGCTCATATTCTGGTTTCTGGGATATTTCTGAAAGTTTCTGTTTTGCTCCTGTAGGGTAGATCTACTTGCAATCGGGTAGACAATCCGATAGACAATATGGTAGGGTAGTCTACTTGCAATCCGGTTGACAATCCGATAGACAATCCGGTAGTCTACTTGTAATCCGGTGGACAATAAATTAGGGTATCCGGTAGACAAACCGGTAGGGTAGTCCACTTGAAATCCGATATTCAATCCGGTAGGCTAGTCTTCTTGCAATCGGTAGACCTTGCTGTCCGAAATCTGCTGATATGTTCTCTTGGTTATGTCTCTTGATTGTTGATTTCTGCGTAAAGTGATCAACATGAAAGTTGTCGCCCTTTCTCTAAGATTTCCATGGAATCAAAAATCGCTCGATTTCAAGTTTGTATGAGAGAGTTATGCTCAAAATACGATGTGATACTCCTGCTGTAAGTTTACTGATTTTGTCGCACAATACATGACTTGCTGGAGCTTTTTGGTCCATCTTAACGTCTGATTCAATCTTCGACTTATGAATATGATTTGTTGATCTTTATTTTATCTTTTCAACCCATACTGAATCGCCCCATTTGATAAGAGAGCTGAGAGTTATGGCCAATATATCACAGTTGCTATAATTTGTCCGTTGTTGTTTCAGCTTTGCACCAGCAGACTCTTGCAATCAGTTTTCGTCAAGTAAACTTAGAATCTAGACTGCTGTATTGATATACGACTTGTAGTAAATTGAGTTGGCTATCCAACCCTTTGGAATCAGATCATTTCGATATCCGAGCTATGAGATATGATCGATTTAGTCAGCAGTGCTCGGGGTCCAGCGGAGGTTGAATTCTCATTTCAGCAACCTAACTCAAAGTCATTTCTTAGCACATAAAGCTCAAAAATATCATATAAACTGCACAATTGATGCAATACGTTAGCAACACAATAACAAGTTTAGTTAATATCAAAATCAAGATTATTCGGGATTCCAAAAACCCACGCATGCACCAACAATAGCGCCTACATAGTTACAAGCATCGTCTACTGGTGCACATGGGTTTTAGGTTCACTGCCTACCTATGCACGCGTTACACTAGGATTTTACGTGCATGGCTACAGGTGTACATGGGGCCATTGAAGTTGATGAACCCAGATGCACCACTTAACACCCCTTAACAAAAGAAATCCCCCTAGTACAAGGAAATGAATTTGATAAACATTGAAAAGAAAGCAAAGCTAGTAGCTTTCGAAAGAGAAATGAACGGTATTGTACATTTCCATGTTATACCATGGCATTATTTGCCTTAACATTGATAAACATTTGTTGAGACATCTTCATTGTGTTGGGTTTCCGTACCCCGGGCGTCAGATCCAAAACACAGCGAAAAAATAAGCATAAACAAATCTGACCCAGGGACGGATCGATTGCGCTGATTCATATATAATGTGAAAATATCATAATATAATGCACGAAAAGAGATTACCGTTCACCGACGTGAATCTGATAGCGGTAGTCCCTCGAGTCCAACCAACCTGACCAGATCTTCAAGTCAACACCGGTGCTAGTCTGATGTCGACTTTTGATATGAAAGAGTGAATTGATTAAGAGTGATCGGTTCCCTTAACCCTATATACAAATGCTATATTTATAGTTGTAATTAGCTAATTGGGCCAGGGTTAATATAAAGCCCATTGGGCCAACGTTTGGCTTGTAGGGCATTTATGCTAACAAACTCTCACTTGCCCAAAGCCAAAACAAAACTACAAACTCATAATCCAAGTAACTCAAACCAATTGAATAACTTGATGTACTACTAATGTACATAATTATGAGACATAAATATATCAAACGTTTTAATTTTAGAACTTTCTATAGATGAACATTTTCAAATATAGAAACTCCACTAAAGCGATGAGCTTTCAAAAATTAACTTCATCTCTTCTAAAATCACTCAATTTGAACACTTAACATTTAAGTCTCAATTCTCATCAATAGATCGGCGGACGGTTGATTGTGAACCAGCGAGGCTCAAGTGTATCATAACAGTAGGATCACAACCTTTGTGATTTAGAAGTCAAACAACTTTCTTGGGCTTACCCTGAATGCCCCATTGTCAATTAAACTCCTTTAATAGACAATGACATAAATATAATTCCAGCAACAACCTAACCGATCGTGGGGTAGCGCCTAGCATCTGCGCTTCACGAAGACCTAGATACAAATGACTAGCAACGTACGAGAACCTGTCAGCCATAGTTAGCGTGCAGTACATTCCTTTCACTCAATATGTCCCGATTGAATCAAGGGCATTGGTTGATCGAGACCCATTATGATTTCAATAACTATGTATTTGTTTCACGTTATATGATTCCTTGTGTGCGAATATGAAAAACTCCTTTTTCACAAGCACTACCCACTCTGGCCAGAGATTCCTCGAATCATATATAGAAAAACACATAGGACATCCTGGTTCATCAAGACCAGTGGTGAATCCCCAACGACAATCATAGGCCTCTGACAGCATCACTGAATACCCAAAATAATGACTTTATAACCCACATGTGATCAGTCATTAAATCAAAGTACACAGCTATCTATCAAGACCCCAATGACGCCTCGGGTCATGAGGAGTAATGGTGCACAACTATGACTAGAAATTCTATACTCGACTAACTGTAACCATTTATAGAATTCCGAGTAGGGTCGTTCAGTGAACTCATTCCTAATGAGCACCTATTCATGTGTGCTGACTTCTCCAAGCCAACGCCGATGAAACGTGGTGCACTACACTAGACACATCATGAATATCAGTCTCTAACGAGCATATATCGATATCCCATTCTCGAAGGCTCATCGACCATGAACATTTAGAAATTGCAGTCGAGAATGTATTTCATGGTCACCATCATATGCGTAACCACATTCTATAGACTATAGCAATCTCAAGGACTTCATCAATGCATCAAGATGCATGGGTAAACAGATGAAGAAGTGCCATATATATTAATATTCAAACAAAGATTTATCATAATAAGATTATAAGTACAATCAATCAACTATTGATTTACTTAATCGCATATGACAACAATATCTTCACTTTCCCAAGCCAACTACACATGTGTCTCAAGACCATCTTCCCAAGATGTCTGACAGATACCAATCGTTGCAAAGGCTTTTTCAGTGGATTCACTATATTTTTCTGTTGAAGTGATTCTCTCGATAATAATGTCGCGTCTACCATCTCTCTCATTAGATGATATTTCTCAATATATGTTTGGATCCTGATGAGATAATGGCTATTCATAATAGCTCAAATGTTGTCACAGTACAGGGACTGTGTCAACCGCACTAGAAATTACACCCAACTCTTGGATGAAATTTCATATCCAAACTGCCTCTTTGATGCATCGTATGCTGCAATGTATTCAGCTTCAGTGGTGGAATTCAATGTGGTGTCTTGCTTGGAACGTTTCCAAGAGACATCACCATCATTGAGCTTAAATACAAATCCGAACATCGATATGGTATCATCTACATCCGATTGAAAAAACAGCATCAGCTTAACCTTTCAACTTTTATTTCTCCACTTACAGATCCAAAAACCATGAACATATCATAAGTTCTTCATAAGAACTTGAGGATTATTTTCACAATTTTCCAGTGACCTTCACCGGGATATGTCTGATGTCTACACGTTACTCTAAGAACATACATCAGGCCAAGTACATAACATAGCATACATTACGCTATTAAAAAATCGAAACATAAGGTACCAATGTCATCTTTTCACTCTCCTCATCAATCTTAAGACCCATTGACTCGAGAGATGAATACTATGACATATTATGAAGTAACTCCTTTTTCGACTATTCTATGCTAAACCATTTTAGCACAGTGTTTATGTACATAGATTGAGAAATCTCAAGCATCCTTTAGATCTATCCCTATAGATCCTTACGCCAAGCACGTATGCATCTTTTCCCAAATCTTTCATGGAGAAATTAGTAGATAATCATGCTTTAATTGATTAATCCAACATCATTCACAATGAGCATGATATAATCGACTTAAAGCTACACAAATATAACCATGCTCCCACTAACCCTTTTGCACACACATGGCACTTCCGGATTTTTAACAAAACCAAACAATTTGATGATGTTATCAAAGCGAAAGTTCACTTCGGGATGCCTTCTTAGGCCAATAAATGGACCTTTGGAGTTTGCAAACCTTTTGCTCACTCCCAATGGTTGTGAAGCCCTCTGGCTGCCTTGTATAAAAGTCTTCACATCCATCTGTTATATCTCATAGTCATATGAAGATATAGATAATAAAATTCGAATAGACTTTAGCATCACAACCAATGAAAATTTTCTCATAAACAACTCTTTGCCTATGAGAATAACCGTTTCTCACCAGTCAAGCTTTGAAGGTCACTATCTTCCCATCCACTCCAAGCTTTCACTTGTAAATCTATGCAGCCAATGGGAACAATTCCCAAAGAGGATCTACTAAGGCCCATACCTTATTATAGTACATGGAATCTATTTCAAATTTCATGGCATCTCGCCAATATCCCAAAACGATGTCCAACATCGACTCCTTGAAATTTCTAGGATCACATCCATGGTCAAAATCATTTTGACTACTTTCTAGGAGTAAATTCAATTTATCAGGAGTTCTTGAAACATTTTCGAATCTCCTTGGTGTGTGTAAAGCAAAGCTTATGATTGACTCAATTAATTTCACCGTTTTCACTTTTCTAGTGGTTTGTGGTTCTTGAACCCTTTCAAGTTATATTATATTATCATTCCTTTCTGATAGAAACATTTTCTCTAGAAAGACTGCACTTGCGAAACAAACACTTTGTCTCCAATTGATAATATAAATTTCCACAAAATAACATAAGATGGATCAACTATCCAACTCATCTCCCACTGGCTGCTTCACATAACAGAACAATCTCAAATCTATATTTGGATTATTTTTCAGTCCATATCGTATATGGAGTTTTGGTCACTGCATTTGTATGAATTATGTTCAACCAATATGTAACTTAGAGAGTTACTGGAATAGAATCACATTCTCTTTAAGATAACTCAATATCATCTTGCACTACCATTTAGTGCTCCACATACGTCCATATGAATCAAATTCAATGGACATTCAGCACATGCTAAATATATGTTGGATTTAAGTTATCACTTTTTATATTCTTTGAATATAATCATACTAATCATTCATAAGTTCACCAGATTCAATAAAACATGCATTCTTAAAAATACTGCAAATCACATTCGCATATTTAAAAGAATATCATTCTCTATCAAAATAGGAACAATGTTTATTATTAAATCTAGAACAAATAAATAATTGCTCAAACCAGTTCAAGATTTTATATTAAATAAATGTTTCAAACAGCCTTTGCAACAAATCTTGCAATAATGCTTAGCCTCAGGTAGGTTTCATCTTCCTAGGGCTCTCTACTTCTTCACATCACATGCAACTCTTTGCAAAAATGCGAGCACAACTTGCATCATATACCAAGGAAGTAGAACCAATAGAAACATTTAATTTTAATATAAAACATACCTTTCTAGAACGCTTCTAGTCTAGGTATTCCTTACAATTTTGCGCCAGTGACCAGCAGTGAAAACATAGATGCATCTCCTTTCTTAGTTGCTACTATATCCTTTTCGTCTTTTGATGTTGGGAACCATTTCCCTTCCTCTTCTTTATCCTTGAACTCTTCCTACCATTGGTAGAAGATTCGACAAGAAGAACACGTTTCTCCTTTTGAATCAAGGACTCATGAGTTTCCAACATTTTGCCTATAAGATCAAATCTACAGACAGTTAATGGGGATTTTTCACAACAAGAGATATTTTTCTTACACCATGCTCATAGACCGAAACCCCATCTCGCATGTGAAATGAAAATAGCTCTTTTGAAATCACGAGTCTCAGTAATCACGTCCGTTCACCAAACAACATTTGTAGGTGTTGGAAAATATTAGCAATGTGAACGAATTTCTCATATCTGTGTTGAAACTCATTAGTGACATTGATGCTATCATATAGCACATAGCCGAGAGATCATCGTCCCACCACTTCTCAAGTGTGGCTATCTTATCATGAGACGAACGGGGAGACACTTCAACAGGAGGCTCCCACCAAGGGTATATAGCAACCTTTTAGAAGCGAGCACTATTTTAAAATTAATAATCAATCAGAATAATTTGGTGCGGTTACTTTGTTTGTATCGAGAATTGATGCAATCGGATTCACGGCAATCACAATACTGAGAATAAACAGAAAATACATGCAAACCGTTTGATTATTAATTAATTCAAAAACTATGGACTTCAGTTATTGAATGCTCCCACTAAATTTTTCGAATTCGTCACCCTCATGACAAATGAACGGAAAATTGTATTTTCTTAGTGGGCTTGGAGTCCAACAATGTAAGGACCCCCGTGCCCTTAACCCGTTATTAGTGTATTAACCCTTGCCATTAGTGCATACAATCGTGTTATCAAGGGGAAAGAGATTATATGCAACCCTAGCATGAAATACCATTGATAAAATTCCTTTACATTTTTTGTATAATGTCTAAACTTTCCCCAAACATAATCCATAAACATAACATGCACCTTTATACATACACTAACATGCTCTCAATTCATTTTGCAATTCATAAATAATTGCATGCAACACATAAATGAAAAGAGAAAGGCCCTTGCCTTCTTTATACAACCCATATACACATAATAGTGCTCACATGCGAGCATCAAATAAGTATACGTGTATCCAATGTATAAAGTATCATGCTCAATACCGTCACTGGTACTTCAATCCTGGAAGCACCTCAAATCCACAGCTCGAGCTCGACTCCAAACCATCGATGTACCTTTCACCTGCCCCAACAGAGACAGCCCCCACACGGGGTGAGCATACCAATACCACCAAACCGATAATCGCAATAATACAATTCATAATTTACAAAAATGTAAATGTTATGAAATATAAAAGATGCTCCCTGGATGGTATCATCCTCATCCGAGATTCCCTGTACTGTCCTTGTTCTCAAAACAACCAAAACCATCAAATTCCCAATAGTTAGTTAATCGTTACGTTGATTAACAAATCCGTATGCCACGTACCGATATCATAATCAATAATATCAAATCATTAACAATGCTTACAGATATTCCGTATATCTCACTTATGGTTCCATAGTTATATTTCATCGCTCGCTCTACAATAGCGGCATTTTATTATCACGCATGCTCAACAGCAGTGGCGTCATAACTGATGTTCGCTCAAAGGCGACAACATCCAATCATTGCTCGCTCAAAAGCGGCACCGTATAATTCTCAATGTCTATCCATTTATTGCAATATAATGTACCATGCATTCAACAATTGCAATTACAAAAAGGGCTATGCTCATACGTTATACGTACCTTATAATTCTGAAGTTCGAGTCCAACCTTGCCTGAGTCCCACGACCCGATGAATTATGTGCTAAACACATAAATAACTCGCAATTAAACACAAGCATGCAATCACGTGCTCCAGCACGTTCACACCAATCCTATCGTCAATCCAATACGATTAACCATTTTAAAAGACCCCGATTAAGCATGCATAATACCCAAAATATTCCAATTTATGGGTTTAAATGATAGCCAAAAACTCAACCGAGAATTCCGTTTTAATAAACTTCGGCTCCAACCAATCCATTTAAAAGTATAGCATTCCCATTGGAATGTAGACAATGCCCCGAAAATCGGCTATTTAAACCCCAACTCCAAAATCCCATGTTTTAACAAAGTTTTGGAAAAAACATCTTCTAGTAAGCGGTGATCGATCGCCATTTACGCGCGATCGATCGCCATACCTTACTGCCGGGCAGAACCACCTCGCAATCGATCGCCATGACTTTACGATTGATCGCCAAACACCTCGCGATCGATCGCCGCACTGTTTATCTTCCACAAAAATCCAGCAGCTCGTCGCGATTCATCGGCACTCCTCGGCGATCGATCGCGACCTGCGATTTTCCGAAAAACTCGAGCTTCCATGGTGTTTTGACACCCTAACTCAAAACCAACACCCCTAACTTCCTCAACACCTCCAATACACCAAATAAACTCAATAAAAACACTAAAATTTAGATTTTTAACCAAAACCCCTAATTCTCAAATCCAACCTAAAACTCAACTATCTAGCACAATACCATAATCAAATCGAAGCAAAAAAGCGAGGAGAAGAAGATTACCAGCTTTTCTTCAAGAAATCGGGCTCCCAAGACGAGCCCCCATCGATTTGTTTCCAAGAGAAAAGAGGGAAGGGTTTGGGGTGAGAGAGAGGCGTGAGGGAGAGGAGAGAGAGGAGAGATTCCGCATAATGACGGAATACCGAGTCCATTTGGTATATATAGCACGAAGGCTCCAAAATACCAATACCTCCACAACTACATCATGATTCATTAAACATCATATGTTTTCAATAATTATCTCTCCAACTCAAATTCTATTACCAGCCCCAGTACAAAGTACTTCGGACCCCAGATTCCACCAAAAACCAAATTCCAAGGTTATCACCACGATGAGAATACAATCTCATCCCTTGGATCCAACGACTCCAAAAAAACCGGATTTAAAATCCCCGGGAGTCCCAAAACCGCAATTAATTCATAATTGCCACAATTAAAGTCCTTTAAGGATTATTACCATACCGGGATTAACACCAATAATCCCCGGGCATCACAATTATCCCCCACTAATAAAATTTCGTCCCCAAAATTTGCACAGGCACACTCCACGTATCGCCGAAACCACGCAATCCAAAAGGATCCATATTGTCGAATCATGAACGTGACATGAAAGACACACCAACCGCGAGAATACCGACCTCGCACCAGCACCTGGAATGGAGTAACCTCCCAAACCAACACAAATTCAAGAGAATGCTAACCATCTCAAAGCAGTCAGCCAACCATAACTGCAAATCAAACGAATCATTCGTGATTCCAAAATAGATATCGCCTCGATGATATCTTTATGATTTAGCCTACGATGTTAACCATACATCGTTACCAAGGAAACCACCAGTACACTACAATGTACTTATACCACATCCTGCTTCCGCTTTCCAAATCCATCTCCATCAAAGGAGTAGTTGCACTACATTGCAACACGGATTGGGCAACAAGCGCCGCCAGCCGCCAGCCCGCGCTTCTACCGTCGCTTAAATCATTCGCACACAGGTCCTGAAAATTCGTCTGCAACATTTGCAAAGATCTTCCATGGAGCTCGCGAATACATCCCGAGATCCTCCGCGAAACCTCGAGCATATCTTCCATGGAGTTCGAACGAATTCGTCTGCAACATTTGCAAAGATTCGCACGAGTCTCGTGCAAGATAATCCTTCGATCGATCGGCACCTGAAATTCAAACCATGCTTTAAACTTTCTGCCTCGCTCGATCGATCGGGACCAAAATCTCGATCAATCGAGCACTCTGAAAAATCGGGACTTCTCCAGATTTTCGAGCACCTCATTTCCTACCATCATTTCTACTTCATAAAGCGTAAAACATGCTTGAACAAAAATGTTATAAGCTTCATAAAACTACCATGCATGTGTTCAAATCAAAGGTTTAACAAAACCTAAGCTAACATGCATCATAACATCTTCATAAACTTCAATACTCATCCAAATTCCCAGAAAACAGGGCACTTATCATCTTGCCCAGATTTTCGAGCATATACTTCCATAACTAGAAATCTATTACATAAAACATGTAATATGCTCGAGCAAACATGCTAATAGCTACATAATACTTTCATGTAAGTACCCATACCAAGGTTTCTCCCAAACCTATACTATCATGCATGAAAACAACTCAACAAAACCCAAACTTAACCAAAGACTCCGAAAAACAGAGTACCAACTTACCCCTCTCTTTTTGCTCCTCTTATTGCAAGGTTTTTAATGCCCTTAAAACCAAGTCTTTTCCTGCCTTGATGCAGCTCTTTGGGACGAGAATGGAGGAGAGGAGGAGGAGAGAAGGAGATGGAGGTTGATTGGAAGAAATGAGTGGTAGCATGGGTTGGGCAAGTGGGGGGTATGGGTTGAACAAGTGGGGGGGGTGGGGGTGGTGTGGTTGGGGTGCCATGTGGTGTTTAATTGTGCCCCGGTATTTAGCACGATGCATTAAAATATCCTAACTCGATATTTTTCATCTTTATTTAATTAATACATCCTCTAAAACACTCAACATGCTTCCCACATCATATCATCATAACATAATCATAGCCCCCAATTAAATGCACCACAACCCTCTTAAACACATCGTAAATCATCATCATAGCACATAATTACATGACATTTCGGGGGTATTACATTATTTGCTCATATTTAGCTTTGAAGTTCAGACTGGACAAGCTTTATTTGCTCCTCATATTTATTAATTTCGAAATTCAGATAGGCTTTATTGGCTCAAATCGGGCAAGCTTTATTTGCCCCGCATATTTATTAAATCTGGAGGTTGGATGTATCATATTTGTGTTGGGATATGCCCTAAGACAAGTCATTAGATGATTGTTTATGACATACAAATGTATTATGATTTTATTAATGGCAAATCATTATTATATCTTATTCGAATATCTGTGCAATATGAATTGATATATAAGTTAATGCCCTTAGAATAATAATATTGTATTGTTCTTCAATATTGTCCCAAGTCAAGTATTATCATGAATCGGGATAATGATAATGCATTGAGACTAGTATGTTTTGATTGATGAATTGTTCATTGATATGAGATATCAAATCAACACATGGGTACATGTTAGAGAACGATGTACTGGACAGACCCACCATGAGAATGCTACATGGATAGTTATATGAGTGTCATAAGCAATTCTCATAGTGATAATAATGTATGTAATCCTTACGACTTGAGATCATTAGAGATCCCAATATAAGGAGTTATGTATCTTGATATTGTCAAACGTTACCTGTAACAGGGTAAACTATAAAGGCAAATATCGGATACACTACGAATTATGTAGAGGGATGTTGATTGATCAAGAAAGGATTTGTCCCTCCCATATAACAGGAGAAGTGTTTGGGCCCTTGATCAAGTAAGACTAAAATGCATGGACATGCTCGAATGAGTCGATATGTGATATCAAGCTTATTCGTTTATTCTAGTTCTACTTGGGGATCAAGAAATAAAGATTGAATATACGAGTATGACTATTCCATGACTCGTGTTCAATCTAAACACATTGGACAAAGGGATTAAGTTACAAGATTTATATTATCACAAGTTCTTAGGTTATGTCGAGTCAATGACATTCTTGTAATTTGGGTAGCCTTGATGTGTTGCTAGATACCGCTCATCGCTTGTGACATAAAATGAGATTTTATGTCACTGCCAACATTGCAAGATCCTATCGGGTCGCACAAAAGATTAAATCGATAAAGGGAATTAAATTCATTGGATGAATTAATTAATTAAGAAGAGTCTTAATTACATGATTATAAGGATTTAATTAAATCATGGGTTTGGGCCCATGAGACTTTAAGAAAGTCTTGAACCTTAATTAAATCTTATAATATATTAACAAGGTTATAATTAATTGTTAATTAATCATTCAATTGATAACCTAGTCTAATAACCTAGCCACCTTAGAGGATTCGGCCGCCTCTTGTTCGAAGGATCACCGCCGCCGCCGCCGTGATCTTCAACAAATTCCGGCCACCGTCCAGCGGTTTAGAACCGTGTGACTTTGCTTCGTTTATAAACAAGTCTAGCAACTTGTTATTAAACGATCCCTTTCGATTTGATAGTGTGGATACCGTAGAGACAAAGGTGAAAACTTTTGTTTGTGACTCGTGGTGCTACATCGCGGAGTTTCTGCATCAAACACGCTACAAGGGTGAGACTCTTTTAATCATTCCGATATGAATACTCTGTATAGGTCCTCGGTTAGGAATCCATAGTTTTAAATTTCCGCTGCGCACTTGTGTGTTGGATTCCTTACAGTGGTATCAGAGCCGTGTACAAAGCTCATATCGGAATTATGTGGTTAATTGTTTAATCATATTTTGAATTGTATTGCATGCTTTAAAACTGTATAATTCATATATGATATGGAATAAATCGAGTTTGTGAAAATCATCGTATAATTGTATTTGATATAATTGGCGAATTATTGTATACGACACAAGAATGCGCAAAATCGAACCCTTGGCACATTATGGTTCGACCACCATTATACTTGACCCACGGCTGCCACATGAGGGCTAGGGTTTTCGAACCCTTGGCTCGAGATGGTCTAGCCGTTGTGGCTCATGTTTATGCATGGAGGTGTCGAAACACGGCTAGGGTTTAGAACCCTTTTGGCTCGATAAAGTTTGTAGGCAGCGCATGATGGTTCGATCATGGTTCACGGAAAATGAAGGTCGACGGCTAGGGCCACATGAGGGCTAGGGTTTTCGAACCCATTGGCTCGAGATGGTCAAGCCGCCACCGTCATGAATCATGCATGGTCGGGCCGTGGCTCATGGCTAAGATTTCGAACCTTTTAGGCTCGATAAAGCCATGGACGGCGCTAGGGTTACGAACCCTTATGGCTCACTGAGTCACGGCCGTCGTTCATGGCTCAACGTGCATGGGCCGAGACTTAGGCTAGGGTTTCAAACCCTAGGCTCATGTGTGGTCCAGCCGTGTGGCTAGGGTTATTCGAACCCTTATGGTCCATGGCTTGTGACGCGCCAAGTATTCGTGGCATGTGATGTCCCGAACGTACGATAATTTTCATAAAATTTTATTTTACAGTTTTAATTAGATTTAAATTTTAAAATGTTTAGAATTTAATTAATTAAATGTTATAGCATGTTTTATGTGTTGTTTGAGCATGGTGCATGGTTATAGCCCTATGACCTATTAGATAGGATTTTGTGAATGTTTGTAATTTATTACGGCCTGCGAGTCGTACCTTCTCTATTTTTCCTAAATGTTATTCCTCCCCTATGTTCCCCTCGAATGTGACTCGAGGAATTCTCTATATCTTGTAAATGTTATATAGTATAGTTTATTTTATTGATGGAGATCAATGAAGATGGACCAAGGTGCCGGGAAGATGAGGCCATTCACAAAAGGGAGCCATAGAGGTGCTTGGAGAAGTTACCTTAGGTTGACCTTATAGTGTTTTCTCATTGGCTTGAGAAAATCATTAGTTGGGGCTATAACCATGT
Source organism: Haberlea rhodopensis (assembly GCA_907163345.1). Taxonomy (NCBI): domain Eukaryota; kingdom Viridiplantae; phylum Streptophyta; class Magnoliopsida; order Lamiales; family Gesneriaceae; genus Haberlea; species Haberlea rhodopensis. Next base: position 14,259 of record CAJQUN010000016.1, read on the forward strand.
CACGTTTATTTTATGTTGATGTATGAGATGCATGTTTAATGTTTTATTTAATATTGATGCTTGATATACATATATGTAGATATGTATATATTCATATATGTACCAGACATATTTTCAATATTAATAAAATCATGAGATCAATAAATCCCTCTTATAATATTAAGTTTCAAGATGCCTTCCAATTAAAAATACTCGTCAAGACTTCGATTGAACATGTGTGGGTTTGCCAAGCAAAGCACCGTGACAATCTTAGTAAGGCGCGAAAGGATAAAAGTGATATCCGTGTTATTTTAAAATTGGGTTCGACTTAACTAGCGTTATCTCAATAGGATTGGGAACCTAGAGGCATGGGGTTGGAAAATAATTCATTAGATGAATTTGAACAAAGCGTTGTTCGTCCAACCATCCAAGAATTGCATGTGATTGTAATTGACAAAGAGTTGTCTACCTAAATAACCGAGTCTTGGGCGATTAGCCAAAGTTAACTCAAGATTAAGTGAAATATGGATCTTGGCCCACTAAAGTTTTCGAGGGTTGATAATTTTAAACAAAATAGTGGGAGTGTCATTTAATATAAGACCATATTAAATGATTAAAATCATAAACTTATTTTGCATATTTATATTGTAGATATCAATGGCAACCAACAATGTTACAAGCACACTATCATTGCGATCGGTCTTTGAGAAGGACAAACTTAATGGGACTAATTTCCTAGACTGGTATAGGAATTTGAGGATTGTCCTCAAACAAGAGAAAAAGCAATATGTCCTAGAGGAACCCTTACCTGCTGAGGAACCTCCCTTGACGGCTGCTAAAGTCGATAGAGATGCTTACAAGAAGCATCAAAATGACGCACTTGATGTTGGGTGCCTTATGCTTGCCACCATGAACTCTGAGCTTCAGAAGCAACATGAGGAAATGGAGGCGTTCGATATGATCGAGCACCTAAAGCAACTGTACCAACAACAAGCAAGACAAGAGAGGTATGACGTCTCTAAAGCGTTATTCCAGTGTAGAATGGTAGAAGGAAGCCTAGTTGGAACTCATGTGCTCAAGATGATTGGGTACATTGAGAATCTGGAGAAGCTGGGTTTTCCATTGGACCAAGAGTTGGCCACTGACGTGATCTTGCAATCGTTGCCTGAAAGATTCAGTCAATTTGTCTTGAATTACAATATGATTGAAATTGAAAAGACTCTACCACAGTTGATTGGCATGCTGAGAACTTTGAAGCTAACAGCAAGAAGTCTAAGCCTACAAATGTATTTATTGTGAATTAAGAGCAAAGGAAAAACTAAAGCTAAAGGCTACAAGAAGAACAAGAAAGTCCTTGTTAAGTCTAAGCCACATGCTTCTGCACTAAAACCAAAGGGAGGAGTGGCAAAAGAGGGGAACTGTTTCCATTGCGGTGAGACCGGACATTGGAAAAGAAATTGCAAAGTTTATCTGGAGGATCTTAAGAAGACGAAGGGAAGTGTGACTTCCACTTCAGGTATTTTTGTTATAGAAGTCAATTTATCTACTTCTTCATCATGGGTATTAGATACTGGATGTGGTTCTCACATTTGTGTTAATGTGCAGGATCTCAAAAGGAGTAGGTTGTTAGCGAAAGGCGAGGTTGATCTCCGAGTAGGAAATGGAGCAAGAGTTGATGCATTAACGATAGGAGATTATTCATTATCTTTGCCTTCTGGCTTAATTTTAGATTTAAAAGATTGTTATTTTGTGCCGTCGATTACTAAAAACATTATTTATATTTCTTGTTTGGACAAGTGTGGATTTTCATTTATTATAAAGGACAATTGTTGCTCCATTTATTTAAATGATATGTTTTATGCTAATGCACAAATGATTAATGGTCTTTATGTATTAAATCTTGATATGTCTATCTATAACATAAATACTAAAAGGATTAAAAATAATGATTGTAATCCAACGTATCTCTGGCATTGTCGCTTGGGCCATATAAATGAGAATCGCATATCAAAACTTCATAAGGATGGAGTATTGGATTCATTTGATTTTGAATCATATGAAACATGTGAATCTTGTTTAATGGGCAAGATGACTAAAGCTCCTTTCAAGGGACATGTTGAAAGGACAAATGATTTATTGAGTCTCATACATAGTGATGTATGTGGGCCAATAAGCACACATGCTAGAGGTGGTTTTCAATACTTCGTTACATTTACTGATGACTTCAGTAGATATGGTATGTGTATCTTATGAAACACAAGCATGAAATCTTTGAAAAGTTCAAGGATTTCAAGAATGAAGTACAAAACCAACTTGGTAAAAGTATCAAAAACCTTCGATCAGATCGAGGAGGTGAATACCTAAGCCAAGAGTTTCATGACTATCTAAAGGAGTGTGGGATAGTCCCACAACTCACTCCTCCGTATACTCCACAATGGAATGGTGTATCCGAAAGGAGGAATAGAACCTTGTTGGACATGGTTCGATCAATGATGAGTCATGCAGATCTTCCGATATCCTTTTGGGGACATGCTTTAGAAACAACAATATTCATACTGAACCGTGTTCCATCTAAATCAGTGGAAAAGACACCATATGAGATATGGACTAGGAAACGTCCTAGTATGTCTTTTATGAAGATTTGTGGTTGTGAGGCTTTCGTGAGACGTCACGCCTCTAACAAACTTGGACCCAAATCTGATAAGTGTTTATTTGTGGGGTATCCTAAGAAAACGAAAGGATACTATTTCTATTATCCCACCGAGAACAAAGTGGTTGTTGCTCGGACTGGTGTCTTTCTTGAAAGAGAATTTATTTCTAGAAAAACCAGTGGGAGACATATAGAACTTAGTGAAGTTCAACCACAAGAAAACACTGAACATGATATTGAGATGGAAACAGAGCACTCACCACAAGTTGTTGTGGATGAAGTGCCTGCTCAAGAGACACAAGCCCAGCGTAGGTCTGTAAGAGAACACCGGGAGCCACAGAGATATGGATTTCTTGTGACTCAACAAGGTGACTTACTACTTATTGATGAGGATGAGCCGTCATCTTATCAAGAAACTATAATGGGCACTGATTCTGAGAAATGGCAAGAGGCCATGAAATCTGAGATGGAATCCATGCATGCAAACCAAGTATGGACTTTGGCTGACCCACCTGAAGGGGTGAGACCCATAGGGTGCAAATGGATTTTCAAGAAGAAGACCGACATGGATGGTAATGTAGAAACCTTTAAAGGTCGACTGGTAGCAAAAGGTTTCAAACAAATTCATGGTATTGACTATGATGAAACTTTTTCACCAGTTGCCATGGTTAAATCCATTAGGATCTTACTTGCAATAGCTGCATTTCATGATTATGAAATCTGGCAGATGGATGTCAAAACAGCTTTCCTTAATGGAAATCTGCTTGAGGATGTGTACATGACACAGCCCGAGGGTTTTGTCGATCCAAAGGATGCTGGAAAGATATGCAAGCTACAACGATACATTTATGGATTGAAGCAAGCTTCTCGGAGTTGGAATCTTCGTTTTGATGATGCAGTCAAAGAGTTTGGTTTCATAAAAAACGTAGATGAACCTTGTGTCTACAAGAAGGTCAGTGGGAGCATAATTATCTTCCTAATATTGTATGTAGATGACATACTTCTAATTGGGAATGATATCCCTGCCTTACAATCTGTAAAGATTTGGCTAGGGAATTGCTTTTCTATGAAAGACTTGGGTGAAGCCACCTATGTATTAGGTATCAAGATCTATAGAGATAGATCAAGAAGATTACTTGGCCTAAGTCAAAGTACATACATAGACAAAGTGCTAAAACGGTTTAGCATGCAAGAATCAAAGAAAGGATTCGTGCCTATGACACATGGGATACATCTCTCGAAGGATCAATGTTCTTCAACACCAGATGAGAGACAACGCATGAGTAAGATTCCATATGCGTCAGCTATTGGATCTATCATGTATTCCATGATATGTCCTCGTCCCGATGTCTCGTATGCTTTGAGCATGACGAGCAGATATCAAGTAGATCCAGGTGAAAATCACTGGATTGCAGTGAAGAATATCCTGAAGTACTTGAGAAGAACTAAGGATACATTCTTGATTTATGGAGGTGAGGAAGAGCTCAATGTAATAGGTTACACTGATGCAAGTTTCCAAACTGACAAAGATGATTTTCGATCGCTATCAGGATATGTGTTTTGCCTAAATGGAGGTGCTGTGAGCTGGAAGAGTTCAAAACAAGAGACAGTAGCCGATTCTACAACTGAAGCTGGGTATATTGCTGCCTCAGATGCAGCAAAAGAAGTTGTTTGGATCAAGAAGTTCATTTCTGAACTTGGGGTGATGCCTAGCATACTAGATCTGATAGAACTCTATCGTGACAACAATGGAGCCATCGCATTGGCTAAGGAACCTAGATCTCACCAAAGATCCAAGCACATACTTCGGCGCTTTCATTTCATTCGAGAAATCGTTGAAAGAGGAGATGTTAAAATATGCAAAGTACCAACAGATGATAATGTATATGACCCATTGACGAAGCCACTGTCACAGCAGAAGCATGATCGTCATACTAGATCTCTAGACATTAAGTATATGTCTGATTGGTCTTAGTGCAAGTGGGAAATTTGTTGGGATATGCCCTAAGACAAGTCATTAGATGATTGTTTATGACATACAAATGTATTATGATTTTATTAATGGCAAATCATTATTATATCTTATTCGAATATCTGTGCAATATGAATTGATATATAAGTTAATGTCCTTAGAATAATAATATTGTATTGTTCTTAAAGATTGTCCCTAGTCAAGTTTTATCATGAATCGGGATAATGATAATGCATTGAGACTAGTATGTTTTGATTGATGAATTGTTCATAGATATGATATATCAAATCAACACATGGGTACATGTTAGAGAACGATGTACTGGACAGACCCACCATGAGAATGATACATGGATAGTTATATGAGTGTCATAAGCAATTCTCATAGTGATAATAATGTATGTAATCCTTACGACTTGAGATCATCAGAGATCCCAACATAAGGAGTTATGTATCTTGATATTGTCAAACGTTACCTGTAACAGGGTAAACTATAAAGGCAAATATTGGATACACTACGAACTATGTAGAGGGATGTTGATTGATCAAGAAAGGATTTGTCCCTCCCATATAACAGGAGAAGTGTTTGGGCCCTTGATCAAGTAAGACTAAAATGCATGGACATGCTCGAATGAGTCGATATGTGATATTGAGCTTATTTGTTTATCTAGTTCTACTTGGGGATCAAGAAATAAAGATTGAATATACGAGTATGACTATTCCATTACTCGTGTTCAATCTAAACACATTGGACAAAGGGATTAAGTTACAAGATTTATATTATCACAAGTTCTTAGGTTATGTCGAGTCAATGACATTCTTGTAATTTGGGTAGCCTTGATGTGTTGCTAGATACCGCTCATCGCTTGTGACATAAAATGAGATTTTATGTCACTGCCAACATTGCAAGATCCTATCGGGTCGCACAAAAGATTAAATCGATAAAGGGAATTAAATTCATTGGATGAATTAATTAATTAAGAAGAGTTTTAATTACATGATTATAAGGATTTAATTAAATCATGGGTTTGGGCCATGAGACTTTAAGAAAGTCTTGAACCTTAATTAAATCTTATAATATATTAAAAAGGTTATAATTAATTGTTAATTAATCATTACCGTAGAGACAAAGGTGAAAACTTTTGTTCGTGACTCGTGGTGCTACATCGCGGAGCTTCTGCATCAAACACGCTACAAGGGTGAGACTCTTTTAATCATTACTATATGAATACTCTGTATAGGTCCTCGGTTAGGAATCCATAGTTTTAAATTTCCGCTGCGCACTTGTGTGTTGGATTCCTTACAATTTGCTCATTGTCTCGAGAGAGTCGGGATAATATTTGTTAGAGTTTCAGACGATCTTTTTGTGCTACATTTCTTATTAGCTCAGGATATATACTACTCTTGAGCGGATGCACTTTAGTTCAGAATATTTATCATATTGGGAGCCAATATATATTTATTAGCTCGGGATTCCCGATCATTCCTGTCAACTCAGGATCCTTGATTACCTAAGTCAGCTCAGGATTCTTGATCACCCCTATCAGCTCGAGATCCCCGATCACCTATGTCAAATTGGGATTCCTGATCTCCTCGTACCCAGTCCGACCTATTACGATTGGCTTGAGTTTTCATTGTTATGGTCGCGCGAAGCACCCATAACCTACCATACCAGTCACTCACATTATCAATGATCATCACCGACTTGTTATGGTTTCACTGAATAAGGTGAGTTACGAAATCTGCACTGTTGAGCTGAGCTAATACTTAAATCGAGACAGCAAGCTGCGCTCTAGCTCGACTAGAGGGGGAGGCTAGTGTTATACCATGATATTATTTGCCTTAACATTCATAAACAATTGTTGAGACATCAACATTGTAGAGAGGACATCGATGGATTAATTGGAGGGAACAAGACATAAATGAGGGGAGGTTAGGAATTTTAAAGGACCAATGGAAATAATGGGTGGTCAATTGTTGAGGAAAAGAATTCTTGACTTCACCATTTTTTGGGCTCCCATGATCATCTCTCTCGGCCTCATCTCCTCCGGAGAAGAAGATTTTCCTCTTCATTTTTGTACACTTCAGTATTGCATACAAACAATGTAATTCTTGACCAATATTATAATGGAATTTATATTGAACTACGTCTCATACTTTTCCCCTATTTTAAGGTTTTCCACATAAAAAATACTTGTGTCTAATTTATTATTGCTATGTGGACTTATTTTTGGGAGCAGCATCCATGCTTTTTCTTCATTTTTACTCCTGGGATTAAACTTTCTCCCAAACAATCACCATCTCATGTCTTCTTTGAATGCTAAATAATGGAACAGCGCAGGTAAAATGAACCAAGAACACAGCAGGTGCTGCTCGTTACCATATGCGTCGCTGAATGCGGTGCTGACTCTATCTCTGGTGCGTGAAGTGGAGGAACAGCTGGATTTGATAACCACAGAGTACGAACATGTGCGTCCCGAAGTCTGGATGCAAAAAATATCCGTTTCTTTCAAGTATAACAATCAAAGGCCAATACTACATAAATATGGCCCTAAAGTAAAATTTAATGTTTTTTAAAACAATTAATTCGGTTTAACCTATTAACCGGATTTTTTTAAAAATAAACCAAATTTTAGGATTAATTACCGTCCAAAATCGTTGGTTTGACCATTCAAAAACCTCGACCATTAACCTTAACCTTCTTTGGCGGTTCCGATTACGGTTCATAAACCGTCGGTTACAGTCCGATTCCGGTTCCGATTTGACCATTTATTTTTTAAAAAAATTAAAATATTATTAAAATTTGAAAAAAATGTATAAAGTATTTGATTTTGTTTCCACCATGGATTAAACATAAAATAACATGCTCAAATAATCAAAATGTGTAAGATATATTTGTTTGATTAATATATATAATAACACTCTATTTAGATCAACAAGGCTCTTATAACTAATTGGTTAAAGTTAATTATTTCATGAGTTCAAACCTATACAATAACATATATTTTAAATTTAGAAATGTAAAAAAAAAAAAAATAAACCCTTTGAAGCGCAGATTAACCGGCGGTTCACGGGTTAGAAAATTATGTCCCTTAACCGGTCCGTCTATAGACGAGCCGATTACGGGTCTGACCCTTCGAACCGTTGGCTCGATTAATCGGCCTGCTGACCACCGTCCGATTTCAGGCTGGTTAATGGTCATTTATGACCCTTGGTCGGATCTACATCACAACAATTTTAAAAAAAATTAATTAATAAACCACTAAATAATTGATCTTGTAATATTTATTGTCAATAAAATAGGGTAAAATGGTTATTCAAAAACGTGTTTTGTGTTTATTGTTTATTGTTTTTCCAAATATATATATATATATATATATATATTATCACAATATGTATTAATTTTAATACATTTAATACCCATTCACATCAAAAGCGATTTTTATAATATTATGATACATACATTTTTTGAAATTTTTATCACTGTATTATTTATCAACATATTTCCATAAATTGATATTTCAATAATCTATCATTCTTTTCAATAAACGGTGCATTTGGATCGATGGATTTGAAATGATGGATTTCAAATTCCTTGAGTTGTTTGGATTGACAAAATTAAAGTGAATTTCAAATCCACTCTAGATTAAATTAAACATTTTCAATCGCAAATTGTGATGGATTTCAAATCCACCCACCTTGGATGTCATTTGAAATTCATCATAATCCTTTCACCCAACGCAAATCCATCGATCTAAACACAACCTAAATGAACCAGTACCTATAACCAAGGAATGCAGACATTTCAAATAACACAATAACCAGTTTAAAGTAGATATATTACTTCAAGCCTATGTATTATAGGAAATATTATTGCCAGAACAAATTTCATATTAAATTAATGGAAATTACTCTGGTAGCAACAATAATTGCTTTGGTAATATCATAACACATATATTATATAGATGCCCGTATCAATAACTATACTAAGAAACATGGCATGCAACTAGTAAAGAGGTCAAATGTATTGATTTTCTTGCAAAAAATACGAAACCGAAAATAATGCTTAAGACTGTTTTAATACCCTATAACAGATTCAATAAGCACATTTACTTTTGTCTGTCCCCCTCTTGAAGTCATATTAAGCTTAGACTAATCCGAAATTGATTTGTGTCGAATCAAAGTTATATCCTATCATCTATCTTCTCCATTTTCAAGACTCAAACATGAGATCTTGGATTTAATAAGCTCATTTAACCAAAGGTAATGCAACTTACTTTTCTTCCAATAAAAGAACTTATTTGTTAGTTACATGTCATATGTACGACTGCAACTCAAAGGGATGACCAGAAAACATACCCGCAAATGGAAGAGCAAGAAAACACAAGATTAAATCGAAATTAAAACCATTTGTCGAAAAAATTTCATTTATTTTCTAAATGAAACTGATCTGAGACATGAATATCACAAGAAACTGACAAGTGTTCACCCGTTTTGTTCGTTCAACTCAAGCATGAGGTTTATGATTGTTCCATCAGTGTAATCATTCCTCATTTTTGGTCCAGCAAAAGGGACGTGCAGGAAAGAAGAGATAACAATTCTTCTTGGTTTGCGGAACCAAAACCTTGCCATCTTATTCTACCCATTTTGTCAAGTAAAAATATGTACCTGCATGGCATCAGTTACATGATTATATTTAAATATACTTCAAAAATATTTGATGTAGATTATCAGGCGATAACGCTTCAAAACGAGATATGATGAAAAGATCAAGAAAAAATTCCATGTACCCGGTCAGAAGATTTAATATTCTAAGCTCTTTCCTGAAGTAATAGTGATCACCAAATGAATAAACTATCTGCCGTTTCACATTGTCTTCCGTCTCTCCAGGTTTTGGCTTCCTCATAATTTTAAGCAGTAGTTTCTTGATAGGGGTAAGACTCAATAACCACGAATTTATAAGAGATATCTGCGCAAGAGAAGCTATCATAAGGGGTGGAAATTATTCCTTAGATGACATTTTACGTACAATCAAATATGGGATATGGGTACCGAAGTGTAAAATACTGCCAGGTATAAGATCCTGAGAAAGATTTCACGGGATAAGACAGATACGACCATGCAAATATATCAAATTTGGATTCAAACTACAATAACATTATTCCACATTAAGAGCTAAATAATAAAACAAGAAACATGACCATCGTGAATTACATCTATCCCTTATGCAAGCATATCGAAGACAGATAACTTTAACATCATGCCTCACATTCTCATTTTCATGTCAAGGTTTGAGGAAAACAGGCAAAATGGCAAAAAAGTGTTTCAGACAATCTTGGGCAACTCAAAATGGATACTAAGGTGATCTTTGGTTGGACTTTCTATTACTTCAAACTTTTGAAAATAGTTTACGAGATATTCTTTTAGAAGTGTACTTGATAAAACATTTTTGGAAGTTGATGTGATACTTTGTTATTAGAAGTTGTGATTTGTATAGTGTTCGATAAGTGATGGATATTCAATTTTTGAAAATATGATTGTGGGTCTATACTTTTTGGGAAAAATGCGTAATAGTGACAGAAAAATGATTTTTGAAAGAAAATGAAGTTGATTTTGATGGTCGATAAAAACAAAACAGCTACTCGGTTTTCGAGTAGATAAATTTCAACTTAGAAGCCCAAAGAAACTTTATGCCTGGAACAGTGTCACAAAGGCGAAAGCAATCAACATAGTTATTAAAAACGCACAATTCGTGTCGCCTTAGTGCAAGGCGACACGAGGCACAGGCTTCCCGCCTTGCGCGCCCCGCATGCTTCTGCAAGGCGTACCTTGTGCTCCCTGCGCTTTTTCTGATTAGCGAGGTGTGTACCTTTTCGCGCTTTTGTTAACACCTGAGAGCATAGGGGGGTTTAGGGGCTGCTAGGGTTTATTTGGGTCATTAGATTTGAATTTGGGCTTTATTTGAATTTGGGGCTTATTTAAAATAAGCCCAAACCCTAAGACACTGTTAGATTTACGGTTTATTTGTTACAAATTATTAGCCCAAACCTAATAACCCTCCAGCATCCTCGTTGTTGCCCTCCAGCCGCCTCGCCCTCGAGGCTGGCTTTTTGTTTATCCATTTGTTTTTTCATTATTTCTTGTTCTTTATTCTGTTTTTTCTTGCCAAACCCTAATAGATTAGTTTTTATTTTGAAACTTTCGGTAGTTTAATATTTTGTTTAATTGTGTTGTCACTTATACTTACTTTATTATTACTTGGCTTCGTTATCTTTAGATTTTTTTGTTTTATCTATTGGACACTTTTGATATATATAAAAATATATAAGTTAGTCTACATAGTTTCTATTTCTTGTTCATTTCGTTTTGTTTAGGCTATATTCTTCAGAGTGTGTACTAGTTAAGTGGTTCTCTGAGCATACTTTTAGGATCTGGACCCTATCGTACTCAAGCTGCAGTATGGAGGGTGATGTAGAGGAGATGTGTCGGAGACTATCGAGGACAGCAGACGAGGAAGCAGGCCGGTTAAAAGGGTTTTTTATTAGTGGGACGACTATTGTCCAGTAAGCAAGTCCCTCCTGAATCCTTCAAAAGGACTTTCATGAATTTATGGAATCCAGTGAAGGGTGCTCACAGTGAAAAATTGGCCAGGACTGATTCATTTTCCATTTTAATCATATCTTGGATCTAAAGAGAGTGTTTGAAGGATGGCATTTTGATAGCCACATTCTGATTATTTCAGAAGTAGCAGGAGGACCAAGATCCAATGAATGTCTCTCTAGAGTGGTGTGAATTCCATGTTCAAGTATCAGGTCTTCCCTTTAACAAAATGACTGAAGCCATGGCGATACATATTGATAACGAATTGGGGATTTACAAAGATGATGATATTCACAAGGAAGGAGGATATTGGAGGTCTACATTAAGGCTACGGGTCGATCTAAATATTCACAGACCTCTTCAAAGGGTCCTGAATCATAGACATTCAACTGGGGAATGCTTGACAGTTACCTTCACATATGAAAAACTTCCAAACTTATGTTACCTTTGTGGTATTCTAGATCATATATACCGTGATTGTGAAAGGAAATATGCAAACACGGGGACGTTAGACGAATTGCCATATGGTGATTGGATTCGAGCAGTAAGACGCTACAAGATCGAATTGGCATATCCCTTTTTCTGACAACCGAGGTCCACCGATATTATAGCCACGCCTTGAATCATTTCCCCTATTTCCGGAAACAAATCAACGGAATATTGGTACCGTAATTACAGTTGTACCATCCCCAAAATCGTGGGTGAGAAACAGGCTACTGCCCACCATATCATGGATATTTTATGCCACCAATTGCGCCACAAACGGGATCACATATAATCGGATCACCAATATTACGAGGCTTTGAACGTGAAAGGGCTTTAGTAAGGGAATGATTATAAATATGGAAAGCGGTCAAGATATTGCCGTAGATATGGTGGATCGATTGCAAAATAATGACATCTCATCTCGACGGGAGGGGGACAGGATAGTCCATAAAGCTATGGAAGTCCAAAGTTCTGTAATGGGCCACCTCCTAGAGCCTAATCTGGAGTATAATTCCTCAGTATTAAAGAGTCCAACAACAGGGGACTAAAAAACGGGGCAAACCAATTGGTAGTGGAGGTACTAAGAGAAATGTGATAATTAAAAGGAAAAGAAAGGTAGTAAAGGCGGAAGATTACGACAAGGATGCTATGATACGTCCATTAAAGAAAAGTTTACCCTCAATCCATTTGTTGACACAGGAACCTTATTATGGATCGGTGGTGGCTGCGGCGCAGCCTCGTTGGGAGCAATGATTTCCTTAAGTTGGAAGGCTTGGGGAACCCACGGCGGTTCGAGCAATCGGCGAATACATCAGAGATCATCGTCCCCAACTCGTCTTCCTTATGGAGACGGGACTTACAACATATAAGGTAGATAAGTTCAAGGAGAAGTTTAATTTGTTTGGCATTGCAGTTCCAGCTCGAGGTAAATCCGTGGGACTTACATTATTATGGGATAAGGACATTGATGTACTGATTCAGAGTTATTCTAAGAACCATATTGATGCACATGTTTTTAGTGATGTGAATGATGAAGAGTGGCGTTTTACTGGCTTTTACGGTGAGCCAGAAGTTACCAACAGAATCCATACATGGAATTTACTATGTCGTTTGTATCATTGTTGTACGGCCCTGTTATTAATTAATCCAGACTAACAATGATTATACAAAACACGGGTATTTATTTGGTTAAGAATTTGGGAGAATAATTAAATTGGCAAAGGAAAAGTCAATAAAATATTCAAAAAAAATTGGAATTGAAGAAAATAAACAAGTTAGATGAATTTTGAGAAAGATCGGATGATTAAAATGTAATTGTGTTCCGGACAACAACACATTATATTGGATTGGTGTAATTATATAATATAAATATATATAAGTACATAGTGGAGGACACACACCACACTATAACACACCTACCTTTGCCTAGAACCCCATCAACTTCCTTCTATAGCTTCATCCTTCTTCTATGTTTTCTTGTTGCTCTTCCTTCTAAATATCATCAAAAACACTTCCATACTTGCATGCAAACAAGGATTTGGAGAGAACAAGCACTAGGAATTCGAAATTTGCAGCAAGAAGAGCAAGAACAAGAAGTGGTGCAGCGAAACAGCAAGTGTTAGAAGAAACCTGTGAGCATGGACAAATTTGATTGATGATTTGGCTTCAATCTTGAAGATAATTGAAGGTATATATGTATATTATAAACTGAAATGGTCGAATTAATGGCAATTAGATGGAAATGTTGCTGTAATAGATGAAAAAGTTGCTGTCAAATGCATTCTGTTTCGAATCTGAGCATAGGCAGTCTGTTCATCAAATTACTTTGATTTGTGTGTTTAGAATTTGATGTTTCGGTCTAAATGCAAGTTGTAGATCTATGAGTTATCTTTCATTTGCCACCGGATTCAGTCCATTTGAAGTTTATATGAAAGAGTTATGCTCATTTTACAAAAATGTATACAAACTGAAAATGCAGTACATGCGGGTGCATATGCGTGTTGTTCTTCGAATTTCTGGGAAACATGTGTTCGTAATTTGGGATTATGATCTAAATAAGAGTTGTAGTGTTAGGTGTTACCTTGCATTTGGAACTGACCTCACTCAATTTGGAGTTAGGATTCAAAAGTTGTGCTAATTTTACCAAAATGTATGCAATCTGGAAATTCAATGCATGTGAGTTTTTATGCATCGTGTTGGTCTTAATTCTGGGCAAAATGTGTTATGAATTAGGAGTTGTGCCCTGGATGAAAATTGTAGTATGTTGAGTTGTCTTTAATAGGCCACCGAAATCACTCCATTTGGAGTTATGCCATTTTTACTAGAACCATTCAAGCTAGAAATCAGATTTTTAAATGTTATGCTGTTGGTGTTCAAGCTCCCTTTAGATGGACTAACCAGCTTGAACTCATAAAAGATGAAATGTAGTTTGTTGAGTTGTAGAACTTTGAAACTGGAATCGAGTCGTTTTGATGTCGTATGAATTTAATAAGATTTTTCTACGAAACTGGGTCAGCTAGAAAAGGGTAAATTCCTCCGTTTTTCCAACAGATTGTTCTTGGCCATTTTACCTAGGCTAAATGAACCATTTTGAAGAAATGTTGAGCTGATGAAATGTTCATTTTTGAGTTATCTTTTAAGCTAAATTGGACCCATGTGATTTGATTATGTGTCGGGCGAGTTATGAACTAATTCCTTCGTTTGCACGAGCCAAAATGTTGGAAGTCGGCATTAGGTCTAAATTTGAATAATGTTTTGATGAGTTTAAGACTAGAATGTGACATTAAATTATAATTGGAACTGTTATGACCAGATTATTATATTCAGAGTTGATTGAGAAGCACTCGGAAGAGTTAGTTCTGGTCGGAGGTACGTAGAAATGAGTTTTATCACGACGTCTGGCAAAAACGTGTAATGATGCTAATGTATGACCTTATACGTCATTATTTGATTTGGATGTTATATTTGATTTTCTTATGTGACTTGCATAAAACATATATTGATTTTCACAAGAGATTGCATGACATATTGAGTTGCATATGTCATATGATGCATAGATGATTTATTGGGCATATCATATTGATCTTACCACTCATTTGATACCCTTTGATTTTGATGAAATCGATGACAGACAATCTAGGTAGTAACTGTAGTCATGCGCGTTGTCGCCGGACCTAGACACGAGGGATGTTGGGCACAGCACAAGAGATTATCCTAGCGCAATGTGTGTGTCATTACCCAGGTAAATCTGGATATTACAATTACGCTGATCGATGCGTTTTGGACGGCGAGTTAAGTTGTCGCCTCGATATTTTGATCGTTACTGAATCGTAGAGAAGGTTGTTTCAATGGTATATCGATTGACACTATCACAGTAGTTATCATTGATACATGATGGTTTTCATGTATCCATGTATGAGATTGAGACATTTCATGTAATTTAACTGGATGAGTTTGAAATAGACCGTACCTTATCTAGGTGGAAAATCAATCAGATTCTGAACCAGTAAGAGTGAGATTTGAGAAATAAAATCATTCCAATACATGTCTTCTCTGATTTCGAGGACAAAATCTTACAAGGAGGAGACAAATGTATTAATCCGGATTAACAATGATTATACAAAACCCAGATAATTAATTGGTTAAGAATTTGGGAGAAAAATTAAATTGGCAAAGGAAAAGTCAATAAAATATTCAACAACTACAAAAATTGGAATCGAAGAAAATAAACAAGTTAGAGGAATTTTGAAAAAGATCGGATGATTCAAATGTAGATTGCGAATTAATATGTTGCGGACCACAACACATTATATTGGATTGGTGTAATTATATAAATATATATAAGTACATAGTGGAGGACACACACCACACTATAACACACCTACCTTTGCCTAGAATCCATCAACCCCATCATCTTCCTTCTAGAGCTTCATCCTTCTTCCATGTTTTCTTGCTGTTCTTCCTTCTAAATATCATCAAAAACACTTCCATACTTGCATGCAAACAAGAATTTGGAGATGACAAGCAGTAGGAATTCGAAATTTGCAGCAAGAAGAGCAAGAACAAGAAGTTGTGCAGCGAAACGGCAAGTGTTAGAAGAAATCTGTGAGCATGGACGAATTTGATTGATGATTTGGCTTCAATCTTGAAGATAATTGAAGGTATATATGTATGTTTATAAACTGAAATGATGGCAATTAGATGGAAATGTTGTTGTAATTAGGGGTGAGTATTCGGTCATTTCGGTTACCGACAGAACCGAATTTCTGAAAACCGAACCGAACCGATTTTTAAAACTGTAACCGAACCGACCGATTTTTTTTTGAAAACCGAACCGACCGAACCGAAAAAAAATCGGTTATTTCGGCCGGTAACCGAATTAACCGATATTTTTTTTTTAAAAAAAAATAAATTTTAAAAATTAGATAATGTGATTTTAAAAATTAAAATAATTAGATTATTTGATTTTAAAAATTAAAAAAGTAAAAGAATGATATTAATTGATTTTTTTAAAAATAAAAAAACAATTTATTTTTTAAAAAAATATTAAAAAATAAAAAATTTCGGTTTATTCGGTTAACCGATATTTTAAAAATGAAAACCGAAACCGAACCGAATTAACCGATTTTTTAAAAAATCAAAACCGAATTTCCGAAATAACCGAACCGATTTTCCAAAATATTTCGGTTTATTCGATTTAACCGAACATTTGCTCACCCCTAGTTGTAATAGATGAAAAAGTTGCTGTCAAATGCATTCTGTTTCGAATATGTGCATAGGCAGTCTGTTCATCAAATTACTGCAATTTGTGTGTTTAGAATTTGATGTTTTGGTCTAAATGCAAGTTGTAGATATATGAGTTATCTTTCATTTGCCACCGGATTCAGTCCTTTTGAAGTTTATATGAAAGAGTTATGCTCATTTTACCAAAATGTATACAAACTGAAAATGCAGTAAATGTGGGTGCATATGCGTCGTGTTCTTCGAATTTCTGGGAAACATGTGTTTGTAATTTGGGGTTATGATCTGAATAAGAGCTGTATTGTTAGGTGTTAGCTTGCATTTGGAACTGACCTCACCGAATTTGGAGTTAGGATTCAAAAGTTATGCTAATTTTACCAAAATATATGCAATATGGAAATTCAATGCATGCAAGTTTTTTTGCATCGTGTTTGTCTTAATTCTGGGTAAAATGTGTTATGAATTAGGGGTTGTGCCCTGAATTGTAGTATGTTTAGTTGTCTTTAATAGGCCACCGAAATCACTCCATTTGGAGTTAAAATGAAAGTTATACCATTTTTACTAGAACAGCTCAAGCTGGAAATCAGATTTTTAAATGTTAAGTTGGTGTTTAAACTCCCTTTAGATGGACGAACCAGCTTGTGATATCCGAAAATTAATTGTATTAATCCTGGAGTGATTATGATCATTAAATGATTTTGATTGTGGTAATTAGGAGATAATTACGGTGTTGAGACCCCCGATGATTTTAATCCGGTATCGAGGTTGTTGGATTCAAGGATTGAGATTTTATTCTCATCGAGGCGTTAAACCTTGGAATTGTGTGGGTAGTGGAATTTGGAGTCGGGGAGCTTTGGGTTGAGGTTTGTGACGTGGTTAAGTGAGTGAGAGATAATTTTTGAACCCACATGATTTTTTAATGAGTTATGGTGCGAGTATTGGAGACTCGGGTTTTTGGAGCCTTGGTACTATATATACCAAGTGGACTTAATGTTTGATGATTCACTCACTTTTTCTCACGCTCTCCACGCCTCTCACCTTCCCCCTTTCTTTCCCTTGTTGAGAAATCGATGGAGCTCGATTTTGAGCAGGATTCTTGAGCAACTGACTAGGTAACTATCATCATCTCTCGATTGTGAAGGTTTTGATAGTATTTTTGCAAGATTTGGTTAAGATTTGTGAGGGGTTTGAGTTTTGAGTTTTTAGGGATTTTTGTTATTGTGTTATGTTGAGTAGTAATTGTGTTTATGTTGAGGATTTGGGGAGTATTGAGTGTTGGGTTTGTTGATTTTGCTCGAAAAACGTCATTTTTTGGCTGAAACAGGGTGGAACGATCGATTGTTAAGGCTGGAGTGAGCGATCGACGCGCCGTTGGTTAATTTTGGAAGACGATGAACAGTACAAGCGATCGATCGCTTGAAGCTTAACGATCGATCGCCAGGAGGCATTAGCCAAATCTGCTGAGAGGTGATCGATCGCCTGGAGAGCAGCAATCGGTCGGCGACGACTGATCTTTGAAAATTTATTTTGTATTGTGATTTTGATGCATGCCTAGCCCGAGTCTTTTATACGATTAATCATCATGTTTTGATGATATATACGGAGGTTGAGTACGTGTTTATGTATGTAACACTGTGCACGTGATTGATTGTGAATTATGGCAATTGTATAGCGCGTAATTCACCTGGTCTCGGGGCAAAGGCAAGGTTTGGCTCTTACTATTGGATTATAAGGTACGTATGACGTATGAACATAGTTAGATATATTATTATCATAAATTAATGAATAATATAATATTGTTGCGCTAAAGGGTATGTGTTATGAATTGTGGAGATGTCGCTGTTGAGCGAGCAATGAGTAAGATGTTGTCGCTGTTGAGCGAGCATTGATTATGATGCCGCCGCTGTTGAGCGTGCGAGAGGTTAGAGTGTCGCCGTTGTTGAGCGAGCGATGTGATACGATGGGATGAGACTGTGAAATCATTAATTGTGATATATTCGATTTCTGTAAATCATGATTGTAATGATTTAGCTATAACTGATTATGGAATTGGCGGTTTGAGCATGAATATAGTTAATCAATGTAATGATGACCTGACTTTGGAGTTTGATGATTTTGGTTATTGTGAGAACAGGAACAGCATGTGAAATTCCATATGGTAACAGTACATACAGGAAGTATTTTTTGAATTCGCAGCTTTATATTCTGTAAATTATGAATTGTGAAATTGATGATATTGAGATTGTGCTATTGGTATGCTCACCCTGTGTGGGGGCTGTTTCTGTTGAAACAGGTAGAACAGGTACACCATTGGCTCTGGAGATGAGTTCGAGCTATGGAAGGAGGGTGATCATAGGAGCTCGGTATCAGTGTTTGTATGAATAACACTTCTTATACAATTGATGCACAGTCATTGGTTCAATGCTCGTAGCATTTTGGTATGTGTATACGGTTTGTATAATTTAATTAAAGGGAATTGCATGATGAATTGATAATATGTCATTAGTGTAATAGTGAGTGTATAGTTATATGAATTGAGTATTGTCGAGAATCGAGACGGATTCTGTTCAAAAATTTTATGGAAGTCATGTTATGATAAAGAAGCATGTAGGAGAATCCCTAGATGATATGAATGCATGCACTGATGAACAATGATAAATGCACAAATGACGTGATTAGGAGTCGGGGTCCTTACACAGCTTGACCTCATAAAGGATGAAATATAGTCTGTTGAGTTGTAGAACTTTGAAAACTGGAATCGAGTCGTTTTTGACGTCGTATGAATTTAATATGATTTTTCTACGAAAATGGGTCAAATGGAAAATGGTGAATTCCCCTGTTTTTCCAACAGATTGTTCTTGGCTATTTTATCTAGGCTAAATGAACCATTTTGAAGAAATGTTGAACTGATGAAATGTTCATTTTTGAGTTAGTTTTTAAACTAAATTGGACCCATGTGATTTGATTATGTGTCGAGCGAGTTATGAACTGATACCTTCGGTTGCACGAACCAAAATGTAGGAACTCGGTATTAGGTCTAAATTTGAGTAATGTTTTGATGAGTCTAAGGCTAGTATGTGACATTAAATTATAATTGGAACTGTTATGACCATGTTATTATATTCTGAGGTTGATTGAAGAGCACTCGGTAGAGTTAGTTCTGGTCGGAGGTACCAAGAAATGAGTTTTATCACGACGTCTGGCAAAGACGTGTAATGATGCTAATGTATGACCTTATATGTCATTATTTGATTTAGATGTGATATTTGATTTTCTTATGTGACTTGCATAAAATATATATTGATTTTCACATGAGATTGCATGACATATTGAGTTGCATATGTTAGATGATGCATAGATGATTCATTGGGCATATCATATTGATCTTACCACTCCTTTGATACCCTTTGATTATGATGAGATCTATAGTGTCATGGGGATGCACTTTTGGCTACTTTATGTTTATGAATTATGAATTGGAATATATATATATATATATATATATATATATATATATATATATATATATATTGAGTAAGTTATAATATATATATATATATATTGAGTAAGTTATAATATATAAACATATCGCAGGTGCGATCCTACTGAAGAGATTTTAAAAACGAAAAATTTTTAGAGCCACTTTTGTTAATAAATTTTTAAAACAAATCTTCCGCTGTTTACGCAAAATAATCATTGTGTGTTTGTTAATTAAACTCTTGATTAGGAACGCGCCCTCACAATTGTTCTCATAAACCGTGGTTGTGTATGGGCAACTTCAATGAAGTTCTTCACTAAAATGAAAAGGAAGGAGGATGTTCGTTGCCAAACTGGAGGATGAGTAATTTCCGGGAAGCATTTACTGTCAAATACTGAAATGAACAGAAAACATTGGAGATAATAGACGCATGGTTCGAATTCTTTCATCCATTGTATTGCTGTGTATATATAGATAGATACATAGCAGCGGTAGAGCCGGTAATATGGCCCCAAAGTTCCTTCCCTTTGAGGAACATCCGAAATTGAAATTCTCAGGACACATAATTTTTCCCATTGAATTTAATACAGAGCACATCGGTAGTCATGATGACAACAAGTAACAAAACCAAGAATGAAAGGCCACATCAAAATCAAGATCAAAAGATAAAGGGCCCACACCAAAGCTAAATCAAAAGCCCACGCAAAGTGATGAGCAGAATTATCAGATAACCCACGAACGTCTCAAACAAGTGAGATTCAGAAACCCAGGATCGGAAAAAAAATCTGATACAGACGCGATGCAGGTGACTTTGCAAAGCCGGCGCAGAAGTCCAAGAGCGAAAAAAAAATTCCGATCTTGAATTGGATGCAGAATCTCAAGAACGAAAAGAAATTTCCCGATTGCTTCGAACAAGGCAAAGGAAATTCAGATAGAAACAATCGTTCAAGAAACAAAAAATGATTTCAGAGGCGTGGCTTTGGTAGCATGTCAAATATTGAAATGAACGGAAAACATTGGAGGTAATAGACGCATTTGGTTCGAATTCTTTCATCCATTGTATTGATATGTGTATATATTGATAGATACATCATACATTGTACCTAAACTACTTCTACATTCCTATTTAGATATGAGCTATATTAGAAAGTACAAGATACACTCTATTTCCATATTGATTCAAGCATGACTCATGTCCATATTGATCCCAGGCTTCTAGCCTTAATTCACGTTGGTTCCTTGTAACAATTACCAATTCCCATCTGCATGAGTTTGGAATATTTAGGTCCCGCACATGATCCGTGAACATCTGGATAGAGGTCTCGCTAGTACATCTTGGCTCCAAAGATATCCGAGTTATAAACTCCATCATTTATTTGCTCATTGCTCATATGATAATCCCATCAAGTTAAGCCTGGAATACCAGGACACAAATGCTGCTGTTAATAGAAAGAAACGTTGGCTCCTTTGCGGCAATGTGGATTAAATATGAACATTGTGAAGAGAAAGTGTCATGACATTGGAAGGATATGACCCATAATACTCATCAGAGTTCCATCTTTGACAATATTCGTAATTGTAGATTGGGGTTACTTAGATGAAGCCAGATTGAATTCGGTAGCGTGCGACGCCAAGTTAAGGAGCTGAAAGAAAAATTGAGATACTAAGATCGAGTCCAAGGACATATGACATAATTGATGCTGATACAGTACTACGGAAGGAGTTGGAAGAGGTTTTAGATAAAGAAGAAGTTATGTGGAAACAAAGGGGTAAAGCTCAATGGATGAGGAAGGGAGACCGTAACACGAAGTATTTCCATTCACGAGCAACTAAGCGGAAAAGGATAAATACTATCCGAGGATTAATTGATGAAAATCGCAATTGGCAGGATTCTGCTGGGGGTATGCAGGGTGTTGCATTGAATTATTTCACACAAGTGTTTTCTTCCATCGTAGATTGAAATGAATGATGTATTGAGTACGATAGAGGCCAAGATCACTAAGAGTATGAATCAAGCACTACTTCAACCGTACACGCCAAAGAAGGTAACCCAAGCTCTCTTTTGATATGTATCCCCTAAAATCCCCTGGTCCTGATGGCATGCCAGCGATCTTTTATCAAAAGTTTTGGCACATTGTGAAACATGAAGTCATGACTAGCGTTTTGAATTTTTTAAACAATGGGATTTTCTTGGAAAACTTAATTACACGCATATTATCCTTATCCCAAAATGTTCCTCACCTAAATACATTACCCAATTCAGACCGATCAGCTTAAGCAATGTCATATATAAAATTGCAGCTAAAGCAATCGCTAATCGTCTTAAGCCCTTCATGCGTGACATCATAGATGATACCTAGTTTGTCCCGAAAAAGAGGGGTTATATGGCTATTACACTAGATATGAGTAAGGCATATGTTAAAGTGGAGTGGTATTTCTCAGAGAAAACTATGTTATGCTTCGGTTTTGCTTAAGACATTTGTGGAGCTAATCATGACATGCGTTCATACTGTTTCTTATTCGTTGATTATGAATGGCGAACAATTTGGTTTCCTTCACCCAACTAGACCCAACTAGACCCAACTAGAGGCATCCATCAGGGTGACCCTTTGTCGTCTTTCCTGTTCTTATTCATTGCAGAGGCGCTTAGCTCCATGATCAAAAAGGCGGAGGACCAGTTATTTCATTTGCTTTTAGCGGACGACACGATGATTTTTTGCAATGCAACAAAATTGTAGCGTGTAATATCGAAGACCTCTTGCAAAAAGTATGAATGTGTATCAGGCCAGGAAATTAACTTCCAAAAATCAACCATGTTCAGCAAGAATGAGAAGGTAGAGGAGAAGGACAAGATCAGTAGACTTATGGGCATTCGAGTGGTGGAAAAGCATGAAAAATACCTTGGATTACCAACTGTGGTTGGTAGATCGAAGACTGAGGTTTTTGGTGTTGGTCTCAAATACAAGGACCGGAAGGAAAGAATTTATCGAAAGCAGGTAAGGAGGTCCTTATTAAATCTATTCTCCAAGCAATACCCGGTTATATGATGGGATGTTTCTTATTGCCTCATTATATATTACGAGATATAGAATCAATGATTTTGGAGTTCTGGTGGGGTGATAAAGGAACTAACCAAATGCATTGGCTCAAATGGGAAGATTTGTACGATAATAAGGATATGGGTGGCTTGGGTTTTAGAGATTTGAAGACTTTCAATTTAGCAATGGTTGCGAAACAAGGGTGGCGGATTATGAAAAATCAGAGAGCCTCCTCAGCAACTCCTCAAGGCTAAATACTTTCCTCTGCAAAAACTTTTCGATGCAATGGCTACGCCACCAGCCTCACTAACTTGGAAGTGCCTGATGAAAGCTAAGTCCTTACTATCAACTGGTATGAGGTGGAGAATTGGAGATGGGTCTAACGTATGCATCTGGGGAGACAGGTGGATTCCACGTCCACAGCTCTTCAAAGTGTTCTCACCATGTCGAGAGTTGGACATTGATGCCAAAGTGAACGCCTTAATTGATGGATATCTATACATATGGAAAAAAGACCTTATCAACAGAATCTTCTTCGAAGAAGACGCTAGGCTTATCATGTCTATTCCCTTGGATCGTATGCTCTATCCAGATATAATGATATGGCACCACACAAGAGATGGAAGATTTTCAGTTAGAAGTGCCTATCATCTAGCTCGTGAACTGAAGAAGATGGATGGTATGGAAACTGGTTCATCGTCCACGCCACCGGAGAATAGGAATTGGAAGGTTATCTGGCATTCAAAGTACCAAATAATTTTAAAATTTTCATGTGGAGGGCATGTCGTTAATCTTTACCAACAATGGCAGCTTTGCATAGAAGACATATTGCGGAGAACAATAAATGTGGCATCTGTCAGACGGAATCGGAATCAACACTACATGTTTTAAGGGACTGCCACTTTGCTCGTCTTTGCTGCGCATGCACGCATATCCAACACCAATATATGTCGCTTGAATGTCGGGATATTCTGGATTGGATCAGTATTTTGCGAGATGTCTTCAGTAGGGATCACTTTGAACTGGTGTTGGTGGTCTGCTGGTCCCTGTGGTATGCGAGGAATAGGAGAATGCGTGAATACTTGGTTTATGATGTGCAAGGGTGTATGGAATTCGCGAGAGGCTAGCTGATGCAATTTAGGACTGCCATAGCCTTGGTGACGGTGTGTCCACTTGATCGATCCCCAACAAGTTGGCAACCCCTACATCTGGCAATGTTAAAATAATAGCAAGAGACGACAAGGGTTTGTGTCTTGCATGGAGTAGCATTCACTTTGATTAACCAGTTAACCCGGAATTGGCTGAAACATTGGCACTAAAGAAGGGTCTAAATTGGCAAAGCAACATGGTGGGGATTGGATTGTTCTCGAGAGTGATTGCACGAATGCTATTCAAGAGATGGCTTCCCAAACAGATAAATATTTATCCATTGGCCCAATTGTTTCAGATATAAAGAGAATGCTAGAATGTTTTCCAATGGCTCACATGGGTTTAGTGTGTAGAACATGGAACGAAGTAGCTCACCAATTGGCTAAACATGCATTGGTTTCATCTTTTGGTTTATTAGTCTATCCTGCTTTTATTCATAATATTGTAAGGTCGGAGATTCCTAGTTGATTTATATAATATCGCTTGATTTCTCAAAGGAAAAAAAATAATATATATATATATATATAAAAGTTAGTGAGTTTTACTATAGTAAAGCACGCGCATCCCGACAACGCGCTATGCGCCTTTAATAACTACGCGCTTTACTACAGTAAAGTGCGCGCTTCATGACAGCGCACTATGTGCCTTTAATGACTATGGCAATCAGTAGTAGTGGGCAACAGTTTATTTGTATGATAAAGCACCAGATTAATAGCCAAAGTTTTCCTGTTATTATCTGAAAGAAAAAGGGAAAAATCAAGAACACTCATTAAACAAATGAGTTAGTTAAATTACTGATTTAGTAGAAATATGTTGTTTTCCACTTTAACCTTTGATTCTTTGACAACCGAAAGTAGCAAAAAAAACTGTAATACCTCGTATAACTGAAGATCATCAGAATGACCAAAAGTATCCAGAAAAGGCGAGCTCCAAGAATCTACCATAGGCTGTCAAAACCCAAAAAAGAGAAAAGTAAACAAATAACAAAAAATAGCGCACTCATTAATCTAACTTCAAACATTGTAACAAATCTTTAACCCTCACAAAGGCAAAGTTTTTCTCCCAGTTATACAAGTGCAATCTTATACTTGCTTCATGTTTCTGAAAGGAATGATTTTTTCTTTTCTTCTTCACAGACAACTAAAAACTAACTCAATCAAAGAGTCAAAATCATGTTCTGTTAACTTCTCTAATCTTGTTCCATTTCATTGTAGTTAATTAATTCATATAGCAGAAGCCAGGACCAACATTACATACCAGCCTCAGAATAACATGCATTCCAAAAGTCAAATAGCAGTATATGAATACAAGATATTATTCCAGGCATTTCACATTTTCTGCTTTTTCTTTTGTGGCTAGGCTCAGCTACATTTTGACACTTACATATCATGAACAAGAATAAGTACTAGAGCAAATGGAAATTGTGACAGATGCAATATATTGTCTATATCATTAAAATTTCCAGCTGAAGAGGATAGCTCAACAAAGTCTATCTAAAGTTCTCTCACCTCTGAGCTGGCACGAAATGACAAACACAGTAATGTCGCTTTAGGGATATTCAACTTGGGGGTATTCGCATCATCCCCAGCAGAGGTTATAGGCAGCTTAAGGCTAGAACCATCCGAATAGTTCACTTCCAACGGAGGAAATTTGGCAGCTGCACTTGCAGGAATTATAATCTTATTTGCCATTGCTATCTGCATGACACACCGTACAACATTCAACATAGCAATTCAACCTCGTAAACACAAACTGTTCAACTCTTTCTCCTCCAAAATATTCAACAACAATATAACCACCACCGATATCCAACAATAAATACCATACCTTCCCACCATGCTGCTTCATCTCAGAAATGTCCGCAAAGTAACCCCTATTCATCTCATCTTTACTGTCCTAAATTATAAAGCCATTCTCATTTAACCAAATGCAGTTTCACAACACATGAATTTTGAAGAAACTGCAAAAAATTCAAGTTTGACATCAAATTACTCACAGCCGAGCACGTTCTTTCTCAATTGCCTCCTTATTTCCAATCTGTGGTCCAAACAACCAAAAGGGCATACGCCTTAAACAACATCAATATAATTTCATCAACCAAATCACCCAAAACAAATTCAAAATTAACCCTTGCTATTTAAGAAACACATCAACCTCTATTCTTATTGAAGTTCTTGGGTCAAAATCAAATCTTGAACAGTATAAAAATAATTTGAGACCTAAATCCTTATGACTTCAACTGACCTGATAAATGTCGAGGAAGCGGAAGGAATTCCATTGAGTTGGATTCTGAAAAGGGGGAACTGGGAACAGCTTATTTTCTTCTTTGATACATTGTCTAGCATAGAAATTTGTTGGCGATACTGTAAGCAGCCTCTTCAACCTCAGCATCGTCGAGGTTTTTTTTTCCTGCCTCTGTGTGTGTGTGAAAATGAATTCTTTCCTGAAAAATTAGGTACGAGGAAAGATGAATAAGTTGGGCTTACAGACTGAACATGCGCCGATATATGAGGCCGAACAACCACTATAGTTCAAACTTCACAGCCCAAATACATGTCCAACACAGGGACTTAGTTTCTAGTTACTACCTTACAAAATAATAAAATATCTAACTTTTAATAAAAAGAAAAAAATAATATATATATATATATATATTACTTTAGTAGAATATTTTAAAGTCAAGGTCCCTTTAGCATTTTTTTCAAAGGAACAACAATGACCCGGTATGTTGTTTTCAAAGTAAAGATTTTTATTTTTGTAAAAGTGAAAATCTTCTTCTTCTTGAAGAATAACAAGTGAAGATATGAAAAAAATCATTGTATCTGTTATAAAATGCTAGTATTGAACAAAACTTGAAAGAAAATTATAAGATCAATATGGATGGAAGATAAAGCAAGAGTTACAAGTCACTTTACCTGACTTAATGCCTTCAAGAGTTACAGGATGTTAATGGAACTTAAATTATAACTTATTGGACATCAATATACAATTTGTTTATAATACTCCCCCTCGGATGTCCAACATTAATGGAATATGCCTCGTTAAAAACCTTGCCAGTAAAACCTGATGGGAAAAACCTGGACGAAGGGAAAAAGAGTGGATATCCATATGAAGCTTGCGAGCGTGAGACATTTCTCAAAAGTTATCACTCTCCCTCTGACAAGAGATCATTGAGTTGATGCATTCCGATGTTGTGAATCATCCTTTTGAATGATGTGGTTGGTAATGTTTTAGTGAATAAATCTACAAAGTTGTTTCTTGACTTTATATGATGAACGTCAATATCACCATTCTTCTGTAGTACGTGAGTGTAGAAAAACTTTGGTGACATATGTTTCGTTCGGTAACCTTTTATGTAGCCATTTCTGATCTGTGTAATACAAGCAGTATTTATCCTCATACAGCAGTGTCGGTGAATTCTTTTTTGAAGTTAACCCACAAGATTCTCGAATATGTTGAATCATTGACCTCAACCATATATATTCACGACTTGCTTCATGCAATGCCAAAATTTATGAATGATATGAAGAAGTAACGGTTAATGTTTGTTTCACTGAACGCCATGATATTGCAGCACCACAACAAGTAAATACATACCCGCTTTGAGATCTTCCTTTATGTGGGTCGGAAATATAACCAGCGTCAGCATAACCCACTAATTGTGGTTCTGAATTATTTGAGTAAAACATCTATATCTTGCCAATAAGTTGACTGAAATGCTATATTAGGTCTAGTACAATTTGTAAGATACATTAAAGCTTCAATGTCACTAAGATAAGGTACTTCAACACCTAGTAATTCTTCATTTTCTTCTCGAGGACGGAAATGATCTTTCTTTATATCCAGTGAACGAACAACCATAGGATTACTCAATGGATGAGCTTTATCCATATAAAATCGTTTAAGAATCTTTTTCTGTATATGCTGATTGATGGATAAAGATTCCATCTGACAAATGTTGATCTGCAAGCCGAGACAAAATTTTGTCTTACCAAGGTTTTTCATCTCAAATTCTTTCATCAAATAATTAGTTGTCTTTGTGAGCTCTTCGAGGGTCCCCAGAAGATTTAGGTCGTCCACATATACCGCAATTATGGTAAATCCACTTTCAGATCATTTGATGAAAACACATGGACAAATTATGTTATTTATATATCCTTCATTAACGAGGTATTCAACTTCATTAACGAGGTATTCACTAAGACGGTTATACCACATTCTTCCAGATTGTTTCAACCCGTACAAGGATCGTTGTAACTTAATCGAAATAAACCATGAGACTTCTGGTTTTATGCTTCAGGCATTTTGAATCCTTCGGGGATTTTCATGTAAATGTCATTATCCAATGACCCATAGAGATATGCAGTAACAACATCCATAAGATGCATATCAAGTCTCTCTGTGACTGCCAAACTGATTAAATACCGTAATGTGATATGTCGATCACAGGGGAATACATTTCCTCATAGTCAATCCAGATCTCTGTGAGAAACCTTGTGCAACAAGACGTGCCTTATATCTCACAATTTCATTTTCTTCATTGCATTTCTGGACAAACACCCATTTGTATCCAACAGGTTTCACATCTTTAGGTGTTTGGACTACTGGTTCAAATACTTTTCGATTTTCTAAGGGCTTTAACTCAGTTTGAATAGCATCTTTCCACTTTGGCCAATCATTTCTATGTCGACATTCTTCAACGGGATTTGGTTCTGGATCCTCATTTACAATATCTAGTGCGACCTTATAAATGAAAATATTATTCATAACAACTTTCTTTCTATCCCAATTTTATCTTGTGATCAGATAATTCAAAGAGATCTCTTCAGATGTATATTCTTCCTCGTGTGTCTCTTCAGGAGCATTTGGTTCATCAACCTTAGACTGATCAATCAAATTTTCCATAGCACTTTCTTGCTTTGAAACTATTTTCTCTTCAGGAACATTTATTTCTTGTATCCTTTTCTTACGGGGGTTCTTATCTTTTGCGCTAGCAAGGCGTCCATGCTTCATGCGCTGTTTTAGTGTGCCATCAGTTTGTCCTTCGGGGACATAACCCCGTGCGGGGTGTTTATAGCCGGTATATGATATTTTGTTACTTTCTTTATATCAGTAAATGCATCTGGCAACTGATTTTCAATATTTTGTAAATCAGTTATCCTTTTCACTTCTTGCTCACACTGATTTGTGCGAGGATCAAGATGAGACAAAGATGGTACATACCATGAGATTTTTTTTCGTTCAACAGGAAGCAACGATTTTCCTCCCCCTAACGGTGGGAAAATTGTCTCATCAAAATGGCAATCCGCAAATCTTGCTTTAAACAAATCACCCGTCAGGGGCTCAATATATCTAATTATAGATGGAGAATCAAAACCAACATAAATCCCAAGATATCGTTGTAGACCCATCTTTGTTCGGTGATGTGGAGAAATGGGAACATAAACCGCACTACCAAAAATTTTGAAGTAAGAAATATCAGGCTGGTGGCCAAAAACAAGTTGCAACGGTGAATAATGATTAACTGAACTTGGCCTAACTTGCACCAATGCAGCAGCATATAATATTGCATGTCCCCAAATAGAATGGGTAAATTTTCCTTTAAAATTAGAAGTCTCGCAATTAGTTGCAATCTCTTAATAAAAGACTCTGCAAGCCCATTTTGAGTATGTACATGTATAACTGAATGCTCAACATCAATAACAATTGACATGCAATAATCATTAAATGATTGAGATGTAAATTCACTGGCATTGTCAAAATGAATAGACTTGATTGGATAATTAGGAAATTGTGCCCTCAATCTTATAATCCGGGCAAGAAGTTTGGCAAAAGCAATGGTACGTGTTGACAGTAGACTAACATTTGACCATCTCGATGATGCGTCTATAAGAACCATAAAATAACGAAATGGTCCACAATGTGGATCAATGGGTCCACAAATATCCCCTTGAATTCTTTGCAAGAATGTAGGGGACTCATTATTACTCTTCATCGGAGATGGTCTTATAATTAATTTACCTTGTGAGCAGGCAACACATATACATTCATGAGTTAACAGAATCTTCCGGTTCTTTAGAGGATGTCCATGTGTGGGGTCCTCATTACTTAATCCGTTATGTATCAATTCATTATACATATGTGAGTAGGATTGAAGTAATAAAACACACTAAGATAAGCGTTTCACTAGGAAGGTTGTTACAACAATTACAAATTTTGTGCATAATATACACCACATGTACATAAAACAACTTAACGAGAAGTACAACTCCTATGCAGTAGTTCAGCTCGCAGCGGAATTCAACTCACAATCTCATCCGCCCACATCTATGAATCTTACAAAAACAATCACACAACATGAGTATAGATGAACAACTATCTCATTGCAATAAGCAATATAAAAATGATAAAGCACTATCGTAAAATCATCAACTGTGATTGTTCTGTATCATGCATCATCAAATGCAAATATGTCATGACATGTCTCATCTATCAACCTGTTATAACGAAACAAATATGATTTGCCTATCTCAGCTCAATATGTCAGTGGAGCCTCCTCACATCTTCATATCAGCAGCACAAACCATATTTCCGTCCTCACACATTATAACAGTACAATCATATACTCAACCGGAGTATACCTCGCATGCCAAATCATATGCCCAACATTGGCATATCTATCGTGGCAACAAGCTCAACAACATGCAAGTATATCATCATGAATGTATACCTATATGATATCATCAATCATATAATCCAATCTCAATATCATCATCACAATAACATCGATACTCGTACGTCAACACGTACCTGTTATGCCACACAACAGATAGAAATCAGGCGTCAATGTTTACCCGCCTCGTTGTCCCGTCCCCTGTGATGATGCTACATAGATACCAACAATGTATAATGTCATCAACCATGTACGAAACCATTACTAAGAAAATACAACATTTTCATACTCTGGTTCTTGCGATCGATCGCTCACCCTAGCGATCGATCGGTACAAAGCTAGCGATCGATCGGTATTAAATCTGAATTTCATACAAAAGCTACGGCATTCGAGCGATCGATCGGTCACATTCAGCGATCGATCGCTACATGAACTGCCTTACATTTCCCTTGTTTCAGCGATCGATCGGTACATCATCGGTCGAGACCAAAAATTCCATACTATGGCGATTTTGAGCTTATCTTCATGGTTCTCCTTCTCTACATCACCACATACCATCAAACCTTGTTTCAACTAATACTTAACAACATATGAACACATTTCCATAACTTCTACAACTTATTTCATTGAATTCCATCTCATATTTAATCAAGACTTAGAGATTACAAATCATATCTTCACATAGATGAACCATCAACATATAAACATCATATGCTATGGAATTTGTGACATCCCCGAAATGGTTAATTGCTATTTGGCTTTAATTGTGTTTATTATGATTAATTATGTGGTAATTAATTATATGTTGGATTTATTTACCTTATGTGGAAATGCATGGTCATGTGGATAGGGTGACCCGGGGTTGCATTTCAGGGTGCATGTAATGCATGTTGGGTAAATATTATTGGAAACATGATTTATTTGCCTTTTGTAGCAATTTATGAGAAATCATGTGTTTAATTGATATTATAGTGCATTTTGAGTAAATGCTTTGAAAAATATCATGTTGGGGTGTTTTATACACCATGGAATTATTTTGGTATCATTTTAAATAAACTCACCTTTTATACCCAACCCCACCCCATCCACTCTTACTCACTTTACCAAATCATTTCCAACACCCAAACCCTTCCCCTCTTCACATTTTCGTTTTTGAGGCCAAGGGTGAAGAGAAGTTCTTGCAAAACTTGGATTTGTGGAGTTTGTTGGGTGATTTGAGATCCCCAAGAGGTATGGGTACCTCATTGTTAATTTTGTAAGGTTTTGTTTAAGTTTGGGTTGGTTTGAAGGGTTTTAAAATGGGTTTGTGTTGGGTGTTGTGATTTTGGTAGTGTTTTAGTTGGATGTTGTTTATTTGAGTTTATTATGATGTTTAGGGGTGGTTTTGAGTTGTTGGGTTTGATTAATGTTGGTGTATGTGGGTGTGTATGAGATGGGGTTGAAGATGGGTGAATAGTGCCCAAACCCCGCATGCCCGCAGCTCGGCGATCGATCGGCGTTTTTCTCGCGATCGATCGCGAGCAGCAGTGCTGAGGCAGAGGGCTTCAGCGATCGATCGCGAGATGCGCGCGATCGATCGGCGAGGCCGCGATCGATCGGCGCTAGCTCCGCGATCGATCGCGGATTGTTGAAATTTGTTGGCTGAGACAGTGTAGTCTCGCGATCGATCGGGGCTTGTTGGCGATCGATCGCGAGACACCAAAAAAGGGTTGTTTTTGGTTATTTTGTGGGATTTTTGGTATTGGACTATTATTGGGTTCTAATATTGGTATTTGTGAATATGTAGAACCAACCCAGGTGGCAACGCAGCCAAGGAATTGAGGTCCAACCACATTCCACATTTTGGAAAGATACGTAGTGGACGTACGGGCACCCAACGGTAACATGTATTTTATATACTCATTGTTTATGCATTGTGGATGCAAGTATATATGTGGTATTGCATTGTGGATGCATATACATGTTGATTTATGCCATATGAGGTATTGCATTGTGGATGCATATACATGGTAATTTATGCATATTGATGTTAGATGCATATTATGATTATTGGATGCACATCCCATGAGTCGTGGTCATCCTTTGATGATTTTAATGCTTGCCGCTTTTTGTATTGGTTCCGCTAAATGTGAAGCGAGGGGTGGGAGCGCCGCATGTCACATTTGAGCGTGGTTGTCATATGGGGCGAGGAAAGGGTATTTGCCGCTCTCTGTGAAGCGAGGGGTGGGAGCGCCGCATGTCCATTGTAGCGAGGTTATCCTATGCCGCCCATATGAATATAAGCGAGGGGCATTAAAATACACTGTGATGGACAGACTAGGGAATGGTGACCAATATGTGGTACAGTTGAGATGGTATATGATGTCATGACATGTTTTGGCCATTAAAAATAATCTGTTGATTATACTCATGAGTTATGGTACAGGGACAACCAAACGGGAAGCGTTTGAAATGCATGGGAAAACAGGAAGTGTTTTATATTGATTATGCATTTACGCTTTATCTTCATATTGTGTTGAATATGAATGATTATTATTGCTCATGTTTGGGGGTTGTCCTTGTAGGTACCTTTTTGGCATGATAGATGGGCTTGAACGGGTTGAGGTGGTGAGCTTATGAAGCATTCTTTTGAGGCAGAAAGGACAGGATTATTTTTGATAGTATCTACTCTAGGAGTAGTATAAAACTATAGTTGAACATTCATTGATTGGAATGTAATTAATCCTTTTGGTAGTCCTTATTTTGGCATGTAAAGGCTTAAGCTCATAGACTCAACATGTTTATTCTACTCTGATCATATTATTAGCCCTAATTATGCCTTGATTCCGCACTTAAGGATTAGGGTCCTTACATTAGTGGTATCAGAGCAGTGGTTAGAGAACCCGGGAACGAGTGAATGGTAGCCTTAGCATGTTTGGCTAGGTGCTTACATTTGAAGCATGTTTATGCATGTGGTGCATATTGGTGTATATTTGGTTATACTAACATGCTTATATCACTCCTGTTATCTAACGACATGATATATATATTGCTTTGGATTGTTGTTAACATTTGTGTTACAGCATGGCTGCTAATGAGGAAGTCGGAGATGTTGGGAGTGTAAATGTGAGTATTGGACAGGCTAATCCTCTACCTCCACCGGCTGTAGGAATGGAACCAGTAGTTCAGTTATTGCTACCGGGTGAGATTAGCTTGACGCAGTTTCTGTCTTATCATCCGCCCCGGTTTGAGGGGACAGAGTCCGGAGAAGAAGCTGAAGAGTGGCTGGAGAGACTTGAGCAGATCTTTGTATCGGCTCCTTGTGCTGTGAGGCTTGGCTGAGGCTAGCGGAGTTTCAATTAGCCAAGAAATCTCTGATGTGGTGGAGGAGCACAGTAATGGAAATGAGAGCACTGGGTGCTGTGATTGACTGGACGCTCTTCAGGACCAGGTTCTTGAACCGATACTTCTCCGCGGCAGCAAGACAGACAAAAGAGGATGAATTTGCAAGTCTGAGGCAGGGGAACATGACAGTGGCAGACTATGCCACACAGTACTCATCACTACTTAGGTATGTCCCCCATATTGCCTCTGATGGACGTGCCAAGATGAGAAATTTCATGAAAGGACTGCGACCGGAGCTCTATGACCGGGTTATCATCAATAACCCAACTTCTTTTGATGATGCTCTCACAAGAGCGGAGCTTGCTAAGCTAGGAGTGAGAGCTTATGCCATGCCACCACCGGTACCGCAACAGAGGCAGACTAGTGACAGTTTGAGGCCTCGGGGTGAGCCATTTAAACCCCGTGGTGCCTCTTCATCTTCGCGGTATGGTGGAAAGAAATACTTTGGCCAGAAACAGGATGGCAAGAAGGGGAATTGGTCCGCCAGTCGAGGATCTTCACAGGGGGATAGGCCGGGAGAGCCGAGGTGCAACAATTGTGGAGGGCCACATTCTTCAAACAAGTGTCCTGCATGTTATGTCTGTGGCAAGATGGGCCACATTGCTCGGTATTGTCCCACCAGGGGAGGCCAGTCAGAGTATCAGGGCAACAGGCCAAGGTTTGAGGACAGGACAGTGCAGCAGAGGCAGCAGTTTGGGCCTCGTCCATCGGGAGGTCAGACAGTGGGACCACCCCAGGGGCAAGTATATGCACTGACCAGGGAGCAGGCTCAGGCAGCTCCAGAGGAGGTGATTGCCGGTACGTGTCATTTATTTACGTACCCTGCTTTTGTTTTGATAGATACAGGTGCCTCCCATTCCTTTGTGTCTGTGGGATTTGTGGAAAGACACCATACGCGCACGTCTTCCTTGCCCACGCCTCTATTGGTCTCGACACCCACTGGAAGGAATGTTGTTGCTGATCAGTTTATGGCAGACTGCCTCATTTATTTTGAGGGCAACGAGTTGAGATCAGACTTGATTGTGCTGGGTATGTTAGACTTCGACTGCATCTTGGGTATTGATGTTCTGAACAAATATCAGGCAGTGGTAGATTGCCGGCAGAGAACAGTGAAGTTCAGACCTGAGTTGGGCGGTCAGTGGACTTTCTTTGGCAACGGGTCTCGTGCGAAGATTCCGTTGATTTCAGCGATCAAGATGTCTCAGCTGTTGGAACGTGGGCACACGGGCTATCTTATTTATGCCGTGGACACGTCTGGAAAGAGTAAAGAACTGAGAGTTGAGGATGTACCAGTTGTGGCAGAATTTGCTGATGTATTTTCAGAAGAGATCCCAGGATTTCCACCGGCCAGGGAAGTTGAATTTGGGATCGAGTTGTTGCCAGGGACATCCGCTATCTCTCGTGCACCTTATAGGATGGCACCGGCAGAGTTGAGAGAGTTGAAAGAGCAGTTGCAGGATCTCCTTGACAAGGGTTATATACGCCCGAGCGTGTCGCCATGGGGCGCACCAGTTCTCTTTGTGAAGAAGAAGGACGGTTCGATGCGGTTGTGCATCGATTACCGGCAGCTGAACAAGGCTACAGTGAAGAACAAGTATCCTCTCCCAAGGATAGACGACTTGTTTGATCAGTTGCAAGGTACCAGGGTGTATAGCAAGATTGATTTGAGATCCGGGTATCATCAGATTCGGGTCAGAGAGGAAGATGTGCAGAAGACAGCGTTCCGGACTCGATACGGGCATTATGAGTTCTTAGTGATGCCGTTCGGTGTGACGAACGCCCCGGCCGTCTTTATGAGTCTGATGAACAGAGTGTTTCAGCCGTATCTTGATCAGTTCGTCATCGTGTTTATTGACGACATTCTTATCTACTCCCGGAGTGAGGAAGATCATGTGAAACATTTGAGGACAGTGCTTCAGATTCTTAGAGAGCATCAGTTGTATGCTAAGCTCAGTAAGTGTGAATTTTGGCTGAGCAGTGTGGTGTTTCTGGGGCATGTCATTTCGAGCAGTGGGATATCTGTAGATCCCAAGAAAATTGAGGCCGTGATGGAGTGGGCTGCCCCCACTTCTGTGCCTGAGATTCGGAGTTTTCTTGGTTTGGCCGGGTATTATCGGCGCTTTGTCGAGGGCTTTTCGAAGATTGCCAAGCCACTGACTCAGTTGACTCAGAAGGGTGTGCCTTTCTTTTGGTCAGAAGCTTGTGAGGAGAGCTTCCAGGAGTTGAAGCACCGGTTGACGACGGCGCCAGTATTAGTGATTCCTACGGAGAACTCCAGATTTGTGTTGTATACTGATGCATCGCTTCAGGGCCTTGGGTGTGTTCTGATGCAAGATAAGCATGTGGTAGCTTATGCATCGAGGCAGTTGAAGCCGCATGAGACCAGATATCCAGTTCATGACTTGGAATTGGCGGCTATCATCTTCGCCCTGAAGATCTGGAGGCACTACTTATATGGCACTTCATTCACCATATACACGGATCACAAGAGCCTCAAGTTTCTATTCACTCAGGCGGAGCTGAACATGAGACAGAGGAGATGGATGGACCTACTCAAGGACTATGATTGCGAGATAGAGTACCATCCGGGGAAAGCCAATTTGACAGCAGACGCTTTGAGCCGGAAAGTGAGGAGTTCTGCTGAGGACGTCATTCATTTGTCGGCTATGATGACCTCCTATTGCCATATGGGCTATGACTTTGACATTGATGCATCACCAGTGTATGTCTCTACCTTATTAGCTGAGCCAGATATTTATGAGAACATCAGGAGAGCTCAGAGATCAGATGCTGAGGTTCAGAGATGGTTGTCTATAGTGCATCTTGGTCAGCCGACGAAGTTCAGAGTGGCCGACGACGGATCTTTGAGATTGGGTAACCGCTGGGTAGTTCCGAGTACGCCGGAGTTGCGTAAGGGAATCTTGGAGCGAGCTCACAGTAGCAGACTTAGCATCCACCCAGGCGGGAAGAAGATGTACAGAGATCTGCGTGGTCAGTTTTGGTGGAAGAGAATGAAGTCCGATGTCGTCGCTTTTGTGAAGAGGTGTCTGATCTGCCAACAGGTTAAGGCAGAGAGACAGAGACCTGGCGGCGAATTGAGGAGCTTGGAGATACCGAAGTGGAAGTGGGAGCACATTTCCATGGACTTCGTGACTCATTTGCCGAGGAGTGCTTCAGGCTTCGATGCTATTTGGGTGATTGTGGACAGATTGACCAAGGTAGCCCACTTTATCCCCTATAGCATGACATTTACATTTTTGAGGATGGCGCAGTTGTATATTAGAGATGTGGTGAGATTGCATGGGATCCCCGTTTCCATTGTGTCAGATCGAGATCCGCGATTCACATCTCATTTCTGGGAAGGCCTTCAGTCAGGTTTGGGAACTGAGGTCAGATTGAGCACTGCTTATCATCCTCAGACGGATGGCCAGACCGAGCGCACTATTCAGACGCTCGAGGACATGTTAAGAGCTTGTGTTTTGGAGTTTGATGCTTCTTGGCAGGATTCAGTGCCTCTGGTAGAGTTTTCTTATAACAATAGCTACCAGGCAAGTATTCAGATGGCTCCGTATGAAGCTCTTTATGGCAGAGGATGTAGATCGCCCTTGTGTTGGGATGATTTGGACAATAGATCAGTCGGAGGGCCTGAGTTGATCCGGGAAATGGAAGAGAAGATAAAGACTATAAGGCAGAAAATGAAAGCGGCCCAAGACAGACAGGCAGCTTATGCGAATAAACGGCGGAGACCGTTAGAGTTTCAGTTGGGAGATAAGGTCTTTTTGAAGATCTCGCCTTTCAGAGGCGTTGTGCGGTTTGGGATGCGCGGGAAACTGTCTCCGAGGTTTGTGGGACCGTACGAGATTTTGCAGCGCATTGGCACATTGGCTTACCGACTAGCTTTACCGCCTTCTTTATCTGGGATACATGATGTGTTTCATGTATCGATGCTGCGAAAGTATGAGCCGGATCCGTCTCACGTGTTACAGCCTTCCGAAGTTCAGTTAGAGTCAGATGTATCTTATGTGGAACGGCCTGTTAGAATTCTGGACAGAGCAGACCGTAGACTTCGGAACAAAGTGATACCGATGATCAAAGTTCAGTGGGATCGCAGGGGTGTCGAGGAGGCTACGTGGGAGACGGAGCAGCATATGGTTCAGCACTACCCGGAACTATTCTCTGGTATGAGTTTATGTTTAGTTTCTGTTTGGGTAAGTGCATGTGATTTCGAGGACGAAATCTTATAAGTAGGGGAGTATTGTGACATCCCCGAAATGGTTAATTGCTATTTGGCTTTAATTGTGTTTATTATGATTAATTATGTGGTAATTAATTATATGTTGGATTTATTTACCTTATGTGGAAATGCATGGTCATGTGGATAGGGTGACCCGGGGTTGCATTTCAGGGTGCATGTAATGCATGTTGGGTAAATATTATTGGAAACATGATTTATTTGCCTTTTGTAGCAATTTATGAGAAATCATGTGTTTAATTGATATTATAGTGCATTTTGAGTAAATGCTTTGAAAAATATCATGTTGGGGTGTTTTATACACCATGGAATTATTTTGGTATCATTTTAAATAAACTCACCTTTTATACCCAACCCCACCCCATCCACTCTTACTCACTTTACCAAATCATTTCCAACACCCAAACCCTTCCCCTCTTCACATTTTCGTTTTTGAGGCCAAGGGTGAAGAGAAGTTCTTGCAAAACTTGGATTTGTGGAGTTTGTTGGGTGATTTGAGATCCCCAAGAGGTATGGGTACCTCATTGTTAATTTTGTAAGGTTTTGTTTAAGTTTGGGTTGGTTTGAAGGGTTTTAAAATGGGTTTGTGTTGGGTGTTGTGATTTTGGTAGTGTTTTAGTTGGATGTTGTTTATTTGAGTTTATTATGATGTTTAGGGGTGGTTTTGAGTTGTTGGGTTTGATTAATGTTGGTGTATGTGGGTGTGTATGAGATGGGGTTGAAGATGGGTGAATAGTGCCCAAACCCCGCATGCCCGCAGCTCGGCGATCGATCGGCGTTTTTCTCGCGATCGATCGCGAGCAGCAGTGCTGAGGCAGAGGGCTTCAGCGATCGATCGCGAGATGCGCGCGATCGATCGGCGAGGCCGCGATCGATCGGCGCTAGCTCCGCGATCGATCGCGGATTGTTGAAATTTGTTGGCTGAGACAGTGTAGTCTCGCGATCGATCGGGGCTTGTTGGCGATCGATCGCGAGACACCAAAAAAGGGTGTTTTTGGTTATTTTGTGGGATTTTTGGTATTGGACTATTATTGGGTTCTAATATTGGTATTTGTGAATATGTAGAACCAACCCAGGTGGCAACGCAGCCAAGGAATTGAGGTCCAACCACATTCCACATTTTGGAAAGGTACGTAGTGGACGTACGGGCACCCAACGGTAACATGTATTTTATATACTCATTGTTTATGCATTGTGGATGCGAGTATATATGTGGTATTGCATTGTGGATGCATATACATGTTGATTTATGCCATATGAGGTATTGCATTGTGGATGCATATACATGGTAATTTATGCATATTGATGTTAGATGCATATTATGATTATTGGATGCACATCCCATGAGTCGTGGTCATCCTTTGATGATTTTAATGCTTGCCGCTTTTTGTATTGGTTCCGCTAAATGTGAAGCGAGGGGTGGGAGCGCCGCATGTCACATTTGAGCGTGGTTGTCATATGGGGCGAGGAAAGGGTATTTGCCGCTCTCTGTGAAGCGAGGGGTGGGAGCGCCGCATGTCCATTGTAGCGAGGTTATCCTATGCCGCCCATATGAATATAAGCGAGGGGCATTAAAATACACTGTGATGGACAGACTAGGGAATGGTGACCAATATGTGGTACAGTTGAGATGGTATATGATGTCATGACATGTTTTGGCCATTAAAAATAATCTGTTGATTATACTCATGAGTTATGGTACAGGGACAACCAAACGGGAAGCGTTTGAAATGCATGGGAAAACAGGAAGTGTTTTATATTGATTATGCATTTACGCTTTATCTTCATATTGTGTTGAATATGAATGATTATTATTGCTCATGTTTGGGGGTTGTCCTTGTAGGTACCTTTTTGGCATGATAGATGGGCTTGAACGGGTTGAGGTGGTGAGCTTATGAAGCATTCTTTTGAGGCAGAAAGGACAGGATTATTTTTGATAGTATATACTCTAGGAGTAGTATAAAACTATAGTTGAACATTCATTGATTGGAATGTAATTAATCCTTTTGGTAGTCCTTATTTTGGCATGTAAAGGCTTAAGCTCATAGACTCAACATGTTTATTCTACTCTGATCATATTATTAGCCCTAATTATGCCTTGATTCCGCACTTAAGGATTAGGGTCCTTACAGAATTCTTACCAAGAAGTTATGAATTCACTTTTCTCAACTTCCTAGCTTGATTGCCAAGTGAAATCCAAGAAAAGATGTAAGAACAACAAGGGGTTTGAGAGGTGCTTGTGTAGAGATTTACTAGGTGCTCTTTGGTGTATTGTGAGTTTCATATCTGGATATTGGTTCATATAAATCCTCCAAAGAAATCCAAATGCAGGTGAAACTCCTCTCAAATTCATGTCAAATGCATGACATAGTAATATCTAACTATGTATTGTTCGTATTCTTTTCTACAACATGAATTCTCTTGCTACATATATATCAACCATGTAACACCATTTCAGTCAAATTCATAAATGTATGAAGGTGTTCTTCAACTCATAATTTCACATTACTTGAAATCCTAGATTCTTGTCATATTCAACATACTCGGTTTAACTCAAACTCGAGTCCACATCATACCATAATTATTTTATAATTACGCCATAACCATAGCACCTATATATGAGTCATATCGAGGACAATGACGAGGGGAAGACTAATACCTGATTATCTTCGAGAAAACCGGCTCCCAAGCCAAGCTACCAACGATTTTCTTCCAAGAGCAAAAGAGGGGAAATGGGGGAAAGGGTTTGAGCGTGGAGAGAGGGGGAGAGAGAAGGGTTCCATGCCAAATGACGGAATACCGAGTCCACTTGGTATATATATATAGTACCAAAACTCGAAAACACCAATCCCTTCACAAATACATCATGATTCATTAAATATCATCTGTTTTCAAAAAAACCATCTCCCTAACCTCAATTCCCATTAACAGCCCCAGTACAAAGTACTCCGGACCCCAAATCCCACCAAAGACCAAATTCCAAGGTTATCACCACGATGAGAATACAATCTCATCCCTTGGATCCAACGACTCCAAAAACATGATTTAAAATCCCCGGGAGTACCAAAACCACAATTAATTCATAATTGCCACAAATAATATCCATTAAGGATTATTACCACACCGGGATTAACACCATTAATCCCTGGGCATCACAATTATCCCCCACTAATAAAATTTCATCCTCGAAATTTGCACGGCGTACTCAACATATTGCCGAGATTACAAAATCCAAACGGATTCACATCGTCGAATCATGAACATATCATGAACGACATACCAACCGCGAGGATACTGACCTCGCACCAAAACCTGGAATGGGATAAACATGCCAAACCATTACAACCGCAACAGAACGTCAGCATACTCCCAGTGCTAACCGTCTCAAAAGCAGTTAGCCCAAACCTAACTGCAAATCAAACGAATCATTCGTGATTCCAAATTAGATATCGCTTCGATGATATCTTTGTGATTTAGCCTACGATGTTAACCATACATCGTTACCAAGGAAACCACCAGTACACTACAATGTACTTATACCACATCCGGCTCCCGCTTTCCAAGTCCATCTCCATCAAAGGAGTAGTTGCACCAAATTGCAACACAGATTGGGCCACAACACGGCCCCGATCAATACGAAACACATCTCCAAAGATGTCTACAACCGTGTGTTCCAAGAAATCACATCTCGGTCCGAACACACAATCGAGACTCCACAAGGTCTCAGGTTCTCGAAAGGACATGCAAGAATAATCGATTGCATTCCCGCCACACGTGTCAATCACGACACTAAACAAATCCGAATCCTGGCCATCCCTCGTTCATCCGGGGATTCAATAATCCTAAAACAGGGAGACTATCGAATTGACCAGCAAGAATTACCATGGTCCCAAAACCCGACAATCCCTCCTCAGGGGAAGTCAACCGGACCTCACGATTATTCCTCAGAATACATCGTGCCATCGAGATTACCAATCTCAAGGTACCACAATCTCTCACACAGATTCACCAAACCAAGCGTACTAATCCGATACTCAACAAGTACCGAAACGCGGGCATTCGTACACACATACATGCCCAAGTACCTACACAACACGCATACTCAACGCAATAGGCTTGGTATTGTTGGGATATGCCCTAAGACAAGTCATTAGATGATTGTTTTGACATACAATGTTTATGATTTTATGAATAGCAGTTCATTATTATATATTATTCTTTTAACTGTGCAATGTGAATTAATATATATGTTAATGTCCTTAGAATAATATTGTATTATTCTTAAAGATGTCCCTAGTCAAGTATTATCATGAATAGGGATAATGATAATACGTAGAGACTAGTATGTGTTGATTGATGAATTGTTCATTGATATGAGATATCAAATCAACACATGGGTACATGTTAGAGAACGATGTACTGGACAGACCCACCATGAGAATGCAACATGGATAGTTATATGATCGTCATATGCAATTCTCATAGTGATAATAATGTATGTAATCCTTACGACTTGTGATCATCGGAGATCCCAACATAAGGAGTTATGTATCTTGATATTGTCAAACGTTACCCGTAACAGGGTAAACTATAAAGGCGACTATTGGATACACTACGAATTATGTAGAGGGATGTTGACTGATCGAGATAGGATTTGTCCCTCCTATATAACAGGAGATGTGTTTGGCCCTTGATCAAGTGAGAACTAAAATGCATGGCCATGCTCGAATGAGTCGA
The DNA here is from genome assembly GCA_907163345.1 of Haberlea rhodopensis. Lineage (NCBI taxonomy): Eukaryota > Viridiplantae > Streptophyta > Magnoliopsida > Lamiales > Gesneriaceae > Haberlea > Haberlea rhodopensis. Next base: position 57,396 of record CAJQUN010000016.1, read on the forward strand.
TATGAGATATCGAGCTTATTAGTTTATTCTAGTTCTACTTGGGGATCAAGAAATAAAGATTGAATATACGAGTATGACTATTCTATGACTCGTGTTCAATCTAAACACAAAGGACAAAGGGATTAAGTTACATGATTAATATTATCACAAGTTCTAAAGGTTATATCGAGTCATTGACATTCTTGTAATTTGGGTAGCCTCGATGTGTTGCTAGACACCGTTCCTTGCTTGTAACGTAAAATAAGATTTTATGTCACTGCCAACATTACAAGATCCTATCGGGTCGCACAAAAGATTAAATCGCGAAGGGAAATTAAATTCATGGGATGAATTAAATAAATAAGAAGAGTCTTAATTAATAATTATAAGGATTAAATTAAAATCATGGGCTTAAGCCCATGAGGCTTTATGAAAGCCTTTAATTAAATCATATATAATTGGTTAACAAGGTAATTAATTAAATTAATCCAAGACATCAAAAACCTAGCCACCAATAGAAGGTGCTCTCGGCCACCGCCCAAGAAAAGCACACGGCCGCCACCTTTAACCTTCTCTCGACTTCCATATAGTCGACGTGAGGTAGAGGAATTTGGGGCCATCTTCTTGATTGTGAATCAAGTGTGCTTCTTGTTCCGGTTTAAGAACGAGTCTAGCAACTTGTTCTTAGACTATCCCTTCGTTCGATTTGATCGTGTGGATACCGTTGAGGCAAAACTTGACAAGTTTTGCTAGTGTCTCGAAGGAGACGTTGGACGTGGTGCTGCTCCGTGGAATCTGCTCAAACACGCTACAAGGGTGAGACCTTTATTCCTTTATCCGATATGAACAACCTATGTATAGATCTGCGGTTTAGTAATCCAAATTTTTTAAATTCCGCTGCGTTCCATGATTGTTGGATTACTTACAGGTATCTCCAATCATACCCAAAGTCCCAAAATCAACTGTCAATCCCCAGCTATTCTCACCTCGCAGAGAATAATGATTGACAGACAAACGGTCAACGGCGTGATTCCAACATCAACACCACACAAACCGACTCATTGAATCTCCCAAAGATTCCCAATCGGTAGGTAAATACTACCTTCCTCACAAGGAAAAACGTCAAGGACTCATGACCCTCCAACCTCGAACCGTCGTTCGGAAACCTGGATATATTTACCAAAACATAACACGGAACCAAAAATACGCATTGGTTCAGAATAGTGCATCAAACCACTATTACCAAATCGAAACCCGTATACACCATTTATACTCAAACTAATGATACTCTGTAATAATGCCATAGTACTCCACAATTTCGAGCATTACCCCGGAGACATCTCCTCGAATGTCTCACTGGAAGTACGAAGCCATCACCTAGTCCAACACTAGTAGGGCTTACCCCGGTTGATTCATAATCAACCCTCAACCAATACCAGCTGTCTTCATGACAGTACAATCCAAATCTCCCCAAGAGATAAAATCAATATAGTGGTGTTACCCCGCTAGTTATATCCCACAAATCCAATTGTGACTCTCGTTGCATTCCATATGCAAGGATGCTCAACTAGAGCTAACAACGACTTGTTGACACTCGTGTTGGTATTACCAACAAAATTGAGCTGTCCCAATACAAGTCCTTCAAAACAAAAGACGTAGAAACGTTCCAGTGAGGTATTCCCTAACTCAATCATCATGCCACATAGAGACTACAAGAGTCTACCATAAGTCCTCATCGTATCATCATATGATTCACTGAACTCGGTCCCATCATGCAGTATAATGGCCACAACAAGCACACTATAACATTGCTACAATACGTGGCTAGCAAAACGCTGCATCCATAGGCTTATACCAAGCCTACCAACGTATCATATGTTCCATCCCGGTACACCATACCGTAACATCCATTAGAGTAGCGGGTCATCACCCAATATTTCTCTAATACCAATCCACAAAGGACATCTCGGTGTCCTTGCTCAACCACAAGGCAATCCTAATTCCCTATGATTTATTCCACACCCTCAGGGGTGGGTGTGATCATGTCTACCTCCTGTTACCAGTCACTTGGCCATAGCCATTCCAATGAGTATACCCAAAGGTACCACTACTCGTAAAATATTTACCTTAATATGTGCTGTGGTACACTTCCTGTACGGCGCACCCAAAATTCATCGAGCAACCTGCTCGGCATAATGGTCTCATCAACTAGTGACCCAGACACTACCATGTGCTCACCATTGGCACTCAAACCATACGACTAAATACATATACATAAATGTATTATTCATAGAAACGACGCTACGCGTCTACATAGACATCCACTACGTCATCATCATCTCGTGACGGTACCTGTCAACATATGACATTCAAAATAACTTCATCAACTCGTGACTGTACATATCGAAACACGGCATCCATAGCCTCATCGTCAAACTGACAGTATATGTATGTCAACTCATATCATCCACAATAATGCTAATAAAACATTAAATATGCCATACCTCATCGCTAACAAGATAGCGGCATACCTGTCTCCGTCGTCCAACAGTGGCACGCAATCAGCACCCATCGCTCGTAGGCGGCATAATCCAGTGCTACGTACATAGCGGTATAACTCATCGCTATAGAATCAACGGCATGATTCATCGCCATAGAGTCAGCGGCATAAAACATCGCTATGAATATACGGCGGTATGAACCATCGCCAAAGAGGTAGCGGAATGACCCATCTCTATATAATACACGTCGGTATGAACCATCGCCATAGATGTAGCGGAATGTACCATCGCTATATAATATCTGGCGGCATGAACCATCACCATAGAATATCGGAATAAACCATCGCTATGAATAACAGGTGGCATAAACCATCGCCAATAGAATAGCGGAATGAACCATCGCTATGAATACCCGTCGGCATAAACCATCGCCAATAGAATAGGGGAATAAACCATCGCTATGAATACCCGGCGGCATAAACCATCGCCAATAGAATAGCGGAATGAACCATCGCTATGAATACCCGGCGGCGTAAACCATCGCCAATAGAATAGCGGAATGAACCATCGCTATGAATACCCGGTGGCATAAACCATCACCAAAGAATAGTGGATCCCTAGTCTTGTTACGGTAGTGTATTTTAATGCACCTCGCTTGTCATGACCGCGGCACTAATACCCCTCGCTTCGACATATCAGCGGCATAGAATAACCTCGCTCAAATGCGACATGCGGCAAATTCCTGGTTTAACATTTGGCGGCAAATATCTTTCCTCGCTACGATATGACAGCGGCAAGTATTCTATCATCGCATCAAGTGACAGCGGCAAAGCATTCAAAATCATCACTCATCCATAACAACGACTCATGGGATATTCACCAAGCATTCCATCTATACCTGCAACACAATGCATATTCCATATCCCAATATACATCACCATGCGTGTATTTTAATGCACCTCGCTCAAATGCGACATGCGGCAACACCCTCGCTTCAACATTTGGCGACAAAGCATTAAAATCATCACTCCAATATATACAACCACAATGATGTATTTTAATGCACCTCGCACAAATGCGACATGCGGCAACACCCTCGCTTCAACATTTGGCAGCAAAGCATTAAAATCATCACTCCAATATATATACAACCACAATGCATAATCCATGATGTATATAGAATGCAGGTTACCATTTCGTGTCTTTCAACCCTAGCCTTAGCCCTTCATGTCATAGCGTCCCTACATGAACAATCCCAAACCATGAGCATATAATAATCCATATTCACCACAATATGATTATAACGAGTAAATGCATAAATCATGAGTACAAAGTACTTCCTGTATCCCAATGCATTTCAAAATGCTCCCTTTGGTTGTGCCTGTGCCACAACTCACAATCATAATCAACAGATTATATTATGATTCCATAGGTGTCATGACATATAATTGTTCCACTATGATCACATGTCATAAATGCACATAAGCAAAATAGTTGTGCCACACAACACTAACTACTATCATGCATAAATATGCGCTACCAATTCCTATCAGCATGTTCCAGGCCCTCAACAGCCCCAAAGAGCGAATCACTACTCTGATACCACTAATGTAAGGACCCCCGTGCCCTTAACCAGTTATTAGTGTATTAATCCATGCCATCAGTGCATACTATCATACATGTAGGGGAAAAACCACTTATCATCATGGCCAATCATGCATATAATAAAATTTGTTTACATTATTCAATATAATGTCCAGTTTCCCCAACCATGACAGCATAAATCTCATGCACCAATATAAGACACTAACATATTCTCAATTAATTTAGCAATTCAATAAATAATTGCCTGCTACTCATGAATGGAGAGATAAAGGCCCTCACATTTTTTTACATACCATATACACATAATAATGCTTGCATGCGAGCATCGAATAAGTCCATGTGTATCAAATGTATAAAACGTCGTGCTCAATACCGTATCTGGTACTTCGATCTCTGGTATCACCTCCATTCCATAGCTCGAGCTCAACTCCGAAGCCATCGATGTACCTAATCACCTGCCCCAATAGAGACAGCCCCCAGACAGTGTGAGCATACCAATATCCCAAATCCAATAATCACAATAACACAATTCGTAATTTACAAAATGTAAATGCTATGAAATATAAAGGATGCTCCCTGGATGGTATCATCCTCATCCGGGATTCCTTGCACTGTCCCTGTTCTCAAAATAACTGAAACTATCAAATTCCCAAATGCCAGTTAATCATTACATTGATTAACAAATTCATTTGCCACATACCGATATCATAATCAATAATATCAAATCATTAAACAATGATTACAAGTAGTCCATATATCTCACTTATGGTTCCATAGTTCTATTTCATTGCTCGCTCTACAATAGCGGCATTTCATTCTCACTCATGCTCAATAGCAGTGGCGTCATATCCGATGTTCGCTCAAAGGCGACAACATCCCAATCATTGCTCGCTCAAAAGCGGCACCATATGATTCACAATGCATATATATCCACTTGTAGTAATTACCATTAGTCATGCATTCCAACAACCGTTTATTGCTTGTATCATACATCATGCATTTTCATATACATTTATTGCAGTATAGTGTACCATGTACTCAACAATTGCAATCATAATAAAGGGCTATGCTCGTACGTCATACGTACCTTATGATTCCGTAGTTCGAGTCCAACCTTGCCTGAGTCCCACGACCCGATGAGTTAAGTGCTAACATGCAAATAACTCCCAATTAAACATAGGCATGCAATCATATGCGCACACACGTTCACAACTTCCAAACCTATCGTCCATCCATGACGATTACCAAAATAAAAGCCCCCCGGCTAAGCATGCATAATACCCAAAATATTCCTTTTTATAAGTTTAAAAGATAGCCAAGAACTCAACCGAGAATTCCGATATATTAAATTTTGACTCCAACCAATCCATTTAAAAGTATAGCATTCCCATTGGAATGTAGACATTGCCCCGGAAACGGGTTACTTAAACCACGAATCCAAAATCCTGACATTTTTCCAAAATTTCCAAAAACATTAATTCATACGGGCGGCGATCGATCGCCACTTTCAGTGCGATCGATCGCCCCTGTCCAGTGGGCAAAATTGCCTTCTCGCAATTGATCGCCTATCCTCGCGATCGATCACCAACCTGCTCGCGATCGATCGCCTAAACCACGCGATCGATCGCCTGCACTGTTCATCGTCACCCAAAAATGAACTGCTCGTCGCGATCGATCGCCACTCCTCAGCGATCGATCGCCACCTGCGATTTTCCGAGAAATTCGAACTTCCATGGTGTTGTTCACACCCAAACTCAAAACCAACACCCCATACACCTTCAACACCTCAAATACACCCTTAAAACTCAATAAAAACTCCAACAACAAACTTTAAGATTTTTACCCAAAATCCACAAATCCAAATCTAACATTAATACTCAACCAAAATCAACGATACTACTACCAAATCGAAGACAATGACGAGGGGAAGACTAATACATGATTATCTTTGAGAAAACCGGCTCCCAAGCCAAGCTACCAACAATTTTCTTCCAAGAGCAAAAGAGGGGAAATGGGGGAAAGGGTTTGAGTGCCAAATGACGGAATACCGAGTCCACTTGGTATATATATATAGTACCAAAACTCGAAAACACCAATCCCTTCACAAATACATCATGATTCATTAAATATAATCTGTTTTCAAAAAAATCATCTCTCTAACCTCAATTCCCATTACCAGCCCCAGTACAAAGTACTCCGGACCCCAAATCCCACCAAGACCAAATTAGGTTATCACCACGATGAGAATACAATCTCATCCCTTGGATCCAACGACTCCAAAAATAGGATTTAAAATCCCCGGGAGTACCAAAACCACAATTATTTCATAATTGCCACAAATAAAATCCATTAAGGATTATTACCACACCGGGGTTAACACCATTAATCCCCGGGCATCACAGTAGCAATGAGAGAATATTTGCCGCTGATATGAAGCGAAGAACATGACCGCTGTCATATTATAGCGAGGGATATTATTTTTCGCTAGTATTGTCTAAGCGAGGGGTATTTCCGCTGTCATGTTAACGAGAGGGGTATTTTCGTTGTCATGATTAAAACGAGGAGTAATGGTGCCGCTGTCATACCGTAACGATGAGAGAATATTTGCCGCTGATATGAGGCGAAAAACACGGCCGCTGTCATATTATAGCGAGGGATATTATTTGCCGCTGGTATGTCGAAGCGAGGTGGCGATGAAGCATATTTGCCGCTTATATGAAGCGAAGAACACGACCGCTGTCATATTATAGCGAGGGATATCATGCCGTTATTCTATTGGTGATGGTTTATGCCACCGGGTATTCTTAGCGATGGTTTATTCCGCTATTCTATTGGCGATTGTTTATGCCACCGGGTATCTATATAGCGATGGTACATTCTGCTAGTTTATTGGCGATGGTTTATGCCACCGGGTATCTATATAGCGATGGTACATTCCGCTAGTTTATTGGCGATGGTTTATGCCGCCGGGTATCTCTATAGCGATGGTTCATTCTATATCTATTGGCGATGGCTCATGCCGCCTGATATCATATAGCGATGGGTCATTCTGCTACATCTATGGCGATGGTTCATACCGCCGGGTATATATATAGATAGCGATGGTTCATTCCGCTATTCTGTTGGCGATGGTTCATACCGCCGGGTACTATATAACGATGGTGCATTCCGCTATTCTATTGGCGATGGTTCATGCCGTCGGGTATCTATATAGCGATGGTTTATTCCGCTAGTTCTATGGCGATGGTTCATGCCGCCAGATATATATAGCGATGGTCTATGCCGCCGGATGTATGTGGCGATGTTTCATTCCGCTGATTCTATAGCAATGTTTTATGCCGCTGACTCTATGGCGAGGGACAATGCCACTGATTTTATAGCGATGGGTTCTGCCGCTATCTACATAGCATGGGATTGTACCGCCCATGAGCTATGGGTGTTGATTATGTACCGCTATTGGACAACGGAGACAGGTATGCCGCTATTTTATTAGCGATGAGTTATGGTATATTGCTGTTTAGTTAGCATTATTGTGGATACCATGCGCTGTCATATACCGTCATGTGTTTGACGATGAGATTGTGAATGTCAGGTGTTGACATGTACCATCACGAGTTGACAATGTTATTTTGGATGTCATATGTTGACATATACCATCACAGGATGACGATGACATATCGGATGTTCTATGTAAAACTGTAGCGTTGTTTTGATGAATAATACGTCTGGGCATATGTATTTAGTCATATGGTTGAGTACCGATGGTGGGCACAAAGCGGTGTCTACGTCACTGGTTGACGAGACCGTTACGCCGAGTAGGTTTGCTTGATGAATTATTGGATGCATTGTACCGGTGAGTGTACCGCATCATGTATTTGAAGTAAATATTTTATGAGTAGTGGTACCTTTGGGTATACTCGCTGGGATGGCTAAGGTCAAGTGATTGATGGTAAGAGTAGTCATTGAGGAAACTACTCGCTTGTCGTTGTGATGTGTGGTAGACATGGGCACACCCACCCTGAGGGTGAGGAGATAAATCCTAATGGTTAGGATTGCATTGGGGTTGAGCAAGGACAACGGGATGTCCATTATGCTTTGGTGTTTTAGAGGATATTGGATGATAACCCAATACTCTGATTGATAGTACGGTATGGTACACCGGGATGGAACGTATGGCATGTTGGCAGGTTTGGTATAAGCCTATGGGGGCAGCGAATTGCTAGCCAGGTATTGATGCAGTGATATAGTGTGCTTGCTGTAGCCATTACACTGCTCGCTGGAACCGAGTTTGGTGAATCGTATGATGATACAATGAGAGTAATAGTGGACTCTAGTAGTCACTATGTCGCATGAGGTTTGAGGCAGGGAATACCTCATGGAGACGTTTATACGTCAAATGTTAAGGGACTTGCACTGGGACAACTCAATCCTGTTGGGAGTACCAACGTGAGTGTCGACAAGTCAGTTTTGGCTCGGGTTGAGAATCTTGCATATAGCATGCAATGGGAGTCACAAATGGATTGGGAGATATAGTTAGTGAGGTGACACTACTATATTGATTTTATCTCTTGGAGAGATTTGGATTGTACTGTCATGGAGGCAGCTAATTTTGGTTAAGGGTTGATTTTGAATCAACCAGGATAAACACTGCTAGTGTTGGACTAGATGATGGCTTTATATTACCGGCGAGACGTTCGAGGAGGCGTCTCTGGGGAGATGCTCAAGGTTTGTGGAGTACTATGGCATTAGTACAGAGCATCGTTAGATGTGTATACGGATTTCGATTTGGTAATAGTGGCATTGAGGCACTATTCTGAACCAGTTATGTATTTGTTGGTTCCAGGATATATTTTGGCATAAATATATCCAGTTTCTGAATGGTGGTTCGAGGTTGGAAGGTCATGGTACATGACATTTTCCTTGAGAGGAAAGGCGCTATCGATATACCAACCTTTTGGGAATCTTTGTAGACTCGATGAATCGGTTGGTGCGGAGTTGATGTTGGAATCACACCTTTGATCATTGGTTCGTCAATCATCATTCTCCGCGATGTGAGAATAACTGGGGATTGACAGTTGTTTTTGAGGCTTTGGGTATGATTGGTGATACCCGAGTCAATCGTATTGAGTATGCAGGTTGTATTGGTACTTAGGCACGTGTACCAGTGTGTGTATACGAATGCCAGCTTTTGTTTAGTCCTCGTCTAACAAAAGAGTGTGAAACTATAGTTTTACTCTACTCTATGTAGAAACTATACAAAAAGGGAGGTTCTGTTCTGCTATCCCTGAAGCACTCCTTACAGCTCACACATCAACACCGACCCTGGTTTTCCATGCCAAATGCACCTACAAGGACAACCCCCAACACATGAGCACATAATAATTCATATTCAACACAATATGAATAAAAGCATAAATGCGTAAACCATAAATACAAAATACTTCCTGTAGTCCAATGCATTTAAAAAGCCCCCTTTTGGTTGTCACTGTACCATAACTCATAATCGAATCAATGAATGATATTATGGTTTTAAACAAATGTCATGACATATTTCAATTCCTCAAATCATCGAACCAATCCCTAGTCCGTTTATCACAATGTATTTTAATGCCCCTCGCTTCACATATAAGCGGCATAGAATAACCTCGCTTCAATGGACATGCGGTACTCCCACCCCTCGCTTCACATTTTAGCGGCAAATATTCTTTCCTCGCTTCATATGATAACCTCGCTTCAATGTGACACGCGGTACTCCCACCCCTCGCTTCACATTTAGCGGCACAAAAATAAATAGCGGCAAACATTAAAATCATCAAGGTGATAACCATGACTCATGGGATGCGCATCAATCAATCAACATATACATATGCAATCATTATGTATGGATCAACATGTATTTGCATCTACCATGCACAAGTGAATACACACTTGCATCTACAATGCATATCCCAATGCGTATATAAATTACATGTTACCGTTGGGTGCCCGTACGTCGTCTACGTACCTTTCCAAAATATGGTATGTTGCAGGACTCTATCCCTTGCATTGTGTGGCTATCTGTGAAGGCTCTACACAAGTGTACAACACAATATTAGATGCCAATAATAGCCCAATACCAAAAATCCTATAATAATTAATCAAAACACAACATTTGGCTTCTCGCGATCGATCGCCAATAAGCCCCGATCGATCGCGAGATGCTACTGCCTCAATGCCCAAAAATCTGTCTTCCGCGATCGATCGCTAAAGACTTCTGCCTCTTACCCTGGTGCTCGCGATCGATCGGGAAGAACGCGCCGATCGATCGCCGAAGTCTGCAATCGCGAGAAATTGCCATTTTCGAGCACCTTCCGAAAGCTACCATAAAACACCCCAAAAACAATTTCACCCCAACAAATTATCATGCAATATATACCAATATACAACCATGTAGCTACTCAAAACAAGTATCACAACAAAAGGCTATTAACATGCCATTTCTACTCAACATTTTATCAAAACTCAACCAACCATTTAACCAAAATACAAAATGATTCCTTACCCCTTTTGCCCCACTTCCTTAGCAAGAACAAGGGTAATATTTCCCAAGCTTCACACTCCCTCTTGTTGCTCAGATGCTGGACGAAAATGGGGGAAAGGAGTTGGGGAAAAAGAGTGATAGAGATTGAGTGTGGGGGAAAGCCAAGAGGGGAGCATGGTCAAAGCAATTCAGCAGGTATGGGTTGGGGTAATGAGTGGTAGTAGATAAAAGTGTGGCTGAAGCATGTTAATGGAAATAATCGTGTCCCGGTATTTAGCATGATGTATTAAAATATCCTCACATGATATTTTATAGTATTTATTCAATAGAATACTTCAAATTCAATTAAACATGCTTTACCAAAATGAACAACACCCACCCCCAAATAATCATGTCATAACTCAAATTCCCAAACATATACCCTGAAAATGCATTACTAGGCAATGACCACCACATGACTAAGCATTTCCCCAATATTAAAGCAACACCAATAATTTAATACCATAATCTTCTCATAACATAATTAATGTTCAATTGCACATAATCATTTTGGGGATATCACAATACTCCCCTACTTATAAGATTTCGTCCCCGAAATCAGCATGCACTTACCCAAAACAAACCATAACATAAATCACATACCAGAAAATAGTTCCGGATAGTGCTGCACCATGTGTCGCTCCGTCTCCCACGTGGCCTCCTCCACACCCCTACGATCCCACTGAACTTTGACCATAGGTATCACCTTGTTCCGAAGTCTGCGATCTGCCCGAACCAGAATTCTGATAGGCCGCTCTACATAGGATATATCGGACTCTAACTGTACCTCAAAAGGTTGCAACACATGTGAAGAATCTGGCTCGTACTTCCGCAACATAGATACATGAAACACATCATGTATGCCAGACAGAGAGGGTGGTAAAGCCAGTTGGTATGCCAAAGTACCAATACGCTGTAAGATCTCGTACGGTCCAACATATCTCGGAGACAATTTCCCCCGCATTCCAAAATCGCACTACACCTCTGAAAGGTGAGATCTTCAAAAAGACCCTGTCGCCCAACTGAAACTCTAACGGCCGACGCCGTTGATTAGCATACTCTGCCTTCCTGTCCTGGGCTGCTTTCATTTTCTGCCTTATCACCTTTATCTTCTCTTCCATTTCCCGGATCAAATCTGGTCCTCCGACTGATTTGCGATCCACGTCGTCCCAACTTAACGGTGACCTACAACGCCTACCGTAGAGAGCCTCAAAAGGAGCCATCTGTATGCTTGCCTGGTAGCTATTGTTATAAGAAAATTCTACCAAGGCTACAGAATCCTGCCAAGAAGCATCAAACTCCAACACACATGCCCTCAACATGTCCTCGAGTGTTTGGATAGTGCGTTCGGTCATGCCATCCGTTTGAGGATGGTATGCTATGCTCAACCTCAATTCTGTACCCAGAGCTGACTGAAGACCTTCCCAGAAGTGAGATGTAAACCGCGGATCTTGATTAGACACAATCGAAACAGGGATCCCGTGCAGTCTCACCACATCTCGAACATATAACTGTGCCATCCTCAAATAGGTGAAGGTCATACTGTATGGAATGAAGTGAGCCACTTTAGTCAATCTGTCTACAATCACCCAGATAGCATCAAAACCCAAAACGGTCCTCGGCAAGTGGGTCACAAAGTCCATGGATACGTGTTCCCACTTCCATTCAGGTATCTCTAAGCTTTTAAGCTCACCACCAGGCCTCTGCCTCTCAGCCTTCACCTGCTGACAAATCAAGCATCTCTTAACGAGTGTAGTAACATCTCGTTTCATTCGTTTCCACCAAAACTGATCACATAAATCCTTGTACATCTTTCTCCCGCCCGGGTGGATACTCATCCTGCTGCTATGAGCTCGCTGTAAGACCCCCTTAACTCCGACGTATTCCGAACCACCCATCGGTCACCAAGCCTCAAAGAACCGTCCTCAGCCATCCTGAACCTCGATGACTGACCCAGATGAACCACTGATAACCATCTCTGGACCTCTTCGTCTGCTCCCTGAGCCTTCCGGATGTGATCATAAATGTCCAGCTCAGCTAATAAAGTTGATACACGTATCGGTGAAGTAGACACGTCATAATCAAAACCCAACTGACAGTAGGAAGTCAGCATAGCTGACAAACACATGACATCCTCTGCTGTGTTCTTCACTTTCTGACTCAAAACGTCGGCTATCAAATTTGCTCTACCCGGATGGTACTCGATTTGACAATCATAGTCTTTCAGTAGATCCATCCATCTTCTTTGTCTCATATTCAGCTCAGCCTGTGTAAACAAGAACTTCAGGCTCCTGTGATCGGTGTAGATGGTAAATGATGTACCATATAAGTAGTGTCGCCATATCTTCAAAGCAAATACTGTAGCCGCTAACTCCAAGTCATGGACTGGATACCTCGTCTCATGCGGTTTCAACTGCCTTGACACGTAAGCCACTACATGCTTATCCTGCATCAGCACGCATCCTAAACCCTGAAGGGATGCATCAGTATAAACGAACCGCTTGTTCTCCCTGGGAATCACCAATACTGGCGCCGAAGTCAATCTGTGCTTCAACTCCTGAAAGCTCTGCTCACAAGCTTCCGACCAAAAGAATGGAATTCCCTTTTGAGTTAGCTGCGTCAGTGGTTTGGCAATCTTAGAAAACCCTTCGACGAAGCGTCGATAATACCCGGCCAAACCAAGAAAACTCCGAATCTCGGGTACTGAAGTAGGCGTAGACCAATCCATTACTGCCTCTACTTTCCTGGGGTCTACTGATATCCCATCTCTAGAGATAATATGACCCAGAAATGCTACGCTGTTCAGCCAGAACTCACACTTGCTGAGTTTGGCGTACAACTGATGATCTATGAGGATCTGAAGCACCGTCCTCAAATGATTGGCATGCTCCTCCTTACTTCTCGAATAGACAAGAATGTCGTCAATAAATACGATCACGAACTGATCAAGATACTTCTGAAACACTCTGTTCATCAGGCTCATAAAGACAGTCGGGGCATTCGTCACACCGAACGGCATAACTAAGAACTCGTAGTGCCCATACCGAGTCCGAAGCGCTGTCTTTTGAATGTCATCATCTCTAACTCGTATCTGATGATATCCTGACCTCAAGTAAATCTTGGAATACAGTTCTGTGCCCTGAAGCTGATCAAATAGGTCGTCAATCCGCGGAAGAGGGTACTTATTCTTAATCATCACCTTATTCAACTGACGGTAATCGATGCACAAGCGCATCAAACCATCCTTTTTCTTTACAAACAGGACTGGCGCACCCCAAGGCGATACACTAGGACGTATGTATCCCTTGTCAAGAAGTTTCTGTAATTGTACTTTCAGCTCCCTAAGTTCCGCCAGTGCCATCCTATAAGGAGCACGAGAAATAGCAGATGTCCTTGGTAGTAACTCAATCCCAAACTCAACATCTCTGATCGAAGGGAATCCTGGAATTTCATCCGGAAACACATCGGTAAATTCCACGACTACCGGTATATCCTCAATCCTCAACTCTTCCTTTTTCTCCGATACGTCCACGGCATAAATAAGATAGCCAGTGTGACCTCGTTCCAACAACCGTGTCATCTTAATTGCTGAAATCAACAGAATCTTCTGACGGGAACCGTCCCCATAGAAGATCCACTGCAATCCCTGATCGGATTGGAAACGTACCATCCTCTGACGGCAATCAACCACGACCCGATATCTATTCAGCACATCAATGCCCACAATACAATCAAAATCTGCCATATCCAGCAAAATCAGATCAGCCCTCAAATGCCCTCAAAATAAATGAGGCAGTCAGATAGCAGTCGATCCGCAATCACATGCCTTCCGGTGGGTGTCGAGACCATGAGAGGCGTGGGCAACGGAGACGGGCACATATGGTGTCTCTCAACAAAGGCAGAAGATATGAAAGAGTGGGAAGCACCTGTATCTATCAAAATAAAAGCAGGGTACGTAAATAACTGGCACGTACCAGCAATCACCTCCTCTGGGGCTGCCTCTGCCTGCTCTCGAGTCAGTGCGTACACTTGACCCTGCGGTGGTCCCACTGCCGGACCTCCTGGTGATCGGGGCACAATCTGCTGTCTCTGAGGTACTGTCCTGGCATCAAATCTCGGCCTACTCGGTCCAAAGTCCGTATGTCTTCCCTGACCGGGGCAATACCGAGCGATGTGGCCCATCTTGCCACAACTGTAACAGGCTGGACAATCATGTGGCAAGTGCGGTCCTCCACAGTTGTTACACTTGCTTCTCCTATCCTATTTCCTTGCGCTGGTCCTCGAATACTTGGCACATTATTCCTCCTATTTCCTTGCTTCTGATTCTGAAACCTCTTCCCACTAAATCGAGAAGATGAAGAAGCCCCACGAGGCTTAAACTGGTCCCCTCTGTAAGGAATCCAACAAGCAAGTACGCAGCGGAAATAAAATTTTGGATTCCTAACCGAGGACCTATACAAAGTATTCATATCGGAATGTAAAGGAGTCTTACCCTTGTAGCGTGTTTGATGCAGAATCGATGCCAAACCACGAGTCACGAGCAAAACCTCCAAGATCTTGCCTCTACGGTATCCACACAATCAAATCGAAAAAGGATTTAAGAACAAGTTGCTAGACTCGTTATTAAACTGGAACTAAACTCACGGTTCAAAACCGATCAACGGCGGCCGATCAAATTCCCTTTAAACTGCGGCGCGGCGGCGTGAGGTGGGAGGATGAGGCGGCGGCCGAGAGCAAGTGAATGGAGGAGATTAGGTTTTTTGTGATAATAGAATGAATCCTTAATCACCTTGTTATCCAATTATAATATATATGTTAGATTTAATTAAAGGCTTTCTTAAAGCCCCATTGGCCCATACCAATAATTAATTAAATCTATACATCTTATATATTTAATTAAGACTCTTCTTAATTAATTAATTCATCCAATGAATTATATCTCCCTTTATCGATTTAATCTTTTGTGTGACCCGATAGGATCTTGCAATGTTGGCAGCAACATAAAATCTAATTTTATGTCACAAGCAATGAGCGGTATCTAGCAAAACATCAAGGCTACCCAAATTACAAGAATGTCATTGATTCGACATAACCTACGAACTGCTATAATATTAACCATGTAACTTAATCCATTTGTCCAATGTGTTTAGATTGAACACGAGTCATAGAATAGTCATACTCATATATTCAATCTTTTATTTCTTGATCCCCAAGTAGAACTAGAATAAACGAATAAGCTCGATATCACATATCGACTCATTCGAGCACGGCCATGCATTTTAGTCTTACTTGATCAAGGGCCCAAACACTTCTCCTGTTATATAGGAGGGACAAATCATTTCTTGATCACTCAACATCCATCTACATAATTCATGGTGTATCCAATGATTGTCTTTATAGTTTACCCTGTTACAGGTAACGTTTGACAATATCAAGATACATGACTCCTTATGTTGGGATCTCTGGTGATCTCAAGTCGTAAGGATTACATACATTATTACCACTATGAGAATTGCTTATGACGTTCATATAACTATCAATGTAGCATTCTCATGGTGGGTCTGTCCAGTACATCGTTCTCTAACATGTACCCATGTGTTGATTTGATATCTCATATCTATGAACAATTCATCAATCAAAACATACTAGTCTCAATGCATTATCATTATCCTTATTCATGATAATACTTGACTAGGGACAATCTTTAAGACAATACAATATTATTCTAAGGACATTAACTTATATATTAATTCATATTACACAGATAACGAATAATATATAATAATGAATTGCCATTAACAAAATCATAATACAGTATATGTCATAAACAATCATCTAATGAGTTGTCTTAGGGCATATCCCAACAAATCTCCCACTTGCACTAAGACCAATCAGACATATACCTAATGCCTAGAGATCTAGTATGACGATCATGCTTCTGCTGTGATAGTGGCTTCGTCAGTGGGTCAGATACATTATCATCAGTTGGTACTTTGCATATTTTTACATCTCCTCTTTCAACGATTTCTCGAATGAATGAAATCGCCGAAGTATGTGCTTGGATCTTTGGTGAGATCTAGGTTCCTTAGCCAATGCGATGGCTCCATTGTTGTCACAATAGAGTTCAATCGGATCTGGTATGCTAGGCATCACCCCAAGTTCAGAAATGAACTTCTTGATCCAAACAGCTTCCTTTGCTGCATCTGAGGCAGCAATGTATTCAGCTTCAGTTGTAGAATCGGCTACTGTCTCTTGCTTTTAACTCTTCCAGCTTACAACACCTTCATTTAGGCAAAACACATATCCTGATTGTGATCGGAAATCATCTTTGTCGGTTTGGAAGCTTGCATCAGTGTAACCTATTACATTGAGCTCTTCCTCACCTCCATAAATCAAGAATGTATCATTAGTTCTTCTCAAGTACTTCAGGATATTCTTGACTGCAATCCAGTGACATTCACCTGGATCAACCTGATATCTGCTCGTCATGCTCAAAGCATACGAGACATCGAGACACGTACATATCATGGCATACATGATAGATCCAATAGCTGACGCATATGAAATCTTACTCATGCGTTGTCTCTCAGCTGGTGTTGAAGGACACTGATCCTTCGAGAGATGTATTCCATGTGTCATAGGCACGAATCCTTTCTTAGATTCTTGCATGCTAAACCGTTTTAGCACTTTGTCTATGTATGTACTTTGACTTAGGCCAAGTAATCTTCTTGATCTATCTCTATAGATCTTGATACCTAATACGTAGGTGGCTTCATCTAAATCTTTCATAGAAAAGTAATTCCCTTGCCAAATCTTTACAGATTGTAAGGCAGGGATATCATTCCCAATTAGAAGTATGTCATCTACATACAATATTAGGAAGATAATTATGCTCCCACTGACCTTCTTGTAGACACAAGGTTCATCTACGTTTTTGATGAAACCAAACTCTTTGACTGCATCATCAAAACGAAGATTCCAACTCCGAGAAGCTTGCTTCAATCCATAAATGGATCGTTGTAGCTTGAATATCTTTCCAGCATCCTTTGGATCGACAAAACCCTCAGGTTGTGTCATGTACACATCCTCAAGTAAATTTCCATTAAGGAAAGTTGTTTTGACATCCATCTGCCAGATTTCATAGTCATGAAATGCAGCTATTGCAAGTAAGATCCTAATGGATTTAACCATGGCAACTGGCGAAAAAGTTTCATCATAGTCAATACCATGAATTTGTTTGAAACCTTTTGCAACCAGTCGACCTTTAAAGGTTTGAACATTACCATCCATGTCGGTCTTCTTTTTGAAAATCCATTTGCACCTTATGGGTCTTACCCCTTCAGGCGGGTCAACCAAAGTCCATACTTGGTTTGCATACATGGATTCCATCTCCGATTTCATGGCTTCTTGCCATTTCTCAGAATCCGTGCCCATTATAGCTTCTTGATAAGATGACGGTTCATCCTCATCAATAAGTAGTAAGTCACCTTGTTGAGTCACAAGAAATCCATATCTCTGGGGCTCACGGTGTTCTCTTACAGACCTACGCTGGGCTTGTGTCTCTTGAGCAGGCAATTCATCCACAACAGCTTGTGGTGTTTGCTCTGTTTCCATCTCAATATCATGTTCAATGTTTTCTTGTGGTTGAACTTCACTAAGTTCTATTTGTCTCCCACTGGTTCTTCTCGAAATAAATTCTCTTTCAAGAAAGACACCAGTCCAAGCAACAACTACTTTGTTCTCGGTGGGATAATAGAAATATTATCCTTTTGTTTCCTTAGGATACCCCACAAATAAACACTTATCAGATTTGGGTCCAAGTTTATTGGAGGCGTGACGTCTCACGTAAGCCTCACAACCCCAAATCTTCATAAAAGACATACTAAGACGCTTCTTAGTCCATATCTCATATGGTGTCTTTTCTACTGATTTAGATGGAACACGGTTCAGTATAAATATTGTTGTTTCTAAAGCATGTCGCCAAAAGGAAGTCGGAAGATCTGCATGACTCATCATTGATCGAACCATGTCCAACAAAGTTCGATTCCTCCTTTCGGATACACCATTCCATTGTGGAGTATACGGAGGAGTGAGTTGTGGGACTATCCCACACTCCTTTAGATAGTCATGAAACTCTTGGCTTATGTATTCACCTCCTCGATCTGATCAGAGGGTTTTGATACTTTTGCCAAGCTGGTTTTGTACTTCATTCTTGAAATCCTTGAACTTTTCAAAGGTTTCATGTTTATGTTTCATTAGGTACACATACCCATATCTACTGAAGTCATCAGTAAATGTAACGAAGTATTGAAAACCACATCTAGCTTGTGTGCTTATTGGTCCACATACATCACTATGTATGAGACTTAATAAATCATTTGTCCTTTCAACATCCCCCTTGAAAGGAGTTTTAGTCATCTTGCCCATTAAACAAGATTCACGTTTCATATGATTCAAAATCAAATGAATCTAATACTCCATCCTTATGAAGTTTTGATATGCGATTCTCGTTTATATGGCACAAGCGACAATGCCAGAGATAAGTTGGATTAGAATCATTTTTCTTAATCCTTTTAGTATTTATGTTATAGACAGGCATATCAAGATTTAATACATAAAGACCATTAATCAATTGTGCACTAGCATAAAACATATCATTCAAATAAATGGAACAACACTTGTCCTTTATAATAAATGAAAAACCAATCTTGTCCAAACAAGAAATTGAAATAATGTTTCTAGTAATAGATGGCACAAAATAACAGTCTTGTAAATCTAATAATAAACCAGAAGGCAAAGTTAATGAATAATCTCCAATAGCTAATGCAGCAACTCTTGCTCCATTTCCCACTCGGAGATCAACCTCGCCTTTCGCCAACAACCTACTCCTTTTGAGATCCTGCACAGTAACACAAATGTGAGAACCACATCCAGTATCTAATGCCCATGATGAAGAATAGATAAATTGACTTCTATAACAAAAATACCTGAAGCGGAAGTCACACTTCCTTTTGTCTTCTTAAGATCTTCCAGATATAATTTGCAGTTCCTCTTCCAATGACCTCTCTCACCGCAATGGAAACAGTTCCCTTCCTTAGACACTCCTCCCTTTGGCTTGAGAGCAGAAGCATGAGGCTTAGGCTTAACAAAGACTTTCTTGTTCTTCTTGTAGCCTTTTGCTTTAGTCTTTCCTTTGCTCTTATTCACAATAAGAACATTAGTAGGCTTAGACTTATTTGAATTTGCTTCATATGTTCTCAACATACCAAGCAATTGTGGTAGTGTCTTTTCGAATTCAATCATATTGTAATTCAAGACAAATTGACTGTAGCTATCAGGCAACGATTGCAAGATCACATCTGTGGCCAACTCTTGGTCCAATGGAAAACCCAGCTTTTCAAGATTCTCAATGAACCCTATCATCTTTAGTACATGAGTTCCAACAAGGCTTCCTTCTACCATTCTGCACTGGAATAACGCTCTAGAGACGTCATACCTCTCTTGTCTAGCTTGTTGTTGATAGAGTTGCTTTAAGTGTTTGATCATATCGAACGCATCCATTTCCTCATGTTGCTTTTGAAGCTCAGAGTTCATGGTGGCAAGCATAAGGCAACCAACATCAAGCGCGTCATCTGATGCTTCTTGTAAGCATCCTTATTGGTTTTAGCAGCCGTTACGGGAGGTTCCTCAGCAGGTAAGGGTTCCTCTAGGACATATTGCTTTTTCTCTTGTTTGAGGACAATCCTCAAATTCCTATACCAGTCTAGGAAATTAGTCCCATTCAAATTGTCCTTCTCAAGGACCGATCGCAATGACAGTGTGCTAGTTACGTTGTTTGATGCCATGGATATCTACAATATAAATATGCAAAATAAGTTTACGATTTTAATCATTTAATAAGGTCTTATATTAAATGATACTCCCACTATTTTGTTTAAAATATCAACCCTCGAAAACTTAGTGGGCCAAGATCCATATTTCACCTAATCCTGAGTTAGCTTTGGCTACTCACCCAAGACTCGGTTATTTAGGTAGACAACACTTTGTCAATTACATCACATGTAATTCTTGGATGGTTGGATGAACAACACTTTGTTCAAATTCATCTAATGAATCATTATCCAACCCCATGCCTCTAGGTTCCCAATCCTATTGAGATAACACTAGTTAAGTCAAACCCAATTTTAAAATAACACGGATATCACTTTTATCCTTTCGCGCCTTACTAAGATTGTCACGGTGCTTTACTTCGGCAAACCCACACATGTTCAATCGAAGTCTTGACGAGTATTTTTAATTGGAAGGCATCTAAAACTTAATATTATAAGAGGGATTTATTGATCTCATGGTTTTATTAATATTGAAAATATGTCTGGTACATATATGTATATATACATATCTACATATATGTATATCAAGCATCAATATTAAATAAAACAGTAAACATGCATCTCATACATCAACATAAAATAAACATGACATGGTTATAGCCCCAACTAATGATTTTCTCAAGCCAATGAAAAAATCTAGAAGGTCAACCTAAGGTAACTTCTCCAAGCACCTCTTTGGCTCCCTTTTGTGAATGGCCTCCTCGTCCAGGCACCTTGATCCATCATCATTGATCTCCATCAACTAAATAAACTATACTATAAAACAATTACATGATATAGAGAATTCCTCGAGTTACATTCGAGGGGAATGTAGGGGAGGGATAACATTTAGAAAAATAGAGAAGGCACGACTCGCAGGCCGTATTAAATTACAAACATTCACAAAATCCTATCTAATAGGTCATAGGGCTATAACCATGCACCATGCTCAAACAACCACATAAAACATGCTATAACAATTAATGAATTAAATTCTAAACATTTTAAAATTTATTTCTAATTAAAACTGTAAAATAAAATTTTGGAAAATTATCGTACGCTCGTGACATCCATGTCACGGATCCTCGTTGCGTCACAAGCCATGGACCAAAAAAAAAAAAATTCAAAGACCCTAACCACACGGCTGGACCATGCATGAGCCTAGGGTTCGAAACCCTAGCCCAAGTCACTGTCCATGCCCGTGTGAGCCATGCGGCGGCCGCTAGGGTTCGAAACCCTACCCGTCTTCAGCCTTTCCATGCACGATTCATGACGGTGGCGGCTCGACCATCTCGAGCCAAGGGGTTCAAAAGCCCTAGCTCTCACGTGGAGGTAGCCGCCAACCCGCATGTTTCCGTGAACCATGGTCCGAACCTTCACGCCTCCGCCATGCTTTTAATCGAGCCAAAAAGGGTTCGAAACCCTAGTTGGTGTGGCGGCTTGGCCCATGCTTGAGCCAAGGGTCCAAACCCTAGCTAGCATGCGGCGGCCGTGAGTCATGGTTGGTGATGGCCGAACCATCAAGAGCCATGGGCTCGGCTTTTCGCCTTAGTGTATCGTATACATAAATTGTCAATTATATCATATATAATTTTACGATGATTTTCACAAACTCGATTTACTCATATCATATATGATTATATACAGTTTCAAAGCATGCAATATAATTCTAAATATGATTAAACAATTAACCACATAATTCCGATATGAGTTTTGTACACGGCCTGATACCACTGTAAGGAATCCAACAAGCAAGTACGCAGCGGAAATAATATTTTGGATTCCTAACCGAGGACCTATACAAAGTATTCATATCGGAATGTAAAGGAGTCTTACCCTTGTAGCGTGTTTGATGCAGAATCGATGCCAAACCACGAGTCATGAGCAAAACCTCCAAGATCTTGCCTCTACGGTATCCACACGGTCAAATCGAAAAAGGATTTAAGAACAAGTTGCTAGACTCGTTCTTAAACTGGAACTAAACTCACGGTTCAAAACCGATCAACGGCGGCCGATCAAATTCCCTTTACACGGCGGCGCGGCGGCGTGAGGTGGGAGGATGAGGCGGCGGCCGAGAGCAAGTGAATGGAGGAGATTAGGTTTTTTGTGATAATAGAATGAATCCTTAATCACCTTGTTATCCAATTATAATATATATGTTAGATTTAATTAAAGGCTTTCTTAAAGCCCCATTGCCCATACCAATAATTAATTAAATCCATACATCTTATATATTTAATTAAGACCCTTCTTAATTAATTACTTCATCCAATGAATTATATCTCCTTTTATTGATTTAATCTTTTGTATGACCCGATAGGATCTTGCAATGTTGGCAGCGACATAAAATCTAATTTTATGTCACAAGCAATGAGCGGTATCTAGCAACACATCAAGACTACCCAAATTACAAGAATGTCATTGACTCGACATAACCTACAAACTGCGATAATATTAACCATGTAACTTAATCCCTTTGTCCAATGTGTTTAGATTGAACATGAGTCATGGAATAGTCATACTCATATATTCAATCTTTTATTTCTTGATCCCCAAGTAGAACTAGAATAAACGAATAAGCTCGATATCACATATCGACTCATTCGAGCACGGCCATGCATTTTAGTCTTACTTGTTCAAGGGCCCAAACACTTGTCCTGTTATATAGGAGGGACAAATCCTTTCTTGATCACTCAACATCCCTCTACATAATTCGTGGTGTATCCAATGATTGTCTTTATAGTTTACCCTGTTACAGGTAACGTTTGACAATATCAAGATACATGACTCCTTATGTTGGAATCTCTGGTGATCTCAAGTCGTAAGGATTACATACATTATTATCACTATGAGAATTGCTTATGACGTTCATATAACTATCCATGTAGCATTCTCATGGTGGGTCTGTCCAGTACATCGTTCTCTAACATGTACCCATGTGTTGATTTGATATCTCATATCTATGAACAATTCATCAATCAAAACAAACTAGTCTCAATGCATTATCATTATCATTATTCATGATAATACTTGACTAGTGACAATCTTTAAGAACAATACAATATTATTCTAAGGACATTAACTATATATTAATTCATATTACACAGATACACGAATAATATATAATAATGAATTGCCATTAACAAAATCATAATACAGTGTATGTCATAAACAATCATCTAATGAGTTGTCATAGGGCATATCCCAACACCGTCGTGGCTTCAGACTGTCTGCAACTGGTCTTTGTGGTGGTATAGGTTCCTTGTACATGTTGGGATATGCCCTAAGACAAGTCATTAGATAATTGTTTATAACATACAATGTATTATGATTTTATAAATGGCAAATCATTATTATATCTTATTCGAATATCTGTGCAATATGAATTGATATATAAGTTAATGTCCTTAGAATAATATTGTATTGTTCTTAAAGATTGTCCCTAGTCAAGTATTATCATGAATTAGGATAATGATAATGCATTAAGACTAGTATGTTTTGATTGATGAATTGTTCATAGATATGAGATATCAAATCAACACATGGGTACATGTTAGAGAACGATGTACTGGATATACCCACCATGAGAATGCTACATGGATAGTTATATGAGTGTCATAAGCAATTCTCATAGTGATAATAATGTATGTAATCCTTACGACTTGAGATCATCAGAGATCCCAACATAAGGAGTTATGTATCTTGATATTGTCAAACGTTACCTGTAACAGGGTAAACTATAAAGGCAAATATTGGATACACTACGAATTATGTAGAGGGATGTTAATTGATCAAGAAATGATTTGTCCCTCCTATATAACAGGAGAAGTGTTTGGGCCCTTGATCAAGTAAGACTAAAATGCATGGCCATGCTCGAATGAGTTGATATGTGATATCGAGCTTATTCGTTTACTCTAGTTCTACTTGGGGATCAAGAAATAAAGATTGAACATACGAGTATGTATTTCCATGACTCGTGTTCAATCTAAACATATTGGACAAAGGGATTAAGTTACAAGATTTATATTATCACAAGTTCTTAGGTTATGTTGAGTCAATGACATTCTTGTAATTTGGGTAGCCTTGATGTGTTGCTAGATACCGCTCATCGCTTGTGACACAAAATGAGATTTTATGTCACTGCCAACATTGCAAGATCCTATCGGGTCGCACAAAAGATTAAATCGATAAAGGGAATTAAATTCATTGGATGAATTAATTAATTAAGAAGAGTCTTAATTACATGATTATAAGGATTTAATTAAATCATGGGTTTGGGCCCATGAAACTTTAAGAAAGTCTTGAACCTTTAATTAAATCTAATATATATATGATAACAAGGTTAATTGAGGATTAACTCTACATATCATAAAAACCTAATAGCCACTCTCACACTCTCTCTCGGTTGCCGCCTCTTGCACTCGACCACATGGCCACCGCCGCCGTGTATAGTGTTTTGGACGATTGTCGATTGATCGGTTTTGAACCGTGAGTTTAGCTCCTGTTTAAGAACGAGTCTAGCAACTTGTTCTTGAACTCCCTTTCGATTTGATCTTGTGGATACCGTAGAGACGAATGTGAAAATTTTCGTTCGTGACTCGAGGTGCTACAACGTGAAATCTGCTTCAAACACGCTACAAAGGTGAGACTCTGTTAATCATTCCTATATGAATACTCTGTATAGGTCCTCGGTTAGGAATCCATTGTTTTATTTCCGCTGCGCACTTGTGTGTTGGATTCCTTTCAGTACACACTCACTCCAATCTCTGCCAGCTCCGCTCTAGTCAGAGCATCATCAAACGAGCTGGGGTTGTTGGAAACAACCCAGTCAAAAAGCTCCGGTCTCAGACCCTTTAGGAATTTCCTCATCTTGGCGTGACCATTTATAGCGATGTGAGGCACATACCTCAGCAGTGAAGAATACTGTATGGCATAATCTGATACAGTCATGCTACCATGTTTCAGATTAGTGACCTTATCCTCCTTCAATTGTCTGGCAGCTGTAGAGAAGTACCGATTAAGGAATCGGGTTCTAATCACAGTCCAGTCCACCAACATGCCCTGAGCCCTCATTTCCATAACTGTTGTCTTCCACCACATGGAAGACTTCTTTGCTAACTGAAACTCTGCCAACCTCAGCCAGGCAGTCCTTGTACAGGGCGCTGATACAAATATCTGCTCAAGTCATTCTAGCCACTCCTCTGCTTCTTCCCCTGTCTCAATTCCCTCAAAAAGCGGCGGATGGTAGCTCAAGAACTGGGTCAAACTAAGCTCCCCTGGTAGCAGTATCTGTGCACTAGGCTCTACGCCTACAGCAGGTGGCGGCAGAGGATTCGTCTGAGCAATACTGGCATTGATACTGCCTACATCACCCACCTCTTCATTGAGGTTCTCCATATTAATAGCCGACATGCTGTAACACAAGGGTTAACAACAATACCAAAAGCAGTACATAATATAAGCCGTTAGATAACAAGAGTAATAATATTCATAAGCATGTTAGTATAACAAATTATACGCAAAGCATGCACTACATGCATAAACATGCCCACCAATGAATACCTAACCAACTTGTTTCTAAAGGCTACCCTTCACTCATTCCCTGGTTCTCTAACCTGGCTCTGATACCACTAAATGTGAGACCCCGTTATCTAACAACGTTATAAGGTACAATTACGAGAACTAATCATGCATAAATCAGAGTAATAGACCGTGTTGATGCCCTGAGCTTAAGAGTTACAGTACCAAAAAAATTTCAAAAAGGAATTAGTTACATTCCTAACAAAAGAGTGTGAAACTATAGTTTTACTCTACTCTATGTAGAAACTATACAAAAAGGGAGGTTCTGTACTGCTATCCCTGAAGCACTCCTTACAGCTCACGCATCAACCCCGACCCTGGTTCTCCATGCCAAATGCACCTACAAGGACAACCCCCAACACATGAGCACATAATAATTCATATTCAACACAATATGAATAAAAGCGTAAATGCGTAAACCATAAATACAAAATACTTCCTGTAGTCCAATGCATTTAAAACGCCCCCTTTTGGTTGTCCCTGTACCATAACTCATAATCGAATCAATGAATGATATTATGGTTTTAAACAAATGTCATGACATATTTCAATTCCTCAAATCATCGAACCAATCCCTAGTCCGTTTAGCACAAGGTATTTTAATGCCCATCGCTTCACATATAAGCGGCATAGAATAACCTCACTTCAATGGACATGCGGTACTCCCACCCCTCGCTTCACATTTTAGCGGCAAATATTCTTTCCTCGCTTCATATGATAACCACGCTTCAATGTGACACGCGATACTCCCACCCCTCGCTTCACATTTAGCGGCACAAAAATAAATAGCGGCAAACATTAAAATCATCAAGGTGATAACCATGACTCATGGGATGCGCATCAATCAATCAACATATACATATGCAATCATAATGTATGGATCAACATGTATTTGCATCTACCATGCACAAGTCAATACACACTTGCATCTACAATGCATATCCCAATGCGTATATAAATTACATGTTACCGTTGGGTGCCCGTACGTCTTCTACGTACCTGATAGGCTTAGATTTTGAGTGTTTTTAACTGTAAATTCTTCCTACTTTCCGTTCTTTTTCCTGGATGATATTATGCTTTTTGGTGTTTATTCGTTTGTTTCAGGAAAATAGATCGGAAGTGGAAGAAATGAGCCAAAATGAAGATAACGGGCGAAATCGAGGCGAAAAAGAACTGAAATTTAGGAAATGAAATTTTCGGAATCTCGATCGATCGAGATTTACTCTCGATCGATCGAGCCAGGCAGAAAGTGAGAATCAGAATTTTTGAAGGCTCGATCGATCGGTGGAAATCTCGATCGATCGAGCGAGGCAGTAACTTCGGAGCTGATTTTTTTCAAATTCTCGATCGATCGGTGGAAAATCTCGATCGATCGAGCGAGACAGTGAGATTCAAAAGCTGGCATGAACAGTGCGCCGATCGATCGAGAAAACCTTCCGATCGATCGAGACGCAAAATCCTGAAGATTTTATTTTCCTTTTTATCGTGATTTTGGAGGGCTTTTAAGCGGGAATTTGGATTCATTCAAGGGACACACCAGATCAGACCATTTCAGACGATTTTTAGGTCAAGGAGAGCCGCCCAAGCCGCCGCCCAACGCCGGAAAAGGAGATCCAATCTCCGTTCTTCGTCCGAGTCAAAGCCAATCAATTCCGGAGTGCAAGGAAGGAGCAAGAGAAGAGATTTCGGTGCTACGCACGGATTCATTCCGCCGTTTATCGTATTTCTAGACTTTAATCTATTTCATATTAATTTTCAATTTCATTTGATGTTTTTGAGGTCGAGAGACAATAAAACTCTTATGTATTTGATTTGAATTAAATTTAGTTTATATTATTGAGTTTTAGTTTCATTGTGTTTGATTATTGATTCATTGGTATTTGAGTGCATTGATTGTTATTGTTCATAAATTAATTGCATGTGTAAATCAAAGTCTAGCTAGCTTTGACTGAATTTGAGGGTTACAGCCGAGATCGAGAGATAACGTTGTAACACGCTCCATTAATTTATGATGTATGTCACGATTGAGATCGAGAGATGATATCGCATATGTGAGTACTTGGAATCGAGAGATTTAGAGTTATAAGGTTTTGATAATTTATGCAACTTTGAATTAGTAAATAGGTGCACGAGAGTGACTTATTCTAGTTTATCGTTAGTTTCTTTACAGCTCGAGAGAGTGTATCGAATAATATCGAGAACCTTTCACCTTTAAAATCAATTGGTTGATAATTTGAGAATTCCATTGAATCATTAGAGATAACATAATTGAACGACGAGCTCGGTAATTTTCTCGAGTAACTTACATTTGCATTTCCGGAACCATTCTTTTCATTATTTCTAGTTTAATCGTTATTCTTTAGTTTAATTTAGCTTTAGTTAATCAAACTTCTTTTATCGTAGGCTAAATATAATTTTATTAATCTTATTTGGTACTTATACGTTAGTCCTTGTGGATTCGACAACCTGTACTTAATTTTCACTATACTAAAACTTGACAACCGTGCACTTGCGGTAGAATCGCTTCAAACCATTCTTTGAAATATCTTTTGTTTAAAAATAAAGCGGTCAAGTTTTTGGTGGTATAATATCATACGAGATTAGTTAATTGTAATTTAGCCAATTCTTTTATTATTGTGTTTTTGTTTTTCTTTTCTTTGTTTTCTTTTGTTGATCTTTGTTAATAACTTTGTGTATTTTGTTGTCTCCTTTTGTCTATTTTGTACATGAACCGTTTCTCTAGTGCATGCTCAGAAGAGAGGAGCCCATTCTCGAGCCTTTCGATCCGGAGATAGAAAGAACTTTACTTAGGCGATTACGAGAAGCTCGAGCAATGGCTGACAATAACGAAGCACAGCACCCTAGATCGATGATGGACTTTGCGCAACCCGCATTTCATGGATCGTTGTCGAGTATTACGAGGCCGACGATTCAAGCAAACAATTTTGAGATCAAGCCGGCAATCATACAAATGATTCAGCACTCGGTTATGTTCGGGGGAGCAGCTACTGATGATCCGAACAATCACATCTCCAACTTTTTGGAGATTTGTGACACATTCAAACACAATGGTGTCTCTGACGACGCCATCAGGTTAAGACTTTTCCCCTTTTCATTACGAGACAAAGCTAAGGCATGGTTGAATTCTCTACCTGCAGGTTCTATAACAACATGGGAGGGGATGACAAAGGCGTTTTTGTCAAAGTACTTTCCCCCTTCCAAGACGGCAAAGATGCGGAACGATATCACAACTTTTGGGCAGTTTGACCCCGAGACTTTATACGAAGCATGGGATCGTTTTAAGGAGTTGTTGCCCACACCATGGTCTACCCATATGGCTGCAGGTACAAACGTTCTATAACGGTTTATTTTCTTCTAACCGTTCCATGATTGATGCAGCATCTGGGGGATCCATAATGAGGAAGACGCCGGAAGAGGCATATAACTTGTTGGAGGAAATGGCGTGCAATAGTTCAGTGGCAATCAGAGAGGAGCACGCCACAGAAGCCAATGGGAGTCCATCAAGTGGACGAGATCACTGCTCTTTTGGCTCAATTAGAAGCCATGAACCGGAAGATTGACAGCATGGGAGCAGCAGCAATGCAAGCTCAAGCGATCTTCTGTGAGCTGTGTGGAGGCGGTCATCCTAGCATCGAGTGCCAGGCAGGTAATCAATTTAACCAATCTGTTGAGGCTGTCAATTTTGTAGGTAACAACCAACCATGGAGGAACCACCCGAATTTGAGGTGGTCGAATCAAGAAAATGTGTTGAACCCTCAACCGCAGGCCGGGTTCACACAAAAGCCGAGTATGGAGGAATTGATGGCAAAGCTGATTTCATCAACGGAGGTGAGGATGCAGAATCAGGATGCATCTATTAAAAATTTGGAAGTGCAGATAGGGCAGTTGGCCACGTTGATATCTGGGAGGACGCAAGGTACGCTCCCGAGTGATTCTGTAAAGAATCCAAAGGAGCCATCAAATTGAGAAGACAAGGAGGTGACAGTCCAGCTTGGGACTATAAATTAAGAACTTCCATTTTCCTTTTCTCGAGTTTTGTTTTTGATTTCTTGTTTTGATGTGTTTTTGTTAGTGTGTTTGTTTTGAGTTTGTCTGGGAATGAATTCGTGTATTTTTTATTGTAGGTGTGAAAGCAAGAGCAAGTGGTTGTAGGCGAGGCAATCCGAGAGAAAGATGTTGAAAAAAAAATTAATTAATTTTTGTTTGCTGCTGCTGGCGATCGATCGAGAATTTTTCCGATCGATCGCCCGATTTTTTTAAAAAGACATTGTGCCTACTGCCTCGCTCGATTGATCGAGAATTTTTCCGATCGATCGAGCGAGAGAAAACTTTGAAAAATAACAGGGCACAGACGCAGCAGCATTCTCATTTAAAATCAATCTTTCTCCTCTCCACAACATAACCCTAGCCGCCTCTTTTAAATTCCTTCATCTAATCTCATCATTTTTCCATAGAATTTCAAATTTACTTCAACTCTAAGAAGTAATATTTGTTTTTCATTTCAGATTTGAAGAATTGCAAGGCCAATTGGGTAGAAGTGCATCAAAAGGAGAATTCCAAGCCAAGTGCCAAAGTTTTACAAGATCAGATTTTTAAGCGGTAATTGGTTTCTAATTCTCAAAGATTTTATCTTTTGGTAAAATTTCTCGAATTTTAGTAGAAGTGGGTTAGGAAAGAAGTTAAATTTGGAGGAAGTTGTGTAGTGTTGAAGGGTGAAAGATTTATAGTGTTGTGTGGTGATAGTTGGATTTAATTGAGTTAGTTGGGAATCGTTTAGCAATAAAATGTCATCCAGAAAGAGGTCAAAGCAGGCGGAAGCTTCTCAAAAGCAAAAGAAGGCGGAGGCCACTGTTTCTGAGCCAGGATATGATGAAAAGAAGTTTCTCAATGCCACAATTGCTGAATTATACCCCACCTACCATAAGAAACCCCTGAGCCGTGAAAGGGGAATGAGCATAGATAAATTGGAATGTCCTGTCATTATGACAGTCCGGCGAAAAGGGTGGTTTCAATTCGTTCAGACACCGATTGATGCTGTGGTGCCGCTGGTAAGGGAGTTTTACACAAATCTTCGAGCTGTTAGACCAGGGCACCAAGTAAGTGTTTATGTTCGAGGGAAGGATGTGTTGGTGGATCGAGCCGCAATCAACAATATTCACCGGATGCCTTTACTTCAAAACTGTGCATACCAATCTTTCAAGAGTAGCAGGATTGACTATGATGAGGTATTGACAGTTATTGGCAAGCCGGGAGTGGATTGGCAGAGGAATGATAAAGCAGAGCCACAGTTGGTTCTAAAGAAACATTTGAAGCCAGAGGCCCAAGCATGGTTTTCATTTGTCGCCTCGCGGGTCATGCCTTCGACCCACACTTCTGAGGTGACAAAAGACAGAGCGGTCCTGGTATATGCCATCCTCTCAGGGAAGGAAGTGGACTTCGGCGAGATCATTGCTGATCACATTGCTGAAATTGGGAGCAGCTCACCGACCTCCGCACTACCGTTTCCATCCACGATCACTGCTTTATGTCAGCGGTACGGAGTGACATGGGGGGAAGATGATGAGCTACTTCCGCCGAAGACACCGATAATTGTGGACACTCCACCACCTACTACGGGTCGACGCAGACCTTCGGATACTACACAAGCTGGAGCATCATCCTCTGCTGCAGAACATACACGTGTTACTTTGGACTCTCTTCATAGGGATCTCCAAGATATTCGCCTGGAGCAGCAGAGCATTCACAGCATGCAGCGGGACATTCATAGCATGCAGAGAGCATTGCAGATGGACCATGAGCAGGTAGCTCAGCGTCAGATGGAGTTCATGCACTATCAGAGTGCATGGAACACTGCCATGGCCCAGGGTTTTCCAGGTTTCCAGTTCCCGCCGGAGCCACATTTTGCACCTTATCAGCCGCATGCACCTCCACCTTCCGAGTACCCACCATTTTCGTCATATCAGGGCGAGGAGCACCACTACCCAGTCCCCCCTCCGGAGCATGATGAGGACGACGATCAGTGACGATCGTCGTCATGGTATGTGTCTTTGCCTTTGCATTTATTTTTCTTGTTCATTGAGGGCAATTCACATGCTAAGTTTGGGGGGGTTTTTGACTATTTGTATATATCTTGCTTTTGCACATATTGCTACTTGTCTTGTTTCTTTTCCTAGCATGACTGCATGATGTTGAGACTAATTCGTCCTTGAGCATTACCAACAAAAATTTTTTTTTTGTTGATTGAGTTATTCTTGAGAATTGATGAGTTGGAATTGCAACGGTAATACATGATGAAATTAATCCTCATCTAGATAGGAGTCATGGAAATGCTTAACTTGTTTGTATATATCCTTTGTTAACTACATGTCAAAACTGAGGAATAATTTGAGCACTTATTGAGTCATGATTGAGTGAAGTATGTATTGATTAAATTGAAAACTTGTGTTAACTATGATGAGTCTTGAGTATCTCAGATAACTCTACAGTTTAGTGAAAGCACTTTGAGGCGAAATTTATAATTAGGAACTAGACTTGGAAATGATTTAGGCGATCTTTGGACCGTTTGTGCCTTTCAAGCCTACCTTGTATACATTATTCCTTAGTGTCCCCTTTTGAGCATTATTGAAAAAGAAAGGAATATGCATTGCATATGATTAGACCCCCATTCGGCATTCTTGGCAAACTCATTATACCCACCTCGGTTTGAGCCTAAAAGAACAATTTCATCCATCCTTAGGAGAGTATAATCAATCTCATTCATTGCAGTAAATTGTTATATGTTGAAAAGTTCATTGTGAAAGAAATGAAATGAAAAAAAAAGAATGAGCAAAGAAAAGAAAAGATGTAGAGAAAAAGCCTTGAAAAGAAAAGTTAAATAAGACCCAAAGTGGCCAAGGCTAGAAAATGTGAAGAGAAGCTCAATGATTATGTGAGAAGATTTTGAACTGATTCTGTTATACTCTCTTCTTTGCTTCTATCCTACCTTTTCTTTGGAGCCGACACCAAAAGGCCTAACGTTAAAAGCTTTTAAAGTCCTGTTGATCCAAGTCTAGGGAATAATTACATTAGTGGAGAAGTGCTGGATAGTAAATTTGTAGAGTAATTCAAAGTAATCTTGACTAGGAGTTGATATGGCACATGTTGATTTTAAAGATATGTATGTAACTCATGTTTGACAATAGCACACACGCACGTTCCGATGTTGCGATGTATTGTTTAACTTAGGAGAAATTGCTTCTTGTTAAGTGTTGAAGGACTTCTATTGATGTGTAAGTAGGATTTCTGAGATTTTACGTATGTTGTAAAGATGATTCATGCTTAGTATCGAGTTAACTTTTCTTTTTGAACTTATTGCTTGCTCGAGGACGATCAAGTCTAAGTTTGGGGGAGTTGATAGGCTTAGATTTTGAGTGTTTTTAACTGTAAATTCTTCCTACTTTCCGTTCTTTTTCCTGGATGATATTATGCTTTTTGGTGTTTATTCGTTTGTTTCAGGAAAATAGATCGGAAGTGGAAGAAATGAGCCAAAATGAAGATAACGGGCGAAATCGAAGCGAAAAAGAACTGAAATTTAGGAAATGAAATTTTTGGAATCTCGATCGATCGAGATTTACTCTCGATCGATCGAGCCAGGCAGAAAGTGAGAATCAGAATTTTTGAAGGCTCGATCGATCGGTGGAAATCTCGATCGATCGAGCGAGGCAGTAACTTCGGAGCTGATTTTTTTCAAATTCTCGATCGATCGGTGGAAAATCTCGATCGATCGAGCGAGACAGTGAGATTCAAAAGCTGGCATGAACAGTGCGCCGATCGATCGAGAAAACCTTCCGATCGATCGAGACGCAAAATCCTGAAGTTTTTATTTCCTTTTTTATCGTGATTTTGGAGGGCTTTTAAGCGGGAATTTGGATTCATTCAAGGGACACACCAGATCAGACCATTTCAGACGATTTTTAGGTCAAGGAGAGCCGCCCAAGCCGCCGCCCAACGCCGGAAAAGGAGATCCAATCTCCGTTCTTCGTCCGAGTCAAAGCCAATTCCGGAGTGCAAGGAAGGAGTAAGAGAAGAGATTTCGGTGCTACGCACGGATTCATTCCGCCGTTTATCGTATTTCTAGACTTTAATCTATTTCATATTAATTTTCAATTTCATTTGATGTTTTTGAGGTCGAGAGACAATAAAACTCTTATGTATTTGATTTGAATTAAATTTAGTTTATATTATTGAGTTTTAGTTTCATTGTGTTTGATTATTGATTCATTGGTATTTGAGTGCATTGATTGTTATTGTTCATAAATTAATTGCATGTGTAAATCAAAGTCTAGCTAGCTTTGACTGAATTTGAGGGTTACAGCCGAGATCGAGAGATAACGTTGTAACACGCTCCATTAATTTATGATGTATGTCACGATTGAGATCGAGAGATGATATCGCATATGTGAGTACTTGGAATCGAGAGATTTAGAGTTATAAGGTTTTGATAATTTATACAACTTTGAATTAGTAAATAGGTGCACGAGAGTGACTTATTCTAGTTTATCGTTAGTTTCTTTACAGCTCGAGAGAGTGTATCGAATAATATCGAGAACCTTTCACCTTTAAAATCAATTGGTTGATAATTTGAGAATTTCATTGAATCATTAGAGATAACATAATTGAACGACGAGCTCGGTAATTTTCTCGAGTAACTTACCTTTGCATTTCCGGAACCATTCTTTTCATTATTTCTAGTTTAATCATTATTCTTTAGTTTAATTTAGCTTTAGTTAATCAAACTTCTTTTATCGTAGGCTAAATATAATTTTATTAATCTTATTTGGTACTTATACGTTAGTCCCTGTGGATTCGACAACCTGTACTTAATTTTCACTATACTAAAACTTGACAACCGTGCACTTGCGGTAGAATCGCTTCAAACCATTCTTTGAAATATCTTTTGTTTAAAAATAAAGCGGTCAGTACCTTTCCAAAATATGGTATGTTGCAGGACTCTATCCCCTGCGTTGTGTGGGTATCTGTGAAGGCTCTACACAAGTGTACAACACAATATTAGATGCCAATAATAGCCCAATACCAAAAATCCTACAATAATTAATCAAAACACAACATTTGGCTTCTCGCGATCGATCGCCAATAAGCCCCGATCGATCGCGAGATGCTACTGCCTCAATGCCCAAAAATCTATCTTCCGCGATCGATCGCTGAAGTTGTGCCGATCGAGCGCGGCATCGCCGATCGATCGCGCCAAACTCGTGATCGATCACTGAAGACTTCTGCCTCGCACCATGGTGCTCGCGATCGATCAGGAAGAACGCGCCGATCGATCGCCAAAGTCTGCAATCGCGAGAAATCGCCATTATCGAGCACCTTCCGAAAGCTACCATAAAACACCCCAAAAACCATTTCACCCCAACAAATTCTCATGCAAAATATACCAATATACAACCATGTAGCTACTCAAAACAAGTATCACAACAAAAGGCTACTAAACATGCCATTTCTACTCAACATTTCATCAAAACTCAACCAACCATTTAACCAAAATACAAAATGATTCCTTACCCCTTTTTGCCCCACTTCCTTAGCAAGAACAAGGGTAATATTTCCCAAGCTTCACACTCCCTCTTGTTGCTCAGATGCTGGACGAAAATGGGGAAAGGAGTTGGGGAAAAAGAGTGATAGAGATTGAGTGTGGGGGAAAGCCAAGTGGGGAGCATGGTCAAAGCAATTCAGCAGGTATGGGTTGGGGTAATGAGTGGTAATAGATAAAAGTGTGGCTGAAGCATGTTAATGGAAATAATCGCGTCCCGGTATTTAGCATGATGTATTAAAATATCCTCACATGATATTTTATAGTATTTATTCAATAGAATACTTCAAATTCCAATTAAACATGCTTTACCAAAATGAACAACACCCACCCCCAAATAATCATGCCATAACTCAAATTCCCAACATATACCACATGCACCTTGAAATGCATTACTAGGCCATGACCACCACATGACTAATCATTTCCCCAATATTAAATCAACACCAATAATTTAATACCACAATCTTCTCATAACATAATTAATGTTCAATTGCACATAATCATTTCGGGGATATCACAGAATCTTTGCACGCGATCCCTGTCCATAGAAGAGCCATTGGTTTCCAGTATCAGACTGAAACCGCACTGTTTTCTGACAACAATCTACAACAGTTTGATATCCACTCAACACATCAATACCAAAATACAGTCAAAATCCGTCATATCTAACACAATCAAATCAGTCTGTATTCCATAATCAGTATCAAACTGAATAGCACAATCAGACACACTCTGACAAGTCATCATAGTAGTTCCCATGGGTGTCGAGACATATAGAGGCATCCACAGTGGAGACAAGCATATATGATACCGGTCAACAAAAGCTTGTGCAATAAATGAATGTGATGCACCAGTATCAATCAACACAAAAGCTGGATAAGTAAATAAACTACACTTACCCGCTATCACAACATCAGGACCTGCCTCTGCTTGCTCCTTGTTCAGTGCATACACCTGAGCCTGAGGCTGTCCTGCTCTCTGTCCCCCACCAGTCCGTGGTACAATTTCTGGTCTCTGCTGCACTGTACTGTCAGATACATTCCCTCCAAATGATTGTCCTCCAGCTTGGGGACAATCTCTTATCATGTGTCCTGCCCTTCCGCATCGAAAACAAACTGGATTATTTAGTTGTGGAAAATCTCGTTTATAATGTGGTCCTCCACACTTAAAACATTGTAAACCGCGACCACTACTACTACTACTACCTTGTGATTGTCCCTTGACCCCTTGTTCACCACCCTTCTGCATAGCAAACCGCTTTCCACTAAATCTAGAGGAAGATGGATTTGTCATATTGATGTGACTAGAAATAGACACATCTTTTATGCTTAATTGTTTACGATTTGGTATATTTTGATAGATAAATTGATACATATGCTACCTAATCATATATTCGTGTGAATGTAGGTGGAATCGAAGAAATGAAGATCACACGGGAGAATAAGGATCAAGGAATGCATTAGAGTTGATAAAGTTCAAAGTAGACCAAGAAAACTACAGAAAAGTGGACAAAAGACAGTGATTTATCGCCAAACAGATGCCCCGATCGATCGTCAAAGGAAGAAATCAAGTCAACAAAATTTGTGTCTTGGCGATCGATCAGGGTTTTGTCCCGATCGATAGCGAGAAGTTTCTGGCTGAAAAATAAAAGCTGGCGATCGATCGTCAACTTGTCCCGATTGATCGCCAGCAGAGTCCGAGAAATTAAGGAAAGTTAGCGTTTTACCATCTTGGGGGACTCTAACATATTCCCTAAGCCTCCCCACCTATATAAACACAAAAATTAGCCTCCCTAACATAGATTTCAGACTTTTAATCACAGTTTAGACTTGGAACAAAAATTTACTTTGAAGTTTTGAAGACGGATTGAAGACTCGACAGAAAGGCGGGATTTCAACCTTGACACGTGGCGATTATTCTAGTTTGTCTTAGTTTTTCTTTATGCTCTTCATACATTATTTTGTTATTTTTACATTGATTATGAGTAGCTAAACTCATCCTCTTAGTTGAGGAAGACAAAACCATTGAAGTTTAATTTATTCAAGAGATTGTTGTTTTGAATTGGTGATTTTTATTGTATGTCATAAGTTTTCTTTTCTTCTTGCCATGATTATGTTGTGGATTGTTAGATTAGCTACCTAATAATTTTTCATACAATCTAATGTTAAGTTTGATATCAAATACGTAATTATTTGATTAATTGAATTTGCGAAGCAACTAAGATTGATAATTCTCTATTGCTGAGGTTATTAAATTCCTAGGGAAAACTTTTGACTAGATTAAACATAACTGCTGTTTTTTATGTTGTTTAGCTTCACCAATCTTACTTGTTCATAAGCTATCATTAGTCTAAATATTAACTGTTGTTGTTAGGGTTGATTAATCGATAAGGGTTAAATTTAAATGCTGTTTTCGATTTAACTACACTTAAGGTGAGATAGGAGTTAAATCTTCAATGGTGAATATGTTGGGATATGCCCTAAGACAACTCATTAGATGATTGTTTATGACATACACTGTATTATATTTTTGTTAATGGCAATTCATTATTATATATTATTTGTGTATCTGTGTAATATGAATTAATATATAAGTTGATGTCCTTAGAATAATATTGTATTGTTCTTAGAGATGTCCCTAGTCAAGTTTTATCATGAATCAGGATAATGATAATGAATTGAGACTGGTATGTTTTGATTGATGAATTGTTCATAGATATGTGATATCAAATCAACACATGGGTACATGTTAGAGAACGATGTACTGGACATCCCCACCATGAGAATGCTACATGGATAGTTATATGAAGGTCATAAGCAATTCTCATAGTGATAATGATGTATGTAATCCTTACGACTTGAGATCACCAGAGATCCAACATAAGGAGTCATATATCTTGATATTGTTAAACGCTACCTGTAACATGGTAAACTATAAAGACAATCATTGGATACATCACGAATTATGTAGAGGGATGTTGAGTGATCAAGAAAGGATTTGTCCCTCCCATATAACAGGAGAAGTGTTTGGGCCTTTGATCAAGTAAGACTAAAATGCATGGCCGTGCTCGAATAAGTCGATATGTGATATCGAGCTTATTCGTTTATTCTAGTTCTACTTGGGGATCAAGAAATAAAGATTGAATATACGAGTATGACTATGCCATGACAATGGGATTAAGTTACATGGTTAATATTATCGCAGTTCGTAGGTTATATCGAGTCAATGACATTCTTGTAATTTGGGTAGCCTTAATGTGTTGCTAGATACCGCTTATGGCTTGTGACATAAAATTAGATTTTATGTCGATGCCAACATTGCAAGATCCTATCGGGTCGCACAAAAGATTAAATCGATAAGGGGAATTAAATTCATTGGATGAATTAATTAATTAAGAAAAGTCTTAATTACATGATTATAAGGATTTAATTAAATCATGGGTTTGGGCCCATGAGGCTTTGAGAAAGCCTTTAATTAAATCCAACACATATCATGCTAACAAGGTTAATTAGATTAACTAAGCTATCAAAACAAAACCTAAGCTACTCAAGTGCTCTCGGCCGCCGCCTCCTTCTTGAACTTCACGGCCACCGCCGTCGTGAATAGTGATTAAGATCGGCGGTCGTTGATTGGTTTTGAACCGTGATTCTTGTTTTGGTTTAAGAACGAGTCTAACAACTTGTTCTTGAACACCCTTCTATTTGATCTTGTGGATACCGTAGAGGCAAGATCTTGGAGGTTTTGCTCGTGACTCTTGGTTTGGCATCGCTTCTGCATCAAACACGCTACAAGGGTGAGACTCCTTTACATTCCGATGTGAATACTTTGTATAGGTCCTCGGTTAGGAATCCAAATTTTATTTTTCGCTGTGCACTTTGAATGTTGGATTCCTTACAGTGGTATCAAAGCCGTGTACAAAGCTCATATTGGAATTATGTGGTTAATTGTTTAATCATATTTAGAATTATATTGCATGCTTTGAAACTGTATATAATAAATCGAGTTTGTGAAAATCATCGTAAAATTATATATGATATAATTGACAATTTATGTATACGATACACGAAGGCGCAAAACCGAGCCCATGGCTCTTGATGGTTCACAAAAGACTCAATTTTTCATATGAATATTCATCGTTGGACGTTTAATCCAATAATCAAAGTCCTATCTCACCTTACGTTTAGTTAAGTAGCCCAAGCGTTCTAGTTTAACCCTTATCAAACAATCAATCAAAATACAAGCGATTAAGATTTAAATCGATGATAGCATATGAACTAGTGAGATCGATGAAGCTAAACAACATAATCCAAGCGTCTATGTTTAATCTAGTCAAGTGTTCTTCCTAAGAATTTAATAAACTCACAAGCGGAATTTAATTAATCTTAGTTGCTTCATAAATTAGAGGGATCAAACGATTCCGTATTTGATATCTAATTTAGCGTTAGATTTCATGCAAGTTATTAGGTTGTCAATCCAATAAACAAACACAACAATCATATCAATAAAATCAGAAAAACTCTTGATACTCAAGAAAATTGATAATTAAAGCATAAGAATCTCCCCAAGATAAATAAAATCCAAGGATTTGTCTTCCTCAACCAAGAATTAAAAACTAGCTAGACATAATCTAAGATAAAGCAATAAATAAAAACAAGGGAAAGAAAACTAATCCAATCTCCGCTCGTCGAGGTGTCAATCCCGCCTTTGCTTCGATCTTCGTAGCCGTTCTTCAACAAAATTGAAAAGAAAATATAAAACTATCCTAAACTACTCTACCCTAACTATCTAGATGGTTAAAAGGTCTGAATTTCGAGTATATATGTATTGGGAGGCTGATGGAGTAGGTTAGAATCCATGTGGGAAGGAAAGAAATCAAGTTTTTTAATTTTCCAAAAGTCTTGAGGCGTAATTACGCGTATAATGGCGTAGCTACGCCTAGACATGCCGTAGCGTTGGCGTAATTACGCCTGTGAATGGCGTAATTACGCCTGTCCATCATTTTTCTGGCGAGTTTTGTATTTTGGCCATAACGTTCATATACGAACTCCGAATTCAACGAGTCAGCTGTCCACGCGAAGATAACTCAAAGTTCTACAACTTTTATATGGACCACATTCCCAAAACTTGGCTGGAATACATAGAAATTTGAGGAGAAAGGAGCAACATGTGTCTTTGATTCCGGTTTTTTCCTCTTTTCTTCAACTTTATTGCTTCTTTCATCATTTTAGCTTGATTTCTTCACCTTTCCCTACATTTACACAAATATACGATTAGGTAGCATATGTATCAATTTATCCATCAAAATATACCAAATCGTAGACAATTAAGTGCAATAGATGTGTCTATTTCTAGTCACATCACTAGGGTTTCGAACCCTAGCGGCCGCCGCATGGTTCACACGGACTTAGACCGTGACTTGGGCTAGGGTTTCGAACCCTAGGCTCATGCATGGTCCAGCCGTGTGGTTAGGGTTTTTGAATCCTTTTGGTCCATGGCTTGTGACGCAACGAGTCTCCGTGGCATGTGATGTCACGAGCGTACGATAATTTTTCAAAATTATATTTTACAGTTTTAATTAGAATTAAATTTTAAAATGTTTAGAATTTAATTCATTAATTGTTATAGCATGTTTTATGTGGTTGTTTGAGCATGGTGCATGGTTATAGCCCTATGACCTATTAGATAGGATTTTGTGAATGTTTGTAATTTAATACGGCCTGCGAGTCGTGCCTTCTCTATTTTTCTATATGTTATCCCTCCCCTACGTTCCCCTCGAATGTAACTCGAGGAATTCTCTATATCATGTAATTGTTATATAGTATAGTTTATTTAATTGATGGAGATCAATGATGATGGATCAAGGTGCCGGGATAAGGAGGCCATTCACAAAAGGGAGCCAAAGAGGTGCTTGGTGAAGTTACCTTAGGTTGACCTTCTAGTATTTTCTCATTGGCTTGAGAAATCATTAGTTGGGGGTATAACCATGTCACGTTTATATTATGTTGATGTATGAGATGCATGCTTACTGTTTTATTTAATATTGATGCTTGATATACATATATGTAGATATGTATATATTAATATATGTACCAGACATATTTTCAATATTAATAAAATCATGAGATCAATAAATCCCTCTTATAATATTAAGTCAAATCAAGATGCCTTCCAATTAAAAATACTCGTCAAGACTTCGATTGAACATGTGTGGGTTTGCCAAAGCAAAGCACCGTGACAATCTTAGTAAGGCGCGGAAGGATAAAAGTGATATCCGTGTTATTTTAAAATTGGGTCCGACTTAACTAGGTTATCTCAATAGGATTGGGAACCTAGAGGCATGGGGTTGGATAATAATTCATTAGATGAATTTGAACAAAGTGTTGTTCGTCCAACCATCCAAGAATTACATGTGATGTAATTGACAAAGTGTTGTCTACCTAAATAACCGAGTCTTGGGTGATTAGCCAAAGCTAACTCAGGATTAGGTGAAATATGGATCTTGGCCCACTAAGTTTTCGAGGGTTGATATTTTTAACAAAATAGTGGGAGTATCATTTAATATAAGACCTTATTAAATGATTAAAAATCGTAAACTTATTTTGCATATTTATATTGTAGATATCCACGGCATCAAACAACGTAACTAGCACACTGTCATTACGATCGGTCCTTGAGAAGGACAAACTAAATGGGACTAATTTCCTAGACTGGTATAGGAATTTGAGGATTGTCCTCAAACAAGAGACAAAGCAATATGTCCTAGAGGAACCCTTACCCGCTGAGGAACCTCCCGTAACGGCTGTTAAAACCGATAAGGATGCTTACAAGAAGCATCAGAATGACGCGCTTGATGTTGGTTGCCTTATGCTTGCCACCATGAACTCTGAGCTTCAGAAGCAACATGAGGAAATGGAGGCGTTCGATATGATCGAGCACTTAAAGCAACTCTACCAACAACAAGCTAGACAAGAGAGGTATGACGTCTCTAGAGCGTTATTCCAGTGCAGAATGGTAGAAGGAAGCCTTGTTGGAACTCATGTACTAATAGGGTACATTGAGAATCTTGAAAAGCTGGGTTTTCCATTGGACCAAGAGTTGGCCACAGACGTGATCCTGCAATCGTTGCCTGATAGCTACAGTCAATTTTTCTTGAACTACAATATGATTGAAATCGAAAAGACGCTACCGCAATTGCTTGGTATGTTGAGAACATATGAAGCAAATTCAAAGAAGTCTAAGCCTACTAATGTTCTTATTGTGAATAAGAGCAAAGGAAAGACTAAAGCAAAACGCTACAAGAAGAACAAGAAAGACTTTGTTAAGTCTAAGCCTCATGCTTCTGCGCTCAAGCGAAAGGGATGAGTGTCTAAGGAAGGGAACTGTTTCCATTGCGGTGTCATTGGAAGAGGAACTGCAAAGTATATCTGTGATGCCCCGAAATTAATTATATGCGATTTGAGCATTAATTTATGGTTATGTGGTTAATTATGAGGAAGATGTGAATTTAGTGGAAGTTTGTTGCATTTTTGTAAATGCTTTTAAAATACATGTTGGGGTATTTTATACATCATGTTAACTTTGGGGTACAATTTTAATTTAACCATTATAAACCCATACCCCACTATACCCTTTTATCTCACTTGACCCTTTACCCTTTTAAAATCCCCAATTTCACTCTCAAACCCTACCCTTTCCCCATTTTCGAAATTTAGCAAGGAAGGAAATGGAAAGCTCCACAAAACCTTTGTTTTTGAGATCTTTGTTAAGATTTGGAGTCCTCAAGAGGTATGAAACCCTTCCTAAAGTTTTTATGATGTTTAGTTTTGAAATGGGTTAGCTTTTTGGTGTTTTATGTGGGTTTGTTTTGAGTATGTGTTGTATGTTGTTGGGGTAAGATTTTTGTAGTGTTTTATGTGGGTTTTAGTGAGTTATGATGATGTTTATGTTGTTGGAAAGTTTGGGTTTGAAGGGTATGAAGTTGAGCTTGAAAAATGCTCAAAAATGGTGAAAATCGCACACCAGCAGGTGGCAATCGATCGCCATATATGATGCGATCGATCGCCGAAGGCCAGTAGCAAAAAATGCTACAGGCGATCGATCGCCATATTTTAAGCGATCGATCGGCGCGAGGCAAACAGTCAGGCGATCGATCGCCATATTTAAAGAGATCGATCGCCGCTGTTTAAAAAAAATGGAAAATGATGATTTTTGTTGAATTTTTTGTATTTGGCTATTATTTAGCTTCTAATATTGATTTGTATGGATGTGTAGAACCATCCCAGGTACCTACAACATCAAGGAGATAAAGTTCTTCAACTTCTCCACTTTTGGAATTAAGGTACGTAAGGAACGTACGGGCATCGGACGGTAAAACACATTCCTATACTATGACTACGCAATGATTGCATAAGTATTTACAATGTTTATGATGATGATTATGATAAGTAAGTTTATGATGATGATGTCTATGATGAGTAAAGATGATATGATGTTTATGAGGACGTTTAAGATAAGATGATGATGTTTACAAGATGATGATGTTTATAAGATGATGATGTTTACAAGATGATGATGTTTATAAGATGATGATGTTTATGATATGATGATGATGATGCATGTTTAACTATGTTATTGAGAATGGTTGAGTGTTCTGGTAGTTGTTATGGGAAAGCGAGGAAGGTACTTACCGCTGACAGAGCTAGCGAGGAGATTACATCCGCTATCAAGGTGTAGCGAGGGGTAATCACAGTACCGCTATATGTCGAAGCGAGGGGCCAATTGTTCCGCTGACATAACAAGGCCAGAAACATCATCATTTCTAAATAACATTGTTGATTACGAGCATATATGTGAGATATGATTTAATCAGTTATGTCAAGAACTAATGATTATATGCATGACT
The DNA here is from genome assembly GCA_907163345.1 of Haberlea rhodopensis. Taxonomy (NCBI): domain Eukaryota; kingdom Viridiplantae; phylum Streptophyta; class Magnoliopsida; order Lamiales; family Gesneriaceae; genus Haberlea; species Haberlea rhodopensis. The sequence goes on from CAJQUN010000016.1 coordinate 102,004, forward strand.
ATGAAACAGGGACAACCAAAGTGGGTTAATGCGATTAACTAGGATATATATGTTACGATTATTTTCATGCATTTATTTAAATGCCATTATCTTTATGATGTTAAGTAATGATGTACATGCTCATGATGGGTTGTTCCTGTAGGTACACTTTTGGACTGAAAGGCTAAGGGTCGGGTTGAGGCAGTGAGCTAAAGGAGCATGAAAGAATATAGGATTCAAGATTTTGATAGTCTCTACTCTAGGAGTAGTGTAAACCTATAATGTTAGCATTCGTTTTTGGGAATGTAATTAATTAGCTCATGAAATTTTATTTTTGGCCTGTAATCTCATTAGCTCAAAGCTACAACCGGAACCCTAAGATGTTAGTAATGCATGTTTAGTCCATAATACGTGATTATAATGATGTTAAGGTAGGAAGACCCTACATTAGTGGTATCAGAGCCAGGTTAGAAAACCCTGGAATGAGTGAAGGGTAGCCTTAGCAATAAGTTGGCTAGGTGCTTCTTTTTAAACATGTTTTGTGCATATGACTATTGTACTAACATGTTATGGTTTCTAACGATGTATTATATGAACTGCTTTTGGGTATTGTTGTTAACCCTTGTCTTGCAGCATGGCAGCAAATGTGGAAGTAGGAGATGCAATGAGTGTTAATGCAAGTGCTGGGCGTACAAATCCCCTACCACCGCCAGCCTTGGGTGAAGAACCCTCTGAGCAACAGTTACTACCTGGGGAGCTAAGTTTGGCTCAGTCTGACATACCGACCCCCGATGTTCGAAGGAACTGAGACAGGGGAACTGGCAGAGGAGTGGTTAGAGAGGATCGAACAGATATTTGTGGCAGCTCCTTGTGCGAAGGCAGCATGGATAAGACTAGTGGAGTTCCAACTGGCCAAGAAGGCATTGATGTGGTGGAAGACCACAGTGATAGAGCAAGAGGTTCAGGGGCAGAAAATAAATTGGAAGATGTTCAGAACTCGGTTTCTGACCCGCTATTTTCAGCTGCTGCACGACAGGCTAAGGAGGATGAGTTTACTAACCTCAAGCAAGGTAGCATGCCTGTGTCAGACTATGCTCTTCATTACTGTTCTTTGCTCAGATATGTACCTCACATCGCCGCAAGTACCCAGGAAAAGATGAGGAATTTCATGAAAGGCTTGAGGCCTGAACTGTATGACAGGGTGATTACTTATGGCCATACTTGCTTTGATGACGCCCTTTCACGGGCTGAGCTAGCCGAAGTGGGAGTTGGTGCATATCCTGATGCCGTGCCACCTCCAGCACCCCTCAGAAATCTACTTCTGATAATTTGAGGCCGAGGGGTGATCAGTTCAAGCCAAGGGGGAACACATCGGCTTCGAGGTTCAGTGGTAAGAGGCTCGAGAACCGTTGGAAAGGAAGCCGTAGGAATGATGCCCCGTCAGGAAGAGGACAGTCTCAGGGAGGCAGATTTGGGAAGGTTCGGTGCTCTCTTTGTGGGCAACCACATTCGACGAAAGATTGCGTCGGTTGTTATGTTTGTGGCAATAAGGGCCACTTTGCTCGGCAATGTCCCAATCGGGAGGGACAACAGAATTCTGCGGGGAGGCCTGCGGACAGAGCAGTGCAGCACAGGTCACCGTATGTACCGAGGCAGTATGGAGGTCAGCCTATGGGACCACCTCAGGGGCAAGTTTATGCGTTGTCAAGGGAGCAGGCTACAACGGCTCCGGAGGAAGTGATTACGGGTACGTGTCTTTTATTTACGCACCCTGCTTTTATATTGATAGACACAGGTGCGTCACACTCTTTCGTGTCGATAAGTTTTGTGGAAAGGCACCACATATGCACTTCTCAGTCGCCCACGCCTCTTGTAGTCTCGACACCCGCTGGCAGAAGTTTGATTGCTGATCGGATTGTCTATGACGGCCTCATTTATTTTGAAGATAACAAGCTAAGGTCAGATCTGATTATTCTGGGAATGTCAGACTTTGACTGCATTGTAGGCATTGATGTTCTGAACAAATATCAGGTAGTTGTAAACTGCAGGCAGAGGACTGTCCGATTCAGGTCTGATATGGGAGTCCAGTGGACATTCTATGGGGATGGTTCCCGTTCAAAGATCCCGTTAATATCTGCTGTCAAGATGGCACGGTTATTGGAACGAGGCCATACATGATATCTCATCTATGCTGTTGATATTACTGAAAAGAGGGAAGAATTAAAGGTCGAGGATGTGCCCGTAGTGGCAGAGTTTCCTGATGTCTTTCCGGAAGAGATTCCCGGATTCCCACCGACGAGAGAGGTCGAGTTTGGGATTGAGTTACTACCGGGGACGTCTGCCATTTCTCGTGCCCCATATAGGATGGCATCAGCGGAGCTAAGGGAGTTAAAGAGTCAGTTGCAAGAGCTCCTTGACAAGGGCTATATACGCCCTAGCGTATCGCCCTGGGGTGCACCAGTTTTATTTGTCAAAAAGAAGGATGGTTCGATGCGTCTGTGCATCGATTACAGGCAACTGAACAAAGCCACAGTAAAGAACAAGTATCCGCTTCCAAGGATTGATGATTTGTTTGACCAGCTGCAGGGTACGAGGCTCTACAGTAAGATCGATCTGAGGTCGGGGTATCATCAGATTCGAGTAAGAGAAGACGATGTTCAGAAGACAGCTTTCAGGACTAGATATGGGCACTATGAATTCTTAGTCATGCCTTTTGCGGTGACAAATGCCCCAGCTGTCTTTATGAGTCTGATGAACAGAATATTTCAACCGTATTTGGATCACTTCGTCATTGTTTTCATTGATGATATACTCATTTACTCCCGGACCGAAGAGGAACACGTGAAGCACTTGATGACAGTACTCCAGATCCTTAGGGATCATCAGCTATATGCAAAGCTCAGCAAGTGCGAGTTCTGGTTGAGCAGTGTGGTGTTCTTGGGTCATGTTATATCAAGTAGCGGGATATCTGTAGATCCCAAGAAGGTTGAAGCTGTGATGGAGTGGGCTGCACCCACTTCTGTACCCGAGATACGAAGCTTCCTTGGCTTAGCAGGTTATTACCGACGTTTCGTCGAGGGATTTTCTAAGATCGCTAAGCCGTTGACACAGCTGACTCAGAAAGGAGTCCCGTTCTATTGGTCCGAAGCTTGTGAGGAAAGCTTCCAAGAATTGAAGCGTCGTTTGACTACGGCACCTGTATTGGTGATTCCTTCTGAGAATAAGAGGTTTGCTTTGTACACGGATGTAAGAGAACACCGTGAGCCACAGAGATATGGATTTCTTGTGACTCAACAAGGTGACTTACTACTAATTGATGAGGATGAGCCGTCATCTTATCAAGAAGCTATAATGGGCACTGATTCTGAGAAATGGCAAGAAGCCATGAAATCTGAGATGGAATCCATGTATGCAAACCAAGTATGGACTTTGGTTGACCCGCCTGAAGGGGTAAGACCCATAGGATGCAAATGGATTTTCAAAAAGAAGACCGACTGGTTGTAAAAGGTTTCAAACAAATTCATGGTATTGACTATGATGAAATCGCCAGTTGCCATGGTTAAATCCATTAGGATCTTACTTGCTATAGCTGCATTTCATGATTATGAAATCTGGCAGATGGATGTCAAAACAGCTTTCCTTAATGGAAATTTACTTGAGGATGTGTACATGACACAACCTGAGGGTTTTGTCGATCCAAAGGATGCTGGAAAGATATGCAAGCTACAACGATCCATTTATGGATTGAAGCAAGCTTCTCGGAGTTGGAATCTTCGTTTTGATGATGCAGTCAAAGAGTTTGGTTTCATCAAAAACGTAGATGAACCTTGTGTCTACAAGAAGGTCAGTGGGAGCATAATTATCTTCCTAATATTGTATGTAGATGACCTACTTCTAATTGGGAATGATATCCCTGCCTTACAATCTGTAAAGATTTGGCTAGGGAATTGTTTTTCAATGAAAGACTTGGGTGAAGCCACCTATTTATTAGGTATCAAGATCTATAGAGATAGATCAAGAAGATTACTTGGCCTAAGTCAAAGTACATACATAGACAAAGTGCTAAAACGGTTTAGCATGCAAGAATCAAAGAAAGGATTTGTGCATATGACACATGGGATACATCTCTCGAAGGATCAGTGTCCTTCAACACCAGATGAGAGACAACGCATGAATAAGATTCCATATGCGTCGGCTATTGGATCTATCATGTATGCCATGATATGTACTCGTCCCGATGTCTCGTATGCTTTGAGCATGACGAGCAGATATCAGGTTGATCCAGGTGAATGTCACTGGATTGCAGTCAAGAATATCATGAAGTACTTGAGAAGAACTAAGGATACATTCTTGATTTATGGAGGTGAGGAAGAGCTCAATGTAATAGGTTACACTGATGCAAGCTTCCAAACCGACAAAGATGATTTCCTATCGCAATCAGGATATGTGTTTTGCCTAAATGGAGGTGCCGTGAGCTGGAAGAGTTCAAAGCAAGAGACAGTAGCCGATTCTACAACTGAAGCTGAATACATTGCTGCCTCAGATGCAACAAAGGAAGCTGTTTGGATCAAGAAGTTTATTTCTGAGCTTGGAGTGATGCCTAGCATACTAGATCCGATTGAACTCTATTGCGACAACAATGGAGCCATCGCATTGGCTAAGGAACCTAGATCTCACCAAAGATGCAAGCACATACTTCGGCGCTTTCATTTCATTCGAGAAATCGTTGAAAGAGGAGATGTAAAAATATGCAAAGTACCAACTGATGATAATGTATCTGACCCACTGACGAAGCGACTATAACAGCAGAAGCATGATCATCATACTAGATCTCTAGGCATTAAGTATATGTCTGATTGGTCTTAGTGCAAGTGGGAGATTTGTTGGGATATGCCCTAAGACAATTCATTAGATGATTGTTTATGACATACACTGTATTATGATTTTTGTTAATGGCAATTCATTATTATATATTATTCGTGTATCTGTGTAATATGAATTAAAATATAAGTTGATGTCCTTAGAATAATATTGTATTGTTCTTAGAGATGTCCCTAGTCAAGTATTATCATGAATCAGGATAATGATAATGCATTGAGACTGGTATGTTTTGATTGATGAATTGTTCATAGATATGTGATATCAAATCAACACATGGGTACATGTTAGAGAACGATGTACTGGACAGACCCACCATGAGAATGCTACATGGATAGTTATATGAAGGTCATAAGCAATTCTCATAGTGATAATGATGTATGTAATCCTTACGATTTGAGATCACCAGAGATCCCAACATAAGGAGTCATGTATCTTGATATTATTAAACGTTACCTGTAACAGGGTAAACTATAAAGACAATCTTTGGATACATCACGAATTATGTAGAGGGATGTTGAGTGATCAAGAAAGGATTTGTCCCTCCCATATAACAGGAGAAGTGTTTGGGCCCTTGATCAAGTAAGACTAAAATGCATGGCCGTGCTCGAATGAGTCGATATGTGATATCGAGCTTATTCGTTTATTCGTTTACAATTCTGATACACAGTATTTATAACAATCATGCTCCCTACTGGGGTTTGAACAAATAAATCATAACCCAATGATACTGGTGTTTCATGCAAATGTATCATGAATAATTGTGATATGAATGAATGTGTTGCACCAGGATCAAATAAAACATAAGCTGTTAAACCAGAAATAGATAAATTACCGGTAATCACAGCTGGTGCTGCATTTGCTTCTTCCTGTGTCATAGCAAACACTCGGGCCTGATTATTGGCTTTACTCTCCTCTGTACCGATTCCTCTTCCCATACCAAATCGTCCCCGACCTCTGTCTCTGTTAGGAGTAAACCCACTTGACCTGGTTTGCTGAATTGTACGTTCTTCACGTGGCTTTGAACAATATCTTGCTATATGTCCAGGTTCTCCACATCGAAAACATTTTCCTGTAAACATTCTACACTGCCCATAATGATTGCGTCCACAATGTACACAAGTCATAACCGACGGTGTAGAACCAAAACTTTTAGCAGCAGATGTTGCACCACTGGAACTGACACCTTTAGAACTACTAGGAAAACTTTTCTGGGTAGGTACATTAAATTCCTTCTTCCTTCCAAATCCACCAACTTCCTCACTTTGTCTCTTTTTATTCAATTGGAAAGCTTTTGATTCAGCTTCCAACTTTTCAGCACGTACTACTGCAGCTTTCAACTTGCTAAAAGATTCCATGTCTGTAGGTGTGAGGCGATCACGAATAGTAAATCGAAGTCCTGCCTCAAATCTGCTACACTTCTTCTTTTCTGTGGCTATCATATGTGGAGCATAGTGAGATAACTGGTTAAAGAGTACCTCATATTCCGCTATTGATCGATTCCACTGTTTCAGATCAAGAAATTCTCTCTCTTTCTGATCCTTATAAACTTCAGGTAGGTAGGCATCATTAAAGTGCAACAGAAAATCATCCCATGTCAAAACAGATGGCTGATCAGTACTATGTGGAATAGTCTCCCACCAATCATAAGCATTCCCCTGAAGAAGTGTCACTGTGTAATCAAATTTCTCCTCAGGTGTACATTTCATCAGATTCAAAATTCTTTCTGTACGTTTCAGCCAAGTCTCTGCCTCAGCTGGATCAGTAGTACCCATAAAATCAACAGCTCCCATTTTTCTTAATTTATCATACCTCCTTTCACGTGGTTCCGGAGGATAAACAGGTGGAAACTGTCGATATGCCTCAGCTGGTATTCTTTGTGCATGAGGTGGAAGTGAAAATCATGAATGTGACTCAGGCTCGGCTGATCCTTCCCCTCCATGAATACTTTGCTCATCATTAAACCTATATGACATAATTGATGACTTATGCAACCATTTACCAAATAATGACAATGCACATGTGACAGTCTACAGAACCTCTAACCTTTGCTCTGATACCAAATCAACTGTGACACCCCTTACACATATAACACATACCCATGAGGCATATAACATAATATTTAATGGCAGCGGAAATTTCAATCTCATAACATCATAATATAATTTACAAGGCATACATGCCACAAAAATGACCAAGGTTGTACCCCTCACAACCCAACCAAAAACCTATACAGTATATGCAAATGATGAGCTGAGGGAGAAGGACTAGAGTCAGCCAGCCGACCTTGGATCCATGACTTTCAACTACGTAGAAACACCTTGTAGAGTCAACTTTTATTTACAGCAACTGAAAAACAACATTTTCATTTGGGTGAGTTGCATTCTCAATGAGCATATTCAAATAACATAGTATTTAAAATCACATAAGCATATAATTCATATCTACATAAGCACATGAATATACTCACATGATTCATCATAATCGTTACATCAGTTCTCATGATTCATATACAATGAAATGATGCACATGTATGTCTGTATTGTTATTCTGTTATGACACAACTAATACCAAGAACAATCCGTGATCACGATATGGCCGGCACTCTGTAGATCCCCTTTTGAGTTCTAAATTAACTCGGGATCGATATTCTTTGATTCTGTAATTCTGACCGTACTCAGAATGAATAACACATGGTTCAAGGTCATTAGTGGCCATAACAGAGTTCTTTAATCTCTTATTAATGCACATGTCATAATCATATGCATAACATCAAAATAATAAGGTAAATAACATCATGTCTCAACATATACATTTCAGAACTCAATTTAGTTCTTTCACAACATATTGCATTCATCGCAATTCATTCACCAATTCAGGATACTTATATAACACAAATCACATACTTATATAAAGTTAAATACCAAGTTATAAGGATATACTCACATGTTATCGTTCATATCTCGATGTTTGCTTAATTTATATTATCTGCACCTTTGTCGAGATTTTGACCTATAAGCATATTACAATTGCATAATCAGGTTCAATACCACATGGTGAACATTCATTACAGTATATGACTAGAGTAACTCAAATATTCCTTAGCTTATTAGATTCTGTGTTTGGAACAAAATCATATTCTGCATTAATTTAAAACCTAGTCATTTTATCACTTTATTCACTCAATCACAGACGGTTTTGAATTTCACTGTTTTAATTTGGACAAAACTTAGCAATTCAACATCCTAAAGCTTTTGTATATTCCAGCTTCGATTCCAAGAGGTCTTAGATTTGGTCCTTCTAAAGCCAACTGACATTTAGTACTTCTATTCTCTGACCTAATATTTAAATTTCTTAAAAATTTAAATAGAAGTTCAAATACTTGTACTATTCTGTTATGATATTATTTTCTACCCTATGTGCTGAATTCAACTAAGCTTCTTTGCTCATAATCTGAAAAATAAAACAACCCACAATAAGGCTAAAACATAGTGTATATATATATATCTTTGCTCATCAACTAAGACATAAGGAGAAAGTCATGTAACCTTAACTAAGTCTTTCCTTAAAATCTGAGTAATGCTCACTGTTCTTCTTCAAATTTGCTGAAGTCGAAGCAAATATCACAAAGAACCTATTTTTGCGATTTCTTATGATAATCAGTACTGAGTCGAGGCTTAAACGTCAGAATGAAAAGTCAAGAAAGAAGCTACTCAGCTCTTCCACGTTGTGCTAAGTTTCCTTCGATTTTCATGCTTTGGAAATTGAGCACTCACACGTGTAAGTTGTAAGGATAGACTGATAATTATTTGCTCACACATTCCATTAGGTTGTTTGAAATATTATAATATTCCACTAGAAAACAAATAGTATTATTATGCAATTTCCTTGTTTTGGTGGATCTCTCTGCGATCTTCCAAGACATGTAAAGAATGACTATTAAATTATTACTTTCAAATATTGATTTCAATACAAATTTACGATTCTTACAATTACATGATTCATTCCAAATCACTAACATGAATGACATATCTTGAAATTTTATATTTGTGAGTTATCATATTTTATATCTATTAAACTACATATAATTTTAGTAATATAATTTGTGGGTGTGCATGATTTACTATATGACATGATGTTTATGCATGATCGTGTAAAGTGTCGGGTCATTACAATTCCTCCCCCCTTTAGAAAATTTCGGCCTCGAAATTTATACCTGTATCAGGAAATAACCACGGATATTGTGTTTTCATGTGTTCATCTGTTTCCCATGTAACTCCCGTTCAGAATGATTTTCCATAGAACCTTTACCATAGGAATTGCGCGATTCCTTAACTGTTTGTCCTTGTATTCTAATATCTCAACCGGTTCTTCAACATAACTTAAATTTTCAGAAATTTCAAGTTCACTTTGCAGGATATGAGATGGATCTGATCTGTATTTCCGAAGCATACTAACATGGAACACATTATGAATCTGGGACAATTCAGGAGGTAAGGCAAGACGATAAGCTAATGGTCCAACTGTATCAAGAATCTCATAAGGACCAATGTATCGAGGGCTCAATTTTCCTTTCTTTCCAAATCTGAGAATACCTCTCCACGGAGAAACACGAAGAAATACCTTTTCACCAATTTGATAGTCCATTTCTCGTCCATGCTGATCAACATAACTCTTTTGTCTATCTTGTGCTGCTTTCAATCGATCTTTCACAATTTTTATCTTTTCAATTGTCTCTTGAATGAGATCTGGACCTTCTACTATTCGCATTCCTTCTTCATCCCATCATACTGGACTTCCGCACTTTCTACCATATAAGGCTTCGTATGGTGCCATACCAATACTGCTATGATACTGATTATTGTATGCAAATTCCATCAAAGCAATATAATCATCCCATGAACCTCTAAAATCAAGAACACATGATCGAAGCATCTCTTCTAAAGTCTGAATCGTTCTTTCTGATTGTCCATCTGTTTGTGGATGAAATGCTGTACTAAAATGTAATTTAGTACCCAAAGCTTCTTGTAAACTTCCCCAAAATCTTGATGTAAAACGAGGATCCTATCTGATACAATAGATAAAGGCACACCATGTACTCTAACAATTTCATTTACATACCTTCTTGCTAAACTTTCAAGTGTCGATCCCCATCGAAATGGTAAGAAATGAGCTGATTTTGTCAATCGATCCACAATCACCCAAACTGCATCATTCTTTCTCGGTGTTACTGGTAACCATAAACAAAATCCATTGTTATACGCTCCCACTTCAAAACTGGAATTGGTAATGGATGTAATTTACCCACCGGTGCTTGATGTTCGGCTTTAACCTGTTGGCAAGTCAAACATTTTGATACATACTCGGCCACATCCTTTTTCATTCTAGGCCACCAATAATGGGTTTTCAATGTTTGATACATCTTTATGCTACCAGGGTGCATTGCATAAGGTGCAATGTGTGCTTCTTCCATTATTTCATGCCTTATGCCATTCACATTAGGAATACACAGTCGATTATGAATCATCAAAGTACCATCATCATTGATCACAAATGATGTACTCTTTCCCTGTTTCACTTTCTCTGCAATACTGATTAGTTTATCATCACTAAATTGAGCATGTTTAATCCTTTCAGTCAATACTGGACGGATACAAAGCGAAGCACAGATAATACCAAGCTCATCAACATTCAAGGCAATATTCATCTTTCTCAATTCTAGCAAATATGGCACATAATGTACTGAAAGATAAGAAACAGTACCATACGATTTTCTGCTCAACGCATCAACAACAACATTTGCCTTTCCAGGGTGATACTCAATAGTACATCATAGTCTTTCAACAATTCAAGCCATCTCCTTTGTCGCATGTTCATTTCTTTCTGACTCAATAAATACTTTAAACTTTCACGATCGGTAAAGATTTGAAATGTGGTACCATACAAGTAATGTCTCCATATCTTTAATGCAAAAATAACTGCGGCAAGTTCAAGATCATGTGTAGGATAAGACATCTCATATGGTTTAAGTTGCCGAGAAGCATAAGCAATAACTTTACCATGTTGCATTAAAACGCATCCCAAACCTTGATAAGAAGCATCACTATAAATAACAAAACCATCAGCACCTGAAGGTATTGTCAGAACTGGAGCAGTAGTGAGTCGTTCTTTCAATTCGTCAAAACTCTTTTGGCATTCATCTGTCCACTTAAACAAAATACCTTTGCGCAACAATTTTGTTAGTGGAGTAGCTATAAGAGAGAAATTTTCAACAAAGCTCCTACAGTACCCAGCTAAACCAAGAAAACTACGAACTTCTGCAACATTTTTCGGACACTCCCATTTAGTTACTGCTTCAATTTTAACTGGATCCAATTTAATGCCTTCACTACAAACAACATGTCCCAAAAAGACAATCTGATCTAACCAAAATTCACATTTACTGAGTTTTGCATACAACTGTTTCTCACGCAAAATTTGTAGCACAATTCTCAATTGTCGTTCATGTTCCTCAGCCGATTTAGAATATATCAGAATGTCATCAATAAAGACAATCACAAATCTATCTAGGTAAGGTCTAAACACATCATTCATCAATGCCATAAATGCAGCAGGTGCATTAGTCAAACCAAAAGGCATTACCAAAAATTCATAGTGACCATACCTTGTTCTGAAAACTGTTTTTGACACATCAGACTCAGAAATTTTCAACTGATGATACCCTGATCTCAGATCAATCTTTGAAAAGATTGTAGCATCGTGCAACAGATCAAATAAATCATCAATCCTAGGCAATGGATATTTATTCTTTATAGTCACTCGATTCAATTGCCGATAATCGATACATAATCTCAAAGTACCATCCTTCTTTTTCACAAACAATACCGGTGCTCCCCATGGTGAAACACTCGGTCTAATGAATCCTTTCTCCATCAGTTCTTGTAATTGAGTTTTCAATTCTTTTAATTCAATAGGTGCCATTCTATAAGGAGAAATAGAAATTGGCGCTGTACCCACTGGTATTTCGATTGCAAACTCAGTATCTCGATCTGGGGGTAATCCTGGTAAATCATCTGGAAATACATCGGGATATTCTCTAACCACTGGAATATCTTCAAGTTTCAAACCACATAATCTGCTATCTAAAATGTGAGCTAAATATGCTTCACAACCACCCTTCACCAATTTGAATGCCGTAGATGCAGATATTACACATGTAGGCAATATTTTTCTTTTTCCTTGAAATACTATCTGGGACTGATCAGGAAGTTGCAGTACTATTTCTTTGGTAAAACAATCCAACTTAGCATGATATTCAGTTAACCAATCCATACCCAGAATCACATCAAAATCCTTTAACGGCATAACCAGTAAAGTAGCAAGCATTTCAGTATTCCCAATGAACATTTTACAATTCTGATACACAGTATTTATAACAATCATGCTCCATACTGGGGTTTGAACAAATAAATCATAACCCAATGATACTGGTGTTTCATGCAAATGTATCATGAATAATTGTGATATGAATGAATGTGTTGCACCAGGATCAAATAAAACATAAGCTGTTAAACCAGAAATAGATAAATTACCGGTAATTACAGCTGGTGCTGCATTTGCTTCTTCCTGTGTCATAGCAAACACTCGGGCCTGATTATTGGCTTTACTCTCCTCTGTACCGATTCCTCTTCCCATACCAAATCGTCCCCGACCTCTGTCTCTGTTAGGAGTAAACCCACTTGACCTGGTTTGCTGAATTGTACGTTCTTCACGTGGCTTTGAACAATATCTTGCTATATGTCCAGGTTCTGCACATCGAAAACATTTTCCTGTAAACATTCTACACTGCCCATAATGATTGCGTCCACAATGTACACAAGTCATAACCGACGGTGTAGAACCAAAACTTTTAGCAGCAGATGTTGCACCACTGGAACTGACACCTTTAGAACTACTAGGAAAACTTTTCTGGGTAGGTACATTAAATTCCTTCTTCCTTCCAAATCCACCAACTTCCTCACTTTCTCTCTTTTTATTCAATTGGAAAGCTTTTGATTCAGCTTCCAACTTTTCAGCACGTACTACTGCAGCTTTCAACTTGCTAAAAGATTCCATGTCTGTAGGTGTGAGGCCCTCACGAATAGTAAATCGAAGTCCTGCCTCAAATCTGCTACACTTCTTCTTTTCTGTGGCTATCATATGTGGAGCATAGTGAGATAACTGGTTAAAGAGTACCTCATATTCCGCTATTGATCGATTCCGCTGTTTCAGATCAAGAAATTCTCTCTCTTTCTGATCCTTATAAACTTCAGGTAGGTAGGCATCATTAAAGTGCAACAGAAAATCATCCCATGTCAAAACAGATGGCTGATCAGTACTATGTGGAATAGTCTCCCACCAATCATAAGCATTCCCCTGAAGAAGTGTCACTGTGTAATCAAATTTCTCCTCAGGTGTACATTTCATCAGATTCAAAATTCTTTCTGTACGTTTCAGCCAAGTCTCTGCCTCAGCTGGATCAGTAGTACCCATAAAATCAACAGCTCCCATTTTTCTTAATTTATCATACCTCCTTTCACGTGGTTCCGGAGGATAAACAGGTGGAAACTGTCGATATGCCTCAGCTGGTATTCTTTGTGCATGAGGTGGAAGTGAAAATCATGAATGTGACTCAGGCTCGGCTGATCCTTCCCCTCCATGAATACTTTGCTCATCATTAAACCTATATGACATAATTGATGACTTATGCAACCATTTACCAAATAATGACAATGCACATGTGACAGTCTACAGAACCTCTAACCTTTGCTCTGATACCAAATCAACTGTGACACCCCTTACACATATAACACATACCCATGAGGCATATAACATAATATTTAATGGCAGCGGAAATTTCAATCTCATAACATCATAATATAATTTACAAGGCATACATGCCACAAAAATGACCAAGGTTGTACCCCTCACAACCCAACCAAAAACCTATACAGTATATGCAAATGATGAGCTGAGGGAGAAGGACTAGAGTCAGCCAGCCGACCTTGGATCCATGACTTTCAACTACGTAGAAACACCATGTAGAGTCAACTTTTATTTACAGCAACTGAAAAACAACATTTTCATTTGGGTGAGTTGCATTCTCAATGAGCATATTCAAATAACATAGTATTTAAAATCACATAAGCATATAATTCATATCTACATAAGCACATGAATATACTCACATGATTCATCATAATCGTTACATCAGTTCTCATGATTCATATACAATGAAATGATGCACATGTATGTCTGTATTGTTATTCTGTTATGACCCAACTACCAAGAACAATCCGTGATCACGATATGGCCGGCACTCTGTAGATCCCCTTTTGAGTTCTAAATTAACTCGGGATCGATATTCTTTGATTCTGTAATTCTGACCGTACTCAGAATGAAATAACACATGGTTCAAGGTCATTAGTGGCCATAACAGAGTTCTTTAATCTCTTATTAATGCACATGTCATAATCATATGCATAACATCAAAATAATAAGGTAAATAACATCATGTCTCAACATATATATTTCAGAACTCAATTTAGTTCTTTCATAACATATTGCATTCATCGCAATTCATTCACCAATTCAGGATACTTATATAACACAAATCACATACTTATATAAAGTTAAATACCAAGTTATAAGGATATACTCACAAGTTATCGTTCATATCTCGATGTTTGCTTAATTTATATTATCTGCACCTTTGCGAGATTTTGACCTATAAGCATATTACAATTGCATAATCAGGTTCAATACCACATGGTGAACATTCATTACAGTATATGACTAGAGTAACTCAAATATTCCTTAGCTTATTAGATTCTGTGTTTGGAACAAAATCATATTCTGCATTAATTTAAAACCTAGTCATTTTATCACTTTATTCACTCAATCACAGACGGTTTTGAATTTCACTGTTTTAATTTGGACAAAACTTAGCAATTCAACATCCTAAAGCTTTTGTATATTCCAGCTTCGATCCAAGAGGTCTTAGATTTGGTCCTTCTAAAGCCAACTGACATTTAGTACTTCTATTCTCTGACCTAATATTTAAATTTCTTAAAAATTTAAATAGAAGTTCAAATACTTGTACTATTCTGTTATGATATTATTTTCTACCCTATGTGCTGAATTCAACTAAGCTTCTTTGCTCATAATCTGAAAAATAAAACAACCCACAATAAGGCTAAAACATAGTGTATATATATATATCTTTGCTCATCAACTAAGACATAAGGAGAAAGTCATGTAACCTTAACTAAGTCTTTCCTTAAAATCTGAGTAATGCTCACTGTTCTTCTTCAAATTTGCTGAAGTCGAAGCAAATATCACAAAGAACCTATTTTTGCGATTTCTTATGATAATCAGTACTGAGTCGAGGCTTAAACGTCAGAATGAAAAGTCAAGAAAGAAGCTACTCAGCTCTTCCACGTTGTGCTAAGTTTCCTTCGATTTTCATGCTTTGGAAATTGAGCACTCACACGTGTAAGTTGTAAGGATAGACTGATAATTATTTGCTCACACATTCCATTAGGTTGTTTGAAATATTATAATATTCCACTAGAAAACAAATAGTATTATTATGCAATTTCCTTGTTTTGGTGGATCTCTCTGCGATCTTCCAAGACATGTAAAGAATGACTATTAAATTATTACTTTCAAATATTGATTTCAATACAAATTTACGATTCTTACAATTACATGATTCATTCCAAATCACTAACATGAATGACATATCTTGAAATTTTATATTTGTGAGTTATCATATTTTATATCTATTAAACTACATATAATTTTAGTAATATAATTTGTGGGTGTGCATGATTTACTATATGACATGTTGTTTATGCATGATCGTGTAAAGTGTCGGGTCATTACAAAGGGATTAAGTTACATGGTTAATATTATCGCAGTTCGTAGGTTATGTCGAGTCAATGACATTCTTGTAATTTGGGTAGCCTTGATGTGTTGCTAGATACCGCTCATTGCTTGTGACATAAAATTTGATTTTATGTCGCTGCCAACATTGCAAGATCCTATCGGGTCGCACAAAAGATTAAATCGATAAGGGGAATTAAATTCATTGGATGAATTAATTAATTAAGAAAAGTCTTAATTACATGATTATAATGATTTAATTAAATCATGGGTTTGGGCCCATGAGGCTTTGAGAAAGCCTTTAATTAAATCCAACACATATCATGCTAACAAGGTTAATTAGATTAACTAAGCTATCAAAACAAAACCTAAGCTACTCAAAGTGCTCTCGGCCGCCGCCTCCTTCTTGAACTTCACGGCCACCGCCGTCGTGAATAGTGATTAAGATCGGCAGTCGTTGATCGGTTTTGAACCGTGATTCTTGTTTTGGTTTAAGAACGAGTCTAGCAACTTGTTCTTGAACACCCTTTCGATTTGATCGTGTGGATACCGTAGAGGCAAGATCTTGGAGGTTTTGCTCGTGACTCGTGGTTTGGCATCGCTTCTGCATCAAACACGCTACAAGGGTGAGACTCCTTTACATTCCGATATGAGTACTTTGTATAGGTCATCGGTTAGGAATCCAAATTTTATTTTCCGCTGCACACTTTGCATGTTGGATTCCTTATAGAATATTCATGCATAAAAATTACATATGTGAAAAAATCGATGAATGAATAAACGAATTCCAATGGTAGAGTCGACCAAAACCAAGATCTCTCTTTAATTGATTTATTCCTATTTATTTCAATCTTGCATCCTACATAATTTTAGATAAATAATACTCTCAATTCCCCCTATTTCGACACTTGTTAGCACAAAAATACTCACTTCCTTGTGGGATCGATGTAAGGACCCCCGTGTCCTTAACCCGTTATTAGTGTATTAACCCAACCATTTAGTGCATATAATCATATACGTAGGGGAAAATACACTTGTTACCATAGCAAATCATGCCAATAATAATATTTCTTTACATTATTCCATATAATGTCTAGTTCCCCTACCCAAGTCCACATATATATCATGCACCACTATAATACACTAACAAGTTCTCAATTCATTTAGCAATTCAATAAATAATTGAATGCAACTCATAAATGAAGAGAGAAAGGCCCTTGCCTTTTTATACATGCCATTTACACATCATAATGCTCACATACGAGCATCAAATAAGTATGTGTGTATCTAATGAATAAAACACGGTGCTCAATACCGTCACTGGTACTTCGATCCCTGGAATCACCTTCATCCCATAGCTCGAGCTCAACTCCAAGCCATCGATGTACCTAATCACCTGCCCCAACAGAGACAGCCCACACACGGGGTGAGCATACCAATATTCTAAATCCAATAATCACAACAATACAATTCATAATTTACAACAATGTAAATGCTATGAAATACAAAATATACTCCCTAGATGGTATCATCCTCATCCGGGGTTTCCTGTAATGTCCCTGTTCTCAAAATACTGAAACCATAAATTCCCAAATGCCAGTTAATCATTACATTGATTAACGAATCCATTAGCCATTACCGATATCATAATCAATAATATCAAATCATTAAACAATGATTACATATATTCCATATATCTCACTTATGGTTCCATAGTTCTATTTCATTGCTCGCTCTACAATAGCGGCATTTCATTCCCACGCATGCTCAACAACAGTGGCGTCATAATCGATGTTCGCTCAAAGGCGACAACATCCCAATCATTGCTCGCTCAAAAGCGGCACCATATAATTCCCAATGCATATACATACAATTGTAGCAAGTACCAAAAACCATGCATTTCAATATCCGTTTATTGCTAATACCATATATCATGCATTTCCATACACATTCGTTGCAATACAGTGTACCAAGCATTCAACAATTGCAATTATATTAAAGGGCTATGCTCGTACGTCATACGTACCTTATGAATCCGTAGTTCGAATCCAAACGCTGCCTCAGTCCCGAGGTCCGATGGAGAAATGTGCTAAACACAATCCAATAACTCATAATCAATGAGTAATCCCAAATTCATATGCACTACCGATCGATCGCTAACCCTTACCGATCGATCGGTAACTGTTCACAAAATCAATTTAAGCTACGGCTTTGCACCGATCTATCGGTCCAAGCTACCGATCGATCGCTAGCCACCCACCGATCGATCGGTAACTCACACCGATCGATCGGTAAAGACAGAAACAAACACCCAACGTTACGCACTTGCACCGATCGATCGGTCCAAGTTACCGATCGATCGGTCGCTGCGCGAACCCGAAAACACCATTTTCAAAAGCTTCAAAACCTCCACAATTCATACCTAAACTTCCTCCAACTCGAAAATAACCACATACAAACACCATAGTACACCCAACAAGGGTTAAAAACCATTTTAAAACAAAACCCATAAGATTTCAAGATTTTACAAAATCTACCAAAACCCAAATCCAACCCAAAACTCAACCATTTAGCACAAAACTATAATCAAACCGAAGCTAAAGGTGAGGAGAAGAAGATTACCAGCCTTTCTTCGAGTTTTACGGCTCCTAGTATGAGCCTCCATCGATTTTGCTCATCAAAGGGAAAGGGGGAAGGGTTTGGGGTGAGGGAAAGAGGCGTGAGGGAGAGGAGAGAGGGAAATGATTCCGTATAATGATGGAATACCGAGTCCATTTGGTATATATAGCACTCAGGCTCCAAAATACCAATACTTCCACAACTACATCATGATTCATTAAAAATCATCTGTTTTCAATAATTATCTCTCCAACTCAAATTTCATCACCAGCCCCAGTACAAAGTACTCCGGACCCCAGATTTCACCAAAAACCAAATTCCGAGGTTATCACCACGATGAGAATACAATCTCATCCCTTGGATCCAAAGACTCCAAAAACCGGATTTAAAATCCCCGGGAGTCCCAAAACCGCAAATAATTCATAATTGCCACAATTAAAATCATTTAAGGATTATTACCACACCGGAATTAACACCAATAATTCCCGGGCATCACAATCATCCCCCACTAATAAAATTTCGTCCTCGAAATTTGCACGGCGTACGTACCCCACGTATTGCCGCGATAACAAAATCCAAACGGATTCACATTGTCAATAATGAACGTGTCATGAACGACACACCAACCGCGAGGATATCGACCTCGCACCAAAACATGGAATTGGATAAACCTCCCAAACCATTACAACCCCAACAGAACGTCAGCATATCCCAATGCCAACCATTTCAAAGCAGTTAGCCAACCATTTCAAAGTAGTCAGCCAACCATAACTGCTAACCAAATGAATCATTCGTGATTCCAATATAGATATTGCCCCAAAGATATCTCTAACGATGTTAAACATATATCGTTACCAAAGAAACCATCAGTACACAACAACGTACCTGAACTACATCCGGTTTCCACTTTCCAAATCCATCTCCGTCAAAGGAGTAGTTGCACCACTTTGCAACACGGATTGGGCAACGACATGGCAACTGATCAACACAAAACACATCTCCAAAGATGTCTACAACCGTGCATTCCAAGAAATCATTTCATGGTCCCAAACACACCATCGAGACTCCACAAGGTCTCAAGTTCCCCGAAACGGCATGTAAGAAAATCAATTGCATTCCCGCCACACGTGTCAACCACGACACTTAACAAATCCGAATCCTGGCCATCCCTCGTTTATCCTGGGATTCAACAATCCTAAAACATGGAGGCTATCGAATTATCCAAAAAGAATTCCATGACCCCAAGGTACTACAACTCCTCCTCGGAGGAAGTCAACCAAACCTCACGATCATGCTTTAGAATAAATCGTGCCATTGAGATTTCCAATCTCAAGGTGATGCAATCTCTCATCGGAGATTCACCAACCCAAGCATACTCAATGCAATAGACTCGGGTATCTCCAATCATAACCAAAGTCCCAAAACTAACTGTCTATCCCCCAGCTATTCTCACCTCGCAGAGAACAATGACTGACAGACCAACGACCAATGGTGTGATTCCAACATCAACACCACACAAACCGACTCATTGAATCTCCCAAAGGTTCCCAATCGGTAGGTATATCAATACCACCTTCCTCACAAGGAAAATGTCATGGACTCATGACCCTCCAACCTCGAACCGTCGTTCGGAACACCTGGATATGTTAATGCCCAAAACATATCCCAGGACCAAAAATACGCAACTGGTTCAGAATAGTGCATCAAAGCCACTATTACCAAATCAAAACCGGTGTACGTCATGTATACTCATTCTAAAGATGCTCTGTGCTAATACCATAGTACTACACAGTCTTGAGCATTACCCCGGAGACGTCTCCTCGAACGTCTCACCGGAAGTACGAAGCCATCACATAGTCCAACACTAGTAGGGCTTACCCTGGTTGATTCGCAATCAACCCTCAACCAATACCAGTTGTCTCCATGACAGTACAATCCAAATCCCTCCAAGAGATAAAATCAATATAGTAGTGTCACCCCACTACCTATATCTCAGAATTCTAATCGTGACTCCCATTGTATTCCATATGCAAGGATGTTCAACCAGAGCTAACAATGACTTGTTGACACTCACGTTGCTATTCCCAACAAAATTGAGTTGTCCTAGTACAAGTCCCTCAAAACATTTGACGTATAAACGTCCCCGTGAGGTATTCCCTGCCTCAATCATCATGCCACATAGAGACTACAGGAGTCTACCACAAGTCCTCATCGTATCATCATATGATTCACCGAACTCGGTTCCAACACGCAGTATAATGGCCACAACAAGCACACTACAACACTGCTACAATACCTGGCTAGCAAAACGCTGCCTCCATAGGCTTATACCCAGCCTACCAACATATCATACGTACCATCCCGGTACACCATACCGAAACATCCATTTAGAGTAGTGGGTCATCACCCAATATTTCTCTAAAATGTCAAGCACTACGGACATCCCTGTGTCCTTGCTCAATCATAAAGTAATCCTATCCATTAGGATTAAATCAACACCCTCATGGGTGGGTGTAACTATGACTACCACACGTCACATCGGCAAGAGCGAGTAGTTTCCTCGATGACTACTCTTACCACCAATTACTTGGCCATAGCCATACCAACGAGTATACCCAAAGGTACCACTACTTGTAAAATATTTACCTCAAATATGTGATGTGGTACACTTTCTGTACGGCGCACCCAATAATTCATCGAGCAACCTGCTCGGCATAATGGTCTCGTCAACTGGTGACCCAGACACTATCTTGTGCTCGCCATCGGCACCCAAGCCATAAGACTAAATACATATACATAAATGTATTATTCATCAACATAAGTAAATCAATGCATGATATCCACAATAATGCTAAATAAACAGTAATATGCCATACCTCATCGCTAACAATATAGCGGCATACCTGTCTCTGTCGTCCAACAGTGGTACGCAATCAGCACCCATCGCTCGTAGGTGGCGTAATCCAGTGTCACGTACATAGCGGTATAACCCATCGCTATAGAATCAGCGGCATGATCCTTCGCCATAGAGTCAACAGCATAAAACATCGCTATAGATATCCGACGGTATGAACCATCGCCATAGATGTAGCGGAATGACCGGTCGCTATATAGTACTCGGTGGCATGAACCATCGTCAATAGATGTAGCGGAATGCACCGTCTCTATATAATACTCGGCGGCATGAACCATCGCCAATAGATGTAGCGGAATGTACCATCGCTATATAATACCCGACGGCATGAACCATCGCCAATAGAATAGCGGAATGTACCGTCGCTATATAATACCCGGCGGCATGAACCATCGCCAATAGATGTAGCGGAATGTACCATCGCTATATAATACCCGGCGGCATGAACCATCGCCAATAGAATAGCGGAATGTACCGTCGCTATATAATACCTGACGGCATGAACCATTGCCAATAGAATAGCGGAATGTACCATCGCTATATAATACCCGGCGGCATGAACCATCGCCAATAGAATATCGGAATGTACCATCGCTATATAATACCCGGCGGCATGAACCATCGCCAATAGAATAGCGAAATGAACCATCGCTATATAATACCCGGCGGCATGAACCATCGCCAATAGAATAGCGGAATGAACCATCGCTATATAATACCCGGCGGCATGAATCATCGACAATAGAATAGTCGATCCCTAGTCTTGTTACGTTAGTGTATTTTAATGCACCTCGCTTGTCATGACAGCGGCACTAATTCCCCTCGCTTCGACATATTAGCAGCATCGAATAACCTCGCGCAAATGCGACATGCGGCAATACCCTCGCTTCAACATTTGGCGGAAAATATTCTTTCCTCGCTACAATATGACAGCGGCAAGTATTCTATCATCGCTTCAAGTGACAGCGGCAAAGCATTTAAAATCATCACTCATCCATAACAACGACTCATGGGATATTCACCAAGCATTCCATCTATACCTGCAACACAATGCATATTCCATATCCCAACATACATCATAATGAGTGTATTTTAATGCACCTCGCTTGTCATGACAACGGCAAGTATTCTATCATCGCTTCAAGTGACAGCGGCAAAGCATTAAAATCATCACTCCAATATACATACAACCACAATGAGTGTATTTTAATGCACCTCGCTTGTCATGACAGCGGCAAGTATTCTATCATCGCTTCAAGTGACAGCGGCAAATCATTAAAATCATCACTCCAATATACATACAACCACAATGAGTGTATTTTAATGCACCTCGCTTGTCATGACAGCGGCAAGTATTCTATCATCGCTTCAAGTGACAGCGGCAAAGCATTAAAATCATCACTCCAATATATGTGTAACCACAATGCATAATCCATAATCCAACATACATCACCATGAGTGTATTTTAATGCACCTCGCTCAAATGCGACATGCGGAATTTTACCATCGCTTCAACATTTGGCGGCAAAGCATTAAAATCATCACTCCAACATATATGCCACCACAATGCAAAATCAATGATGTATATAAAATGCAGGTTACCGTTCCGTGTCTTTCAACCCTGGCCTTAGCCCTTCGCGTCATAGCGTCCTTACAGGAACAATCCCAAATCATGAGCATATGATAATTCATATTCACCACAATATGATCATAATGAGTAAATGCATAAACCATGAGTACAAAATACTTCATGTATCCCAATGCATTTCAAAATGCTCCCTTTGGTTGTCCCTGTGCCACAACTCACAATCATAATCAACAAATTATATTATGATTCCATAGATGCCATGACATATAATTGTTCCACTATGATCACATATCATAAATGCACATAAGAAAAATAGTTGTGTCACACAACACTAACTACTATCAAGCATAAATATGTGCTATCCTATCAGCATGTTCCAGGCCCTCAACAGCCCCAAAGAGCAAACCACTGCTCTGATACCACTAATAGAAGGACCCTCATACCCTTAGCCCGTTATTAGTGTATTAATCCAAGCATTTAGTGCATGTAATCATATACGTAGGGGAAAATACACTTGTCACCATAGCAAATCATGCCAATAATAATATATACATTCTTCCATATAATGTCTAGTTCCCCTACCCAAGTCCACATACATATCATGCACCACTATAATACACTAACAAGTTCTCAATTCATTTAGCAATTCAATAAATAATTGCATGCAACTCATAAATGAAGAGAGAAAGGCCCTTGCCTTTTTATACATCCATTTGCACATCATAGTGCTCACATACGAGCATCAAATAAGTATTGTGTATCTAATTTATAAAACACGGTGCTCAATACCGTCACTGGTACTTCGATCCCTGGAATCACCTCCATCCCATAGCTCGAGCTCAACTCCAAGCCATCGATGTACCTAATCACCTGCCCCAACAAAGACAGCCCCCACACGGGGTGAGCATACCAATATTCCAAATCCAATAATCACAACAATACAATTCATAATTTACAACAATGTAAATGCTATGAAATACAAAATATACTCCCTGGATGGTATCATCCTCATCCGAGGTTTCCTGTACATCCTCATCCGAGGTTTCCTGTACTGTCCCTGTTCTCAAAACACTGAAACCATAAATTCCCAAATGCCAGTTAATCATTACATTGATTAACGAATCCATTAGCCATATACCGATATCATAATCAATAATATCAAATCATTAAACAATGATTACAGATATTCCATATATCTCACTTATGGTTCCATAGTTCTATTTCATTGCTCGCTCTACAATAGAGGCATTTCATTCCCACGCATGCTCAACAACAGTGGCGTCATAATCGATGTTCGCTCAATGGCGACAACATCCCAAATAATTGCTCGCTCAAAAGCGGCACCATATAATTCCTAATGCATATATATACATTTGTAGCAAGTACCATAAACCATGCATTTCAATATCCGTTTATTGCTAATACCATATATCATGCATTTCCATACACATTCGTTGCAATACAGTGTACCAAGCATTCAACAATTGCAATTATATTAAAAGGTTATGCTCGTACGTCATACGTACCTTATGAATCCGTAGTTCGAATCCAAACGCTGCCTCAGTCCCGAGGTCCGATGGAGAAATGTGCTAAACACAATCCAATAACTCATAATCAATGAGTAATCCCAAATTCATATGCACAAGCATGAAATCCGACCCCAAATCATCCCAACACGATGATTAAATAGTAAATGGTCGATAATCGCTCCCTAAAACCCGAGGGAGGACCCAAAATATGATTTTACACATTCGCACTACCGATCGATCGCTCACCCTTACTGATCGATCGGTAACTGTTCACAAAATCAATTTAAGCTACGACTTTGCACCGATCGATCGGTCCAAGCTACTGATCGATCGCTAGCCACCCACCGATCGATCGGTAACTCACACCGCTCGATCGGTAAAGACAGAAACAAACACCCAACGTTACGCACTTGTACCGATCGATCGGTCCAAGCTACCGATCGATCGGTCGCTGCGCGAACCCGAGAATCACCATTTTCAAAAGCTTCAAAACCTCCACAATTCATACCTAAACTTCCTCCAACTCGAAAATAACCACATACAAACACCCTAGTACACCCAACAAGGGTTAAAAACCATTTTAAAACAAAACCCATAAGATTTCAAGATTTTACAAAATCTACCAAAACCAAAATCCAACCCAAAACTCAACCATTTAGCACAAAACTATAATCAAACCGAAGCTAAAGGTTAGGAGAAGAAGATTACCAGCATTTCTTCGAGAAATTCGGCCCCTAGGATGAGCCTCCATCGATTTTGATCCTCAAAGGAAAGGGGGGAAGGGTTTGGGGTGAGGGAAAGAGGCGTGAGGGAGAGGAGAGAGGGAAATGATTCCGTATAATGACGGAATACCGAGTCCATTTGGTATATATATCACTCAGGCTCCAAAATACCAATACTTCCACAACTACATCATGATTCATTAAAAATCATCTGTTTTCAATAATTATCTCTCCAACTCAAATTTTATCACCAGCCCCAGTACAAAGTACTCCGGACCCCAGATTCCACCAAAAACCAAATTCCAAGGTTATCACCACCATGAGAATACAATCTCATCCCTTGGATCCAACGACTCCAAAAACTGGATTTAAAATCCCCGGAGTCCCAAAACCGTAATTAATTCATAATTGCCACAATTAGAATCCTTTAAGGATTATTACCACACCGGAATTAACACCAATAATTCCCGGGCATCACAATCGATCCTACTTACACTGCTATATTAATTTTGTTGTTAACTGAGAATGGTTAATTTGGGCGTACACGATAAGCACGACCAAATTTTGGCGTCGTTGCCGGGGAAGGCATTATTATTTTTGTGCTAATTTTTAACTACTAGATATTGCAATTTGTTTTCCTATACTACTCTTGTTTATTCATGCACACAGGATATCATTCGGAGGGAGACGAATATCAATACGATACTGAGATTGAAAGAACCCTACATCGACGTAGGAGAGAAACTCGTAGGAGACAAGAAGAAGAAGAAATGATTGATATGGCGGAGAACCAGAGTCTGAGACAGCTAGCGAATCCTACCTTGGATCAGCAGCCTCTCTGCATTACTTTTCCTACTCTTGCTACTAATATCAATTTTGAATTAAAATCTGGTTTAATACATCTCTTACCCTCGTTTCATGGTCTTGCAGGTGAAGATCCTCATAAGCACTTAATGGAATTTCATGTGGTTTACACCACCATGAAACCAACTGGGATCACTGAGGAGCAAATTAAGCTGAGAGCCTTTCCTTTCTCATTAAAAGATGCTGCAAAGGATTGACTATTCTATCTACCATCCGGCTCGATCACTACATGGAACGATTTGAAGAGGATCTTCCTTGAAAAGTCTTTTCCAGCATCAAGAGCCGCCAACATAAGGAAGGAGATCTACAACATTAGGCAATTCACCGGAGAAACACTTCACGAATATTGGGAACGCTTCAAAAAGTTGTGTGCAAGCTGCCCACATCAGATAAGTTAACACCTTTTAATTCAATATTTCTATGAAGGTTTACTTTTTGGTGATAGGAACTTAGTGGATGCGGCGAGCGGAGGAGCTTTCGTTGACAAGACAGCAGACGAGGCAAGGAACTTAATAGCAAACATGGCTGCCAACTCCCAGCAATTTGAACTTGCTCGCCATGGACAAAGGCCAAGAAAAGAGGTAAACGTATCCAATCTAGAACAACAACTGATTGATTTAACGTTTCTTGTGCGCAATCTTGCAGGTGGCAATGTGGGGAAGATGAAGCCATGTGGAATCTGTCTAGCCGTAACCCATCCACTGATGCATGTCCATCCCTACAAGAGACATTCACTAAGTAGGTGAATGCAGCAAGAGGATTCCCAGGCCCACCACAAAGGAGCTATGACCACCCATCAAGCAACTACAACCAAGGTTGGAGGGACTATCCGAACCAGGGCTATGGGAATCAACAAATGAACCAACCTCCACCCTATAGACCACCATATCTGAGACCTTCACCACCGCCAATGCATGCTCCTTATGACAGGTTATAGAATATTCTTAAAGTTATTGCTGAAAATAGCCTGCAATTTCAACAGGAGACGAGGGCGAGCATTCAAAGTTTGACTACGCAAATGGGGCAATTGCCGACTTCGTTCAACAAGATTGGAGCGACAATATCCAATGGGCTCCCTTCACAGCCAGTGGTAAACCCAAGGGAAAATGTGAGCGCCATAACTTTGAAGAGGAGTGACGATGAAGCTGAGGAGAAGGTGGTACTGACGCCTCCCGGACAAGACGAAGAGAAGAAGACCGAGACAAAATAGAGGAGCCCATGCAAGTAGAGGAACCACGAGGTAAGTCCCCCCCCCCCCCCACTCCGTGAATATAAAATTGAACCCCATTCCCCCTTGCATTGAAGGTGAACTGGAAGGACAAGGGCATCACGGGACTCTACGAGACTTTCCGACGCTACGAGGAAAACGCCCCACTACATGATGCCATGAAGAAAGTGCCACAATATGCTAGATCTTTTAAGGAAGTTTTGAAAGGGGATAGGAGCAAAGAACGAAAAGGGTGCCCCAAGATTGAGCTAGGCGAGAATGTTTCCGCGGTCATCCAACGAAGCATTCCCATAAAGTGTAAGGACCCTGGTATGTTTTCTATCCCTTGCGTGATTGGAACCACTAGAATTGAGAAGGAAATGCTAGATGTAAGATCTTCAATTAATGTCATGCCTTACTCAATCTACACTCAACTGAAACCGGGACCTTTCAAAAGAAATAATATTGTGATACAATTAGCTGATAGGTCAACGGTTATTCCTAGGGGATAGTAGAGGATGTACTTGTGCATGTAGAGAATTTGGTTTTCCCCGCCGATTTCTATGTCTTAGACATGGAAAATGGTGATTCATCTAGCCCCAATCTATTAGGGAGACCATTCTTGAAAACCTCTAAATCCGTGATAGACGTGAATAACGACATGTTAACATGGAGTTTAATGGTGAGATTGCAAGATTCAATATTTATGAAACCATTAAAGCACATGAACAGTCTAGTTATGCTATTGATATCAATGATGAACTTGAGTCTGATTTTGATAATGATGATTTGTGGGAGATGGGAAAGGCTACTGATGGCCTTGATGACAAAGGAGGTATGGACTCAAATCTTATGCATACTTTTCATACTATTGTTGCATTATTACTCATGATACTACTGGCCCTCTCTCTTCTCACTTACAGGATAGTACTGTTGAAGAGAAACACTCTCCGAAACGACCACAACAATCAACAAATGATGGAGGAGGAACGAATACTGAGGACGGCCACTCAAAGGCGCACAAACCAAAGTTCAAGGGACTCAAGAAGATATTGAGGTGGAAGAGGAAGGATGGAGCAACCGCATAACCCACCTTGATAGAGGACTGACGTCGGGCCATCGACGTTAAACAAATGCGCTGCTTGGGAGGCAACTCAAGGGGAGTTAGTTTCCCTTTCTTTTTATTTTTTATTGCTTTATTAGTTAGATTTTTCTCTTTTCTTATATTTTGCCTTAAATTGGGGACAGTGTAAGATTTAAGTATGGGGGAGGGATTAGTGGTTTGTTATTGTTTTGCTATTACAAAAATATAAAAAAATCGAGAAATTTGAAAATTTGAGCTCATATTTAGTAATGAATGCATGCTTAGAATAACTAGCCCACGATGAAACCTAATTGAGGACATGCATGCTTTTGAACATAGATGAATTGTTAACCTTGAAACACTTTGAACTCTAATGCAAATTGTACTTTGACTTAGTAGTTGAATATATTGAGCACGAATAAGTCATGACTTGTGAAGTGTGCATAGCGTAGTGAAGATTGTGTGAATTTTATGATAGTCTTAAGAAGTTTTTAATACATGCTAGAACTTAATACATGCTCTTTGAGGCGTATGTCTAGACTACTTGCGAACATGAAATTGATATAGGTGATATTTGATGCGTTTGAGCCGTTCAAGCCTACTATGTAAAGAAAATCAATCACTAGTACCTTTTTTGAGCCTTAATGCAAAAGAATGGTTGTGTGCTAAGCATACAAACAACCACCATTCAACATTATTTGACTTGCTTATCATCCTTCCCTAATAAGCCTAAATGTGATTCTAGTCCATACCTTTGAAGGGAGTATGATGTGTTTCATTTACATGCCCTTAGGTATTCATTGATATAATTGAGCTTCATTGTCAAAAGAATGAAACACATGAAAGAAAAGGGATGCCTTGAGAAAATAGATAAAAACATGACTCCAAGGGGAGCCAAGGCACAAAAGAATAAGGTTTGAAGAAACAAATCATGTAAGAGGAGAAGTTTATATTGTGAATATCGTCATGCTCTCTTGCTTGATACATTCTTCCCTTCCTTTCATAAGCCAACACCTAGGCCAAGCTACAAGCTAATTAAGACCTACTTGATTCATGTTTGCAAGTGGATAAGATAATGGAGAAGAGTGCGCAAGTGAGCTTATACTTGTGTTAGTGTATGACTTGAGCTATTGTGGATTTGCATCTATTGGATCTATAATTATACATGGCACTTGTTTATGACCACACACGCACGTTCACTGCTTTTTTAGGTATGAAATGTTTAGGGATTGAACTTGTTCCACTGTTAACCTTTCACCGTCTTTCATTATTATGCATGTTTATAATTGTTGATGCATTAAAGTGAGGACAAGATAGTTTGTTATGAATCTATGAGCCAAACAAAAATATTTTAGTTCCGTCTGATTTACTCGAGGTCGAGTAAAGATTAAGTATGAGAGAGTTTGATGTGACTAGAAATAGACACATCTTTTATGCTTAATTGTTTATGATTTGGTATATTTTGATAGATAAATTGATACATATGCTACCTAATCGTATATTCGTGTGAATGTAGTTGGAATCAAAGAAATCAAGATAACAAGGGAGAATAAGGATCAATGAATGCATTGAAGTTGATAAAGTTCAAAGTAGACCAAGAAAAATGTATAAACGTGGACAAAAGACCTTGATTGATCGCCAAACAGAAGCCCCGATTCGATCGTCAAAGGAAGAAATCAAGTCGACAAAATTTGTGTCTTGGCAATCGATCGGTGTTTTGTCCCGATCGATCGCTAAATGTTACTGGACGAAAGAATAGCTAAACTCACGTCGACAAAGGAAGAAATCAAGTCTACTAAATCGTGGCGATTATTCTAGTTTGTCTTAATTTTTTATTTATTCTTTTCATACATTATTTTGTTATTTTTGCGTTGCTTATGAGTAGCTAAACTCATCCTCTTGGTTGAGGAAGATAAAACCATTGGAGTTTAATTTATTCAAGAGATTGTTGTTTTGAATTGGTGATTTTTATTGAATATCATAAGTTTTTCTTTTGTTCTTTCCATGATTGTGTTGTGGGTTGTTAGATTAGCTACCTAATAATTTTTTATGCAATCTAATGCTAAGTTTGATATCCAATACGTAATTGTTTGATTAACTGAATTTGCGAGGCAACTAGGAATGATAATTCTCTGCTGTTGAGGTTATTAAATTCCTATGGAAAACTTTTGACTAGATTAAACATAACTGCTGTTGTTTATGTTGTTTAGCTTCACCAATCTTACTTGTTCATATGCTATCATTAGTCTAAATCTTAACTACTGTTGTTAGGGTTGATTAATCGATAAGGGTTAAATTTGAATGTTGTTTTTTATTTAACTACACTTAAGGTGAGATGGGAGTTACATCTTCAATGGTGAATATTCATGCATAAAAATTACATATGCGAGAAAATCGATGAATGGATAAACGAATTCCAATGGTAAAGCCGACCGAAACCAAGATCTCTCTTTAATTGATTTATTCCTATTTTATTTCAATCTTGCATCCTACATAATTTTAGATAAATATTTCTCTCAATTCCCCCTATTTCGATACTTGTTAGCACAAACTCACTTCCCTGTGGGATCGATCCCTACTTACACTGCTATATTAATTTTGTTGTTAATTGAGAATGGTTAATTTGGGCATACACGTTAAGCGCGACCACATACACTAATGACCGTGTATGAGGTGAAACTCGAGGAAAGAGTGATAATATGTGTGAAATGGATATGTAAAACATAACGGTTAACCCCACCGAATAAGACATTGGTAATATGATTACGTAGTCGGTTAATACATAATATAGAGATATTATGTAAAGATTTATGGAATTATTGATGTTGTGAATGGGTAGTCGAATGTGACAATGCAACATGCAAGAATTTAGAATACTCTAACGATGTTTACATGCTGGTGGTTTGGAGAGTATAATGGATACACTAATTATATTAATTGTGTACATGTGTGTACATTGTGTATGAGAACTTATGATGATGCTATGTGCCAAATGTATATTGAATGCCTTGGTTGATAAATTTTGTGAGAAAGGTTTAACATTCCGTTATTCTTGAATGTTGTTGATAGAACATTTATAATTGAATCAAATATGATTCGAGAGACTAAAGCGATTATGAAATTGATACTAGTACTAGATGATGCTAGCAATAGAGTACTGGGGCTTTGGTAATTTGGAATGAAAAAATGGAATTGTTATGAAATGATATGTATATGGAGTTTAAGAGTTTAGTGATAATGCAAGGACTATGCCTAACAATTGAAAAACAGTGAGTAATAATAATGATGTGCAATTGTGTCATAAATTGGAAGTGATGTTTAATACAGAATTGTTAATGCTACCTCGGGAGATAGTAATGTTGAATATCATGTGAATTCGATTGTTGCATATTTTACAAACCACGAGAGTGAAATGAGAGTTTGGTGCTTCACATGTGGGACTATTATGACAGTAAGTGGCATTCTAGTCTATAGATTGTCATTGTTGATTTTATTTTGTGATAATATTGAAAATATTATGTGTGTAGATGTTATAATAAGTGAAATAAGAATCTAATGTGCCATGGGTGACGTGTTTCTATTTCGGACCCTGCGTAGGACAAATTGTATGTTATCCAGTGAAAATATATTTTGGCAGTATGCTAATTTTAGCTTTAACACTTATGGCAAGAGTGCAATCAAATTTCGGGGATGAAATTTTATTAGTAGGGGAGAATTGTGATACCTGAAACTTAATTACTTTAATTAAATTGAAGTTAATGTGATAGTTAAGGAATAATTATGAATAACTATCATTTTGTATTTGGACTTGGCTTTGAGATAAATCGAGTGTGATTGAAAATTATGATTGAGTCATAATTATTGAATTAATAAATGGTTAAGATGAATCATGTGAATTAATCTTGAACTTGTTTTATATGAGTTTTAAGTAATCTAATTGAGAATTAATTAGAAGATTTAGAATGTCATGAATTAGAGATTAACTAAACATATTGATGTGTAAAGGTGTTGGTGAATTTGTTAAATGTTGCCTTGCTACATAAAGCAAGCAAGGGCCAAAATAACATAAAACTCACACACTACACACTAACACATCTACAAATCTCTACACTTTCCCCAAACCCTTCTTCATCCCTTTTTCTTTCTAAATTCCTTGTGAAGCTTGGATTAGCATTTGTCTTGCTTTTGGAGCTTGATTGGAAGATTAAATGATAATGAGTTATAGTTTATGAAGTTATTGAGTTGTTGATAGAATTTAAATTGGTTCATGGTTTGGGAAAATTATAGATATGATTGGGTTGAGTTGGCATGTCGAGATTAAAGTGGTGGTGTTGTATTTTGAAGTGTTTTAATGTGTTTTTGATGAAGCATTGTAGGGTTATTTGAGGTATGGTGAAAAGAGAGATTTTGAAGTGATGAAAATGGGATTTTCGAGTAACAAATCGACCGATCGATCGGTGGATGAACCGATCGATCGGTCAAAGGCTGTGACTTTGGGTGAAAAACTGGTGTCTACCGATCGATCGTGAAAATTGACCGATCGATCGTGAAAATTGACCGATCGATCGGTGGAGGCGAGCGATCGACCGATCGATAGATCCGATCCGTCGAAGTGCGTAGCGTGGGTGCGATTTTTGGTGGCTACCGATCTATCGGTTAGTATGGACCGATCGATCGCTAGAAGAAAAATTTATTATTTTTTTGTGGAAATTTTGAGTTTTGACCTTTTTTGTCGATTTGTAAATAATCATGAGGGGAAGTTGTATCAATGGAATGAGGTTGCAAGTATTGAACATTAGAAATGTATGTATTATTTGATCGAGTTAATCGATAAATCAAATGAATAAATGATAAAAATGGGATGAATTGAGTAGTATATGGAGTACGATAAATCAAGATTGCCTATTGATAGCAGGCATGACAAATTTATGTGATATCATGAAATTATTGATTATTTTTTCTAAGATATTCGTATTGAAATGATATTCAATATATATACTGTACAAGCCTTCAACTGTCAAAGATGCCTAAATCACGTTGTCGACGTTAAGGTACGTATTGACGTACGAGCATTTATATCTTATGAAGTAATTACATATTCATATATTCGTGTATTGTTAAATGTAATGATTTAATTGATTGAATATGTGTGTGAAGTATGACATATGTGTTATGGAGGATACATAATTATACATGATCTTAGTATACAAGTAAAGAAATGAATATGTGTAGATATGGGGTATAGTGGATACGTAGTTGTACGTGATCCGGGCATGAGTTGATTATTGATGCCTTGGGCATGATCTATGTGAGGTAATAGTGAGAATGAGATAGATTGATATGCATGATTCCCTGCGCTATGCAATTGTTTATGCTTAAGCATAAATAATAGATTTGGGTTTATTGCTGTTGAGTATCATGTTTTGAATAACAATACTGAACTTTATTTTATGAAAGTGTGTGAGATTGAAACAGGAACAGATCGTGAAAGCTATTTGGATTCAAAATTCTGTACAGGGTACTTCTTTATAGATTTTCAATAATTTTAAATTGACATAATGATATTTATGCATTTTTATGAGTATGATTATTGTGATAAGGTACGCTTACTTTGTCCGGGGGCTGTTTCGACATTAGCTTTGGAAATGATCTCAAACTAGTGAATGAAGATGCTCTTAGGAGTAAGGTACCAGCATTGATATTGGTAAAAAATTAAAAAACGTAGATACACTTTTATTTATTTAACGCTCGTATGTGAGCATAGATATATGTGTATATGAGTTGTATAAATGTTTTTGACATTCCCCTTTTCAATTGGGCATTACATGCAGTTGATTTAAGAGTAAAAGTGCATGATGAATTGGAATATAATGAGTGCATTACAATAGCATATACTTATGAGAATTGAGTTGTGTTAGGAATCGGGTTTTAAGGGATTATGTCGACAAATTTATATGGAAGTCATGACATACCTAAGAAGCATATAAATGAGAATTCCCTACATGTTTAGTAATGTATACACAAATGACGATTTAAATGCACTAATGAAGAGATTAAGAGTTGGGGTCTTACATATATGACATGGTTTTATTTTCACATAAATTGTTTTAATAATTGGTAGTAAATATATTAATTAGTGTGTGTGTATATATATATACTATTGAATGTGGTACCATATACAAATGTATTAGTAACTATCTCAAATAGTATATATATATTATGTATAATGTGGTAGTGATTATAAGACATACCATTTCTAAATATAATTGTAGTTATGTCACATATTATATGCAAATGTATTAATAATTTTATCAAATAATATATATACATATACACACAGTGTTACTAATTGTATTACTATATGGTACTCTTAATCTATAATCGTGGTACCATTTAAGAAAAACACGTGTACCATTTATATATGAATGTGATAATATATTATCTATGATTATGTACTATTATAAAATAACTTTAATGCAATCAAACACTTGGATTTGATATAACATCCTCTATGATGTGGTTTTATGTAAGGACCCCGACTCCTAATCACGTCAGTTGTGCATTTATAATTGTTCATCAGTGCATACATTCATATCATCTAGGGATTCTCCTACATGCTTTCTTATCATAACATGACTTTCATAATATTTTTGAACAGAAACCCTTTCAATTCTTGACAATACTCAATTCATATAACTATACACTCAATATTGCACTAATGACATATTCTCAATTCATCATGCAATTCCTTTTAACTAAATTGCATGAACATCATAAATGAAAAGGAAAATCTCGCAACTCTTATACAAACCGTATACACATACCAAAATGTTCACAGACGAGCATTGAACCAATGAATGTGTATCAATTGTATAAGAAGTGTTATTCATACAAACACTGATACCGAGCTCCTAGGAGCACCCTCCTTCCATTATTGTGAGTTATGTTGGTGCCGCTGTTGAGCGAGCATGGAGTTGATGATGCCGCTGTTGAGCAAGCATTGATTATGATATCGCCGCTGTTGATGAAATGGTGAAATCATTAAATAAATTATATTTGATTTCTGTAAATCATTATTGAATGATTTAACTATAATTGATTATGGATTTGACGGTTTGATCATGTGAATAGTTAATCAATGTAATGATTAACTGATTTTGGAATTTGATGCTTTCGGTTATTGTGAGAACAGGAACAATATGGGAGATACCATATGGTAATAGTACACACAGGGAGTACTTTTTGACTTTACAGCTTTATATTCTGTAAATTATGAATTGTGAGATTGATGATATTGAGATTGGGTAATAGCTCATCCTGTGTGGGGGTTGTTTCTGTTGAAACAGGTAGAACAAGTACAACATTGGCTCTGGAGTTGAGTTCGAGCAGTTGATTGAGAATGCTCATAGGGCTGAGGTACCAATATTGGTATTGGGTAACGTGTTTATACAATAGATACACATTAATTATTCAATGCTCGTTTGTGAGCATTCTCATATGTGTATATAGTTTGTATAACGATTATGAGATTTCTCTTTTCATCTATGATTTGCATGCAATTAATTAAGGAGAAATGCATGATGAATTGAGAATACGAGATTGGTGCATTGTACAATGTATACTTATGCTAGTTGGATTATATTGGGAATTGAATGAGAAGAGGATTAATGTCAAAATTTTTATAGTTGTCATGTCTAGTGAAGCATGTATAAGAATTCCCTAATGACATGAATGTATGCACTATTATATGTGATATTGCACTGGTAGAGGGTTAAGGTAGCGAGGCCTTACAAATTATGCATGTTAAAAGAGCTGCGAAAGAAACTAAGATGAGATACGGTATTGATATGCTCAATTGTTATTGTTACAGTAGCGAAATAACGAAGTGAGAATGGTAATCAATATGAATGATAATTATCTTGTGAAAACAAGATTATTTAATATATTGTGAGAATAATGATTTGTTAATCATGTTGTGTTGAGTTAAATGTAGTCATGGTGAACATCACTAGTTGGCGTGAGACTATCGCGAATGGCATGAGTGAGTATGAGATTGTTCTCCTGTGTATGATGACTGTGATGATAAATAATCATATGACGATTAATGACAAATTATATACAATGTGACGAACATAATAATAATGTCATCATGAGAATACATGTAACATTCCTGATTAAATGATTCATTATGATTGAGTTAGTAATTGAAAGATATATAAATGATGATCTATGCATGTAATAATTACTAATGGACGTTCTAGTAATTACTTGGCTTTAAATATCTTAGATGATGATATAAAAGAAAGTGATGATTAAGAGTTCATGAATGCTTAGTACACTATGAGTATGATGTGTGCAGGGATGCGTACAACTTTTGTCGCAGGGATATTCATATGCGATGATAGAGAAGTTAGGAATATCAGTAGCGTGTAATTGACGAGGTATGTGATTATGAAGAGTACTAACGAGTTAACTTCTAGTACTTATTTTACCCCAGATGATAGCTGAGTGGTGAGAGGTGGAAAGATTGATGCTTTAGAGCATGTGTGTACGGCGATGAGCATGATGATTTGATATTGATGTATATCTTATTGATGATTACATCTATACAGGTATGGAATTTTTTATGCGAAGTTAATATTGCTGCAATTTAAATTTCACAAAGTTGATATTGAGAAAGGAATGTAGGAAGTCCATGTGAAAACGATTTACTATGATGACTCATTACTTTACATGAGGTAAATGCAATATGGAATATTGTTAATGTCTACAGGATGTGAATATGTGAGGGGTAATGAAATTGCATGATAACGGCTGGAGAGTGTGATTAACACCATATACTTGAATTGTACACTCATGAATGAGTAAGAGTTTAGATATGATAAATCATAATTGGTAGTGTATTGACGCTAATCTAAAATGAGATATAATAGTGGAATGTGGTTAAATGCATAATAATATGATCGACTGAAAGAGTTAGCAATGGAAATTAGACAAGATCTGTTCGGTAGAAGATCATTATGAATTTGTTAACTAAATGAGGTTTTGAGAGCATGTGATAATTGAAATGTGGCATCATGTGAGATACAATGACTATTGCTATGTAATGGAAGGGTATACACATGTGTGTGAGAATTTAAATGACCTTATAAGAACTTTGTCTAATATTGAATAATGACATGATAAACTGTTAAGCGAAAAATTGAAAGAAATGGCGGGATTAAAGATTAAAATGAACAGAAATGATTGACATAAATGAAAATACATGTATATGTTAGATCTTGAATGATGATGTTAAAAGTATTGAAACTGTAGAATGACAGTGCTCGAAGGTTGGTTTAGGACACCAAGAATGTTACGTGTATACACGAATATTAGATTTTAAATTTATCTAGGTGAATTCATACTAGTTGTGGAGTTTTAAATTGACGTGATAAGAAGCTATACATGAATACCAAGGAATGAATATTGATAATTGTGTAATAAATGAGGTTGTAATGTCTATAGAAATGTAAATATGGTTGTAGAGTTTAAGGGTCATTGCATTAACTCTGTCTAACATAGAAACCCGATGATTATTAATGTAACGAGGTGTTGTTAAGTTATAACTTGAAATTCATGATTTTGATTTTCGAAAGAGAATCTGCATGACTTGACTTAAGAAATTACAGGAATGGTGTGATATGTTCCCTTAATAGGATTGATGTACTGAACGTCATCACTTGAATCAGTAATAAGTTAAAAGAAGGAAAATGTAAAACGAGAATGATAGTTGGGGTGGTTCCTTGAGCTTGGTCGTGTTTGGATTCGGGATTTGTCAGACCATGTGTGGTATAGTAAGATATTCGACAGCATGTTGACGCTATCTTGTCTCTGTTATGATTTTGAATTATTTTGTCATTCCTGGTAGATGTGCATGTTGAATTCGGAGGGCGAAATTTTATTACTAGGGGAGAATTGTGATGCATGGAACTTAATTACCTTAATTAAATCGATAATTTGATAATTATGAGGTAATTGTGAATGAGTGCCAGTTTGCATTCGGACTCAGTTTTGAAATAAATCGAATGAGACTAATTAGTATGTTTAAATCATAATTGTTGAATTAAAGAATTAATTGTGGTAATGATGATTACTACCGAATTGAGATTTAGGGGATTATTATCAATTGATGGAATTGTTGGAGTCAATGTTTGAGATTTTATTTTCATTGATGTGTTGAACCTTGAGGTTGTATTAGTAATTGGATTTGGAGTTTGGGGAACTTTGGTTTGAGGTTTGAGAAATAATTGAGCGGATGAGAGTTAATTTATTGAACACTATTGTTATTTTAGAGTTTTGGTACGAGTATTTTAGACTCGGGTTTCTGGAGCGTTGGTACTATATGTACCAAGTGGAGTCCGTGTTCAATCATTTCTGCCTCTCTCTCTCATCGTCTCTCTCTCCCTCCTTCTCCCCCATTTCCCTCTCCCTTTCCCCTTTTTGCCTTGAAGTAGAAATCGATGGGGCTCGGTTTTGGAGCTTGAATCTTGACCAAATAGTTGGGTAATCTTAATCCCCTCTCAATTGTCTTGGTTTTGATAGGAATTTTGTGAAGTTTGGATATGTTTTGAGTTATGTTTGAGTTTTGGGGGTTTTGAAGAAATTGTTAAATTGATGTATTTAATGTTTTTATGTGTGTCAATGAAGTCCTTGAAGTATTGTGGGTGTTGGGGGTGTTGATTTTGAGTTTGGGTTAGAAAACACCATTGAAGCAAAATATTTTTCGGAAAATTGCATGTCCACGATGAATATTCATATGAATTAACTTATGAGAAAAGAGCGATTCTCGGTTTTCGGTTAACTTTACAATTGGTGTTTACTATCTCGATCATAGATCTTCACAAACGGTTCAATTTCCATATGAATATTCATCGTGGACGTTTAATCCAACAATCAAAGTCTTATCTCACGTTAAGTTTAGTTAAGTAGCCCAAGCGTTCTAGTATAACCCTTATCAAACAATCAATCAAAATACAAGCGATAAAGATTTAAATCGATGATAGCATATGAACTAGATCGATGAAGCTAAACAACACAATCCAAGCGTCTATGTTTAATCTAGTCAATTGTTTTCCTAAGAATTTAACAAACTCACAAGCGGAATTTTATCAATCTTAGTTGCTTCGTAAATTAGAGGGATTAAATGATTCCGTATTTGATATCTAATTTAGCGTTAAATTGTATGAACAATAGCTAGATGATCAATCTAACATAACAATCATGGCAATAAAATCAGAAAAACAATTGATACTCAATAAAAATCAACAATCAAAACTTAATCTTACGAGAATCGTAAACTCTAATATATAGTTTTCTTCAACCGAGAATCACAAAGGTATTTAGCTACTCATAACTAAATTAAAAACAATCAAACATAATCTAGAAAGCATTAAAATAATAGAAAAATGAAGAATTACTAAAGGGAATCACAATTCCGGAGCGTCGCTTCCGTCTTCGTTATTCGTTCTTCAAGTCATTCTTCACAAAAGTTGAGAGAAAATTTATTATAATGTCTAATCTATGTTGTTAAGTCTGAATTATTGTGATTGGAGGCTGATAAAATCGAGCATCTCAAGTAAAATATGGTAGGTTAGGTTAAAATCTTCCCAAAGATGGTAAAACTCTAAATTTCCTATTTTTTTGGACTCTCTGGCGATCGATCGCGACTAGATTGTGATCGATCGCCAGCCTTTATTTATTTTTATTTTTCAGGCAGATTGTCTCGGCGATCGATCGCCGAAATCTGCCGATCGATCGCCGAGCCTTCAATTTTTCTGGCAAGTTTTGTATTTTGGCCATAACTTTCTCATACAAACTCCAACTTCGACGAATCAGGTGTCAACACGAAGATAACTGAAGGTCTACAACGTGTTTATGGACCACATTTCCAAAACTTGGCTCGAACTTATATAAATTTGGGGAGAAACGGGCAACATGTGTCTTAGATTCCGGTTTTTCCCTCTTTTCTTCAACTTTATTCCTTCTTTCATCATTTTAGCTTGATTTCTTCACCTTTTCCTACACAAATATACGATTAGGTAGCATATGTATCAATTTATCCATCAAAATATACCAAATCGTAGACAATTAAGTGCAATAGATGTGTCTATTTCTATTCACATCACACACTAATGACGTGATTAGGAGTCGGGGGTCCTGACACCTAAATTCCTCCATTTCGTTCAAGTGTAGAAGACGTTTATCACCTGCAGCAGTTAAATCAAAATTTTGACTTTTGATTGCCCAATATGCCTTTTGTTCAAGTTCGGCTGGAAGATGACAGGCTTTTCCAAAAACTAACCTATATGGTGTTGTGCCAACAGGTGTTTTAAATGCAGTTCTATAAGCCCATAAAGCGTCATCTAATCTCAAGGACCAATCTTTTCTAGACACATTGACCTTTTTTTTCCAAAATTCGCTTCACTTCTCTATTAGACACCTCCACTTGTCCGCAAGTTTGTGGGTGGTAAGGAGTTACAACCTTGTGGGTGACACCATATTTGCTCAAAAGTTTTTCAAAGAGTTTGTTGCAAAAAATGTGAACCACCATCACTAATGATTGCTCGAGGGGTGTCAAATCGAGTAAAAATGTTCTCTTTCAAAAATTGCACCACCACTCTAGCATCATTAGTGCGTGAAGCTTCAGCCTCAACCCACTTTGACACATAATCGACTGCAACAAGTATATAATAGTTTGAACACGAATTAGGAAATGGTCTCAAAAAGTCTATGCCCAAACATCAAATAAATCACATTCAAGAATACTGTTTAGGGGCATCTCATGTTTCTTAGAAATATTTCTCGTTTTTTGACATTTATCACAAGTGGAAACATACATGTATGCATCCTTAAATAAGGTGGGCCAATAAAAACCAGATTCAAATACCTTTGCAGCAGTTTTGGTTGGACCCATGTGTCCCCCTACCTCTCGGTCATGACAGTGGCTCATGATAGACACCATCTCTTCCTCCAGAACGCACCTCCTAATCATGTTATCTGCACATACCTTGAACAGAAATGGATCCTTCCACATGTAATGCTTAACGTCGGAAAAAAAAATTTCTTTTTATAATAAGTCAATTGTGGGAGGACACCGCTCACAATATACTCCGCAAATTTCGCATACCAAGGTAATGTTTGGATGTGAAATAGTTGCTCATCAGGAAATTTTTCATTTATCTCATATATTTCAAGTTGATGCTCATCATTCTCATTAGTGATCCTAGATAGTTGATCTGCCACTACGTTCTCTACACCCTACTTGTCTTTGATTTCCAAGTCAAACTCTTGCAATAAAGAATCCATCGAATCAAACATGGTTTAGCGTCTTTTTAGCAATGAAATATTTGAGTGCAGAGTGATCAGTGTATACAGTTACTTTGGACAAGCAAAGATATGAATGAAACTTGTCAAAAGCAAATATTACTGCTAGTAATTCTTTTTCAGTGGTGGCATAATTCTGTTGTGTCTTATTTAAAGTTCTACTAGCATAGTAAATGGTGTGAAATACCTTGTTCCTCCGTTGTCCCAGTACCGCCCCACTGCAGTGTCACTAGCATCGGACATCAGTTCAAATGGGAGATCCCAGTCAAGTACTACCAACACAGGTGTTGTTTATTTTAAAAAATACTATGTTGTATTTACAAATATTTTAGAATTTTAAATTTCATTATGCATTTCTAATTTAACCAACAAATTGTAAAATATTTATATAAATTTAAAATTTTCAAGAAACTAAAGGATGCCGCTTTCTATCAATATTCAATAAATAAACTTTAAACAAATACTATAGCCAGAGTAAATCATGAAATCCTCGACTCAATCCGCTAATCACTATCGCTCGCAGTCATGGGTGTATTTGATATATATATATATATATATATATATATATATATATATATATATATATATATATATATATATATAGGTTTTGAGTTCCTATGTTTATATTTAATTGTCAAATGTAATATCACGAGAACAACACGACGGAAGATTAAAATGTATATATTTTGACCCATCGATTTTTATCAATGATGTTTTTAACATAAAGTTCACTCCCTAGATAAAAATCCTAGTTACGCCCTTGGAAAAGAGAATGTATTAAGAGAACAACTGAAACTTAGAAATGTGCTACCGAGATCAAAGATAGAGAAATGGGCGATGTCTATAAATAAGAGGACGGCCGTATGCGACAAAAATTAAAGAGATAGACAACCTAATTCAAGATGATCGCCTTAAAAAATGAACAGGAAGTAAAAGTACCCTAGTAATGCAACGATTGAACTGAATAAACATGAACCTTAGTGTAATCAATATCCATACATATAACTTTATAGATTAAGCAAAAACATCATGCAATAATAAAATAAAATTAATGTTATACCTAGATACTATTATAAACAAATTGTATATGAATGTCCAATAAGTTATAACTTAAGTTCCATTAATATCTTGTAACTTTTGAAGGCATTAAGACATTTAAAGTGACTTGTAACTCTTGCTTCATGGTGCTATATATATCAAGCACTTTTGTGAGATATATAATGTAATGTTATCTCCCATCTATATTGATCTTGTAATTTTCTTTTAAGTTGTGTTCAACACTAGCATTTTATAACACGTTATCAGCACGACGTTCTACCATTTTTATATAATACACACCACTTGACAACATATAGGTATATTCAAAGGTAAGTTGTCTATATATTTTTTGATTGTTTAATATTTGCATCGATTTTATACAAAAACTTGCTATCTTTTGATAAATGAACCTAAAGTTCCAAAATTTTATTTGGAGGCTTGAAGCCTAATTAGAGTATTTTTAGCTCTAAATTTGTATTAAAACTCAAACTTGTAGATTTGAGAATACGAGCATTCCATACTCTAAAGTGCTATTTGATTTGTGATTCAGTGCTATGGCTAACATTACCAAGCTTGAATTCCCTTGATGTTTCTGAAAGAAACTATTTGACTTGGGTCCTTGATGCTGAGATTCATTTGAGTGCGAAAAATCTTGGACAAACCATCAAGGAAAATAATGAAGCAAGTGAACAAGACAAAGCGAAGGAGAGATATTTTCACGATATTACGACCCTGCATATCCTATGGAAAAACTTGGAGGAGAGATATTTTCACAAAAAAAAATGTGATACTCCCAAAGGCTCTCTATAACTGGATGCACCTAAGGTTGCAATATTTTAAAACAGTAAATGAATATAACTCTACAATTTTTAAAATTGTGTCCCAATTGAGATTATGTGGTGACAATGTTACTGATGAAGATATGTTAAAAAAAGACATTCACTATTTTTCATGCCTCCAACATGCTCCTGCAGCAGCAATATCGTGAAAGAGGTTTTCAAAAATATTCTCAGTTCATTTCATGTCTCCTAGTTGCGGAACAAAACATAGATTCAATATCATATCAATCATCTTTGATCTTTCTGTTGCCATCACGAGCATCATGACTAGACATATATGAACCAATATTCAGATATGAAACTCACAATACACCAAAGAGTACCTAGTAAATCTCTACACAAGCACATCTCAAACCCCTTGCTTGTTCTTACGTCTTTTCTTGGATTTCACTTGGCAATCAAGATAGGAAGTTGAGAAAAGTGAATTCATAACTTCTTGGTAAGAATTCCATAGCATATGATGTTTATATATTGATAGTTCATCTATATGAAGTTATGATTTGTAA
Organism: Haberlea rhodopensis; assembly: GCA_907163345.1. NCBI lineage: Eukaryota > Viridiplantae > Streptophyta > Magnoliopsida > Lamiales > Gesneriaceae > Haberlea > Haberlea rhodopensis. Next base: position 146,062 of record CAJQUN010000016.1, read on the forward strand.
TCTCTAAGTCTTGATTAAATATGAGATGGAATTCAATGAAATAAGTTGTAGAAGTTATGGAAATGTGTTCATATGTTGTGAAGTATTAGTTGAAACAAGGTTTGACGGTATGTGGGGATGTAGAGAAGGATAACCATGAAGATAAGCTCAAAATCACCATAGTATGGAATTTTTGGTCTCGATCGATCGATCGGTAGATGTACCAGTCGATCACTGAAACAGGGGAAATAAGGTGGTTCATGTAGCGATCGATCACTCGAATGCCGTAGCTTTTGTATGAAATTCAGATTTAATACCGATCGATCGCTAGCTTCGTATCGCAAGAACCAGAGTATGAAAATGTTGTATTTTCTTAGTAATGGTTTCGTAACATGGTTGATGACATTATACATTGTTGGTATTTATGTAGCATCATCACAGGGGACGGGACAACGAGGCGGGTAAACATTGATGCTTGATTTCTATCTGTTGTGTCGCATAACAGGTACGTGTTGACGTACGAGTATCGATGTTATTGTGATGATGATATTGAGATTGGATTATATGATTGATGATATCATATAGGTATACATTCATGATGATATACTTGCATGTTGTTGAGCTTGTTGCCACGATAGATATGACAATGTTGGGCATATGCTTTGGCATGCGAGGTATACTCCGGTTGAGTATATGATTGGACTGTTATAATGTGTGAGGACGGAAATTTGGTTTGTGCTGCTAATATGAAGATGTGAGGAGGCTCCACTGACATATTGAGCTGAGATAGGCAAATCATATTTGTCCCGTTATAACAGGTTGATAGATGAGACATGTCATGACATATTTGCATTTGATGATGCATGATACAGAACAATCACAGTTGATGATTTTACGATAGTGCTTTATCGTTTTATATTGCTTATTACAATGAGATAGTTGTTCATCTATACTCATGTTGTGTGATTGTTTCTGTAGGGATTCATAGATGTGGGTGGATGGGATTGTGAGTTGAATTCCGCTGCGAGCTGAACCACTGCATATGAGTTATACTTCTCGTTAGGTTGTTTTATGTACATGTGATGTATATTATGCACGGAATTTGTAATTGTTGTAACGACCTACCTAGTAAAACGCTTATCTCACTGTGTTTTATTACTTCAATCCTACTCACATATGTATAATGAATTGATACATAACGGATTAAGTAACGAGGACCCCACATTAGTGGTAGCAGAGCAGTGGTTCGAGAACGGGTGAACAAGGGTAGAGGAAGTGTATTAGGGAGTTGCCTAATCACTTGAAAGCATGTTGAGAGTATTAATATGATGTTATACTGACATGCTTTATATATTTGTCTGTTGTTGTTAACACTGTATTTGCAGTAATGGCAGACAGAGTACCTCGCGATGACATTGGTGATGTCATGAGTGGCAATGCTAGTGTTGGGTTGGCGCCTGTACGACCACCACCAGTAGGGCAAGGACCAGTGGAATAGGTATTGTTACCTGGGGAATTAACACTGACCCAGTTTCTGAGTTATCAGCCACCTCGCTTTGAGGGTACTGAATTAGGGGAACAGGCGGAGGAATGGTTGGAACGTGTTAAACAGATCTTTGTGTCAGCGCCATGTGCCAAGTCAGCCTGGTTACGTTTGGCTGAGTTTCAGTTGGCAAAGAGAGCAACGCTGTGGTGGAAAGCAACACTAATTGAGTTGAGAGCTCAAGGACAGGTTATTGTTTGGGATGTATTCAGACATCGCTTCCTGGAGCATTATTTCTCTGTTGCTGCGAGGTAGATGAAAGAAGATGAGTTTACGAATTAGAAACAGGGAACGATGACAGTATCAAATTATGCTTTGCAGTATTCTTCATTGTTACGGTATGTACCACATATCGCTGCAAATACAAAGGCAAAGATCAGACAGTTTGTAAAAGGCTTGAGGCCTTAGTTGTTTGATAGGGTGATTTCTAATAACTCTACTTCGTTTGAGGAAGCGCTGACTAGAGCGGAGATGGCTGAGATTGGAGTTGGAGTTTATAAAGATGTAGGACAATCCCAAACACCTACATTAGATCGCATGAGAACTAGAGGGGAGCCGTTTAAATCATCACGAGGAGGTGCAACAACGCACCGCCATTAATATCACATAATTAATCTCATACCAGTGTAGTTGCAATCATCAACAATATGCACCAGCACCATAATACCTTGCTCATCATAGTATTTATACACTCTAAGGCACCAATCTTTCCACATCTCATCACCCAACTATCATCTGGTCTAAGATGAGTACTAGAACAAGATAATTAGTACTTCTCATATACACATATCATAATCACACACTTTGTCAGATATGCATTATCAATATACAGAATCCCTCAATCATTGAACATGAACATCTCTATCTTGTCGTGTTCACACATTTCTGTATACATCACAATACAGCCTACCACCACCAATATGTGTTATAACTTTCAACATAAGAATCATTTCACATCTTAATAATAATATAATTCCTTTTTTTTAATCATTGACTCAGCAATATCCTACGTTATTATACCCTCATATGATTGGACACCATTTCGTAGTGTTCTTAGACATCATTCCAATCACATTATCATTTGACCATTATTTGGTACCAAGTAATTATTATCACATTCATTAGTAATTACCACATGCATAAATTATCATTTACATGCATCTCAATCACTATCTCAAGATCAAGACATAATACTAATCCAATGTGAATATTCCTGTATCACACTATTCACATAATAATTTGTTATTAATCATCATATGATTACTGTTGTTATGTACCAGAGGATAGAATCATAACGTCACACCGATCCGTGACATCCTCATTAATCTTATACCAGCATAATTTTATAACTCAATATAAAATGTGATTCATCAATCATTAATCTCATCACATAAAACAGAATATCATGCTTTCATAGATTACTGCAGAATAATTACCCTTATTCCATCGTCATCTCGTCACTGCAACAATAACAAATAAATATAACAACAATATGTTACATTTCAGTTTCATCCTCAACTTTTGTGATGTCCGGGGATTAATGGTGTTAATCCCGGTGTGGTATTAATCCTTGATGGGTTTTTAATTATGGCAATTAGGAATTAATTGCGGTTTTGGGTCTCCCGAGGTTGTTAAATTGGGCATTTGGGATCGTTGGATCCAAAGGTTGAGGTTGTATTCTCATTTTGGTGGAAAACCTATGAGTTGGGTTTTTGGTGGGACTTGGAGTCCGGGGTGGCTTTATGTTGGGGCTGGTAGGGGGATTTGGTGTTGGAGAGAGAGTTTTTGAAAACAAATGATTTTTAATGAATCATGATGTATTTGTGGAGGTATGGGTATTTCGGAGCATTTTTGCTATATTTACCAAATGGACTCGGGATTCCGTCATTTGGAATCCATTTCCTCTCCTCTCTCCCCTCTCCTGCGATAACCCATCCCCAAACCTTTTTTCCCTTCCTCCTTCAAGGAAATCGACGGAGGCTCGATTTAGGAGCCGGATTCTACGAAGATAAGTTGGTAATCTCCTTCCCCTCGCTTTTATCTTCGTTTGGATTGTGATTTTGTTGGTTTTGGTTGAGTTTTGGGTTTAGTTTTTTGGGTGATTTTGGTAAAAATCATAAATCTTTTGGGTTTGTTTTATTTTGGGTTGAGCACCCTTGTTGGGGGTCCTTGTGTGTGGATTTGTTGTGGTTTTGAGTTGGGAGGAGTTGGGGTATGTTTTGTGGAGGTTTCAAGCTTTCAAAAATGGTGTTTTTCGGGTTGCAGGTCGTGGCGATCTGTGATGACCAGGGATTATAGGTGTTAATCCCGTAGTGTTAATAATCCCTAAAGTGGTTTTACGTGGCGATTTGGAATTTAATCGAGGTGTTGGGCCTTCTGGGCTCGTTTATTTGGGTAGTTGGGATCGTTGGATCCAGAGGTTGAGATTGTATTCACATTACGGTGTAAAACCTAAGAGTTGGGTTTTTGATGTGTCTCGGAATCTCGGGTGCTGTGTGAGCACCGGTAGGGGATTTTGGAGTTAGAGAGAGAGTTTTTGAAAACAGATGATTTTTAAGGAATCACGATGTATTTGTGGGGCTATTAATTTTTCGGGGTATTTTGCTATAAATACAAGTTGAACCCGAGAATTTTAAGAAAATATCATTTCAGCCCCAATTCCTCCTCCTCTCTCCCGCGCGCGACCCCTTTCCCGATCTCCCCTGCCTCCGCGCGCAAAAGCGGTGCGCCCGCCGCCGTCCGGCCGCCGCTCGCCGCGTGCGACCTATCACCGTCTTCGTCTCGACGAGGCGCTCCTTTCCCCTCTGTCAATTGAAGGTTTCGTCGCGTCCTGGAGTCGGATTTTGCTGGTAAGCGTCGATCCCCAATTTCTAGGGTTCTTCGATTTTCGTTTGTTTTTGCTTCCGATTTCGTTGGGTAATCTCCCTTAACCCTTGTTCGTCCTTTTCATGTATTTCCATGCCTTTATTGTTTCGAATTTCCCCAATTTCGTAGGGTTTAATTTTCGAAAATTTGGGGGTTTTTGGCAAAGGTGTTGATTCTTGCCATTGATGGTTTAATTCACATCTTAGGTGTATTATGATGCTTAAGTGGGATCGAATTAAGATGTTATGGTTCGAATTTGAAGAATTGTTAGGGTTCGAATTTAAAGGCTTGTTTGGGTTCGATTTTAAGGGGGTTGAGTTCGAAATTGGAGGTTTTTGTCAAGGGATGTTGATTCTTGCTTGGATAGCTTAATTGACATTTTAGATGAATTATGGTATTTTATTGGGTTCGAAATTGTGAGATTAAGGTTCGATTTTTGTAGGGCATTCTTGAACAAATTTCGATTGTCTCATTTATTTCCTTCCCTGCATGTACCCTGCCCCGGGTCTTTTAAGAGGATAATTGTCGTGTATTGACAATGTTGTGAGGGATATGGGTGTGCTTGAGCATAGGTTACATGTTCGTAAATAATTGTGAATTATTTATCGTGTTAGCACATCATTCCTCGGGGCATGGAACTCGAGCAAGGCTTGGCTCGGACTTCGGAGATTTAAGGTACGTGCGACGTACGAGCATTTCTATATTTTAAGGCATATGTGAATGCATAATGAAAATTGATTTCATTGAATAATCGCGCATGAGGATTATATATATATATGTTGATATAGCCAAGGAATGACCCAAATCTTGATATCGCCGCTTGTAGCGTGCGTGACACTAGAGTAGGATGACTCTTGCATGATATATGGGGTACTGGGTTTATTTGACTATATTAGGGCATTTGAGATGCCTGGGAATGATCGTAAAATCATGTATTCTTCGTAAGACATTTGAGATGTCTAAGTTCGTAGAATCGTGTATCCATTATAAGACATTGAGATGTCTAGGTTTGTAGACTCATGTATTCATTATAAGACACTTGAGATGTCTAAGTATAATGAAGGATTGGTAAAATAAATGCTAAGGCATTTGAGCTATCTGTGATTGATAGCAAGGTTGTGAAATCAGTATTAGATATTGTGATATCTGTAATTGCATGTTTAATGAATTTGTAATCACTATATGTTGATATTCGAGGATTAGGCATGCGATGAGTTAATCAATGCGTTGATTTACTGATTTATGAGATTTGATGAGTTTGATGTTGTGAGAACAGGGACAGTACACGGAATCCCGGATGAGGATGTTGCCATCCAGGGAGTATCATTTAAATTCATTAGTATTTACTTGTGTTGTAAATTATGAATTTCATTATTATGATTATGGGATTTTGTGTATTGGTATGCTCACCCCGTTGGGGGCTGTCTCTGTTGGGACAGGTGGACAGGTACATCGATGGCTATGGAGCTGAGCTCGAGCTGTTGATTTGAGGTACTCCCAGGATCGTGGTACCAGGGCTTGATGGAGCACGGTATCGTATAGAGTACCTATATATACACCTGAGGATTTATACATATTCATGATGCTCGCATGTGAGCACGATTATACTTGTATATGGATTGTATATAAAGGCATGAGCCTTTCTCTCTTTCATTTAAGGTTGCATGCAATTAGGTTGAATTGCTAGAATGATATGAGAGTCATTGGTGTATTATGTGGGTGTTGGAACCCACTTTTGTTGACATATGTGTGGTGTCTTCCCTGGCTGGGAATCTACTTGTATTACTGCTTTCTGTTGAGTATTATGTGTTCCCTGGCCGGGAATTTTGTTATGTGTTGTACTCTTTTTTTGGGATAGCTCTATTTATGGGGAGACTCTGCCCAAATTTTTATAAAAGTTTACAATGTGAAAAGTGGCACCAAGGGGTTGGTAAAGGGCAAACATATGAGTCTTTCATTGACAGGCAATGATTAAGTATCATCAGAGCTTCCCGATTGATATTCTATAGAAAGCATGTACCACACATAGTGGTTAATACACTAATCAAGGTTTAAGGGCTTGGGGTCCTTACATTAGTGGTATCAGAGCAGTGGTTGCTCATTGGGGCTGTTAAGGGCCTAGGAAGTTATTGATAGCACATATTTATGCATGATGGCATTAATGTTGTATGACATAGCAAATTGTTTATGTGCTCTTATGATATGAAAAGTGGTATTGCTAACCATTGTGGTTGCAGGAATCGTGTGGAACACGATAGGATGACATTTATGGGGATGTCTGGCACTCCGTGTGTTATGTGCCAAGGAAGCTGGTTTTAAGAAAATCAGATAAAGGGATATTTCCGAGGTAACATGTATTTTACGTTGTCTTGTTGACACATGATGAATGCAAAGTGGTGCATTGAGGTTATGATATATGTTATTGTGCATTGTTTTTGCATATGCATGTTATGAAATATAAGAGGTGTATTTCTTGAGTCAAAGTTATCTTAGTAAGGATTTTAATGGCTTACGCTAAGGTCCATTGGAAGCGAGGAAGAATTCCGCTTACATGGAGTAGCAAGAAGCATTAAAATGTACTAATGATAAGGGCTCGGGATTGAAATAAGGATTTAAAGAAGGATATCATGACATTTATTTGTGAAACCATACATTCTCATAATGTGTTTTTATTATGAATTGAATGTGGATGCATAGCGTATATGGCTATTGTTGTTAACCCTGATGGTTGCAGGTTACAGGAAATATGGAGTATAAAAAGGAATGATGATTATACATTCCAGGAGTCCTGCTTATGACAGTGAGAATTTTTATACTTACGCTTGACCGCTAAAAATGTGGAGCGGGAGGGGGGAGGCTCGCTTGCACATGGAGGCGGGGTATTCCATACGAAGCGAGGATGAGATACCGCTTGTATGAAGAAGCTTATGCTTGTACCGCTAAAAATGTGGAGCGGGAGGGGATGCTCGCTTGCACATGGAGGCGGGGTATGCCATACGAAGCGAGGATGAGATACCGCTTGTATGAAGAAGCGAGGATGAGATGCCGCTTGTTAGGATGATGATTCATTCCTTTGTGATGACACGGATGATAGCGGTGATGTGTCCCGCTGTGTCGATTTATATTCATTTCTCTATGAGGACACGGTTTATAGCGATGGTTCATTCCGCTATATCTATTGGCGATGGTTCATTCCGCCAGGTGTATTTATAGCGATGGTTCATTCCGCTATATCTATTGGCGATGGTTCATTCCGCCAGGTGTATTGATAGCGATGGTTCATTCCGCTATATCTATTGGCGATGGTTCATTCCGCCAGGTGTATTTATAGCGATGGTTCATTCCGCTATATCTATTGGCGATGGTTCATTCCGCCAGGTGTATTGATAGCGATGCCTCTTTCCGCTACTATGTGGACGATGATTCATGCTCAGGGTATAGCGAGGCTTCATGCCACTTATTATCTGACGAGGTGTCATACCGTCGATTCTATAGCGAGGGATTGTGCCGCTATGTACTCAGCACAGGATTTTGCCGCCTTCGAGCGATGGGTGCTGATTACGCACTATTATTGAGCGACGGAGACAGGTATGACGCTATATTGCTAGCGATGAGGTATGAGATATTGCTATTTTATTAGCTTTATTGTAGCTGGCATGCATTGATATACATGTTTTATTATGCCTATTTTACTAGCATGATAGTGGATGACATACGCTGATGTACATGTATCGTCACTAGTTGGCAATGTTTTAGATGCCATGAGTTGGCATGTGTCGTCACAGGATGACGATGACGATGGTGTAGGAGATGTCTTATTAGACATGCATCATCGTTACGATGATCGATGCGTTGAGTATACGTATTCAGTGGTATGCCTTGGGTGCCAGTACCGAGCACAAGGTGGTGTGTGCGACACCGATGGACGTGACCCTTATACCGAGCGGGTTGCTCGAGGAATGGATGGATGCGCTGTACATGTGATTGTACCGCAGCTTATGTTTGGGGGTAATCATTTTACGAGTGGTGATACCCTTGAGGTATGCTCGTTGGAATGGCTTTTGGCCATGTGATTTGACGACAGGAGTAATCATGGAGGAAAGTACTCGCTTTCTGTCGATGTGACATGTGGTGGACATGGTCACACCACCCTTGAGGGTGTAGGATGGGTCCTGAGGGAGTAGGATCAGGTTATGTTAAGTACATAGGGACATTGGAGTGTCCAGGGTGTATCGGCATTGAGGAGTGTTGGATAAAGACCCACTACTCTATTGAGTTTTCTTCCCATAGTATGTTATACCATGTGGAAACGTCCGTCTTATTGGTAGGTTTGAGGTAAACCTAAAGGGGCAGAGACTAGGCTGTCTGCCACGTGTGTGTAGTACCGTGATGGGCTTGCTAGAGCCGTTATACTGCTCGTTGGAACCAAGTTTGGCAATCGTAAGGTGATGCGATGTGGATCGTGGTGGACTCTAGTAGTCACCACATCATTTGAGGTTGTGCGTGCCTCGCTGAAACGTGTATACGTTTATGTTTAATCTTGGAGACTTGTCTGGGACAGCTCAGGATGTTGGAGTACCAACAAGAGAGTCATCAGGTTGTTATTGACTCAATCTAAAGGAACCCGTGTATTGGGATACAATGGGTGTTATTGTATCCAGTTTTTCCGAACGATGGTTCGAGACTTGTGGATCTCGAGTTCGATGGCACTTCCCTTGCGAGGAAGGAGGTAGTATTATACCTATTTGGGAATCTTGAAAGATTCGGTAAGTTGGTGCAAGTGGTGTTGATTTTGGGAATCACACCGTGTATTGTTAATCGTCGATTTTCATCCTCCACTGAGTAAGGAATGACTCAGAATTGACGGTTGTGTTTGGGGCTTAGGGATATGTGGTAGATACCCGAGCCGAGTGCATTGAGTATGCATCCGATATCAGTGCTTAGGCAGGTATACCGGTGAGTATACGAATGCCAGTTGTTGATTTCCTTTCTGACAAGCACAGAGTTATGCTATTTTTGGATGGTTAAATCTCTGATGAGATATGGAACACCTTGAGATTGGGAATCTCCATGGCACGATGTTTATGAGGGATAATCGTGAAGTTAGTTGACTCCCTTGAAGAGGGATTTTCTTGTGAGGGTTAAGGTATTTCCCTTGTTGGTGTTTTCCTTCGAGTTATGCGACAGCCTTCCCAAGTTTGGATTGTTAAATCCGAGGATTTTCAAGGGATGGCAGGATTTCGGATTGGTTGAGTGTCGCTGACGACACAAGCGTTGAGAATGCAATGGGTTTATTGCATGCCCCTTAAGAATTTTAAACTCTGCGGAGTCTCGGTTGTTATTTATGATCAGGACGTGACTCTTGGAACATCCGGAGGTGGACATCTTGTGAGATGTCTTTTGTTTGAATTTGTGGCCGTGAGTTGCCCAAATTAAGTTGCAATGAGGCGACTACTCCTTCGATGGAGGAAGTTTGAAAGTGGAAACCAGGTTTGGTATGTGTACACCGTGGTTGTACTAGTGTTTCCCTCGTAACGATGTATGTTAGACATCATGAGTCTTGGTAAAGATGTCATTGGATGATATCTACGATAGAATCAGGAGCGATTCGAATCCTTGCAGTTTCAGTTGACTAACTGCTTTTGGACTGTTAGCGTTGAGTTGTACTGACGCTCTTTGACGTTATGATGGATTTGGAAGTCTATTCCACTCCAGAGTTTGACACGAGGTCAACGTTCTTACGGTTGAGGTGTCATTCAGGATGTGTTCGTACTGTTGTATTAGAACGAAGGATGACTGTCTGATCTACAGTCGTAAGTATCAGTTGTTTCGCAGTCATGAGGGACTGACTTTTGGGATGACCCGCATCGAGGTACGTTTTACCTCTTGGGTGTTATGTTGGTTTTGGTATGTCGCTCTGTTTCAGAGTTTGATGAGAGGTAAGTATCTCGCGTTTATTAATACGATTCTGATATGGTCAGGAATCGAGGTTATGGCTTCATGTTGTTGTGTAGCCTGGGTGTTACGTGATACACCAGTGCTAATTTCGAGGACGAAATTCTTTTAGTGGGGGATATTGTGATGACCAGGGATTATAGGTGTTAATCCCGTAGTGTTAATAATCCCTAAAGTGGTTTTACGTGGCGATTTGGAATTTAATCGAGGTGTTGGGCCTTCTGGGCTCGTTTATTTGGGTAGTTGGGATCGTTGGATCCAGAGGTTGAGATTGTATTCACATTACGGTGTAAAACCTAAGAGTTGGGTTTTTGATGTGTCTCGGAATCTCGGGTGCTGTGTGAGCACCGGTAGGGGATTTTGGAGTTAGAGAGAGAGTTTTTGAAAACAGATGATTTTTAAGGAATCGCGATGTATTTGTGGGGCTATTAATTTTTCGGGGTATTTTGCTATAAATACAAGTTGAACCCGAGAATTTTAAGAAAATATCATTTCAGCCCCAATTCCTCCTCCTCTCTCCCGCGCGCGACCCCTTTCCCGATCTCCCCTGCCTCCGCGCGCAAAAGCGGTGCGCCCGCCGCCGTCCGGCCGCCGCTCGCCGCGTGCGACCTATCACCGTCTTCGTCTCGACGAGGCGCTCCTTTCCCCTCTGTCAATTGAAGGTTTCGTCGCGTCCTGGAGTCGGATTTTGCTGGTAAGCGTCGATCCCCAATTTCTAGGGTTCTTCGATTTTCGTTTGTTTTTGCTTCCGATTTCGTTGGGTAATCTCCCTTAACCCTTGTTCGTCCTTTTCATGTATTTCCATGCCTTTATTGTTTCGAATTTCCCCAATTTCGTAGGGTTTAATTTTCGAAAATTTGGGGGTTTTTGGCAAAGGTGTTGATTCTTGCCATTGATGGTTTAATTCACATCTTAGGTGTATTATGATGCTTAAGTGGGATCGAATTAAGATGTTATGGTTCGAATTTGAAGAATTGTTAGGGTTCGAATTTAAAGGCTTGTTTGGGTTCGATTTTAAGGGGGTTGAGTTCGAAATTGGAGGTTTTTGTCAAGGGATGTTGATTCTTGCTTGGATAGCTTAATTGACATTTTAGATGAATTATGGTATTTTATTGGGTTCGAAATTGTGAGATTAAGGTTCGATTTTTGTAGGGCATTCTTGAACAAATTTCGATTGTCTCATTTATTTCCTTCCCTGCATGTACCCTGCCCCGGGTCTTTTAAGAGGATAATTGTCGTGTATTGACAATGTTGTGAGGGATATGGGTGTGCTTGAGCATAGGTTACATGTTCGTAAATAATTGTGAATTATTTATCGTGTTAGCACATCATTCCTCGGGGCATGGAACTCGAGCAAGGCTTGGCTCGGACTTCGGAGATTTAAGGTACGTGCGACGTACGAGCATTTCTATATTTTAAGGCATATGTGAATGCATAATGAAAATTGATTTCATTGAATAATCGCGCATGAGGATTATATATATATATGTTGATATAGCCAAGGAATGACCCAAATCTTGATATCGCCGCTTGTAGCGTGCGTGACACTAGAGTAGGATGACTCTTGCATGATATATGGGGTACTGGGTTTATTTGACTATATTAGGGCATTTGAGATGCCTGGGAATGATCGTAAAATCATGTATTCTTCGTAAGACATTTGAGATGTCTAAGTTCGTAGAATCGTGTATTCATTATAAGACATTGAGATGTCTAGGTTTGTAGACTCATGTATTCATTATAAGACACTTGAGATGTCTAAGTATAATGAAGGATTGGTAAAATAAATGCTAAGGCATTTGAGCTATCTGTGATTGATAGCAAGGTTGTGAAATCAGTATTAGATATTGTGATATCTGTAATTGCATGTTTAATGAATTTGTAATCACTATATGTTGATATTCGAGGATTAGGCATGCGATGAGTTAATCAATGCGTTGATTTACTGATTTATGAGATTTGATGAGTTTGATGTTGTGAGAACAGGGACAGTACACGGAATCCCGGATGAGGATGTTGCCATCCAGGGAGTATCATTTAAATTCATTAGTATTTACTTGTGTTGTAAATTATGAATTTCATTATTATGATTATGGGATTTTGTGTATTGGTATGCTCACCCCGTTGGGGGCTGTCTCTGTTGGGACAGGTGGACAGGTACATCGATGGCTATGGAGCTGAGCTCGAGCTGTTGATTTGAGGTACTCCCAGGATCGTGGTACCAGGGCTTGATGGAGCACGGTATCGTATAGAGTACCTATATATACACCTGAGGATTTATACATATTCATGATGCTCGCATGTGAGCACGATTATACTTGTATATGGATTGTATATAAAGGCATGAGCCTTTCTCTCTTTCATTTAAGGTTGCATGCAATTAGGTTGAATTGCTAGAATGATATGAGAGTCATTGGAGTATTATGTGGGTGTTGGAACCCACTTTTGTTGACATATGTGTGGTGTCTTCCCTGGCTGGGAATCTACTTGTATTACTGCTTTCTGTTGAGTATTATGTGTTCCCTGGCCGGGAATTTTGTTATGTGTTGTACTCTTTTTTTGGGATAGCTCTATTTATGGGGAGACTCTGCCCAAATTTTTATAAAAGTTTACAATGTGAAAAGTGGCACCAAGGGGTTGGTAAAGGGCAAACATATGAGTCTTTCATTGACAGGCAATGATTAAGTATCATCAGAGCTTCCCGATTGATATTCTATAGAAAGCATGTACCACACATAGTGGTTAATACACTAATCAAGGTTTAAGGGCTTGGGGTCCTTACACGATCGATCGCCCGTTTTTGGCGATCGATCGCGCGCAAGCAGTGGGCTTTTCAGCAAGGTGGCGATCGATCACTACTTTTGGGCGATCGATCACTACTTTTGGGCGATCGATCGCCTCGCACCAGTAAGGTCTCGCGATCGATCGCTATATCGAGCGATCGATCGCCGAGGGGCTAGCGATCGATCGCCCGGCATAGCGATCGATCGCCAGCAAGGTTTGGTTGGTTTTCTTGGCTTTTTCGTGGGATTTTGGATTTGCGACTTAAATGGTCAGCTTCCGGGGCAATGTTCACATTCCAATGGGAATGTTAGGATTTTAAAATGGTTTGGTTGGAGCCAAGTTAAATTAACGGAACTCCCGGTTGAGTTTTTGGGCTATCTTTTAAACGTTGTAGAGGAATATTTTGGGTATTATGCATGCTTAGCCAGAGGGCTTTTATTTTGGTAATCGTCATGAATTGACGATATGATTGGGAGCTTTGAACGTGCTTGGGCACGTGGTTGCATGCTTATGTTTGATTGTGAATTATTTGTGTTTTAGCACATACTTCTTGAGGAATGGGACCCAAGCAAGGTTTGGCTTGGACTGCGAAGACTTGAGGTACGTATGACGTACGAGCATAGCCTATTATAGTGTTGCAACTGTAAAATGCACGGTATGTGATAATTGTATGAAATGGGCATTGGAACACATGGTGTGTGATAATTGCATTATATGGATATTGAAATATGTGGCATGTGGTAATTGCATCGAATAGGTATTGAAATGCATGGTGCATGATACTTGTTTTAAATGGATAATGATATGCATGGTAAATGGTATTTGCGTCAAATGGATTATCCATTGGGAACCATATGGTGCCGCTTTTGAGCGAGCAATGATTTGGGATGTTGTCGCCGTTGAGCGACCATCGGTTATGACGCCGTTAATGTTGAGCGTGCGTGGGGTTTAGAATGCCGCTATTGTGGAGCGAGCAATGAAATAGGAACATGGAATCATTGAATTGATTTATGTGATATTTACGGTCTTTTATATAATGATTTCACCGTATTGATTATGGAACTGGCATAACAGAACGGTATTAGTTAATCTATGTGGCGATTAACTGGCTTTGGGAATTTGATGAGTTTTTGGTTAATTTGAGAACAGGGACAATACAGGGGATCCCGGATGAGGGTGTTACTATCCAGGGAGTATCAATTAAATTATGGCATTTCCATTCTGTAAATTATGAATTGCAATATTATGATTATTGGATTGGTGGTATTGGTATGCTCACCCCGTGTGGGGGCTGTCTCTGTTGGGGCAGGTATTACAGGTGTAGCAGCGGCTTTGGAGTTGAGCCCGGGCTGTTGATTAGAGGTACTTCCAGGATTGAGGTACCAGAGCTGGTTGGATAGGCACATAGATCCAGAGTTGAGTTCGAGTTGCGCTTGGAATGTGCTTCCAGGGTCGAAGCACCAGTAACGGTATCCAGTAGAGTGTTTTATGCATTAGATACACGCGTGTTCATTGGGTGCTCTTACATGAGTACATTTTACGTGTATATGGAATGTATAAATGGGCTACGGCTCTTCTCTTTTCATTCATGGTTTGCATGCAATTAAATACGGAACTCCCAAATGAACTGAGAGCATGTTAGTGTATTTTAAAGGTGCATGTTATATACATAATCTTGGTTGGGGAATTTGAATATTATGCGGATAGAATGCAAGAAATTTTCTGGATAGCATATGGTGTTGCACTTGCACATGGCTTTTCCCCATAATAACATGATTATATGCACTAATGGTATGGATTAATACACTAATAACGGGTTAAGGGCACGGGGTTCCTTACAACTTTCCACCTGTACAACTGATTATCATAATTCGATATAATTCAACAGAGATATTTCCAATCAACATATACCAACATGTTAAACCAAATGAAATGGTTTACCTCGATTCCTCGATTCCTCGTTTTCTTTCATCATTCGATATCCTCTTAGGCCTAAATCTCATGTACCAAAGGAAACAACAAGATAGATGTCTCAAAACATGGCGTTCCATCCCATCTGAAATCACATATCATCAATACTCATCGCCCATAAATCGGCGGTACATCATATTCATTGCTAACGCAATAGTACATAATACTCATCGCCCTATGGCGGTACAAACAATACCCCTCGTTATAATATGACAGTGGCATGATCATTCGTCGCGCCTCTCTCAATGCTTCAACATTACCACAGAAGACAAATCAATAATATAACATGAAACAAGTTGCCGGTTTCAGTCGCTTTCAATAACACCATCATCAATAGATATATTTATCGATTTCAAATGTTTACATCATTATCATAGTCCTTGGATTTTATTTATGATCCTGCCTCCACCTTGTTAGCAATGACACAAATCGTATCATGCACATAAGCACATACTTATCATGCTTCATAAACACAAATTGCAAGTATATGTAAATCATGTGTTATTAAACTTGTTCAACACACCCTAAGCCCTTAAACAGCTCAAAGAACAAACCAATGCTCATTATACCAGTAATGTAAGATCCCAACTCTTAATATCATCATTAGTGTATTTAAATCGTCATTTGTGTATGCATTACTAAACATGTAGGGAATTCTCATTTATATGCTTATCAAGTATGGCATGACTTCCATATAAATTTGTCAACATTCCCAACATAACTCAATTCACATAAGTATACACTATTGTAATGCACTCATTATATTCCAATTCATCATGCACTTTTACTCTTAAATCAATTGCATGTGATGCCCAATTGAAAAGAGGAATGTCAAAGACGTTTATACAATTCATATACACATATCTCTATGCTCACTGACGATCGTTAAATAAATAAAAGTGCATCTACTTGTATAATCATGTTACCAATACCAATGTTGGTATCTCACTCCTAAGAGCATCCACAATCACTACTTTGAGCTCACTTCCAAAGCTAATGTTGTACCTACTTTACCTGTTTCAATAGAAACAGCCACCGGACAGAGTGAACATACCTTATCACAATAATCATACTCATAAAAATGCATAAATATCATTATTTCAAAATTTAAAATTATTGAAAATCTAAAAAGAAGAACTCCCTGTACTTAATCCAAATAGCTTTCACGAAATGTTCCTGTTTCAATCTCACACACTTTCATAAAATAAAGTTCGGTATTGTTATTCAAAACATGATACTCATCAGTATGAGAAATTCAATACACCCAAATCTATTATTTATGCTTAATCATAAATAATTTCATAGCACAGGGAATCATGCCGATCAATCCATCTCATTCTCACTATTACCTCACATGGATCATGCCCAAGGCATCAATAATCAACTTGTGTGCTCAGATCACGTACAACTAGGTATCCACTATACCCCATATCTGCACATATTCATTTATTTACTCGTGTACTCAGATCACATACAATTATGTATCCACCACAACACATATGTCATACTTTACACACGTATTCAATCAATTTAATCATTACATTTAGCAATACACGAATATATGAATATGTAATTACTTCATAATATAAACATGCTCGCACGTCACTACGTACCTTAAGGTTGACAACATGAATTAGAAATCCTTGACAACCGAAGTCTTGTACAGTATCTATATTGAATATCATTTCAATATGAAAATCTTAGTAATAATCAATCAACAATTTCATGAAATCACATAAATTTGTCATGCCTGCTATCAATAGGCAATCATGATTTATCGTACTCCATATACTACTGAAACCATCCATTTGTATCATTTATTCATTTGATTTATCTATTAATAATACATATCTTCCTAATGTTCAATACTTGTAACCTCATTCCATTTATAGAACTTCCCCAAAATATCATGATTATTTACAAATCGACAAAAAAGATCAAAACTCAAAATTTCCAAACAAAAATAATAAATTTTTCTTCTACCGATCGATCGGTAGCCACCAAAAATCGCACCGATGCTACGCACTTCAACCAATTGATCGGTTGGATCGACCGGTCGACCGCTCGCCTCCACCAATCGATTGGTCTATTCTCCCGATCGATCAGTAGGCACCAGATTTTTCACCCAAAGTCACGGCCTTTGACCAATTGATCGGTTCATCCACCGATCGATCGATCAATGCTGTTACTCGAAAATCTCCGTTTTCATCATTTCAAAATCTCTCTTTTCACCATACCTCAAATAACCCTACAATGCTTCATCAAACTACATTTTTCCCAAATCATGAACCAATTTACTCCTTACCGTTTTAATCTCCCAATCAAGCTCCAAAAGCAAGACAAATGCTAATCCAAGCTTCACAAGGAATTTGAAAGAAAAAAGGGATGAAGAAGGGTTTGGGGAAAGTGTAGAGATTTGTAGGTGTGTTAGTATGTAGTGTGTGAGTTTTATGTTATTTTGGCCCTTGCTTGCCTTATGTAGCAATGCAACATTTAATCAATACACCAACACCTTTACACACCAACATGCATATTTAATTTCTACCATGACATTCTAAATCTTCTAATTAATTCTCAATTAGATTACTTAAAATCGTATAAAACAAGTTCATGATTTCACATGATTCATCTCAACCATTTATTAATTCAATAACTATGACTCAATCATAATTTTCAATCACACTCGATTTATCTCAAAGCCGAGTCCATATACAAAATGATAGTTATTCATAATTATTCTTTAACTATTACATTAACTTCAATTTAATTAAAGTAATTATGTTCCAGGTATCTCAATATAGATGTTATACAAAATTCAAGTGATGATTGTATTACATATTATTTTATAATAATACATAATCATGGATAATATAGTATCACATTCATGTATAAATGATGACATATCTTTTCTTAAATGGTATTAGAATTATATATTAATGGTACTACGAGATAATACGACTACTACCACATTATATATATTATTAGATATAGTTACTACCAAATTTTTTTTAATATGGGGAAGAAGATTTTTTACAACAATGAGTTTAGAACCCAAAACCATCTCCCAAAGTTGGAAGATGTGATGTCACTAGACCAAGTCATCTTAGGCATAGCTACTACCAATTATTAACACAAATTATGTGAAAATAAAATCACATCATTGAAGATGTTATATCAAATTCAGGTGTTGATTGTATTACCTGTTATTTAACAATTATTCATTTTCTTGCTTGGTATTTTACAATTTTACATAATCATAGATAATATAGTGTCACATTCATGTGTAACTGATCACATTTTTCTTAAATGATACCACATTGTTAAGGGTAACTTACTACCAATTATTTTTAATATATATATCTATATATACAGATATATATGACAACTTACACTAAAATCACCATCCCTACTTTCAACTTTAATATTCTTCCCTACTCAAAATTATTTTAAGATTCCTCCATAGTTTTTGTCTTCTTTCCCTTTTCTTTATATTTTCATACCATTTTACCCTTTATTTAAAAAAATTTGCTTAACATTATAACAGGCCCATCTCACTTCCGTATTACAATAAAAAATTGACAAAATACTATATATATTTTTTACCATAACGGCATCGGGTGAGGTGGATCGCAAATTCACTAGTCGGAAAATTACTACCCCCAGACTGTTTTACGAATGGTTCATCACCATCCAACCTCAACCCCTAAGACGAGGTTAGTCTGCAAGTTATCCGACTCCTTCAGAAACCGTACAACACAACCTTAATTCGTTTTCTACCTTAAGGCGTATAGTATAACCAAATATAAAAAGATTTTAAAGAAATCTGGAAGATAGATGGGCAACAACCTGTATTTTATTCTAGAAATACTTATAATATCTATTATATTAAAACGCCTCATTTTGGGAGGAGACGTACTTGTTTGGCCTCTCATATAGGTGAGGCTTGACTCAAGAACACATAAATTAAAATACAGAACAATATTACAGACGCTTATGAAATGAAAGAAAGAAAGAAAAGAAATATTACCAAGCTATGAATGTTGAACTATTACAAAGCTTGAAGACTCTAATTTTGATTCTCAGAAAACTATGGAGAATTTTCGATGTCCTTAGCTTCCTGAATGAGTGCCCTTATATAGGCATGAATCCGGACTTGAACTTCGGATTCCAAATCTTAATAATTATTAAGTGCGTCTGTGAGTGCGTCTTAACTTTCACGTGATCTGGCATCTTTTGTTTGAGTGTGCGAACTTTTCTCGTGAGCGGTCCATTATTTTTGTCCGAGTGCTTTGAACAGTATCTGCACTATGTTTTAATGGTTCACACCTTTTCCTTTGTCGGGGAATCTTTACGTTTTTTGTTTTTGTGGTCCCCACGCTTTAGGAAAATGGGCTCTCTTGTCAACAGGTCTTTTGTCTCTTCATGCCTCTGATCTGTCGGGTTTGGATCGGAATCCTTTCTCGAACTCTGGTTCTTTCTACTCCAGGCATGCTTGGAAAATATGGTCTATCCATCGGCCAATGTGTGCCATGTTGCAGAATTTTTGGTAAGTTTCTTTTCCCGCCGGAATCTTGTTTTCCCAAAAGGTTCTTCTTTTTGTTTCAAAGAATCCTTCGGCAAATCTTGTGGATGTTCCTGTCATGGAATTCAGCATGAAAGTGACGTTGGCTTAATTCTGAAGAACTTGAATGAGTATTTGACTTTGTCCATTTCCATTAGACAAACCCAAAGACCCCATGTACTTCAGGTTGAAACTTCATCTTCCGTGATAGTCCCAGCCAAAATTGGTATACCTTCTGGTAGCGCCATTCTTATTATTTTAAGGCGTTTTCGTCTGGTGTTCTGAGCTTTATAAAATGAAAAGCTTCAATGAAGCCCTTCTTCTCTGGTTCTGGAGCAGCACTAAAAAAATACAACTCCAAGATATATCCTCTGGCCAAATGTGGATTATTGGCCCATGTCTCATGAACCGCTTCTCTGATCCATTTTGCTAATTTTGAAATTTCAGAGAATGCTGGGGCAACAGTATAAACCAAAGCAAGAGTTCCGAAAGTATACCATTCTTGAACTTCGTTTGGATGGCTGCCTGGTTTCATCCATACTCTCGGATATTTTCCGGAGGTATCAACAATAGATTTGTCTGGGTTGATAATTAGTTTCTCCCAAGTGCGTTGGTATTCCTGCATAGGTGAAGAAACTAAATCATCATTAGTTTGAACCTTAGATGTGCCCGTCATTGGCCTAAGGTTCAACTCTCCCTCTTTACCCCAGAGATACTGGGTTGATTTGACGGTTCAGATTGTGATAACACCTGACCCTCAACATTCGCTACAACTTGTTTATCCTCAAGGAATGCATCATCTACAGCACTCGTGACAAGGGTACTTGAATCCCTTGCCTTCGGGTTAGGTGAGTCGCGTTCTCTAAACACTCCTTTTTGCACCGTTGGAGGTGCGACCTGGAGGATGGGCCCTTTCAAACCTTCAAACAGATGTTCATGGTCCCGAAAGCAAGCTCGTATATGATCAGTAACAAGTTTCCGATCTGCTCGTTGAAGCCGTACTGCGACCTCAGCATTGAGACAAAATGTCCCAAAGTCTCGTTCCAGGATCTCCAGGTTTTCCCTGAGATTCCTTACTCATTTGAGGGTATCGCTAGCAAGCATTGGTAGTTGCCTGCAAACTTCTTTAAACTGTTTGATAGCTTGTCTGTGATCTTCCGTCCATTCGAACTTAACATCTTTTTTGAGTAATGGACTGAACACCTTCCTATGATTTGCTAGGTTATTGATGAACATCCCAGCAAAATTAACAACTCCCAGAAAACTTTGAAGTTGTTTTAAATCTTGGGGACATCTGGATATCCTTGCACTTTTTCAACAATATGTCTCTGTAAAATGATTCCAGATTCATCGATCTCATTTCCAAGGAAATCGATATGTCTTGTAGCAACAACTGCCTTCCTTTCGGAGAGCACTAGTCCTTCCTTGTAACAAACATCTGAAAAGATTTCCAAGTGTTTAAGATGTTCTTTCATGTTTCTTGACGCAATAAGGATGTTGTCAATGTACACGAACATAAAGTTGAAGTAATATTTGAAAAGATTATCCATCTTCCTTTGGAATATCTGGGGATCGTATGCCAATCCATTGGCATGTCATTCCAGATATAATGTCCTTGTGGTGTGGAGAATGCTGTGAATTTTCTGTTTGCTTTTCCTCCATCTTAATCTGGTAAAATCCAGATTTACAATCAAACTTGGAAAACACTTTGGCATTCTTACCAAATGTTCTCTGGTTGGGATAAAGTATCCATCGAAATCCAAGATGTCGTTGATTCCTTTGTAGTTGATTACCAATCTTGGCTTTCCTCTTTTGATTTCTCCGTGATTCCGAACAAGGAATCTTGGACTGCTATATGGAGAAACACCTGCTGAGATTAACTTGAGGTCCAGATGTTCCTTAAGTATTATCTGAATATCCATCCGATCTTCTATATTCACGGGGATGGGTCTGAATCTGACGAACTCATTTTTTTTCCAGCTTTCACCTTCAAAATAGCTATGAGCTCATTCTTATTCCACCATGCCAGTGGATCCTCGTTGTAGTTCCTCTAAATTTTCCTTTTCACATCCTCTAGAGTAATTTGCTCTTCGAGGGTAGCTTCAGGTTGTGGAACTTTATCTTGTAATGTCTTTTTTAGTAGCAACAGGGTTTCTGAAGTAACTTATTCCTCATATTGTTCTCTAAAAGACATAATATTAACCCACTCAAAAGTTTGAGAATCCTTTTCACTAGGACCTTGTTGTCTGAATTGAAGGATTGGTTCTCCAAATTTACGCTAATCCTTCATCTTTGGGTGTCGAAGTTTTCCTTCATCTCCATGCTTGCTGCGAAAACTAATGGGGAATTTTCTGTGAAACGCCTCCCGTAGTCTCTGTACAATAATCTTATTATCACAAAGGGTTGTGAAAATAAGTCTCATTGTCTCGTTCTCCTGAGTGAACCGCTTGAATGTCTGTAGGAAATTGTTTCCTAGCAGCATATCGGCTCCTGTATCATGGAAATAAATAGGTGGAGTCTTGACTTTTACCATGGGGTACCGCCCGCTCCTCCGATAATGATTTCTGCTCCTTGGTTTCCTTCATGAAGAATAAGGATCCGTTTGGAAAGTCTCTTCTGGCAATAGCTGGTAATTTATCACCAACTTCCTTGGGGAAGATATCTCGCCTGGCAGTACATATTCCAGCTCCTGAATCAATGTAGGCTGCAAAATATTCTGCTCGGTACTTCTCATATAACATCCCTATTGAGATGTATATAGAGAATGTAATGGTGGTCATCAAATTCTGTATCTCTTTCCTTCCACCGTGAATTCCATTCCGTCTTGTAATCTTTCCCAAGAATTATGTTCCTCGAGACATTCAATCCCAAGAATAAGTTGTTCTGGGATCATGTCGGCAAGTATTCACATCACTACGCCATGTATGCAACCGCAATGCATAACCCATATCCCAATAAACATTGCCATGAGTCTATCGTAATGCACCTCGCTTCAAATGTGACATGCAGAATTTTACCATCGCTTCAACATTTAGCGGCAAAGCATTAAAATCATCACTCCAATATGCAACCGTAATGCATGATCCATGTCCCATATGACCCTGCAACCACCATGGTTAGCAACAACATATTCCAATTATGAACACATATCATAAACGCACATAAGCAATATAGTTGTGCCACACAACACTAACTATCATCATGCATAAGTATGTGTTACCCATTCCTATCAGCATGTTCCAGGCCCTCAACAACCCCAAAGAGCAAACCACTGCTCTGATACCACTAATGTAAGGACCCCCGTGCCCTTAACCCATTATTAGTGTATTAATCCATACCATTAGTGCATACAACCATACTATCATGGGGAAAAAGCCATATGCAAGTATAACATCATATACTATCCAGAAAATTTCTTGCATTTGATCCACATAATATTCAAATTCCCCAACCAAGATCACTTATAATTCCCCAACCAAGATCACTTACATAGAATGCACCCTCATAATACACTAACATGCTCTCAGTTCATTTAGCAATTCCGTATTTAATTGCATGCAAACAATAAATGAAGAGAGAAAAGCCATAGCCCATTAATACATTCCATATACACGTAAAACGTACTCACATGAGAGCACCCAATGAATAAACGTGTATCTAATGTATAAGATACTCTACCGAATGCGGTTATTGGTACTTCGATCCTGGAAGCACCTCCCATGCACCGCTCGATCTCAACTCTGGAGCTACGTACTCAATCAACCAGCTCTGGTACTTCAATCCTGGAAGTATCTCAAATCAACAGTCCGGGCTCAACTCCACAGCTACCGTTGCACCTGTATTACCTGCCCCAACAGAGACAACCCCCACACGGGGTGAGCATACCATTACCACCAATCACTATAATCATAATATTGCAGTTCATAATTTACAAAATGTGAATGCCATGAATTTAAATGATACTCCCTGGATGGTATCATCCTCATCCGGGATCCCCTGTACTGTCCCTGTTCTCAAAATAACCAAACCATTAAATTCTCAAAAGCCAGTTGATCATCTCATTGATCAACTAAAACAATTCCTACTATACCAGTTCCATAATCAAAATATGATTAAATCACCAAATGGAATATCACAGATATCACATGTATCTAGCCAATGATTCCATATTCCATTTCATAGCTCGCTCCACAATAGCGGCATTTTAACTCCACGCACGCTCAACAATAGCGGCGTTATAACCGATGGTCGCTCAACGGCGATCACATCCAATAATTGCTCGCTCAAAAGCGGCACCATATGATTCCCAATGTATGCCCATTTATCACGATTAACATATACCATGTATTTCCCTATCCATTTATTACAAGTACCACATACCATGCATTTCAACATCCATTTGTTGCAAATACCACATACCATGCATTTCAACATCCATTTATTGCAAATACCACATACCATGCATTTCAATATCCGTTTATTGCAAATACCACATACCATGCAAATACCACATACCATGCATTTCAATATCCGTTTATTGCAAATACCACATACCATGCATTTCACATCCGTTTATTGCAAATACCACATACCATGCATTTCACAGTTGCAACATTATAACAGGCTATGCTCATACGTCATACGTACCTTATAATTCCGTAGTTCGAGTCCAACCTCGCCTGAGTCCCACGACCCGATGAATTATATGCTAACATATAAATAACTCACAATTAAACACAAGCATGCAACCACGTGCCCAAGCACGTTCATAACCCCCAAACTTATCGTCAATCCATGACGATTACCAAAATAAAAGCCCCCCGGCTAAGCATGCATAATACCCAACATATTCCATTTTATATGTTTAAAAGATAGCCAAAAACTCAACCGAGAATTCCGTTTTATTAAATTTTGGCTCCAACCAATCCATTTTAGAAGTATAGCATTCCCATTGGAATGTAGA
This sequence comes from Haberlea rhodopensis, assembly GCA_907163345.1. Taxonomy (NCBI): domain Eukaryota; kingdom Viridiplantae; phylum Streptophyta; class Magnoliopsida; order Lamiales; family Gesneriaceae; genus Haberlea; species Haberlea rhodopensis. The sequence goes on from CAJQUN010000016.1 coordinate 170,683, forward strand.
CAGTGCCCCGAAGACCGGCTATTTAAACCCCAAGTCCAAAATCCAAGTTTTTAAAATAAATAGTGAAAAATCACTATTCAGCAAGCCGCGATCGATCGCCATTTACGCGCGATCGATCGCCGTTCCTTACTGCCGGGCAGAACTAGCTCGCGAACGATCGCCATGACTTGGCGATCGATCGCCAAACACCTCGCGATCGATCGCCAAGAAGTCGCAATCGATCGCCGCACTGTTTATCTTCCACAAATTTCCAACTGCTCATCGCGATCGATCGGCGCTCCTCGGCGATCGATCGCGACCTGCGATTTTCCGAAAAACTCGAGCTTTAATGGGGTTTTTCACACCCAAACTCAAAACCAACACCCCCACACAACTTTAACACCACCAATACTCCATTACCAAAAACTCCACTTTGGATTTTAACCAAAAATCCCCAAATTCCAAAACCAACCCAAAACTCAACCAAACTCTACAATACTACTACCAAATAGAAGATAAGGACGATGGGAAGATCAATACCTTATTATCTTCGAGAAATCCGGCTCCCGGGCCAAGTCTCAAGCCATGTCTTCAAGGGAAGAAAAAGAAGGGTTTGGGGGAAAGGGTGGGAAGCGAGGAGAGAGGGGGAGAGAAGAGAGAGAGGATATTTCGTGCAATGATGAAACACCGAGTCCACTTGGTATATATATATAATGTATAAAATATCCCAACATGATATTTTAAAAGCATTTTCAAAAAATGCACCAAAACTCAATTAAACATGTTTTACCAAAATAATTAATATTCACCTCAAATAAACCATGTCAAAACCCAATTTCCCAACATGCATCACATGCACCCTGAAATGTACTACCAGGTCGTGCCCACCGCATAACTATACACTTTACCTAGCATCAAATTAATCACATAAACATAATTAATGGCCCAATTGCACATAATTATTTCAGGGATATCACAATAAACCTAGGCTTTGATACCATTTTAAGGATCTCGGCTTAAACTACGCAAAATTAGGCTTAGCATAAGCAAAATACCAAAAACTTGAACACAATGGTAATTTGGTATTAATTTTATATTTTTCTCACTCCAGGGAGTAAATATAAATGATAAGCGAAACGTAGGTAAGAATATTTGAAGAAATTTTAGGTGAGAAGTAAAAAGAAAGTTAAACTTAGATCAGAGATTTATTTATAATTTTCTGATATATATATTGTATATCATAATAACTATTTCAAATGATACAGCCCATTTTATAACGTGACATTTATCAGTCAATTTTACTTCCAAACTATAGAATGTCATGACCTAAACAATAAAGTCTCCACAATTCGATCGAAGTACATCACCGCGAAAATTCCACCTAACTCACCACACTAATCGAGTTAAATTTTCTACATCTCCGATCTGATCCGGTGATAATGAGGCGCTGCGATTCGGAATTCCGCGGCGGCAGCGGGGAGTAACTGAAATGCAGCGGAATACGGATTTACAATCACTACCGTTTCCACTGAGTCCGTTTTTGCTGTTAAATGCCGTTGGTGGGGTTGGTGATTTAGGAGAGGGAGGGTTTGAATTGTCGAGGTATTTGTTTCTGGGATCACTGCTGTTCTCCCGAGAAGGAGGTGGAATGGACTTGTCCAAGGTTGGAGAGAAGATCCTTAGCTCCGTTCGCTCTGCTCGTTCTCTCGGCCTTCTTCCTTCCGCATCAGATCGCCCCGAGGTACTCAGATTTTGGTGTACCGTGTAGTGTAGAACTGAAGACACAATGTCTTAATTGAGTATGATGGTACTTTATGCACGTGATAAATTGCTTTCGGTGGGTTAAATGACTTGAGGTGATGGTTGGAGGCCAGATTTTTTATATGTTCCATGAGTGTGGGATCTTGTTGAATGATGATCGTCCATGCTTGAGTTAATAGTACCTGTAAACTAATTTAATATCAAGCGCTTTTTTGGGAATGCTGGTTCCTATATGCTTGAAGTGAGTCTTTGTATAATATGCCTGAATACGCGGGTAATGGTAAACTCTTGTGATATTTAAGTAGTCAAGAAGTTTGCGATCATTGTCTTGAGATTATAAGTACCAGTGTTTGTGCTTATGTCACTGGGTAAATAAAATCTTATGCATGCATGAAATTTGGTTTAGTTACATGGTTTAAGAAGTGGTCTTTATCTCATCAAGGGATAGAATGGTGTTTAGAATTTGATGTTGTTCAATGGAGATTAGCTAAAATACATAATATTATTTGCATCTGATGTGACATATGGCTCAAATGATCATGGGGCCTCAATTATTGGTACCGATCAAAATCCCCATGTTTATTAGATTAAAATTGGAAATGGGGTATACGAGCTAGATCGAAATTTCATTAGCTATATTTTGTAGTTTGATTTTTGTGGCCCCAAATTCGTTTGCAAAAAGAATGTCACGCATTTGAAGACTTCTTGGCTTTCAATTTTTTACTGACAAAGCTGATTACTTGCTGCAGGGACGGCTCAAACTTTTTGGATGCCTTAAATAAGTTATTAAAATGAGGCCTTTACTTAAAAAAATAAAAAAATAAAGTTAGTGTTAAACTAAAAACTTACTTCTTACATGTTTTGATGCAAAATTACTTGTTAAACTTTATATTCAAGTTTAGCCAATAAATAATTTTCGATTGTTAATCCATTTAATTGATTTTGAGCAATATTTGTTTGTAAGTAATTTTTATAATTTTTAGTTTTGAAATTCTTTGTGCAGATGCAAATGTAACTAGTATAGTAAGTAATATTCTATATGATATAAAACAATTGTGAAAACAATCAAATTCTTTTATTAAATTTAGTATTTCAATTGGGTCTTTAATTATACCTTTCTAACTTCTTTTAAGACTTTTAACTCCGAAAATAAATCTAAACAATCAAGATCAGAATGCATATAATGCTTAAGAAATTTTAGGATCAAGACATTTTTTTCCAAATTAAAAATAATTAATATAGTTTGTTAAGACTAAATAAAAAACCACGTATATCGTCATGATTTGAAAATAATTCAAATCTAGCATGCTATAGGGATAATAATATTTTTTTTAAGATTCTCAAGTATATAAGTAATTAATAAACATAGGGGCTAGGAAATGACGTCTTATTGGAATTGGGGGCGTAAATCAAATGTTTTAGTGGCTTAGGGGTTAAGCCGCCCCTGCTTGTTATCACATGCAGATGCTGCTAACCTTGAGTTAGGAGCTTATGACTGGTAATTATTCCTCATTTTCTTAATTTGAAGGAAAAATATCAGCGGAGGGAATGACTCTGGAAAGTTCCACCCAAACTGATTGTTATTCTTAGTTGATGATGATTTTGAACATATTTTCTGTGAGATTTCTGCCTCACTCTGCTAAGGTGTCCTATGAATACTTAAATGATTTTATGTTTTTGGTTGACAAATAGACTTGACTAGAGGCTTTGGAGCTTAAGTTATTAGTCCTGGTTGGATAATTTTTTCTCAGCATTTGTTGATAGTTATGCATATATTGCCTTATTCCTGACTTGACATTTGAAAAATTCTGAGCCCAGGTTCCAGCACGAGCTGCCGCTGCCGCAGCTGTAGCCCGGGTTCTTGCCGGACTACCTCCACATCAGAGGCATAACTTATCCTCAAGCTCGGAAGAGTTAAGTTCTATATATGGATGCAGACCCGTAGCCGTGGATAAGCTTGAGGAAGAATTCTTTGAGGAGGTTATCAAATATTGTTTAGTGCCTTTTTTAATTGACTTAAATAAATATGTAATAGGAAAGATCTGGTCGATAGATCATCTCTATGAGATATCATATATTTTTTTATCAATATTAACGTCATTTGTGATTACATGCATTAAGAGACTTCAATCACATCTCTATGATATTTTTTGTCATTATCCATAGAGGAAGCAAACTGTCGAATATTTTTGTGTGCCCAGGAGAGTTTGGATAAAGATCTGTTGTCTTTTGAGGCACTTTTGCCAATGATGCAAACATTTCATGTTAATCAATTCTATATTTGACTCTCTTTACCTGCAAAACCATATGATGTTATAATCAACTTCATGATATATTGTAGATCATATAGAATTCAATGGAGACAAACTGTTTTAAGCATGATTTCGTATTCACAAAAAGCTTTATCATGCCTTATTTGTTGAAAATTAAAATTGATTTGGTTGACAATTTCTTTTATGTGGAAAACATGCAAAACATCTGTTAATTTTTCATTTTTGTTTGATGCTGAATCTCCATTTCCATGACTGATACTCATGTTTTACATAGATTGCAGTTATTGTGATATGCTTTCCTTGAATACTTTTCGCAGTTCTGTCCTACTTTCTTACAAGCCATTCCATTGATAAAGCTGTTGTATTTGTTTTAGGAGTTTGATCCTGTTAGATATATTTTGGAACAAATTCCCTCTGAAGAGACTGAACCATCATATTTTGAGGAAAAGGTATTTGTCTTAGCTACATTCATGTATCGCCTCCCTCCCACCATTTACTGAAGTTGGTAACCTGACTTGGTTTGCTTAATGACATTCCCAATGAATGGGGTTGGGATCTTTTACTTAATTTTCTTTTCTTCTTTCCTTCCCATATTACATTTTGTGATCTCTATTACTCCTAGCTTGCTGAATATGTTTTGCATCGTCTAAGGGTCCCTTTTTCTGGGCTTGTGTGCCCGTGCACATATTTCTCTGGTTGGTTAGTGTTTATCTGTTTGTGCTTTTTTATCGTGTACAAGCCAATACTTTGATTTGTCTTTGAAAAGTGGTTGCAGCACATGTGCAGATGCATCTATGCCTTTTATCCTCCATGTTTGTTGTGTATGTTTATAGGGTTTGTATGTTTTTACATATGCATGCTTCCATATTTGACTACTACGCTCTTTAGGTCTGTAAAATAAGACCAACTGCATGCTAAGTGAATGATATCGTAGAATGTTTTTAAGGGCTTTTTGTTTTTTATGCTGTATCATTAGACCATGCTGGACTAGTGTAAACTCTAACAGGAAGAAGATTCTCTATCTATTCATAAAACAGAATCAAGCTGTGATTGTGGGGTAACTTTACCGTGAAATGTGACTATTTGAGTATTATCGGCATTTATGACTGCCTAGAATCTTGGTGGTATTTCCCCTTGAGAAAATTGGAAAGAAGCTTGAGAGGATCATTACATTTACATTAGGTAAACATACACTTTTTGAAGAAGTTTATCATATACGAGGCTGTATTGAATTTTATTCATGGTGTGATAGTAATTACCGTGTACTTTCTAAAATTGGGAAACAAATGACTTGACTCGAATCAATTATCATAACATCTTGAAGCTCGAGCTCGAATGAAGTATAACTTGAGCTTTAATTTAATGAACTCAATGTTATTAAGCTCGAGCTCGGCTCACCCATTGTTCACACTTGGGTTTGTCGTGGTTAATTTGAGCTTTAATTCAAGCGACCCGATAAACACCACCATCTTTTAGAAAATTAGAGGAGGATGCAATACAGACACATCGTAAAGAGAAAGGCATACATTATTTCTCATCCTAAAAAAAAACATGAAATCTCACCTATATAGATAACAATTCACAAGTAACCACTTAAGATCGAAGCTGTGATTTTAAACTCAGAAGAAAAAACCAATATAAAAAAGGAGAAACCATGAAATTTTTTGAGATTCAAAGAAGTTAATGTCTGCTTTACTCCCCTTCACCTATGAAGAACCACTTCTGATTTAATTTATCAGTCAGGTTATTATGAATTTCGATCATTTTGTGCTATAATTTATGGAATGTGGTGGTGATGGTGAAGTACTGTGTGGAGGCAAAAAGTAGAAAATGACGAGAATGTGTGGCACTCTTAATATAGAATCTTAGATCTTAAATTTTGAGACTACTAGAAAACAAAATTAAAATTGCATCATCATAAAAAGCTATGATACTCTGTTTCTCCCAAATTGTTGCTTACAGTGTTGTACACATCCTGGTAATGGAGACTTTGTGGGTTCATGTTTATGGACTTTTAGATATATTTCCATAAAAAAATGTGGATATTATATTTTTCATGGTCAAATCTTATCTGACTGTATTAAATACAGGAGGAGATATCTTAAATTTTTAAAAAATACTAACTTTTTTATTGAAAACAATTATTAGAAATACCAAGAAGCGAAAATTCCAAACTGAAAATTATATGTTGCATTTGAATCCATTGATAATATGGTGTGCTATGGGAATGTAGATGTCTTTCTACATGGACGTCATTTATAACCTATTTTATTTGTTTAATAATTTTAGCAAGGAACTAGGAAATTTAATATTCTATTGAACAATTCTGTATGATATTTGATCACATTTCACAATGTTAACTTTAATGACGAATACATTTTTATCTGCTTAAAAACTTATAATGTTTACAACTTGATTATGTTACACCCAAATTGTAGTTTGTTGTTGTTGCATATTAACATTTTTTCGTTGTTGATATAATTAGGTATAGTTATATTAGGTATTATAGTTGTCAAAAGAGCACGAAGTGCATGCTTAAGCGCAAAGCACAGTGAAGCCCACAGCTTGCGCTGCACGCTTATGTGAAGCGCTTTGCTGTTTCATGTATCACATTTAAAAAAAATGTTTTTGTGTTTATTTTTTAGAATGTTTTATTTATTGCGCTTTATTTCCGGAAAGCATGCACTTCGCTTTGAACTTAAAGCCAAGACACATGAGCGCTTTAATGCGCCTTGTGCTTTTATTACAACGGTAAGTATGTATATATACGTATACATGTACACATATATAACACGTTTGCATCATCCTATGTCAAGTCATAGTTGTTTTTTTGTTCAAACACATGTATATCCGAATCTGTGGAACAATAATGAAAAGAAAAACAAAAGACTAGAAAAATAACTATAACATGTAAGTCTTCATTAAATATTGTTACATAAATGATAAACTATAATAATAAATACTGTGAACTAGTGAGTTAAAAATGAGCTATTGGACAAGGATGATGAGGCTATAGCTCAATTCAGAAAAGATAATCCAACTCGAGCTTTGTTTGAACCACTTGATTTGTTTGCATGCCTATCATTAATTTGATTCAATTTATTTTATAGAAATGCATGTCCAAGGTGCATTGGCTCTATTTAAGTTTACTTCATGATTGCAGTATCGAATTAAGGTATTCTAGTTGTTTGTGCCTTACTTTATTTGAATTTTACAAATTTTCTAGCTTATCCTTTGCTGAATTCTAAGGGATTGGGATTTTGTTCTTTTAGTAACTATTTTTCTATTCGTCTGGGAAACTATTTAATTTACATGCATTATGCATTGCATTCTTTTACGAACATGCTTTCTTTTACAGGCCACTCTTCGCCTTGTGCAACTGGATAAAATTTCCGAGCGCCTGTCACGTCATGTCATGGAACATCATGAAGAAATGGGTGGGTTTTATCTTTCAATCCCCTTAAGTTATGGACGATAGGAAAGATCTTTTAAAATATTGTATGTTGCATCCTTATCTGTGTTATTATTGTTTATTTGGCATTGTTTCCAATCCGTTCACTTTATAAGTATACTCTGAGTTTTTGTTCTCACATGTTACACTCTGAATAATGACTCCAGTGCGTGTGGGCCTATCAATGGGCTGATTAGGACCAGATTTAAATTTTACAAATCTGGCTCACTCCTGGATCTTCTGCAATCTCGATCTTCTTACACATCTGACTCCTTCCACCGCTGCCACCACCAACTCCCTCCGTTCCCATTTCCTCTTATTTCATTTCCCACCTATGCCATCAGATTCTGATTTTCAGCACTCATTTCATTCAATTCTCAACATTAAGACAATTTCCAAATTTTTGGAACAATAGAATGAAAAGGGCAATTAGAAGAAAAGATAGGATAAAAAGAAAAAAAGAGGTAGAATACATGGGTGGCAGATAAACTATGGTCATTTTAGTTTAACCCCCTTTTTTTGTTTGTTAGCTTAACTGGAAATAATCTTGAACACATAGGAATTTCATTTGATGATGGTTCTTGAATAGGCACCTAGATCCTATGAAATTACTATTGGCCCCTAGAAACAATATATCTGAATTAAAATCCTAAAGTACTCAAACCATTTAATGTCATATTTGCTCAATTTATTTTGGATTGCAAATCTGTTTTATCGAATTCTTACTTTTTTTTAGCTGTCATAACTATTTGAAGATTTTTCTGTTTATTGTTTACTTGAGTTTGAATGTAAGGTATTTTTTCAGACTTTGAGCTTTTGTCCAAGTTGAAGCTGGGAGGTTTTGCTTATCAATGATTTGGCTCCCCAATACCCGTGTCATTAGAAGTAACCTTACATAGAACTTTGATTAACCTGTCTCGACTTTCAGAACCAAAATTATAGATATAGGGAGGGTTATAATGAGATGATAAAGATATAGTCACTGTTCTTAAAAATAAAAAAATACCATGGCAGTGGCACCTCACGCCTGCTGTCTCTCTCATCTGAGATGAACTTCTTGAGTAACGTATGGAAATGAACAAGATATTGGAATTGAGAGTACTAAAAGTCTTAAAATCACTTCACCGGCTCTTGAAACTAATCTTGTCTCCTCTTCAATCATTTAAGAATTATTAAAGAAAATCAGGAAGTTATTGGGATCCTGAAGGTATGGCCAGGCAATAATTATATGGTTATAAACCATTGCATTGTTGGCCGGTAATACAAAGGTGCTGCCTCGCTTGGGAAGCGTGGACCAATGAATTATAACTTCGGCACATGTTTATAAAATCGTTTTTGTGATGGTTGCAGCAGAAGATTTTAGATCTGGTTTATAGCATGTCATGATAGATGTGATTCCTGTTCCTGTATAATTATGAACAAGCTATGTAAGGCTAATTTCACTCTGATATTTCTTTGCTTTGATGCATGGAGTTGATTGGCTGCTCACTGTTTTGATTCCAGTCACATTATTGTCTTGTTGATGCAAGGTGTATACTTATTATATTTCACCTTCAAATCCTTATCTTGGAACTTGGCAGATCTTGTCTATCTTGGTTACTTTTTAACGCATGGAATTGGTGCAGCATTTCATTTCCCATGGCATCTTTCATTAATGAATTAGAAGTACACTTTATGAAATTTCTTCTTAGACTACTGTATCAAGTAGATATTTGTTTCAGTGAAGGGTATGAATCTGGTGAGGGAACTGGAGAAGGACTTGAAGATTGCAAATGTTATTTGCATGGTAAGCAGCTGACTCTTTTATTTTTCAGTATTGGCTATTCACATGTACTTGCATTCCCAAAGTTTTTAGAGTGTTTTTCCTTCTATTACTGGAAGAAGGTATGATACCAAATCACTTATTATAGTTTCCCGATTCAAATTCCAAAACAGAAAATTGTACCTAAAGTCAATCACATAATCTATCAAACAATCAAATATTCTTTTTTCTTTTTTCATGTTCTTCTCTTTCTTTCTTATTACCTTTTTTAACTTCCACTTTTCACAAATTAGTAGCAAGAACGAAGCGTTACCAATACAGACATTGTGTGAAATATTTTGAAACCTTTAACGTGTTTTTACTTAAATTTGTGCTTGTACTAAATTGGAGTGATCAAGGGGTAGCTAATATTCTATTTGTTTGCGCTTTTGAGTGGAGATTTGCAAGAGCCCTCTACATGTTTGCTTTAAAAACTTTTGAATTTAATCTTTTCTTTTCAATCTTTTCTGTTAAAACGCATCATTTAGGTTTCACAATAATTATTCAAGATATATATTTTATGCTCCAGTTCAGCCTATTTCTATTTAGGTTGCTTTTTTGGGAGGACAATTATTTCTGGTTCTCCAAAATTTCCCCTACTCACTCGTTCAACTGTTTTACTTTTATCATATTTTCATTGTGGAATCACTTCTATAACTTATCACAAAAATTTTTAAAATCCATACTGAATCATTATTTCAAATTTTTCTCAGAAAGATACCACAAAACTCTCCACAAATTTTTTGAATGAGTAGGAGAAAGCCCAATCAAACTTTAAGGCTCATTATACTTGTGTTTTTTATGTGTGCAGAATGGGCGAAGACACCTGACCTCTTCAAGGAATGAAGTGTCTAGGGATCTCATTGTGACCACAAATTCCAAAAAGAAACAATCACTTCTGGTAATATCGCTCCTGAAAGTTTAGACAAGTTATCCATAAGTACCTCCATATTCTGCTGAGTACGATTCCACAATGGGTTTGAGTCAGTGATTGGACTCCATGCCTTTTCTCAATCTTGATTCGCATAGAAATTCCGAAACTATGGGCCTAGTTGAAGTGAAAAGATCTGAATACCCTACCGGTCTCGTAGAATTACTTATCCTTGCAACTTATTTTTTCTTCTCCTGTCTGCCCATGAAAGCATCGTTAACATATTCTGATGCATCCAGATCAAATTTTAAGTTAGATTGTCCTAGTTTGATTTCACTGTTTCTTATTTGTTCATCTGAAATTTGTCCTAGTTAGATTGTCCTAGTTTGACTAGTATAATATGTTATACTAGTCCACAGTGTTTAAAATAGAGATACTTTTAGCCAAAATTCTTCAGTTGAGTTCTTGACCAGCTATCCATGGGAACTGGTCATTGAATCTTTTGTTTCTTACTGGTCACCGTCCACACCATTTTTTTCTATTTTGACATATTTTAGTTCAATTCTTCCCAAATTTGGAAAAGGGAAAGTTGATGAAACAGATGCTAATGGTATCTTCGCTCTTCTCAACATAAACCAATTCTGACTTAGGTTTTCTGCAATATTGAAGAAAATAAAACGAAAGCAAAGATTTTTGACTTATATTTGATTCACATGCAAGGCAGGACTTAACCTGTGATTTTCTCGTTTTAACCCAGGAAGGAAATTGAGCAGTGCTGTTTTATTGGTTTAATTATCTAACTACAAACTTTGTATTTTAGTTTTCACGCAGTGACACTTTTGTTATCTAAATTTTTGTTTTGCAGGACTTGCTTCCCATCCTAACTGAAATTGGCCATGCAGTGGACATGCAGGAGGCTCTTGAAACTCTTGTTGAGGATGCAAATTTTTCCAAGGTACTGTTTGACCTCTCAGGTTCTTTCTTTTTTTGTTTTTTTAAGAAGATTTTTATTCTGTCACCGCATATTCTGTATATATGTGGATATTTTAAACATTATTGCTAAACCTGTACTATCCATTTCAGGCATTCCAAGTACTATCAGAATATTTGCAGCTTCTTGATAGTTTGTCTGGGCTTTCAGTAGTGAAAGAGATGACCAGTGGTGTTGAGGTGAATTAAGCAGTTGCATTTGTTTTTTTGGAATACATAAAAGCTATGTGTTCGTTTGTTTTCTACTTCTGGTGCGTGTGATCTGATCCCTCCGTGTATCTTATACTATATATTAAACTTGGGCATAATGGAGACAAAAAGTTGATGTCATGGTGTGACCATGATGTGACTCCTCTACCTATTTGATAACTACAATTACCATGCTATATTTGGTTTATAAGATATTACAACCAATCACAAAAGACTTATCACAAATCATAAAATTACACAATTTTAAATGTGATTTTTAATTTTTAAAATTCAATTTTTATTTTGTATAACAAGAGTACTAATAAAATAAATCGACTGTTGTGTGAACAAAAACACTAGTACATATATAGGTTTACCTAAATTTGGTTGGGTTTGTGTTATCTTACGGGTTAATCCATCCTTATTTTCTTTTCATCTCTATGCAGTTCTGTTATGGATCACTTGTTCATTTTTTTAAATTTAATGCAGGTATGGTTGGGAAAAACTCTTCAAAAGCTGGATTCACTTCTATTAAAAGTATGCCAGGACTTCAAAGAGGATGACTATATAACTGTTAGTGCCACATTTTCTTTATATAAATTATGTAGAATTGAGATTCATAAAGTGCAAGTTACTGGTTAACCAACTATTTTCACTTACTCCCTAGTGTGGCCTGAACCCATGAGCTTGCCATGGAAAACCAGCTAGTTATCCCTGGATCTAGTTGGTTGACCTATTTTAGATGTAAAGAAAATGGATGTATGGTTAACAAAGATATTCTATGGACTATATTTACAAACATTGCATTTTTTTTCCTTTTTTAGTCGGACAAAATAAAATATTTTCATTTTTCCTCCAATAGAGTCCTAGTTCCAAACATCACCTTAATTCCCTCATTAGGTGAAATCTATTTGTGTTCAAGTGAGTCTATTGATGTTCCTTTGTGCACTGTTTCTTTGTTTCTAATTATAGAGATTGCTTCTCTCTTGTTTTTACTTTCTCAATTTTGAATCTGCGCATGGTATGAGGAGTAAATAGAGAAATTATTGTCGAGTTTTAGCTATACTAAGACAAGGAGAATTCAAAGGATAACGTGGCGATCCATCCTTCTCGATATGCTTCAGAGAGAATCAGCGGTCGGTTGAGGTTGATTAAACAAAGGGATTCTATTTTTATGATGGAGCGCTTAGCCCTAGTGAGAGAAAATTTGAGAGGTAAGACAAAAATCTACCCTAACCCTAACCCTAATCTGCGCGAATACCAGCAGCGCCCATATCCCAAACTGCACTTCCCAACCCATTCCGAGAGAGAGAGAGCCTACCCTAGCCACCATGTTACCTCGATTGAGCACGGCAAAGGCAGCAGCAGCAAGCCCTTGAGGACGGCGTATCAAACCAAACAACAGCGCATTATCCCGGAATATCAGAGGCGTTTCCATGAAGACACCATCCATTTCTTCTTCACTAACTTTCCCGAGGAATGACACTCTTCGGAAATGCATAAGACGTTCCAAAAACTGGGCGACGTCCTTGAAGTATTTGTACCTTCGAAGCGTGATATCAGGAGGGAAAAAATTTGGATTTGTCAGATTTAAGGGTGTGGTGGATGTAACACGGATGGAGGCTGAGTTGAATCAAAACCTGGATTGGGTCATACAAAATAAGAGCCAATACAGCAAGATTTGATAGATCATCAAAGATGGCTACTATCGACAGGAATCCTAAACTGATACCTGAAGGTAAAATGGGCATCCTGAATGGTAAATCGTATGCGGATATCATCCAAGACAATAACAAATCCAAGGCTAACAACGTGTCAAATATTGATCCTATACAAGGAGCAGTCTTGCATTTCCATACAAGGAAAGAAGAAAGGGAATGGATTGAGGGCTGCATCGTGGGAAAACTTCATAAACCGAAGGACATATTGAGTGCCCAGCAAGACCTCACTCTTAATGGATATGGCAATGCCAGAATTATACCTCTTGGCGGACCTATGGTTCTCATCTTTGCAGACAACAAACAAATCCTACTGGACCTATTAACAGAGAAAAACGATTGGTTGGGTCTGTGGTTTAACGAGATGTATATTTGGAGCAAGTCAATGAACAATTTTCCTCGGGAAGTATGGGTTAATTGCAAGGGTGTGCCAGCCCACGCATGGAACCTGAGATTCTTCAGTTGGTTGGCCGGGACAATGGGAAAGTTGTTGACAGTGAGCGAAGAAACTTTAAATAAAGAAAGAATGGATTGTGGAAGATTCCTAATATCGACACATTCTTTGGCATTCATCAACAAAGTAATTAGAATTAATATTGATGGTTCTGAGGTTGATATCCGAGTAATGGAGGATATCAGTAACCATAACATTCGAGAGCCTGAGGCAGAGGTATTAGATCGTAAGGGCCAATTTAATCATACATGGGAGACACCGAACTCTCCATCGTCACAATCTTTTTCGTCGAATGAAGTGATACAGGAAACGGTATGGCCAGAACAAGAAGTGGAAACAGAAAAAGTCAGAGAGCCGAATGATCGAAAATCGGACTTGTTAACCATGGAAGCAGTATGGGAAGTTAAGGACATGGCTTTGAATTTGGGTCTACAAGAATTCAGTAATAAATCTGAGGAAATCCCAGAAGGTACTCGGGTCGAGATCCTCGAAGAAGAGCAAACAAAAAACAATGACAGAAAAACTTGGGATCACAAAAACATGGAGGTAGAGGACAATGATGTTTATCAGACCAGCCGACCAGGACCCCAACGATTGAGAAGAAGCCAGAGGAAGATACCCTAAGATTCGAAACCACATATCAGAGAAGGAGGAAGTATGCATCACCACATCCCACATCTATTCTCTGTCGAGGCGTGCCAGGGCCATCCTTTATTGATTTTATGTCAAAAGATCAGGACCAAATTGGGGAGGCAACTGAGTTATGGAACATTGGGAAGCGAATTGGGATAATAGGCACAGGGAATGATAAAGAAATCATCCAAAGATTAATGGAAATGGAAAAAAGAGATGTGAAAGCTTTTGGAGAAACAGAAATGAGAAAGTCAGAGGTTGGGGATGCTGAGGTTATCCAATGAAGCTAGTGAGCTTTAATGTTAAGAGGCTTAGGGGGAAGGGGGAAAAAAAGGGAGTTGCGATCACTGGTGTTGTAGGAGAACTTTGACTTTCTTTGTTTTCAAGAAACCAAACTGGATCTTATAACTAAGGAATTTTGCAAAACCATTTGGCGAGACGAAGAATTTAACTGGGTCTATAAAGGAGCTATGGGTGCAGCCGGGGGTTTGCTTTGTATTTGGCGTCAATCTGCATTTGAAATGATCAGCTGCTGGGGTGAAGATGGCTTATTGGGGGTCGAAGGTCTATGGGGTAAGGAAAAAACAAAGTGCAACATTATTAATGTCTACTCCTCAAGTGTCATCACACTAAAAAGGGAACTATGGGAGAAGATACTTAACAGACTCAATGGGGAGTTGGATGCAAGGTGGTGCGTTTGTGGCGATTTCAATGCCATTAGATCTAGAAACGAAAGGCGAGGCCGCAATGCAATCCTTCATAGCAGAGAAATTTCAGAATTTGATGATTTCATCAATTGTTCGGGTCTCATGGATCTACCATTGATCGGGAGGAAGTATACTTGGTATAGACCGGACGGCACTTGTGTGAGTCGATTGGATAGATTCTTTATTTCAGACAATTGGTATCGAGAATGGCCAAATCTGACTCAATGGGGACTGACGAGAACTTTTTCTGATCACTGTGCAATTATGCTTAAAACTCACTTGGTAGATTGGGGACCGAAACCGTTCAGAGTGATCGATTCTTGGTTCGAACATTCTGAGTTTAAGACTTTTGTAGAAAAGGAATGGCAAACTTTTTCTGTACATGGTTGGGGTGGCTTCAAACTGAAAGAAAAACTGAAATTGTTGAAAAACAGCCTTAAGACTTGGAATAAAGAGGTTTTTGGCAGATTAGAGAACAATATCCATATCATCAAAGAGAAAATTCAAGAATGGGATCTGATTTTGGATCGAAGAGATTTAACAGCAGAAGAAGCGAGCTCACATAGGTTGGAATTCAACAATCTTAGAAATCAGATTCGTATGAAAGACACTCTGTTATTTCAAAAAGCAAGAATCCGATGGATACAAAACGGGGATGTAAATTCATGCTTTTTTCATAAGTATGTTAATCGCAGAAGGAAGAGGAACGAAATTGTGGGGCTGAATGTTGATGGTCAATGGATTGATACGGTGCAGGGTATCAAGGATGGAATTCGGAACCATTTCCTGAATTTATTCAGCCAGGAAGTTTGGGATCATCCGAAAATTCACGATATTCAATTCCATCGAGTAGGGGAATCAGACAATCTTCTTTTGACAGCGAAATTTTCAGAAGAAGAGATCAAAGGGGCAGTATGGAATTGTGATAGCTCAAAGAGTCCTGGACCCGATGGGTACAATATGGGATTTATCAAAAAATTCTGGCACATTTTAAAACATGATTTCTTGAGCTTTTTTGATGATTTCTATAAGAACGGGAAGCTTGTTAGAGGAACCAATCCTTCTTTCATGGTCTTAATACCTAAGAAAGATAATCCAACTGTTATTGGGGAATTTCGGCCTATCGCTCTAATTGGGTGTGTGTATAAAGTCTTAGCGAAACTTCTGGCTACCAGACTAAGCAGGGTGCTAGATAAGGTCATCTCAGAATCACAATCAGCATTTGTGGGGAACAGACATATCCTAGATGGAGTGCTGGTGATCAGTGAACTAATTGATGAATTGAAGAAAAAGAAAAGCAAAGGAATGATTTTCAAGGTGGATTTTGAGAAAGCATACGACTCGGTTAATTGGAGGTTCCTGGATCAGGTGATGGAAATAATGAACTTTGACGATAAATGGAGAGGTTGGATCATGGAATGTGTCTCAACTGCTAAAGCCTCTATTTTGATAAATGGGAGTCCGACGTTGGAATTTGATTTACAGCGTGGACTTCGCCAGGGTGATCCTCTATCCCCGTTCCTGTTTGTTTTAGTTGCTGAAGCTATGAGCAGAATGATAGTCAAGGCAGTTAATTTGAACCTCATTTCCCCGATTAAGGTTGGAAGAGAAGAAGTCCCGATCTCTCACCTTCAGTTTGCGGATGACACCTTACTAGTGGGTGAGGCGACGAAGGAGAACGCAGTATCTTTGAAGGCCATTTTGAGAAATTATGAATTGATTTCAGGTCTTAAAATAAATTTTCACAAAAGTAAGCTTATTGGAATTAATGTGGATGTCAGAATCATAGAAGATTTGGCTAAATTCCTGAATTGTCATGTGGGGAATACACCGTTCAAATACCTTGGTTTGCCCATTGGGATGAATTCGAGAAGAAGTATTATATGGGAACCAGTGGTTGATAAATTCAGAAAGAGGTTGGCTGTTTGGGAGGATAAAAGTTTGTCTCTTGGGGGTCGAATGATACTGCTCAATGCCGTGCTCTCTTCACTTCCGATTTATCATTTCACTTTCTTCCGTGCTCCGAAGACTATACTGTCAAAATTAAAATCATTACAAATTGCTTTTCTTTGGGGGGGAGGGGAGGGGAACAGGAAGATTGCATGGGTGAAATGGAATGATGTCTGTAAATCAAGACCTAAAGGGGGATTGGGAGTAAGAAATTTAGAACAATTTAATAGGGCTCTTCTGGGTAAATGGGGTTGGGATATCTTAAGAGGATATGCTTCATTATGGTATAGGATCATCACCTCAAAGTATGGTCCTATTTCATGGGAGGGAATGATATCCGAGTCTCTAAGGGACAAAAAATTCTATTCTTTTTGGTGGAGGGATATTAGGAAAACACTGTTTAATTCCAATAATACGTGGTTTGTTCAGGGGATGGTTAAGATTGTGGTAACGGTATTAACACGAATTTTTGGAAAGACGTTTGGGTGGGTAGGGAGAGTCTAAGAGTTCAATTTCCTAGATTAGCTTCGATAGCTAGATCTCATGGTTTGTCAGTCAGTCAGATGGGAATTTGGAGGGAGGGTGTTTGGCAGTGGGTTTGGGACTGGCGTCGGGGAATGTTTTTGAGAGAGGAAGAGATATTTAAAGATTTTTTGCACTGCATTGACAGGGTTACCAGGATCCAGGACAAAGAGGATGGCTGGGAGTGGCGACATGATATTTCTAAAAACTTCACGGTGGCTTCGGCTTATTCTCTATTACAAGAATCGGTGTCCCCAGAGTCTCCTACTTTGGTGATGACGGAAGCTTATGAGCACATTTGGAAGAGTTTTGCCCCAAACAGAGTAATTACTTTGATTTGGAAGATATTGAGGGATCGCATTCCATCCAAAGTTAATCTGAGCGGGAGATCCGCTCAATCTCTGTGTATTTTGCAATTCCGCCGAGGAATCAACAATGCATTTGGTATTCGGTTGTGGGGAATCTTATATGCTATGGATGCAATGTTACAAATGGCTCAGATTCTCAGTAGTGCTTCATCAGGAAACTCAAATTCACATGAATCAGCACATTGGATTATGGAACCAGAACAAGGAACTTAAAGAATGGATGACGATTTGGCAGACGGTGATTTGGACAATATGGCTGGCGAGAAATAAAAGAGTTTTCAGATCTAATAAGGAGGGGAGTGATGATAGTCTGGAACTAATCATATTTCGGAGTTGGTTTTTGATTAAAAATATGAGACATTTCTCTTATTCACTAACTGATTGGATTAGGGAACCTATGTTTTGTTTGCTGAATTAGGTTTTATTGATAGTTTGATGGGTGTATTACTTATTTTTATTTAACTTCTGTTGTAAAATTCGGAGTACTCCTAGTACTCTTTATAATAAAATTATTTGCCTGATAAAAAAAAAAAAAAAATACTAAGACAAGGAGATTACAAGGTGTTAAAAAACACTAAACTGGTAAAATTCAGTTGAACCTCAAACCACTCAAGGGGTTCCTTTTGGTGCAGTATAGCCTCAGTTTACTCTGAATTGTTTTCCAATAAAGTGGTGAAGTTCATCGTATTTTGTTGAAGTGTTATTGACATTGAAATTTCCATCATGACAATTGTGATGGAGCTGTTGGATTGAAATGTAACTGTCTATCACACCCCCCACCCCCCACACCCCCCCCCAAATATTTCAATGACAACTATCTATTACAAATAAATCCATTGAGTCGCATCATGTCTAATATAGTTTATTTGGTCTTGGCATTTCCACTCAAGAATGTAGAGGATAGGTCCTGATAGCCTGTGTATGGATTTGGTTTCAGTCATTGCACATTTTCCTGTGAGATAAGGGCTTCTATCCTTAGTTGATTTTTTGTCAGAAATTAGTCTAGGTTTCTTCATCATTCTAAGAAGAAAGAAGTTAGCAGCCTGCAAATAAATTTTTCATATCCTGTATTTTCTCGTACTTTGACCGTATCTGGTTCATCCGTCAGATCACATTGTGATCTTGATTTATGTTTTCTTCTTGTCTACAGGTGATCGATGCTTATGCATTAATTGGTGATGTCTCTGGTCTAGCTGAAAAGATACAAAGTTTCTTTATGCAGGAGGCTCTAACTGAAAGCCACTCTGCTTTGAGGATCATTGTGCAAGAGGTATTTATTACAATGTATCATTATTCAAGCACAACATAGGTATGGTTTTTACTTGGAACAAATGGTTGACAGACAAAACTCAAGAAAGAAATTTATCATGTCATCATTTACCATGGGGACATCATCATGGAACACTACCTACTTTCATGAAACTATTTCAGTCAAAATGTAGCTCTGTGGGTTTGGATTCTGGAAAACCCACAGGGTTGATTAACAACTATACTCTGTTGTACCTGAAGTAAATGGAAATCTCCCTTACTTCCTCAACATAACCCACATGAATTTTTTTTTGATCGGAAAAATAGTAATATACTGTATAATGAAGTACCAGTAGTACTTTAAAGTCTACAAAACAGTTAAATAAAAACACCTAACAACAAGATTATAAAAATAACACAACTATAGGGATAATAAGCAACATATGGGTTCCCTTCGCCATTCTAGGAAAGAGTAAGTGAATCTATTCTTTCCCCTATTAGTGATCCAAAACCAAGCTCTAAAAATGATTAGATCTAGTAAATCTTCTTCATCGTCCGCCTTGTTTCCGAAGATTAAATTATTTCGATGTAGCCATATTGTCCAGATGATTGCTTCCCAAATGGTCATCTATCCCTTTTTCCCCCTACTCGACCACCACAACCCTTTGTGTTGTAGAAAGTGTGCTGCCAAATCAGAATGAGAAACCATTTGTATTCCTAACCAATCATAACATCTCATCCATAATGCATAAGACTTGGGACACAACAATAATAGGTGTTTTGTTGTTTATGTGTCCCTCTGACAAAGGTGACAAGTGTCTGGGCCTGATCCGAATGTGATATTCCTTTTTGTATTCGATCTCTGAAAGCCTTCCAAAGAAAAACAGAAACTTTTGTCGGGGGTACAGTTATTCCATAATTCAGCAAGAGTTTCATTGTTGATCCTAATCAAGTGTGTCGTTTTGTGCATATTGTGTAAGCCGAAAGAACTGAATAGGATTTGGATGCATCAAACTTCCATTGCCATCGGTCCTCCACGTCCTGTGATATTTGGTACCTGTTCAAGAAAGATGAGAGATAATCAAGTAAATAATGTTCCCAATCATATAATTCCCTTCTCCAGTCCCATTTCCAAGTCCATTCTCCCTCCTCCCAAGCCCCCATATTGCCCACCAAGACCTCTTTATCCCTCGCTATCGATGCTAATCTTGGGAACCTTACCTCAAGGCTTCCAAGCTCCCCCAGTTGTCCCTCCAAAACCTCGTCCCCATTCCATTTCGTATCTTTCTACTGATCCCATTCAGAAACCATCGAGATGGATCCTTGAACGTTTGTTTCTTCAGCTCTTTCCACCACCATGACTCTCTAGACCTGCCCCTTGAACACCTTTCAAAAAATAAATCCTCATTGACTTTAAAACCTTTAACCAAAGTGAGTTTTGGTTTTGTAAAATATCCTACCCCCATTTTCCCAACAATCTTTTATTGAAGTTATCAAGATTGCGTACCCCTAGTCCCCCCTTGTTTTTTGTTTTGCAGACCTCTTCCCATTTAACCCAGGCTATTTTCCGGCAGCTCTCCCCGCCCCCCATAGGAATGATGATTGGATGGATTGTAATTTCATGAGGATCTTCTTTGGGGCTCTGTAGAATGAAAAGAAATAAATTGGTAAGGATGTGAGTACGGCATTTAGCAAGATCAATCGCCCTCCCATAGATAGACTTTTATCTTCCCATGAAACAAGTCTTTTCCTGAACTTCTCAATCACCGGTGTCCACATATTGCTCTTGTTCGAACTATAGCCGATAGGTAAACCAAGATATTTGCACGGTAGATTTCCCACTTTACAATTCAAAATTAGTACCAGTCCTTGTAATACTGTGTTGTCCACGTTAACTCCCATAATGCAACTCTTATGAAAGTTAATCTTCATCCCAGAAATCATCTCAAAATTGCGGAGTATAGCTTTAAACATTAAAGCATCGTTACTTGTTGCCTTTCCAATAAACAGTGTCTCATCCATGAACTGCAAATGTGAAATCAAAACCCGGTTTTCTCCCACTGTTAATGCTTCGAGGGAGGGGGATAATGGATCTGTCTAAGGCCTTTCTTCATTTCAAATTCCTTCGTTGGGCTACCATTGATTAACACCGATGCTCTTGCACTCGTAATGCATTCCATTATCCATTTCCTCCATATTGTGTCAAAGTTCATCAAACCCATAACTTGGTCAAGAAACTTCCAATTGACCGAGTCGTAAGCCTTTTCAAAGTCCACTTTCAATATCATCCCCTGCGTTTTCTTTTTTTCAGTTCATCAATCAGTTCATTTGTGATTAGTACCCCATCAAGATATGGCGGTGGCTTATAAAAGCTAATTGGGTTTGTGAAATGAGGTTGTGCAGCACCTTACCTAGTCTATTAGCAAGCACCTTGGAAAAGACTTTGTATATGCAACCAATTAATGCAATTTGTCGATATTCTTCAATTTTGTCCGGATTTTCTTTCTTAGGAATGAGGAAATGAGCGAAGGGTTACCTCCTTTGGTTATCTTTCCTTTTCTGTAAAAATCCTCAAAGAGAACCATGAAATCTGTCTTTAGGGTATCCCAAAAGTGTTTGATGAACCGGAAATTAAATCCATCCGGTCCTGGGCTCTTAGTACTGGCACAATCCCAAACTGCATTTCTGATTTCCATTTCTGAAAAGCATGTTGTCAAAGCAGACTTTTTCAGCCTCTGTTAATTGTGCAAACTGAATCCCTTGGATGAAAGGTCTCTGCCAGTCTTCCTGATTGAAATGATCTTCAAAATATCTGTGGATTCCTTCTTTAATATTGGGAACAGTATCTGCCCATTGCCCATTGATATGAATTCCGACAATTTCATTTTTTTTCCCTCCTCCGATTCATTACTCTGTGGAAGAAACTGGAGTTGACATCTCCCTCTGTGATCCATTTAATTCTTGCCTTTTGGTATAATAAGGTGTCTTTCATGCTCAATTGTTGCTGTAAATTGTGAATCTATGTCTGTCTGAGTAAGTATTCCTCCCTTGTCAGACTTCTGTCATCGGCCAAATTATCCCAACCCTTGATGCTTTCTTTTGTCTCCTCAATTTTAGCCTCAATGGATCAAAAGACATCTTTGTTCCAACCTTTCAATCTTTGCTTCATCAATTTGAAATTTTCTTTTAACACAAAACCACCCCATCCTGCTATGTTGAAATTCTTCCATTCGTTCTCCACATAGCCTTTGAAATCTTTATGGAGTAACCATGAGTCAAGGCATCTGAATGGTTTTGGACCCCAATCCATGCAGTGATTCTTTAGAATTATTGCACAATGATCTGACACCGTGCGTTTCATACCCCATTGTGTAAGGTTCGGCCATTGTTGTATCCAACTTTCTGATAAGAGGAATCTGTCCAGTGTACTGACAAATGATCCGTCAGGTCTATACCAAGTATATTTCCGTCCTATCAAAGGGAGATCAATCAACGAATTATTTTTGATGAATGTATCAAATTCTCGTATCTCCCTTGAGTGAACTTCCAAATTTCTGCCACGTCTCTCAGATGGTTGTCGAACCGCGTTAAAATCTCAGCAAATGCACCAGTTTTCTAGTTCTTTTGTCTCCATTCTTGATGTTAACTCTGTCACAATTTTGTTTTGATATGTAAATTCCCTGTTGAATAAACATTGATGATGTGTCATCTGATCCCATTCGTTCGCCAAAAACCTTCCACCCCCAAAACACCTTCTTCTCCCCAGCAATTTTCCGTCTTGAATTTTGCCTCATTCCAAATACAAAGCAGACCTCCCGCGGTTCCGTTGGCTCCTTTAAACACCCAATTGACATTTTCTCCTCTAGATTTTTTTGCATAATCCCCTATTTATCAGATCTTTTTTCGTTTCCTGTATACACAAGAAATCAATTTTTTCTTTTCTGATCAACTCCCTTATTTCTCCTTTTTTCACACCGCCTCCCATTCCTCTTAATTATATTAAAGCTTGTAATGATCATTGATTAACAATTGCATCACCTATTTCCTCATTCAGATTCCTCTGTTACTGCATCGCTGTTACGTCTCGTATCTCCATATCAATGAGATGTTTGAGTATCTGTTGATCATTTCCATGACCTATTAATCCAAGAGTCTGTTCAATGTTCCATAATTGAGTGGCTTTATTCACTAATTCCTCATCATTTCCAGCACTGTTCAGTAACATATTGGGTATCCCAACTTTGAATTCATCAGAGTGTCTTTGGATTGTAAAGTTTTTCCTTCGCTGATACGTTTTTGCAAAACTTTCGATGCCAACCTTTGTTCGCTCATCTGTGTGTTTATTATTGTAATCCTCGCCCTTATCAGTTGTATTTGGTGTCTCCATCGTGGGGGATTTCCTTATTTGCGCTTCAGGGGGTTCCATTTCTGCCCAGTGAATCTGTTTCACATTGTGAACATAGTCTCTGTTTATGTCCATTTCCTGTCTCTGCTCTGAATCTCCCACAAATTCCTCACTCAGTTTGTTGTCAAGTTGTTTTGGATTTGTTTCATCTATAGACTCGTCTTCCTCCCATATTGTTTCCGGTATGATCTCATTGGAGTATACTGAATCCGAGAATGGTGACTCTTGCATTGGTGTTCTTTTTATTGCTTGATAAAACAATTTGATCATTTCAGATTGAATAGCTGTTTCTTCCTGTAATCTGATCGAGTAGCCGATACCATCAATGTCAATTCGTATCACTCTGTTGAGGAATTCCATATTGGTGGTTGAAATGAGGAATCTAGCACAGTCAAGTTTGGACCTGTTCATTGTCTCATCGCTGCTTTTGATCAGATTCAATGCAGTTGATCTAGACTTGTCGTGGTTGGATGCTCAACTCTTTGTTCCAGTGTTTAATCCCACCAAATAAAGAGCTCAACCATTCTTTATCTTCCTTGAAAAGTTCCTTTAATTTCTCCCTGTTATCATAAAAAATCAGTACTGTTTGTCCACCAATAGGTATTAGCTTTGTCTTAACAAAGCCATTATAAGTTAAATCTTGTTGTGCATCCAACAAGTTTACTTCCTGAAGCGAGGTCCTAATTATATATCCTTCCAACCACTAATAGTCTTCCAGTTTTGTTTGGAAGTCTAGAGGAGCTCGGGTTTGAGTATTCTGAAATGGTGGATTAACCGTCTTAGGTTCAGGCTGCTTATCATGCTTTAAAGTATCCGCATAAGTTCTCCCATTGATTCTCATCTGTGCTGGTACGTTGTGGACTTTGTTCATTGGTTGTGTTTTCGCTCCCCTCTGAAACCTTGATGCATTTGCGCTGATAGTGAACGCTCCCAGTTGAATCGTATTAAGTTTCTCCTATATCATCTTCACATTAACATTGCCTTTGAACGTGACAAACCCGAATTTGTCTCTTTTTTGAGGTATGTAAATGTCACATACCTCCCCTATTTTCTGAAACGTACGCCACATCGCAGTCGGGTACCATCCATCGGGAAAGTTTGTGAAGTAGAAAGACATTGAGTTGGCCAGATATCGGCGCATATATTCCAGTGGGTCGATACGAGTTGTGTTATGTGAGTTTCCGATCGATCTGCTAAAGCCGTTGCGTTCCTCAAGCCGGACAAATTGGGTGTGGGTTCGCTCGCGCTCGGGTGGGTGTGGGTAAGGCTTGGTTAGGTTGCGAAGTAGGTGGTTTGGGTGGGGTTGCCGTGCTGGAAATGGTTGGGTGCGATAGGTTGGGTTTTGGGCGGGATGAAATTTGAACTCCTCTCCACTCTCTCTCTAGGTTCAAACATTTTTTGCCTTTTTATGTCGCATAATCCACATGATTAACAACTATATTCTGAAGTAACTGAAGTAAATGGAAATCTCCCCTATTTTCTCTCATATTTCTATGAGTAATTATTTCGTGCAATTGCAAATGACACATTGTAGCAACAATGATGACTGAATTATTTTTGTACTATCTTTTTGGAGATACCACTACCTATTGGCATCATACTGTAAAACTTGTAATGCAGATTGTCCTGCACCACTCTTTTCCCCCTCTCCAACCTCCAGTGTCATTGTTGGTGTACTTTAGTTATTGGTTCTGTCATCTCCCCGTCTCTCACCTTCTACAAGGAAGCAAGTTCAGTCTCTCTGTCCTGGACATCTTTGTATGTGTGATCGTTGCTGAAACTTGTCTCTGATGTACAAGAACATCCCCAGGAATGAGTTGAATGATTTTTCTACTTATTGACAAGCGAAGACATGTTAGGGACACACCAGATACATGCTAAAGACTCACTGACGGATTTGTGTTATGAATATGTAGTTCTTTTAATTCAAGGATATAGGTGCATGCATATATGACAACTTAAGGTTCATGAAAAGAAAATAGGAAAAAGGTTGGGATAAGCTAAACAAAAAGGCAAACAGACCGGTCAATCAAACTCATGTAGATCCAAAGATATGTCGTAGTTCTACATTGCTGCTTGTCATGTGCTCTATTAAAGACCATGTGAAATGTTTGAAATCTGGAAAGAGAATGTAAATTAATCACTTATACTTGCTGAAACAAATTACTTCGGTCACTGTTTAGCAAGGTTACTTATAATGTGTTTTGTTGAACCCCATGCAATACTCCTTTATTTTCTGTTGTCTTAACTAATATGGAGGTATTATTTACTCTCAACATATATTAATAAGTTTGTAAAGTTTCAAGGTATTTTAATACGCGCTGTGTTACTTGTTTGCTTAAAAGCCATATGTATATTGCATATTCAGTGTTTTGGACTTATTTACAAGTTATAGAGCGGTTCAGCGGGGTTGCGGAACCCTTCCTAGATAATTGTTTTGTTATGGATGTCCAAAAATACTCTTTTAACTCCTTGACTTGACCGTGTCTTGGTTGTGGATGTTACATTCATGCTAGCAGCTAACAGCTTGACTTACTGCAGGATGTGGAAAATTCCAACACACAGAATATGAGGTATGAGCTGCTTTTATCAATTATTTAGGAAAGCACTAACATTGATTTTATTATTTGGGACACACCTCTAATTTTTATGTTTGCGAGTGATTCCTTGCCTATAATGTAGCCATTGTCATCACATGCATTTCATGATTTTTGTTTCTTAATCTTGGACAGGCTTACCTACAGTGATTTGTGTTTACGTATACCTGAATCCAAGTTCAGACAGTGTTTGCTAGCAACACTATCTGTTCTCTTTAAGCAGATGTGTTCATATTATTCGATAATGAGCTTCCATCTAGACGACAATGTAAGTTTTTCGTTATACGCTGTCGCCTTTTTGTCCATTCTTTTCTTCTCCTTTTGAGAATATATTCTGGCAAGAAATCAAATTATTAACTTCTGATATTGGAAATATGCTGTATTTATCATATTTCATTAATATCTTTAGGCATAGTTCATTATGATCATATCGTCCATTAGATCCACTTTATTTACATACTGATGCTAATGATTATATCTTTGCTATGGACTTCTTGCCTCAGAAATCATACTCTTAAAGCTAAATTCAAACAACAATTGATTATTGTCAAATATTGTATGCTCACAGAAATGGATTTATCAATAGTTGCAACTTTACTCAATCATATGACAGGTTATAATGTACGCCGTTACCATAATATGCTGTCTTACCTCTTTGTTTTGCCTGCACAATGTTGTAATAGCATTATTTCCGCATGCAAGTTTATAATTAGAATCAAATTTTGAACTCTGTATCTAATTCTTACCTTAGGTTATGCAGAGGATGAAGTATCTCACATTGCTTCATTTCCTTTTGTTTTTCTTAGTACTTTGCAGATAGAATATACTCGTGTCCTCAGAAGTTGCAATGTGACCTTGTGTAAATTACTTGTGACTGGGAGGAAATAATTTTTATGTATGCTCTGACAGGTTTCATCCTTCCACTCTCCCAGTGTGAAGCAACATAGTAACTTATCTGGGATCTCCCAGGATTCTATGAGGGAAGTTTCTTCCAGTTTTCCAGCAGATGAATGTTCACTCCTTTCATCAACTGTGAGAGGATCGTCTTTAACATCAATTGACGAGCCACCGAAATATTCTGCATCTTGTTCTGATGGTTCCAATCCTGTAGATCATTCAAATGACGAGGGACGAGATGATGGAAGTGCCGCATCAAGTAGTGGATCCCCATGGTTCCTCCTGCGAAAAGATGCTACACTGATTGTTTCGCATACCTTACAGAGTGGTCGGAAGAACCTTTGGCAACTTACAACAAGCCGTGTAGCAGTTTTGCTTTCTTCATCTGCTGTTACTTCAAGTAGCATTCATCAATTTTTAAGAAATTATGAAGACTTAAGTATCTTCATTCTGGCTGGGGAAGCTTTTTGTGGAATAGAAGCTGTTGAATTCCGGCAGAAACTCAAATCCATTTGTGAAGGTTATTTTGTTGCTTTCCATCGACAGAATATATATGTAAGTCTTAACGTTATGATTTTTTGCGTTGCAGCAAAGCATTCATACAGTAACTTCTTGGTGGCAATATGTATTTCTATGTTTTGTTTGTGTGCTTCATCTCCTCTTATAATGTTGTGCATAATACATCATTTATGTGACTTAATTCATGAACTCAATCAAAATATGTACAGTTCTTACTCATTGGATTCCATGGGCTAAATAATGAGACTCGAGTACAAATTGTTATCAGTAATTGCTACACGAAATAGAAGAAAAATAAGGAAAATTTTGAAAGACAATAAAACACAGGAAGAAAATTTGAGATGCATCACATGTGTTCCCGCTTATTACCTCTATATTTTCCTTACCCTTTTCACTGCTTGTAATATGAAAATTAAATGCCTCCTTGATACACCAATCTGTACAAAGGCACTTAGATGTAATCTCTTATCCATTCGCTAACTAAGTTTCAATATCTCATGAAAATTAAGAGTTTGAACCTGAGGTTTGTATGTGTGCATGCCTTGATGCCTATGTTTTAGACTTGGAGAAGTTAAAGATTGATGGAACAAACATTTCATTATTGTTCTTACACAATTAAGATTCAGGAAGGAAACTTTCTGACTGGTGACTGGTGTGTTGGCCTATGAATATTTGGGTTTTAACTAGAATTTGGACTTCTTTCTGTGCATGTGTGCATGCACTCGACAAACCCAGATGCCAGTAGCTTGGGCTGCCAGAGATGTTCCTGAGTGATAATGCAGAAGGAGTTTGGAGGAGCTGGGGTGGTTATAGGTTTATTGAATTGGGATATTAACTCTGAATATTGTCATGCTAGGGTTTTTAAAAATGTGGATGAGAAGGTGGCAAGGAAGGGAGGGGCAGTGGAAGCTTGTGAAATGTCATAGTAGTTTGTGAAAGTGGTTGTGTCAACGAAAAGGTGACAACACCATATTTTTTGTCTGGAAAGCACCACAGTAATGTCTAAGAAGCACTGCAATGATCTCTGAGAACGGAGAATTGGCAGGTTTCAGGGATGTCTCTGCTACTACTTGATTTTTTGTCTTTAAAATTTCCTTTCAAATATTGTGATGGTTGTAGAAACTTCAGCTGTGAAATGCCTTATAACCATGATATTTTCGTTGCAACAAATGATTTATGTTTGTCAAAAGATTGATGTTTATCTTAGCCCTAGCAAAGTCATCATTAAATAAAAAAAATAAATGATAAATTTCTCACTTGATGTAATTTCTATTCAGTACATTCATCTACTATAACATTTAGATAATCATTTGGCTTCCAGGCTTTGAAAATGGTGATGGAGAAGGAGAATTGGCAGATAATTCCTGCCGAAACAATTCAAGTAGTTAGTTTTGCGGGACTTGTTGGTGATGGAGCTGCCCTCATTATTTCACCCGATAGTTCTCCCAGCGCGAGATTACTTCATGCCAATCGATCAGTTGGTTCAGTTGTAAGTGGATCAAAGAGGAGCGGATTTTCATATTGGCTGGAGTGTGGAAACCCATTCTTGTTGAAACAGAATGTTAATTCCCTGGAGTATTCAGATTCCTTTCACCCTAATGGCGTAGCTACTCATGGAGAATCTGAAAATGTCGATGGGAAGCTCCGGCATATTAAATACTCTCCAGAAAGTGGTGCTGTAAATCATATTAATGGGAGTCCTGTTTCAGAAGATGAAAATGATGATCTCCACGCAGATTTTATTGACGAAGATAGTCAGCTTCCTAGCCGTGTTTCCAGACCAAATCATTCAAGGCATCAATCGTCTCGGGGAAATGATGAAGATTCAATCGCGCAAACAGGATCATCACTTAGTCTCTTGAGGTATCCCTAGGGTCTTATATTCTGATTGTATAAAATATTATGCATGTTCATAAAAATCATTCAGTTTTGTTACTGTTTATTCATCAGGTTGATGGACAAGTATTCACGATTGATGCAGAAATTAGAGATCATAAATGTTGAATTTTTTAAGGTAGGCAGGTTATTATCTCGAGTAGATGCTTTTTGTTCTTCCCCCCCTACCTAATGTCCTGTTGTGCCTTTATATTTGTTTTCTTATCTGTTCTCTCTTTATTTTATGACTGAATAATCCCCTTTTAACAGGGAATTTGCCAGTTGTTTGGGATCTTTTTCCACTTTGTCTTTGAGACATTCTGCCAGCATGGTATTCTCCCTGGTGGAAAGGGCTTTAATTACTCTCTTCCTAGTAGGTTTTGTTTCGCCTCGCCCTTGAATCATATTCTATATTGTTTGTTTACCCCTTGATACATTATGGCTTATCATGGTTCTGTTTTCTTCGATATGGTAAACATACATTGCTTATAGCTAAGCTGGTTGTCTGATCACCATTTTCTTTGTGTTCATCAGAGAAGCTAAAGACTGCATTGTCAAGGATCACACAGGACTGTGACCAGTGGGTAAAACCTCAGTCTACACCAATTTCTTCTTCATCCCCAACGTCCTTGACTTCATTATCTCATAAAGATGTCTCTCCTACAAGTCCTCCCACTCACTTGAATAGCATATCTTCTGGCTTGAAGGTACTTATGCCAAAGAAGTAATTCTGCTATTAATTTGTGAATATTGGGTCTTGCCTAACATCGGTTTCTCTAGTAGTTTGCATGTTAATTGCACTACTGTCTATTTTCATATTCATTTGGTTAACTCAAACAAGGATATATAATTCACATTTTATATGATGATTGCTCTAGAATTTACAGCCATGTTACATTGTATTCTCCTTAGGATCTGAACTAGGAAACATGTATAGAGTATGTAATTCTCGAGAAGCTGTCTTTTTCATCTTGCAGCATGCTTTACCATACCTTGGTCATGAAGTCTTTAGATTACATTGCAAAGGATCATATGTTAGAAGCCAACCATCTTTTGATATTTTATTTGCACTTATCCCGCTCTCTTGTCTTCCTGGTTGAATTTTTTCCATTTTTGTCTGAAGTTTGAACAATTTAATACTAGAAAAATCTTCCTCAAGTTAGGGAACTTCTATGTTAATATTCTGTATCATATAGTCATTGCCATTGTGCTTATCATTATCAAATGACCATAGAGCCTTCATAGAGTTTAACCCCACCCTCTGGTTTTGCTTTTATGACTCTATATTAACTCTAGCTGGTGTGTAACACATGATGATTTCTTGTCCCACCTCCTGATCGATTCTGATAATGAGCTTTGGCTATTTTGAAATTCATCGAAGCACAATTAACATTCTTGACAACTCCAATGCATACAAAAAAGGTGTAACCCAACAAAAAAAAGAGGAAGATAAGGAATAAAAAAGTGATTGTTTGCACGCATTCTTAATAAAATAAATCAACATTTCCCAAAACTTCCCTGTGTGGAAACACCTTAAAGAAGATCGAGGAATATGGGACAGTTTCTAGCAATCATTTTCTACTTTTCTAATTTGAAGAATGGGTTCTCAAATTTTCAATTTTTTCCTTATAGCCATAAACTTTTGGGCATCACAGATCTCAACTCCTAATAGAGGATAAGGGATTATACATCTTGATGCTATAGAATCCATGTCTTATGATGCTATGAGAAATGGAACTTTAAATTGATTGACCAAGTCTGTATGAGTTCTCCGACATTCCTTTTTAAGATTTTTCCACTTTTTTCTTCCTCGTCCATAACGGGACCAACATGCCTCAACATGCATCAATTATCTATGTTTATTGTCATTAATAGAATGCACTGAAAAATCTCATTTTCACTTGGAAAAGTTTATATTTCTGTTATGCTGCCTAGTTCTGATTTGGGGTAACAGTTCGACTTTTATATGAGTGATTTGAATTAACATTATGATGCAGGAAAGATGTGCTGGTGCTGACACACTATCTCTTGTTGCTAAATTGTTGCATAGATCTAAGGCCCATCTTCAATCAAGGCTTCAGAATAATGTAGCTGTAGCTGAGGACTTTTATATGCATTTGGTATGTTCTGCAGCTACATTTTGTCCAGCATGTTGTATTACAGATGCATTTATTCAAGTAGTTCATTAACTGGGTGACGAGAATTGTCTGGTTGGATACTTAGATTTCATTTCCTCAAACTGGTTGCAATTTGTACCTCACGGCTTTGCAAATATACTGCTCAGATCATAGAATTTGACATATAATTGTATCAGTTTGGTAAAGTTATCTACAGTTCTCGATGATTTGGTAATCTTCAACTATACATTCAAGTCATAGAAGCTGACACAATACTTTATCATTTTGACGAAGTTATATACAATTCTCAACGATTTGTTTTTTTTTTTTTTTTTTAATCAGGGAAAGAAATTTTATTAATAGGTACCAGGGATAGACTAAAAAGTTTAAAAGTTACAAAGAGAAAATAAAGGATGACCAATCAAAAACATAATCTAGAATGCAAATGACGGGTTCCCTAATCCAATCTGAGAAAGAGTAGCTGAAAATGCCAGTTTTTTTGTTTTTAATCCAAAACCAGCTCCTAAACTTTATCAAATCCATAACATCGTCCTTCTTCGCCTCCGGACCACTTTATCAAATCCATAACATAGTCCTTCTTCGCCCCCGGACCACGAAAGATTCTTCTGTTTCTCTCTAACCATATAGACCAAGTAACCGCCTCTCAATGATTTGTAATTACTGGTTAATCTAATAGTTGGGATTCTTTCTCCTTGCTGATCATTGTTTGTTAACCATTGCTGCGAGCGGTCCTATATTGTTAGTTCAGTTGCCTTTATCAGGTATTTTTTTCCTGAGTGAAGTTTGCAGTTATTTATGTGGAATTCTTTTATAGGTGGATGCTGTTCCAGAGCTTACTCAGCAAATTCATAGGACTACTGCGAGATTGCTACTTCATGTTGATGGGTGAGATATGATGAGATATTATCCAATCAGTCATCAGTTGTACATTCCTTTGGTTATGAAATATTTCCACGAGTAGATGGATGCACTTCAAAGTTACTTGGTCAAATTAGTATGTGTAACGTTTCCCCTCCATGTATTTTTCACTTTAAATTATCATTTTGGTGAAAATTAATCCTCTTAAAGTTGAGAATGATTTAGTCTTAAGACTTTCTGAAGGGTCTTTGCTTGCATTTGGAGTGAAAATTGCATCGTATGTGTCGAAATCAGCTATGACCGCATTAGTTTCCTCCCTTATCTGATAGCAGCAGCTGCTTGGATGGTTTTTTTGTCTTTTTGTTTCCTGTCATATTTTTTTGGTGGGTTAGTTTCTAGGTTTTTTATCTGTTGTCACCTGAGATAAGACTGGACTCTCTTCTCTCAGGGTCTTACTGAAAATAGGCAGATATACACCTCGATTGACGGTTGCTTTTGGCATTTTTAACTTAGACATCAGTAAATTGTTAATGGCAAATCATGTTTTCCGTCTTGCAGCGTCTTTACTAATTGCTTTATATATTGTTGTGGTATTGACTGGGGAAATTGAGCAGGTATGTTGATCGCATTACCAATGCTAAATGGGAGGTGAAGGAACTTGGGTTAGAGCATAATGGGTAGGCTCCCCATCTTTCAACTCAGTCCATCACCTCGAGGAAATGCTTAAGAAAATGCAGTTGAAGTACTTTTTCGTCATTATTTTGGACAACCTGTATTACCGAGTAAAATACCTAAATGGCATCATATAAAAGCATTATTTAGAAAGGAAAAAATTAGTTTACAAAAAATGAATTATCAAGACTATAACATTATTTGATAGGGATATTGGTCAACTTTGTTCAGTTACCTCTCTTTGGTCGTCAAAAAAAAAAAAAAAAAAAGTAAAAGATGAAAAAAATGAAATGTAAAGGAAGCATCGACTGCTAAAGAATTGGAAATTCAGAAGTCCGTATGTTCATGAAGCAGAAATTTGGAAGTCAGATGTTTCATAAAATAATATGATTGATTTTAAAAAATTAGAAGTGAAAGTGGTTCGAAAAGAACAAGTTTGTGATATGGTATTGATATGTTGAGTTTGAAAGGAAATAAACTAATTTATGAAATGCAGTCGCAAATGCATTGCAAACTTCTTGTTTATCATTTCTTGGTTTTCGAAGCCTTTACCTCTTCTGTAAGCTTCAACCTTCATCACACAGCTCTCATAAAATTTACTTAAATTTATTATAGATCTTAAACCTAGATTATTAATGTCTCATCTTGTCTCTTGTGAGTCCAAGATTTGTGTATTTCATGCATTAGTTCCTTTGTGCATTGCTTTGTGTAATAGATATCAATTTTTGTTGCTGGAGGATTTAAAACACCATATATAATTGTTTTAACAGGTATGTTGATTTATTGCTGGGAGAATTTAAACACTTCAAAACAAGGCTTGCACATGGTGGTATCCGAAAGGAGGTAAGGAATGCTGTAAGATACTCATAACTGCTTACTACTTGGATTCTAATGAGAATTTTATAGCATGTGAAACTATGGGATTCTTTTTGACTGGTTGACATTCTCAATAGACCAAATCTTTTTGCCTGTAGGGTTGTGAAATAGTGGTGTCAGGTGGGGGGTTATAACTTTTCAAAAATGATATCTATTCTAAATTATTTGTTACTGGAGGATCTAAACTAATTGTAACATGGTGATTCTTGATCCAGTGATCCTTTTCAATCAACTAATTGTAACATAGCTTGGCAGTTATAAAGCTAAAGTAAATTAGAGAACAAATATAAGGAAAAAACGTTATCGTCATTGATACAAAAATAATACACACGTACTTCTATTTTATAATAACCCTAGCAAAAGAAAAATAACTCGTCAGATCCCATGATTTTTGGGATATCCTAACAAAATAGGAAATTGAACAAATCAGTCTGATTATAGTGATACAGCTTGTTACAAAATCTCCTAATGAGCTAACATACATGTCTACAAGCTATTTTATCTCCCCATGCTCCCCCTCAAGCTGGAGAACATATGCTTCCTTCCCAGCTTGGAGACAATGTTCTGAAACACTGAACTACTTAAAACTCTGATAAATACATTCACAAGTTGGCCATGTGTAGGCTCATAGAGCGTACAAATCAACCTGCTCTCCAAGTTCTCTTTGACAAAGTGTCCGTCAATTTCAATATATTTTATTCGATTATGTTTCCTAAGTTAATTTGTTGTGCCTGATTGAGCTTTTGGTTAAGCAGTCATTATCAATGTTAATGCGTCAGGCTTATATATATTTCTGCACCCTGCTGTTTACTTTGATTCCAGATTCATGATCGCCTCTTAGAATATGGACTTGAAAACATTGCTGAAACCCTCATTGAAGGCCTATCTAGGGTGAAACGATGTACGGATGAAGGGAGGGCACTTATGTCACTGGATCTTCAGGTTTTTCTTTACTTGTGCTTGAATGATGGTTTCTTTTTCCTTTTGGATTTCATCGAGCCTTCCTGTTCTCAGGTTTTAATAAATGGCCTAAAACACTTCGTCTCAGTTGAAGTTGGACCCAAACTGCATGCGGTTGAAACTTTTATCAAGGTAAATACTGCATTTAGTAACTCTTCAAAAGGTTGAAAAATGCTGATTTTCATACCTGAAGCGTGATTTTAGACTCCAAGTGTGTTTGGAAACGTATAAATCTGATGCTTACTCTGTTTTTTGTGGTCACTTGTAAACAGGCCTACTACCTTCCAGAAACTGAATATGTTCACTGGTCACGCACTCATCCGGTATGGAACTTACACATAAATCAGCCTAATAATATTTCTTGAAATATCCAGAGTTTTGTTTGTGACGCCCGCCTCTTGATTTCCAGGAATATAGTAAAACCCAAATTATTGGGCTGATCAACTTGGTTGCAACAATGAAAGGATGGAAAAGGAAAACCAGGTTGGAAGTGTTGGAAAAAATAGAATGACTGCGTGCTTTATTTACAGCCTAAAAACTTTAAATAAATTTTGTGAGCCATTTTCTCCCTTTTCTCCTATATTTATAATTTATAAAATCCTACCTGTGTAAATTGGATCGTCGCTTCCATTTTTTTAAAGGTGTTTCACTTGTAATCTATCATATTCCTATAAAATACCATTGACTGTAACTTTTCTAATCAGTTTTATAGATGAATAATCGAGATTCAGTGACGAATAAAGTTCTCTTTGAATCTGCATTTCTTCCTTTTTGTACATTGAGCTGAATTTTGAGTGAATTAACATTTGTCTCGAATAAATTGCATATTTTTTTCCTTGCGGTCAGCAGTTTTGTTTGAACAAAAGCAATTGAATGCTATTTAATTTGTTACTGTGCTTCTCATACACATGAGTGTACTATATGATCCACTGGTAAATAATACATATGTGCATGTGTATGTTGGAGAGTGAGAATTCTTCTTCTTGTCCTGTGAGGGGCTATCTGTGTCTTAATAGGATCAAAACTTGACGCTTGAGTTATTTTATGGCTTAAAGATTTGTTTACATTATTATAATCAATAATGGCTTTTGGTACAACAAACCCTCGATCCAATAATTGGTTGGATTTGAATAAGTAGGATCAAAACTTGATACTTGAGTTATTTTATGGCTTGAAAGATTTGTTTACATTATTATAATCCCCAATTTTCAATCAACAACAGGTAGATCTATAGGACATACGCAAACACATATTTCACAAGCGATGCATTTATCACGTACAACAACCCTCGATCCAATAATTGGTTGGATTTGAATAAGTTGTAATTTGTTGCAATATGGGGCATTGAGATGGTTGTAGAGCAATAATGAGAACTATTGTAATGTATGGGTGTCTAAATGGTATTATAAGGTTGTACGATTTAAAAAAAAAAGAAAAAGCAATCCATAGCCTTGTCCTATTTTTTCGTTCTGATATATTTTGTAAGTTTTTAAAAGAAACAAAGGCTTGTATGATCATATGCATGATTTAATTTTGATTGAATGCTTATTAAGAAGATGAATATTTGAATATTTTATCTTACAAAAATTTAAAATGTATTTCTCCTAAACTAATCAGAATTTGATGCAATTTTATCGCATATTTGTTTTGAGACAGGTTATATCACTGGCATACTTATCATGTCCCAATTCTTATGCTTCCATATTGATCTCAGTTATTTATTTATCAACAATCCTATCATAAAATATTCCGAAATAAATTAGGCTTCATTCATGCTAATTCATGAAAATATATGGAATATACTTAATATCAATGTTTTGAAAACCGAACAGAACCGGCCGGTTCAACCGGTGACCGGTGCTTGGTCTGGTATGGTTGACTCTCTACGTATCTTGTCCCAATTCTTATGCTTCCATATTATTCTCAGTTATTTATTCATCAACAATCCTATCATAAAATATTCCGAAATAAATTAGGCTTCATTCATGCTATTTCATGAAAATATATGGAATATACTTAATATTAGTGTTTTGAAAACCGAACAGAACCGGCCGGTTCAACCGGTGACCGGTGCTTGGTCTGGTACGATTGACTCTCTACTTATCTTGTCCCAATTCTTATGCTTCCATATTGTTCTCAGTTATTTATTCATCAACAATCCTATCATAAAATATTCCGAAATAAATTAGGCTTCATTCATGCTAATTCATGAAAATATATGGAATATACTTAATATCAGTGTTTTGAAAACAGGACAAAACCAGCCGGTTCAATCGGTGACCGGTGCTTGGTCTGGTACGGTTGACCCTCTACTTATCTTGTCCCAATTCTTATGCTTCCATATTGATCTCAGTTATTTATTCATCAACAATCCTATCATAAAATATTCCGAAATAAATTAGGCTTCATTCATGCTAATTCATGAAAATATATGGAATATACTTAATATCAGTGTTTTGAAAATCGGACAGAACCGGCCGGTTCAACCGGTGACCGGTGCTTGGTCTGGTCAACCCTGCTAAAAATCGGTGGAACAGGATTGAACCGGTCAAAAATCGGTTCAATCGGTGAATCGGTCGACCGACGAATCAGCCGGTTCCTTCATTTTTCCTTTTTTTTATATCTATTTTAATTTTTTTTATTTTTGTTAAAATTATAAATCAAATTTTAGGACAAAAATATATTATATAATTTATTATTATTGAAATAATTAGAAAATAATATTTTATGCATGTCTCTTCAAAAAATCCATATAATTCCATAGGTATTTTGTATAGTATATATATATATAATTAGTTTCTCGTAAATTATAAAAGATATGTTGTTTTCATGTTTTCTTATGATTTTGGGATATTGTTCTTTTCGAGTATTTGCTTGTTGTTTTGAGATGCTTATTGTTTTTCTTTTATCTTGACATCTGGTTTGATGTGATTTTTGAAGTCGGACATATTATTTGGTGTAATAATATTTGTTTTATTGTGAACAACTTGAAACTATAGCAAATACATGGTATATATATTTTACAAACATTAAAAGAGATATTACATAATGCTGATGTCATCATCGGTTGACCGACGAACCAGTAAGACACCAGTTTCAAATGGACATCCGGTTTTGAAAACACTGTTTAAGATGTCTTGGGTGTGGATTATTAAGTTAGGAATAAGAAATACACGAAAGAAATGAAGGTGTTAGGTGAGCCGGAACATTGGCTTAAATGTGGTGACAACCCAACCCAAAATATGGGAACCAAGCTGCGGCCCCGACGTAGTATAGGATGCCCTGCAGAGCTCCATTCACCCTAGGAAAATGTTTGGGGTGATGGTATGAGGTGCATGTTCCACCGCCTGCATAACGTCCGGAACCTGTTTGTGACTGAAGGATGGACGAACACATCCCAGTGAAGTACACAATGGTCAGCTGATGTTCGCCGCTGTCTTGTATGCTCGACTTTTTGCATCGTAGGGACGTGGATAGACCCCTATTCGGCCAACTGGGTGGGCAACGCTTGCATGCCCGCAGGCACAATGGTCAGCTGATGTTCGCCGCTGTCTTGTATGCTGGACTTTTTGCATCGTAGGGATGTGTATAGACCCCTACGCGGCCAGCTGGTTTGCACCCCATCGCCCGTAGCAAAAAACCTTTTACGGTGAGCAACGCTTGTATGCCCGCAGGGGGTTGCATTGGACTCATGCGGATACACGATCTCATGATTTCGAGACCATTTTACCAACACAATTATAAAGGCTTACTCTAGACCAATTGTGGACATACACTTGGGTTCACAAATTAGGGTCAATAAATTGTGATTAAGCAATAAACAAGGAATCAAACAAGAATGTGTTCTCGGGGCAACCCACATGAGCATTTCTCATCATCAAAATATTAAGAAAAACAACATTTCACAACGTAGCAAGCAGAGCCCAGGCTAGCTCCTTCCATTATAGGTGCAGTTATACTTTTCAAATAAGATTCAGGTCCTGTCTAAAACGTCTTCAGCTTTTTAGCCCTCATATCCTTCCTCTTCCTTTCCAATTTGCAGATTTCCAGCCTAAAATCTCATTGTCATTTTTAGCCCCTGTATACTTGCTCTTTGTTGCCAATATGCAGATTCATTCAAGTAGGTTACTTATTAATTGTTGAATTATGATTTATGTAAGGATATATTCAGTGTTAGACTTCAAGAATCAAATAAATTGTATTACTTACCTAATTATGGATAATTATACTTTGTCGGTTTTCCAATTCAATTGGGGGGTTTTTAGTGGTGTAATGGAATGTTGGTCTTGGGTTTCGTTGGTGAATTGTTGGGTTTTTTCCAGAGATTGTATGAGTATGGCTTATGGGAGTTTATGTTTTGAGTTCTTAGATAATCTTTTTTTTGTTTAATTATTTCATTAACCATATATAATCTCATAACAAGTTATTGTTGATTGAGGACTACCATAATTTCAAGGTAATATAAATCGATTATTTATTTGTTTGCTAATCAATTTAGGTACCGTTTGGTTTGGTGGATGAGATAAATAATGTAAAGATTAAAAATCATGAAATGATTGTAAACATAAAGTGTGATAAGTAATGTGGTGTTTGGTTTGAGGATAATATGGTTGATAAATTTTATTGTTTGGTTTAATGACCAAAATACCCTTAACTTTATAATAATAATAATTGTATATATATAAATAATAATAATTGTGTTAGCTTAAATCTCATTTACTTACTTATGCTTTGAATTGGTCCTTATGTATCTTATGAATAAATCATTCTAGGTTTGAATATCAAAACTGGCATTTAAGAACTATTGTTTGCCCGCTTATGACGAGGTGTGTCGATTAGGGTGTTTTTGTACTGTTATAGTTCAAGGATTGACGGTTTTTATATTCTGTAGAAGTCCTAGGTTAGTGATGAATTCATAGGAGGTCTCGAATGGTATCAGAGCCAAGTTAGGTATTAAGTTAAGTAGAAGATGATGAGAGTTAACACAAGTAGCCTTTTTCAAATGAATTTAAACCTTGTTAAGAAATAGAATATTGTTAAGAACAGTATGGTACAAGAATATGATGTACCTCAGAATTTAGAATCATTAAATCGGTGGACAATTCCTAAAATTGAACCTAAACTTATATATAAGTTAGGAGATTTTGAAAGATTAGGAATTAAACAAATTGTTAAAACTACTGAAGAAGCAGTATCATTAAATAATGATGAAATGGTTTTAAAATTACTTAGTGAAAAAGATATTTTACCTTATATGGAAACCCATAAATTTCTTCATATTGGTTTAATGCAAATTGCTTTTAAACCTTTAACCTTAGAAGGATTACCAGAAAGCTTTATAGCAGCTTTAAGAGATGGAAGAAATTTAAATTGGAAACAATCTTTGATTTTAATTATTCAATCTAGTTTGGCTCATGGCCCTGTTTATTTTTATGTTTATCCAAATTTACAATTATCATTATCTGATATTAATATATTAGATGTTTTAACATTAAATGTTAAAACTCATGGTTATAATTATGCTCCAGGAACAGAAATAATTTGTATCTGTTATCGTATTTATTATAAACCTTTGCATACATTAAATCCTCAATGTAGGAGAATGGATAAACCCATTAATGAAACAATATTAATTGAAACTAATTTTAGTCGTTCAAACATTACAACACGTAGAGCTATTAAATGGGATGAAATTGTTTTCCCCGATAACTGGACAATTGAACATGCAATTCCTGTTCAAACCAGAATTCAAAATAATTTAGTTGATGTTATACAAACAAATGATGGTTCAATTCAACTACAATTTGAACCAAATAATCAACAAAAAATATTACAATCTATAGATCTTTAATATCTAAATCATCTAAGTCTTATTCATCTTTTTCTCATATATCCCCAATGGAGGAAAATAATTCTCCTCATAGAGCTTCAACATCTGCAGTTCCGAATTTACCTGATAATTTACAACATGAAAGAATAAGTAAATTATATATTAATCTAGACAATATTGTCAGAGGATTAAAAGAATCAGAAATAACTGAATCCGAAATGAATTTTTCTTTATGAATAATACACCCAAAATAGATTTTAGCCCTGGATCTAGTGCCAGACAGAAAATAAAAAATGAATTTAATCAACCTAAATGGGAACAATTCAGGACATGGTTTTTTCATAATATATCAAAAGACAAACAAACTATCTTACAGAATGAATTTTATAGATTCTGTTCTGAACAAAATGCTTACATACCCTTTATATCATGGTTTATATCAACACATGTTGAACCATATATACAAATATTAGAAAGAAATTATAAACTTTCTAATGGGAATATTTTGAGAAATTTATATCCGCCTCAACAAGCTTTTGAGATTGAAAAGGATGGAACAATTCTTAATTTTTCAGCGTTTTCAAAATTATTAGAAAATGAGACTTTACAACTCACGTGTCAACATATTAATAAATTATTAAAACAACAAAATTACACTAATCTTTTCCTAGTTATATTAGGAGAACAAATTAATCTATTACATAATAGAATTGAGAATATTATTACAAAAATTGCACAAATCCAACCTTTAGTTGGAATAACACCACCATC
Organism: Haberlea rhodopensis; assembly: GCA_907163345.1. Classification (NCBI taxonomy): domain Eukaryota; kingdom Viridiplantae; phylum Streptophyta; class Magnoliopsida; order Lamiales; family Gesneriaceae; genus Haberlea; species Haberlea rhodopensis. The sequence continues at coordinate 211,996 of CAJQUN010000016.1, forward strand.
GGATATAATATTAACTACTCCAAATATACAACCTCCCCCTGAAATCAAGGATTTTAAATTAAAATCAATGGGAGACTTCGAACAATTTTTAGATAATAAATTTAAAGATTTAAAATTATCTGTTTCAGTTTTAGATACTGATTTCCAGGATCAATTATCTCATGGACATCAAACACAAATCATTGGTGATCAAATAAATAAATTAAAAAATAGATGGGCCAATAAACCCACTCAAAGCTTATTTTATTATAGCAGGCCGTCTCCAATGTATACTCTACATGAAGAAACTGACCTTAATGGAAATAATAGTTATAGTGGTAAACATATTTATGAATGGAATATTGATGGATATCCTGACAAACAGATTTATAATCTGGCTCATAGAATGCTTATGTATTCCACTATTTGTAAAAGTAATGGAAATACGGATTAAAATATTGCTAATATGATTATTGCTGGATTTACTGGCCAATTAAAAGGCTGGTGGGATAATTATTTAACCCTAGCTAATAAAGAAGAAATAATAAATACAGTTAAACAAGAAAATAACACCATTGTAGAAAATGATGTCTACACTTATTTGTTAATATTATTGATCATTTTACTGGTAGATATTCTGAACAAAATGAAAATATTCGAACTCTTTTACATAATTTAAGATGTAAAACATTAACTGATTTTAGATGGTATAAAGACATATTTCTCAATAGAGTTATGGAATTACAAGATTGTAATAGTTCACATTGAAAATCCAAATTTATTGATGGATTACCTCCCCTCTTTGCTGAAAGAGTTAGAAAGAATCTTAGAAAGGATCATATTAATATCCCTTATGATTCCTATACATATGGAAAACTTATTGGCACATGTATCCAAGAAGGATTAGCCCTATGTAATGAAATTAAATTAAATCAACAAATTAAAAGACAAAATTTGTCTGAACGAAAACAATTAGATCACAGAATAAGATCTATTCTAAAAATAAAACATTTAAAAATGATAAAACTTTTCAAAAACCGTATTATAAGAAAAGGAGAAAATATTCTCAGAAAAAATTAGATCACAAAAGTGAAAGGAAAAAATTTAGACAATCAACTAAAATACCTTAAAAACAAAATATAACTTGTTTTAGATGTGGTCATACATGTCATTATGCTAATTGATGCAAGATGAAAGAAAAAATTAATACTTTAGATATTTCTGATAATATTAAGGATGCTCTTAATACAATATTAGTACACTCTTCTGATAGTTCTGATTATTCATCAGACTCATCTTATGATTCGAATGATTCAGATGAATCAAAACATCTTCAGGTTTTAGAGAATGAATCTAGTCATTCTGAAACAGACTGTTGTAAACCATGTTCTATAGGACAACCTTGTATTAAGACCATTTCAGATGAATCAAATGATTTACATTATAAAATATTATCACAATTTCAGGATTTAAATATAAATACTTTAACTAATACCAATATATTAGAATTTCTCAAATTAGTTAAAGACCCTGAATTAATATATAAATTAATTGATCAAATGGAAGATATACCTTCCACTTCAACTTCCAATAATATTCCCCGGAATAATATTGTCAGTACCAATGATCTGTATTCTATGACAGAAGTTTATAAACTTCTAAGACAAAGACAATCATATGATACTCCTACTTCAATTAATGATTTGTTTATAGAGATTGATCATCTTAAACAAGAAATTAAATTTCTTCAACATGAAAATAAATTATTTGAAACTCGAATTTCTAAATTAGAAGATAATCAAATTTCTAATTCTCCAATTACATCTCCAAAATTTCCCGATAAAGATAATTTTCAATTACCTCCAGAACATGATTTTCTGGCAACATTAGAAATTCTAGTTGCTCAAAATGGTATACTCAGATTACTTTATTAATTGATAATCATTTTACTAAAACATTTACGGCACTTATTGATAGTTGTGCAGATTTAAATGTTATTCAGGAAGGATTAATTCCTACTAGATATTACACCAAAACAACTCATAGTTTATCTCATGCTGGTGGACAGAAATTAGATATCCAATATAAACTTCCCCAAGTTTCTATTTGCATTAATCGAACATGCATAAAAACTAGTTTTTTATTAGCTAAAGATATTACTAATCAAGTAATACTTGGATCTCCATTTATTACCCAATTATCCCCAATAACTTATATTGATAATTTAGGTATTCGTGGTACTTTTGAAGGAAAAGTGTGATGTCTGGGGATTAATGGTGTTAATTCCGGTGTGGTATTAATCCTTGATGGATTTTTTTTAATTGTGGCAATTAGGAATTAATTGCGGTTTTGGGTCTCCCGAGGTTGTTTAATCGGGCATTTGGGATCGCTGGATCCAAAGGATGAGATTGTATTCTCATTTCGGTGGAAAACCTTTGAGTTGGGTTTTTAGTGGGACTTGGTGTCCGGGGTGCCTTAGGTTGGGGCCAGTCTGGGGATTTGCTGTTGGAGAGAGAGTTTTTGGAAACAGATGATTTTTAATGAATCATGATGTATTGGTGAAGGTATTGGTATTTTGGGGCATTTTTGCTATATATACCAGTTGGACTCGGGATTCCGTCATTTGGAATCCATTTCTCTCCTCTCCTCTCCCTCTCTCTCGCCTCTCTCACCCCAAACCCTTCCCCTTTTTCCTTTGATGAGCAAATCGATGGAGGCTCGTCCTAGGAGCCGGATTTCTCGAAGATAAGTTGGTAAGTTTCTTCCCCTCGACTTTGTCTTCGATTTGATAGTGATCTTGTTGGTTTTTGGTTAAGTTTTGGTGGGTTTTGAATTTGGGGATTTTTGGGTTATAATCTAAAATGTTGATTTCAGTGTTTTCATGGAGTTTAATTGTTGTATTTGAGGTGTTGAGGTTGTATGTGGTGTTGGTTTGGAGTTTGGGTGTGAAAAACACCATTAAAGCTCGAGTTTTCGGAAAATTGCAGTCCGCGATCGATCTTGGCGAGGCGCCGATCGATCGCGACATGCTACTGGATTTGGGAAGGCGATGAGCAGTAGCGGCGATCGATCGCGAGGGCCTTGGCGATCGATCGCGAGATGTGGCGATCGATCGCGGCCCTGTTCCCTTTGTTTTTTTCAAAATTTTGGAAAATGTCGGGATTTTGGAATCGGGGTTTTAAGGGGGCCGTTTCCGGGGCAATATCTACATTCCAATGGGAATGCTATATTTTTAAAGTGGATTGATTGAGGCCAAAGTTTAATAAAACGGAATTCCCGGTTGAATTCTTGGCTATCTTTTAAACTTGTTAATGGTATATTTTGGGTATTATGCTTGCTTAGCCGGGGGGGAGGCTTTTATTTTTGGTAATCGTCATGGATTGACGATATGATTGGGAGTCTTGAACGTGCTTGGACACGTGATCGCATGCTTATTCTTGATTGTGAGTTGTTTGTGTGTTTTAGCACATATGTCTCGAGGCATGGAACTCAAGCAAGGTTTGGCTTGGACTACGGAGACTTAAGGTACGTAGGACGTACGAGCATAGCCTATTTTAGCATTGCAACTGTAAAATGCATGGCGTGTGGTAATTGTACTAAATGGGTATTGGAACACATGGTGTGTGATGATTGCGTCATATGGACATTGAAATATGTGGCACGTGGTAATTGCATCGGATAGGTATTGAAATGCATGGTGCATGATATTTGCTATAAATGGATAACAATATGCATGGTAAATAGTATTTACGTCAAATGGTTATACATTGGGAACCATACGGTGCCGCTATTGAGCGAGCAATGATTTGGGATGCGATCGCTGTTGAGCGACCATCGGTTATGACGCCGCTATTGTTGAGCGTGCGCGAGGTTTAGTATGCCGCCATTGTGGAGCGAGCAATGAAACGGGAATATGGAATTATCGGTTAGATATATGTGATATCTATGGTCTTGTACATTATGTTTTTACCATATTGATCATGGAACTGGCATAATAGAACGGCATTAGTTAATCTATGTGACGATTAACTGGTTTTGGGAATTTGATGAGTTTTGTTATTTTGAGAACAGGGACAATACAGGGGATCCCGGATGATGGTGTTACCATCCAGGGAGTATCATTTAAATCATAGCATTTACATTCTGTATTTGAATTGCAATGTTATGCTTATTGGATTGGTGGTATTGGTATGCTCCCCGTGTGGGGGCTGTCTCTGTTGGGGCAGGTAACACAGGTGCAGCAGCAGTAGCTTTGGAGTTGAGCTTAGACCGATGATAGAGGTACTTCCAGGATCGATGTACCAGAGCTGGTTGAATAAGTACTTAGATCCAGTGTTGAGATCGAGCTGTGCTTGGGAGGTGCTTCCAGGATTGAAGTACAAGTAACGGTATCCGGTAGAGTGTTTTATACATCAGATACACGCTCATTCATTGGGTGCTCTTATGTGAGTACATTTTACGTGTATATGGAATGTATAAATGGACTACGGCTTTTCTCTGTTCATTTATGGGTTGCATGCAATTAATGTGGAATTGCTAAATGAACTAAGAGCATGTTAGTGTATTATGATGGTGCATGTCATAATAGTAATCTTGGTTGGGGGATTTGCATATTATATGGGATGAATGCAAGAAATTTTATGGATCACTAATGTGGTGTCGCTCTTGCACAGGGCTTTTCCCCATGATTTTATGATTATATGCACTAATGGTATGTATTAATACACTAATAACGGGTTAAGGGCACGGGGGTCCTTACATTAGTGGTATCAGAGCAGTGGTTAGCTCTTTGGGGCTGTTGAGGGCCTAGGAACATGTTAATGGGAATGAGAAGCACATACTTATGCATGATGATAGTTAGGGTGCGCGGCACAACTATATTGCTTATGTGCGTTTATGATATGTGTTCATAATTGGAATATGTGTTGCTAACCATGGTGGTTGCAGGGTCTTATGAGACATGGATTATGCATTGCGGTTGCATATACAACGGAGTGATGATTCTAATGCTTTACCGCTAAATGTTGGAGCGAGGTGCATTAAAATACACTCATGGCGATGTTTATTGGAATACAGGTTATGCATTACGGTTGCATGCACGTCGAAGCGATGATGCCGCTGTCGTGTCGAAGCGATGGTAAATGCCGCTGTCACGTCGAAGCGATGATGCCGCTGTCGTGCCGAAACAATTATTGGAATACGGATTATGCATTACGGTTGCATGCATGGCGTAGCGATGTGAATACTTGCCGCTGTCATATTATAGCAATGAAGAATATTTGCCGCAAATATGTCGAAGCGAAGGATAATGCCGCTGTCATATTACTATTGCGAGGGATATTATGCCGCTAATATGTCGAAGCGAGGGGTATTTCCGCTGTCATGCCGGAACGATGGTAAATGCTGCTGTCGTGTCGAAGCGATGGTAAATGCCGTTGTCACGTCGAAGTGATGGTACCACCGTCTTGTCGAAGCGATGATGCCGCTGTCGTGTCGAAGCGATGATACATGCCGCTGTCACGTCGAAGCGATGATGCCGCTGTCATGACGTAGCGATGCGATCGGGAACAAAGTACTACATGGGTGTGAGTACCTCTTGAGTCCACAATTATTCCGCTATTCTATTGGCGATGGTTCATGCCGCCAGGTATTCTATTGGCGATGGTACATTCCGCCGGGTTTTCTATTGGCGATGGTTCATGCCGCCAGGTATTCTATTGGCGATGGTACATTCCGCCGGGTATTCTATTGGCGATGGTTCATGCCGCCAGGTATTCTATTGGTGATGGTACATTCCGCCGGGTATTCTATTGGTGACGGTTCATGCCGCCAGGTATTCTATTGGCGATGGTTCATACCGCCAGGTATTTATAGCGATGTTTTATGCCGCTGACTTTATGGCGAGGGATTATGCCGTCGATTCTATAGCGATGGATTATACCGCTATGTGTGTAACACTTGATTATGCCACCTACGAGCAATGGATGCTGCTTATGTACCGCTGGTGGACGATGGATACAGGTATTCCGCTATCTTGATAGCGATGAGGTATGGCAAATTACTTTTGATATCATTATTGTGAATTCCATGTGTTGTTTTGATACCGTCATGTGTTTGACAATGAGATTATACCGTCATGTGTTTGACGATGAGATTATGGATGTCGTGTATCGACATGTGCAGTCATGTGTTTGACGATGAGATTATGAGTGTCGTGTATCGACAGGTACCATCATATGTTTGACGATGTTATTTGGGATGTCTATGTGGACGCGTGGCGTCGTTTTGGTGAATAATGCATTCATGTTTATGTATTTGGTTGTATGGTTTGAGTGCCGATGGTGGGCACATGGTAGAGTCTGGGTCACTAGTTGACGAGACCTTTTTTCGAGCAGGTTTGCTCGATGGAGCATTGGATGCATTGTACCGGTGAGTGTACCGCATCATGTTATAGAGGTAAATGTTTGTCGAGCAATGATACCCTTGGGTATGCTCGTTGGGATGGCTAAGGCCAAGTGATTGGTGGTAAGAGTAGTCATTGAGGAAACTACTCGCTTGTTGTTCTGATGTGTGATAGGCATGGGCACACCCCCGTGAGGGTGTGGAATAAATCCTAATGGATTAGGATTGCATGGTAATTAAGCATGGACGCCGGGTTGTCCATTGTGCTTTGGTGTTTTAGAGATATGTTGGGCGATGACCCACAACTCTAATGGTTTGTACGGTATGGTATACCGGGTTGGAACGTGTGTCGCATTGATAGGTTGGCATGAGCCTATGGGGCCAGCGAATTGCTAGCCAAGTATTGTTGCAGTACTTTAGCGTGCCCGCGTTAACCATTATAATGCTCGTTGGATTCGAGTTTGGTGAATCGTATGGTGATACGATGAGGGTTATGGTAGACTCTTGTAGTCTCTATGTGGCATGGTGATTGAGGTAGGGAATACCTCACGGGGACGTTTATACGCCATTGTTTTGAGGGACTTGTACTGGGACAGCTCAATTTTGTTGGTATTACCAACGTGAGTGTCAACAAGTCGTTGTTAGCTCTAGTTGAGCATCCTTGCATATGGCATGCAATGGGAGTCACAATGGTTTGTGAGATATAGTTAGTGGGGTGACACTACTATATTGATTTTGTCTCTTGGAGAGATTTGAGTTGTACTGTCTTGGAGACAGCTTGCATTGGTCTTGGATTGATTGTAAATCAGCCATGGTAAGCATTACTGGTGTTGAACTGAGTGATGAATTTCTTACCTCGGTGAGACGTTTGAGGAGACGTCTCCGTGGAGATGCTCGTTTGTGGAGTACTATGGCATTAGTACAGAGCATCGTTGGGATGTGTATACATGGCGTATACGGATTTTGAGTCGGGTAATGGTGGTATTGATGCACTACTCTAACCAGTTGTGTATTTCTGGGTTCCAGGATATGTTTTGGTATAAATATATCCAGGTCTTCCGAACGGTGGTTCGAGGATTGGAGGATCATGGATTCATGACTTTTTCCCTTGAGAGAAGGGCGGTACTGATATACCTACCGGTTGAATCCTTTGGGAGATTCGTTGCTTTGGTTGTGTGGTGTTGATGTTGAAATCACACCCTTTGGTTTTGGTTGGTCAACCATCATTCTCCGTGGGGTGAGAATAATCCAGGTTTGTCAGTTGGTTTTGGGATTTGGGTATGATTGGAGATACCCGAGTCTATTGCTTTGTGTATGCATGTTGTGATTTGTGGTTGGGCATGTATGCCGTGTGAGTATACGAATGCCAACTTTATTTTGTTCCTTGTTGAACGTCGAGTTTGTATGCTTGGTTTGGTAAATCTCCGGTGTGAGATTGCGGGACCTCGAGAGCGGTAATCCCGATGGCACGATGTATTCTGAGGAATGATCGTGAGGTACGATTGACTCCCTCTGATGAGGGATTGTCGTGTTTTGAGACCATGGTAGTTCTTACTGGTTAATTCGATAGCCTCCCTGTTTTAGGATTGTTAAATCCCAGGATAGACAAGGGGTGGCCAGGACTCGGATTTGTTTGGTGTCGTGGTTGACACGCGTGGCGGGGATGCAATTGATTGTTTTGCGTGACCTCTGTGGAACTTGCGACTTTGTGGATTCTTGATGGTGTGTCGGGACCAAGATATGATTTCTTGGAACACACCGGTGTAAACATCCTTGGTGATGTGTTTTGTGTGGATCAGTGACCGTGGGTAACCCGGTCCGGGTTGCAAGTGGTGCAACTACTCCTTTGGAGGAGATGGGCTGGGAAGCGAAACCGGATTTTCTGTGAGTATACTGTTGTATACTAGTGGTCCCCATCATGACGATGCGTGTCAAGCATCGTGGGCAAGTGATGGATGTCATGGGATGATATCTATGTCAGAACCAATGGAGATTTGGTTGGTTTGCAGCAGTGGTGTGACTTCTGGGACGTTTCACGTCGAGGTATGTTGTTATCTTTCGGATTTGTATTGGTTTCAGCGTTTGCTCTATTTTAGAGCTTGGTGCGAGATGGGTATTCTCGCGATTGTTAATTCGATTCTAATATGGTCCAGAATCGGGGTTGTGGCTTTGTTTTGTTGGTGTAGTCCTGGTGTTACGTGGGGTACACCGGTGCAATTTCGAGGACGAAATTTTATTAGTGGGGGATAATTGTGATGTCCGGGGATTAATGATGTTAATTCCGGTGTGGTATTAATCCTTGATGGATTTTTTTTAATTGTGGCAATTAGGAATTAATTGCGGTTTTGGGTCTCCCGAGGTTGTTTAATCGGGCATTTGGGATCGCTGGATCCAAAGGATGAGATTGGATTCTCATTTCGGTGGAAAACCTTTGAGTTGGGTTTTTAGTGGGACTTGGTGTCCGGGGTGCCTTATGTTGGGGCCAGTCTAGGGATTTGCTGTTGGAGAGAGAGTTTTTGGAAACAGATGATTTTTAATGAATCATGATGTATTGGTGAAGGTATTGGTATTTTTTGGGGCATTTTTGCTATATATACCAGTTGGACTCGGGATTCCGTCATTTGGAATCCATTTCTCTCATCTCCTCTCCCTCTCTCTCGCCTCTCTCACCCCAAACCCTTCCCCTTTTTCCTTTGATGAGCAAATCGATGGAGGCTCGTCCTAGGAGCCGGATTTCTCGAAGATAAGTTGGTAAGTTTCTTCCCCTCGACTTTGTCTTCGATTTGATAGTGATCTTGTTGGTTTTTGGTTAAGTTTTGGTGGGTTTTGAATTTGGGGATTTTTGGGTTATAATCTAAAATGTTGATTTCAGTGTTTTCATGGAGTTTAATTGTTGTATTTGAGGTGTTGAGGTTGTATGGGGTGTTGGTTTGGAGTTTGGGTGTGAAAAACACCATTAAAGCTCGAGTTTTCGGAAAATTGCAGTCCGCGATCGATCTTGGCGAGGCGCCGATCGATCGCGACATGATACTGGATTTGGGAAGGCGATGAGCAGTAGTGGCGATCGATCGCGAGAAGTGGGCGATCGATCGCGAGGGCCTTGGCGATCGATCGCGAGATGTGGCGATCGATCGCGACTTGTTTATTTTCGGACAGTAGGGTATGGCGATCGATCGCGGCTTGGCGCCGATCGATCGCGGCCCTGTTCCCTTTGTTTTTTTCAAAATTTTGGAAAATATCGGGATTTTGGAATCGGGGTTTTAAGGGGGGCCGTTTCCGGGGCAATATCTACATTCCAATGGGAATGCTATACTTTTAAAATGGATTGATTGAGGCCAAAGTTTAATAAAACGGAATTCCCGGTTGAATTCTTGGCTATCTTTTAAACTTGTTAATGGTATATTTTGGGTATTATGCATGCTTAGCCGGGGGGGATTTTATTTTTTTGGTAATCGTCATGGATTGACGATATGATTGGGAGTCTTGAACGTGCTTGGACACGTGATCGCATGCTTATTCTTGATTGTGAGTTGTTTGTGTGTTTTAGCACATATGTCTCGAGGCATGGAACTCAAGCAAGGTTTGGCTTGGACTACGAGACTTAAGGTACGTAGGACGTACGAGCATAGCCTATTTTAGCATTGCAACTGTAAAATGCATGGCGTGTGGTAATTGTACTAAATGGGTATTGGAACACATGGTGTGTGATGATTGCGTCATATGGACATTGAAATATGTGGCACGTGGTAATTGCATCAGATATGTATTGAAATGCATGGTGCATGATATTTGCTATAAATGGATAACAATATGCATGGTAAATAGTATTTACGTCAAATGGTTATACATTGGGAACCATACGGTGCCGCTATTGAGCGAGCAATGATTTGGGATGCGATCGCTGTTGAGCGACCATCGGTTATGACGCCGCTATTGTTGAGCGTGCGCGAGGTTTAGTATGCCGCCATTGTGGAGCGAGCAATGAAACGGGAATATGGAATTATCGGTTAGATATATGTGATATCTATGGTCTTTTACATTATGTTTTTACCATATTGATCATGGAACTGGCATAATAGAACGGTATTAGTTAATCTATGTGACGATTAACTGGTTTTGGTAATTTGATGAGTTTTGTTATTTTGAGAACAGGGACAATACAGGGGATCCCGGATGAAGGTGTTACCATCCAGGGAGTATCATTTAAATTATAGCATTTACATTCTGTATTTGAATTGCAATGTTATGCTTATTGGATTGGTGGTATTGGTATGCTCACCCCGTGTGGGGGCTGTCTCTGTTGGGGCAGGTAACACAGGTGCAGCAGCAGTAGCTTTGGAGTTGAGCTCGGACTGATGATAGAGGTACTTCCAGGATCGAGGTACCAGAGCTGGTTGAATAAGTACATAGATCCAGTGTTGAGATCGAGCTGTGCTTAGGAGGTGCTTCCAGGATTGAAGTACAAGTAACGGTATCCGGTAGAGTGTTTTATACATCAGATACACGCTCATTCATTGGGTGCTCTTATGTGAGTACATTTTACGTGTATATGGAATGTATAAATGGACTACGGCTTTTCTCTGTTCATTTATGGGTTGCATGCAATTAAATGTGGAATTGCTAAATGAACTAAGAGCATGTTAGTGTATTATGAGGGTGCATGTCATATATGTAATCTTGGTTGGGGGATTTGCATATTATATGGGATGAATGCAAGAAATTTTATGGATCACTAATGTGGTGTCGCTCTTGCACAGGGATTTTCCCCATGATTTTATGATTATATGCACTAATGGTATGTATTAATACACTAATAACGGGTTAAGGGCACGGGGGTCCTTACAAAAAGCTATTTTCCTAAAATTCTTAGATGCTCCTTCACCAAGATATATTAATATTATTCATGATCATATACAAAATAAAATTCTCAATTACAATTCTTAAAATATGAAGTTAATACAATCACAATAAGTGATCAGTTACAAAATCCTAGATTACAGGAAAAAATTAAGTTAATAGCACAACAATTTTCTTTAGAGATTTGTAGTGATCACCCCAATGCTTTTTGGAATCGAAAAAAGCATATAATCTCTTTACCCTATGAGGATGATTTTAATGAAAAATTAATCCCTACAAAAGCTCGACCATGTCAAATGAGCTCTGAATATTTAGAATTATGTAAAAAGGAAATAGAATCCTTATTACAGAAAAAGTTAATTAAGCCTTCTAAATCTCCCTGGTCTTGTACTGCTTTTTATGTTAATAAAAAGAGTGAACAAGAACGTGGAGTACCAAGATTGGTTATAAATTATAAACCATTAAATAAAGTCTTAAAATGGATAAGACATCCAATCCCTAATAAAAAGGATTTATTAGATAGATTATATGATTGTCTCATATTTTCAAAATTTGATCTGAAATCAGGATATTGGCAAATACAAGTCAATCAAAGTGATACTTATAAAACTGCTTTTAATGTTCCAATAGGACATTATGAGTGGAATGTGATGCATTTTGGTTTGAAAAATGCACCTTCTGAATTTCAGCAAATTATGAATGATATTTTTACTCCTTATAGTGAGTTTATTATTGTTTATATAGATGATATCTTAGTATACTCTAAAACAATTGATTTACATATAAAACATTTAGATATGTTTAAAAAAATTATTATTCAAAATGGTTTAGTTATATCTAAACCTAAAATGTCTTTATTTCAAACTGAGATAAGATTTTTAGGCCATAATATTAATAAAGGAAATATAATTCCTATTTCGCGAAGTATAGAATTTGCTTCTAAATTTCAGATAAAATAATTGATAAAACTCAATTACAGAGATTCTTAGGAAGTCTAAATTATATTTCTGCTTATTATAAAAATTTAACTCAAGATTCAGCTATCCTATATGATAGACTTAAAAAGGTTCCTAAACCTTGGACTGATGAACATACCAAGGCAGTTCAAACTATTAAGCAAAAGGTAAAATATTTACCCTGTTTAATGATAGCCAATCCAAATTGGAATAAAATTATTAAACAGATGCCTCTGATATTGGTTATGGAGGTATATTAAAACAGACAGATCCTATTTCAAAAAATGAATTTTTAATTAGATTTTATTATGGTAAATGGAATGACAGTCAGAAAAATTATGCAACTATAGCAAAAGAAATTCTTGCAATTGTTAAATGTAATTTAAAATTCCAAGATGATTTATATAATCAAAAATTTATAATAAAAACAGATTGTAAGTCAGCTAAATTTATGTTTAATAAAGATTTTAAACATGATGTTTCTAAACAAATGTTTGCTCGTTGGCAAGCTCATTTAGCTCCATTTGATTTTGATATAATATATAAAAAAGGTGAAGAAAATTCTTTTCCAGACTTTTTGACTCGTGAATATTTAATATATATATATAATAACAATAATAATAAATAATATAAATAAAACAATACAAATACAATATATTATAATAAAGTTGTAGGAAATAAGTTGTAATTTTTTGCGAGAATTTCAAATTTTGAAAATAAAAAAGGTGGGAAGGGGTATATATGTCTTTTTATTGTAAAGTGTGATGAGAATGTGATAAATATGGTGAGATAATTTTTTTTATACTACAAAGTAAACATGTGATAAAAAAATAGTCCAAAGATTATTAATCCTATCATGTAATCCAAACGGTACCTTATTCTAGGAGATATTATTTATCAATTTTTTCATGTGACTTCAACCTTAATCCATGTATCATCTATTGTGCACATTAATTATTAGCTATTTGGTTTTTATGGATGTAAATAAAAAAAAAAACAGTAGAATATATATTTTTTCTATAAAATGTAGACACAATATAATATATTTTTAATATAAAATGTAGACATTAAAGGAAAAAAGATCGCATTCAAGATATCAAAATAACCCAATGGAAAGTTTATTACTCTAAAACATGAAGCTATTAGGATTTTTAATTACCTTCAAAGTTTTGATCTTTTAACCACGTAGCATTAAATCGAAAGACCTCGACACGTGTCTCTACGTGGCAACCTTCGAATGAATTCTTGAAGTTTATAAAAATTACCGACCGGAGTAAATTATTCACCCATTTACATTCGACTGTAAAAAAGAGATCTAATAACAAAAAAAGGGTAAAAAGAATGGCACCCAAGAAACGACCGAAGAGGGCGGTGAAAGCGGTGGTGACGGCCAAGAAAGTGGTGGAGGAAACTATCGAAGTGGTGGTTACGCCGCAAGGGGATGAAGAAAACGATAAAGTGGAGCTAATTTCCAGCTCCAGAAAAGAGAATATTCATGAAAATGTGGAGATTTTCCCTCCATCTCTGGCCAAGTCCTCCGCACGTAAAACCATTCCCGTTCAAGAAACAGAATCGGCCCAAGACAAAACACAGCCAGCCTCCGAGCCGGAAATCTTCCCCACACCACCGAAAAAGGAAACCCAACACCCACAAGAGACACGGAAGAAAGAAACGAAGAGAAAACGCGGATACGGAGAGGCAATGAAGCGGCGGAGGAAGAGAGGCCGCGCAGCTGGAGAGGGCCGTGGAGGGTTCAAAACTTACGTGTTTAAGGTGATGAAACAAGTGCATCCGGACATGGGGATTTCGTCCAAAGCTATGATGATCATAAACAATATGATGTCGGATATGTTTGAGAGGTTGGCGGAGGAGGCGGCGAGGCTGCAGGAGTACTCGCGGCGGCGCACTATGTCATCGAGGGAGATTCAAGGGGCGGTGAAGCTGGTGCTGCCTGGGGAGTTGGGGAAGCATGCAATTGTGGAGGGGACAAAAGCTGTCACAAATTATGTCTCGTATGTTTCTGGTGGCCGTGGCAAATAATGATTATAAAACTATGTTCTAGGTTTTTGGTTTTGTTATGTTAACTCGTAGATTATTATTATTATAAGCTTAGTTAGTTACATCACACATGGTCTTTACGGTTTTTGTAATCTGTCGAAAATGTGGATGTATTTGTGCATTTTGCACGTAATAGCGATGTAAATATTTATTGTTACTAATAATTCTTATATTGTGCATATAATTTTTCAAGAAAATATATTTTAACTTAATAAGTTTAGAGGTAAGTTATTGCTTTTCTGATAGTTTGTTTTCGTAACACCCTATTTTTTTAAATATATATAAATCATAGAAATAATAATAATAATATAATTCTAAATAATAATAATATAATTTTAAATAATAATAAAAAAAAAACTAATCATTTTAAATTAATTTTAAAAACATAATATTTGGTACTTGTCTATATTTTAACACTTTAACACATGAACACAACCCTTATAGATATCCCATATTTCTTCAGATTAGCACACATTTAAGAAGAATTGTTAGCAAAAATTAAGATTTCTTCAGATTAGCACACATTTAAGAAGAATTGTTAGCAAAAATTAAGAGAGATTATGATGTAGAAATATAGAAAATAGAAAAAATTATGAGAAAAATATCAAATCTCCTTAAAAAATTCAAAAATTTCACACAATACTCATTATACACCTAGAAAACATTTAGTATAGGAGGTGTTCAAAAATCAGCATCCAAATTCATCCAGAAATCAAAATCCCGAAGAATACTAAGCTGTCCAACCAGTAAAACCTATTTCAATGTATCAGTTTCAAGCTTCGATTTCGTGCCTTTGTCAAATGCTTTTAAACTTGAAATCTAAACGAAAGTTGTTCAAAATGCGTTAAATCGATTTCGTGCCTTTGTCAAATGCTTTTAAACTTGAAATCTAAACGGAAGTTGTTCAAAATGCGTTAATGGGTATGTCGGCCGATCGCCCAAAATGCCACCGTATATACGAATTTTTGACGACCAAAACACCTAGTTAATCATTTCGAAACATCAGATTATGGGCAAAATCGGTTGGAAATTTCAGAATGGTTTCTAAACAAAAGTTGTAGATCACGACGAGACGATCAAGCCCTAAAAGTTACAGCAGCGCGTGGCGGTTGGAGCTCGGCCATGCGCTAGCGCGGCGGCGCGTGTGATGCACGCGCCTCCCCGATGTTCATTTTTTCGACGGGCGAACGTTGGTGGAATGATTTAGGCATTTCTGAAAAGTTTCGTGATTTTTCGACTTATGATTGAATTAGAATGAATTTTTAAAGTCTTATTCAAAATTACCCGGATAAGTTTTGTACAAAAATGATTTGCAGAAGATTCAACATATCTGTGTTGATAATCACCATAAATTACTTATATTATGTTTATAGGAATTTATTTGACATCTGGGTTCAAAATCGAGCCAATCCAGTAAGACATCAAATAGTGAGGTGAGGTGTATTACCGAATTCTTGTATATAGCCCTTTTGGCATTGGCCTAGAATTTACAGTATCTTGTTATTCATTATCTCACCTTTTATATATTGCCATCATATTGTACATTATCTCGTTCCATTGGTCATCTTGATCTGCATGTTTAATTATCTTGAATGTTATCAATTACTAATCGATACTTTGATTAAACGAATCCTTTGACGGAATGACTGAATGAATGGAGCCATGGATATTTATCCACTGGACAACGCGGCTTCGGCCCGAAAAGTGAGTCCAATGAACAACAGATGACCGTCCAGATATATGGTTCATATGAACAACGCGCACTATTTCACGGTCCGGAGAATGGTTCACCGTGGCTCGTAAATGACTGAATGTACAGATCCTATCTGAATATGTGGGGAAAAGTGCTACACCAAATTGTCCGGTGGGAGCCAGCTCTTTAGCCCACGATATTCACTCTGAAATCCTATATTGTCACTGTAATTATTGACAATTACTTGATTGCAAGATATTTGTTACATGGCATATCATATTGAGAAATTGCATTGTTTGATAATTACAGATATAAAGCCATTGTTATTCCCTTACTAAGTCACCAAAGACTTAACATTTGTTTTCCTTGTTATTTATTGTGAGTTCCAGATACAGGAGTACTGGAGCCAGAACCGGAGGAAAATTAAGAAAAATGGAAATGTTGGCTTATCGGGACTGTTTTAGTATTTTCTTTTTATTAAGTGTCGGACCGTTATGAGGAGTTTGTACTGGGTTGTATTTTTGTTACTAAGTAGACTGTATAAATGCTTTCGCTACGTAAAATGAATGATTGACTAAACGCTTCCGCTATTTTCGAAAAGGTTTAAAACCCACGTGCATAATGTTCAGAGAGAATGTGGTACCAGATAAGGGATAAAGTAATATGTGCCCGAGACGGGTCCCACAATTTTAGAATAATAATTTTTAAAAGTTTAAAGAATTTGCCAATAATTCCATAAATAAAAGATACACAGCCTTGGGTGTATTCTGAGCTAATTAGTTAGCTTGACATAGCCGGGCCCATTGAATGTTAGAATTTGGACCTCCAAATTGATCCCCTCCTACATGTATCCTTTCTATCGGGGAAAAGAAAAGCAAAAAACACACACACACACACACACACACACATATATATATATATATATATATATATATATATATATATATACACACATATGATATCACTTATATTCGACGACGTTCGGTAGATTGAAGTGTATGTGGAAAAGATTTTTTACATGGACAAACCCTCGAATTGAAGAAAAAATCACGGGACCTAATCCATTGTAAAATTCCACTATCACAATTTGAGGCTGTTACAGGACTTTTGACACGATATCTAATTGCAAAATTATTACACAAGGATATTCGGTGTGGGACCCGATCGGGACATATTCCTTTATCCCTTATCCGGCACCACATTCTCTCTGAATATTATGTACGAGAGTTTTAAACCTTTTCGAAAATAGCGGAAGCGTTTAGTCAATCATTCATTTTACGGTAGCAGAAGTGCTTTTTACAAACTATATAATAACAAAATACAACCCAATACAAACTCCTTATAATGGCCTGACACTTAATAAAAGAGAAAATACTAAAACAGTTCCGGTAAGCCCACATTTCCATTTTTCCTAATTTCCCTCCGGTTAAGGCTCAAGTACTCCTGTATCTGGAACTCACAATAAAATACAAGGAAAACAGAGGTTAAGTCTTTGGGGACTTAGTGATGGAATAACATTAGCTTTAATATCTGTAATGTATCAATATGATATGTCATGTAACAAAGATCTTGGAATCAAGTACTTGTCAATAATGAACAGTGACAATATAGGATTTTAGAGTGAATATCGTGGGCTAAACAGGTGGCTCCAACTGAACAGTTCGGTGTAGCACTTTTCCCCACATATTTAGATAGGATCTGTACAATCATTCATTTACGAGCCAATGCGAACCATTCTCCGGACCGTGAAACGGTGCGCGTTGTTCAGAAGAACCATATACCCGGACTGTCATCCGTTGTTCATTGGACTCACTTTCCGGGCCGAAGCCGCGTTGTCCAGTGGATAAATATCCATGGCTCCATTCATTCAGTCAAATGATTCGTTCAATCAAATAATCGATTAGTAATCGATAGCATTTAAGATAATTAAACATGCATATCAAAATGACCAATGGAATGAGATAATGTACAATATGATGACATAAATGAAGAGTGGGATAAGGAATAACAAGTTACTGTAAATTCCAGACCAAATGCCAAAAGGGCTATATAACAAGAATTCGGTAGTACACCTCACCTTATTACTTGACTTGATTAGCCATTTTGAACTCAAATGCCAATAACATTCCTATGAACATAATATAAGGTAATTTATAATGATTATCAATCTAAAGGTATGGTTTAACATTTTTAAGAATCATTTTTGTACGAAACTTGTCCGGGTAATTTTAATCAAACATTGAAAATTCATTAAAAATCAAGTTTAAGTCGAAAAATTTCATGAAACTTTCCAGAAATGATTAAATCAGTTCAGCAACGTTCAGAGCTCGGAATTTCACGAAACTCGCTGGCGCGTGAGTTACACGCACCGTCGTGCCGGCGCGTGGACGTGCTCTGGCCGCCACGCACGGCTGAGATTTTTACAGTAGGTTCGCCTCTTTCCGATCTAACTTTCATTTAAATACCATTTTGAAATTCCCAACCGATTGTGCCCAGATTTTGATTTTCTAAAATACTCAACTATGGTAATTCTCTCGCCGAAAAGTAGTATTTCCGATGACGTTTACGACAAATGGGCGGCACAGATGTAACGTAGAACATATTTGGAACATTTTTTGTTTATAAAACATTTTCGAAATCTATTTTAAAAGGCATGAAATCGAAGCTTGAATCTGCTACCTTGAAATGTGTTTCTGAGATTCTGGCAGCACATTGTTCTTCGTGTTCTTGAATTTTTTGGACAAATTTGGATGTTGATTTGCTACACCTTCCATGCTAAATGTTTTCTGGGTATATAATGAGTGTTGTGTGAAGTTTCGGATTTTTGGGAGAAGATTTGGTATTTTTCCAATAAATTTTCCTATTTTCTACATTTCTCCTAACCCATACTTTTCCCCTAATTGCTAACATCTCTACCTCAACTTTTGTGGGTGCAATATGATAAAATAGAGGGGTATTTATAGGCAAGATTGAAGAGCACAAACCACATTTTGAGTGACACTTGTCTGGCCAAGAGGTGACATGTGCTAAGCTTAAATATGGATATTTTAATCCTTTAAATACTATTTTTATTAATTAATATATGTTGTTTTATTAATAATATTTAATTTATTTTACAATGAATTTATTTATCTTTGTTCTACTTTGTAAATATATTAGAGTAGAAAATATAAATCATAAATCACTTTATTAATAATTTCGTGATTATTCTTTTGGTACTTATAATTGTTTTAAGCTATTTATGCTTGTACCTATTTTATTATATTTATGTCTAAAGTATATTAATACAAGTTATATTTATACATTTAGTTTGTGAGTAAAATTTTCAACGATAATGTTTTAACGAAAATCAAATATTCATACTCCTTTAATTCTGTATGTAATTTTAATATTAAAAGTAATATATAGATTTACTTTGTAAATAATTTTAGTTATTGGGTAGGTTTTACAAATACACAATTTTCATTATATAGTTATATTATTTATTTTTTCTTTATTTTCTAGTTTGAAGTATAGATTTTTGTATTATGCATATATTAAGATCTTTTTAGTAGCAATTAAAATATCTTCAAATAATTTTTGTCTAATTTTGTAATTGAGATTTTAGGGGTGTTACATTCGAAAAAAAATAAAGGATCGAACAGAATAATAATGCTCTCTTCGGAGTCTTTTTTTTATATGATAAATCTAACCTGTGTAATGAGGTTCCCCGCCTCTATGTATAGGTTCGATCCTTGTGATTACTTGGCTAGAAAGTTAGGATCTGATCTCCCTTGATAGTGGCGCTAATGTAGCGAGTGTGTCCGAGAAATTCGCACCCCACTAATGCACGTTTATCTACGCGGGTTAATCTGTTGTTTATAGACGGGTCTTCCGCTAATTTTTGACCATTATACCGAGCAGGGTTTGACAGCCGCTCAACTATAATCTGTTCGGTGTATTGTTGATCGGCTATAATCTGTTTGGTATATTGCTGCTCGGCTCTCGCAGGAGATTTTATTCGAGAAGATCAATATGTCAGATGACATCAATATATATATTAAAAGTATAAAATTTTGCCAAGCCGGTACCAATTTCAAGTCTTCAATTAATTTAATACATCAAAATAATTTCAATTTACGTAAGTATATCTCAAAATAAAATGTCCAAAATAGTTTATCCGTCTTCACCTCTCCTATGATGTGTTTCAGCTAACGAATAAGAGTTGGGGCATTGTGCTAAAAGGAACACATTTTGTTTGGGGGAGTTGACTGCGATAGGGACAAGAGGTTATAAACTCCACCTGTAAATTCATCGCCAGTTTAGACAGAGCATGTGATGTGAGATTCATCAAGAGCTTCAAATAGACATGCAAGTCAAAAATTAATCTCTTGGATTCTACAAAATATTTTGGATTGTAAATATATTAGTATTTTGTTATTGGGCTTGAAAATTTGATCTTCAAAGATCAACTTTTTGAACTTATCAAGGTTTTCATTCATTGTGGCGTTCACAATTAGATGCCGAGGTTCATATATCTTTATAGATATTGGGTCGAGGTGCTTATTATCAAATACCGAGGTTCATATCTCTTTATAGATATTGGGTCGAGGTGCTTATTATCATACCGAGGTTCTTGCTTTGTTAAGCAACGGGTCGATGTTTAAAGTAACAAATTTTATATCAATCGAGCCTTGTAATTTTCAATCTGATTTTAAAACTTTCTTGGGTTACAACGTGTAAATCGAGATTTTGTGGTCCTTAGCACGATCCATTCCATATCGTTGTTAATGGCGTCACATGGGTCATATAATTATTTTTGTGGTCCTTAGCACGATCCATTCCATATCGTTGTTAATGGTGTCACATGGGTCGTATGTGGTGCTGCTCTCATATTTCAATTCACAAGCCAATATTCGCATAAGAATTAACACAATTCAAAGAATAAAAGATGAATCAGGAATTTGGCATGATACTATTGATGGTATTCAGAATTGTAAGGACCCAACTCCTAATCTCGTGATTAGTGCATTTAACTCATCATTCATGCATACACTTTTAACATTAAGGAATTCTCATTTACATGCTTCATAATTATGGCACGACTTCTATAAAATTTCTCAGTTCTTCGCCATAACCAATTCCCAACACTATTCAATTCGCATAGGTTTACACCCTATATGCACTAACATGTTCTCCAATTCATTATTCAATTTGTTCTCAATTAAATTGCATGCCACATTCAAATGAAATAAGATTATACAAACCATATACACATGCCAAAATGCTCACAGACGAGCATTGAACAAATAATTGTATATCTATTTGTACAACAGACATTACTCTATACCAACACTGGTACCTCGCTCCCAAGAGCATCCTCATCCACCAGTTCGGACTCCTTTCCCCAATCCATGTCGTACATATTCTACCTGTTTGAACGGAAACATCCCCTACACGGGTGAGCACACCAAAAAACGTAATCTAAATATCATTGAATACACGATTTACAATTTACAGAATATAATGCTATAATTTAAGTAAATACTTCCTGAGTATACAACTATGTGACAAGTCGCATGATGTTCCTGTTCTCACGATATCTAGAATCATCAACTCCAAAATTAATTAAATCATCAACAATGATTTACTGTACTCACATTCATAATCATTAGTTCTATGATAATGATCAATTGATCACCACAATAATTTACTGAAATAACTTATATTTCATTATCAATTTATCGCACAAATCTCATCATATTACATTATCCTCATATCACACCGCTCGCTCAAAAGCGATGGCACCATTACTGTAAGGCCTCTCTATCTTAAGTTAGGATTAAAGACATAAGAAAGGGCTAAACATACATCTAACAGAGTATAAAGTTCATGTAGATGCCTTGAGCTATTAGGATTACAGTGCCAAAAATAAAATTCCAAAAAGGATTAATTACATTCCCAGCCAAATGAATGTTAATCCTATAGCTTTACACTACTCCTAGAGTAGAGACTATACAAAAGAATCCTGCCATCCTATACCAATAGCACTCCTCACAAGCTCACCGCATCAACCCGGTCCTTAGCCCTCCAGGCCAAAATATGCCTACAGGAACAACCCCAAAACCATGAGCATATAATAACCATAACCATACCAACAAGATTATGATATAAAAAAGCATAACCGTAAATACAAATCACTTCCTGTAATTTATGCACTTAAAAGCTCCCTTTGGTTGTCCCTGTACCACAATCATAATCAACAGATTATAATGCCAATAATATATGTCATGACATGCACCAGTTCCATCAATACTAATAACCAATTTCCAAGTCTTATTATATCAGTGGCATAATACCCCTTGCGTTGACATGACAGCGTCATTAATACCCCTCGCTTCGACAATACCAGCGGCAAATAATATATCGCTATAATATGACAGCGGTGTGTTCTTCGCTTCTACATATTAGCGGCAAATATTCTCTCATCGCTACGGTATGACAGCGGCAAGTATTCTATCATCGCTACGCCATGAATGCGGCATGTATTCTTCATCACTGGAATATAACCTCGACTTACAATCACATGCACCAATGCATCCAATGTGTGTATGCAACCATAATGCATCAACCAATATGTGTATGCAACCATAATGCATAACCCAACAAATATATGCAACCATAATGCATAATCCAATATGTAAAATATATTTTACCGTCCGATGCCCGTACGTCTCACTACGTACCTTTGTTCCAAAATGTGGGCTGTCGTAGGACTTTATCTCCTAGGCTGTGTTGCCACCTGGGATGGTTCTACATAATTACACAATTCAATATTAGGAGCCAAATAATAGTCCGATATCAAAAATCCCACAAAAATATCCAATTCTGGCATCTCGCGATTGATCCCTATCGAGGCCCGATCGATCACGAGATCCAGCAGCCCGAAATGCCAAAATTTTGTACTCGGCGATCGATGGCCAAGTTTGGCGCGATCGATCGCGAGTCTCACCGATCGATCGTCCAAACTTGGCTATCGATCGCCAAAAGGTTCTGCTCGCTTCTGCTTGCGTGCGATCGATCGCCCGTTTTCGGCGATCGATTGCCGCGACCTGTAACCCAAAAAATCGCCATTTTTCTCCCTTTCTCCTTCCCCAATTCATATCAACTCAAATACCAACCAAACAATAACATCAAAACACCATAAACCTTCAATATAAAACCTGACTAACAACCAATATCCAACATTAAACCAAAAACACCACATTTCCAAAAATCAAAATCTTTTAAATCCCTAATACACAAACCATTTCAACACCAAACATATTAAACCATTTTACAAGGAATCCATACCACTTGAAGCTTCAATACAAGAAAGAAATCAAGCAACCAAGCTTCTCTTCCTCCTCCTCTTTTGATCAATAAAATGGGTTAGGGTTTGAGAGAGAGATGTTGGATAAAGAGTGATGGGAGAAGTGAGGATAAGGGGGTATGGGTAGTGGGTTAATAAAATTAAAATGGTACCCCATTAATTAGCATGATGTATAAAATATCCCTACATGATATTTTAAAAGCATTTTCCAAAAATGCACCAAAACTCAATTAAACATGCTTTACCAAAATAATTAGCCTAACCCACAAATAACCATGCGAAAAACCCAATTTCCCAACATGCAACACGTGCACCCTGAAATATACTACCAGGTCATGCCCACCGCATAACTATACATTTCACCACCAAAATAAATTTACACCATATTAATCACATAAACATAATTAATGGCTCAAAATCACATAATTATTTCAGGGATATCACAATTACCCATCGCACGTTCCATAGCGGCGGCATCATAATCAATAACCAGCTCACGCTCAATAACGACATCACAATATTTCATCATGCACCATAATTTCATATCATTATTCTATCGCAACTCATATCGTACAATAATATTTAGAATTCTAATATGAATTCTCAATCCATTAATCTTATCGTCTATCCAATTTCATAATGTTATGAATCATCATTCATAATTAACAATATGCATACCTGTTTGTACGTCACTACATACCTTAAAGTTGACACATTATTTAAAAGTCCTCGAGAATTAGAGGCTCGTACAGTATCTTGAAATAAACCAAGGTAAACCAAGAACCAAATCTTCCTTTGGGGAAAATAAGAAAAGGTCGAAGAAGAGGAGAGGACATGGGTTATGTTTTTGGGGGGTTTGAAAAGGGATTAGGGATAATGTAATCCCAATTGCCCTTTAGTCCCTAAACTTTGGTCCCCATTATGTTTAACCCAAAATCATTAAACAAGGTTCAATTTCAATAATCATCTCACTAATTCAAACTTATAATTATCTCAATTATTTCAATAATTCATCACAACCATAAATCAATTCAATAATTATGACTCAATTATAAAAATCCAACCACAAATTGAGCCAATGCAAGACGGTGTTCATTTCATGATCATCTTTTTATTATCGTTTTAAACAAATTTTATTAAAGTAAATAATCTTCAGTCATCACAATTCTCTCATACTAATAAAATTTCGTCCTCGAAATCTAAACAAATACACTGATCAGAAGTGCCAAAATAATTCACATACAACATGATTGACAAAGGTAATCGACATACCATCGAAATATCTCGCTGTACCACACATGGTCCACCGAACTGGAGTCCAAATAGGACGTTCCACGTATGAACCATTCTAACTTCCCTCTTTACAACATTTACAAAGGGAGTATTCAAATTCTATAAACAATAAATTGTTAGTGACGATCTACAATAGAATATCACAATTTATCATTCCAGATTTACATTCTCCATTCCCTCAATTTATTATTGATTCAAGAGAAGGAGTTCCATTACACTAATCTTACTAAGGGAAGATTACCACACCATGATAAGTGTCGTTTTTACACTTATTTAGATGCGATTTTCTAATGATTTTCGTGTTGGTTCTTGGATTATTTTACAGTTTTTGGTATATATTTCTATATTTCAGGAATCAATGTTGAAGTGAATAAAAGTAGAGGAAATGAGCCAAAAATGATGAAAAAGGACCGAACCGAGCGAACGCGTCAAAGCCGAGAAAGGAAGAAAATAACAGAAGAAAATAAAAAAGTATATAAATCAAGCTCGATTGATCGAGACTTAATCTCGATCCATCGGCTTGGGCAGAAAATTGGCGATCGATCGAGCTGTCTGCTCGATCGATCGGGCGGAAGAGTTTGCTGAAAAATAAATTCCTTATAGAGTATGTGTCCAACAAGGGAAGTCCATGATTCCTATCCCTCTATATTTATACACGAAAATCACAACCATAATCAGACTTTACAACCTAGGAATAGCATCCACTCCTCCATACTACATATAACCTTCATCCACCATCACCTCTTCATCCTAGGAATTGGAACAATCCAACAAGAGAATCGAGGAGCACGATCGAGAAAGAAGCGAGGAAGGATCGATAATCAACGAATAAGTCGACTTGGGAGTTTTCTTTTACTTTTCTATTATTGTTTTAAATGAATAATTGGATTTGTTGTGTTTTTGATGATTGGGAAATATCAATGACATAGTTTTTCCTATTGATTTTGAGATTGAATTCATATATCTTCTATGTGCATGTTTTGTTGTTCTTCATGCTTTTGAAGGATTGATCCCCTTTGAATGATATTTTATTATAATTGAGATCGAGAGATAAAATTATAATACGATATAATAATTCATGCCGTGTGTTAAAGATTAGATCGAGAGATAAAATCACATACGAGTGGTAGCTTTGGGTTGTTTAATCTAAAGTTAGTGGTTTTCATTAAGCGCATTCAATATCAAATTGTTAATTAAGTGAATGTGGGGTCTTCCCACCTTAACAGTGTTAGGATAATAAAATTTGAACTAAACATGCATTTTGTAACGTTTTAGGGTTCCGGTTGTTACGTGAGCTAATAGGATTACAGGCCAAAATAAAAACTTCGTAACTTAATAGATACATTCATAAACAAGAATGCTAACGTTTTAGATTTATACTACTCCTAGAGTAGATACTAAACATAAACAGAATCCTATGCATCTTGTATCCTTGTAGCTCACTGCTTCAACCCGACCCTTAGCCCCTTCAGTCCAAAAGCGTACCTACAGGGACAACGCATCGTGAGCATACAAGTGTT
Source organism: Haberlea rhodopensis (assembly GCA_907163345.1). Taxonomy (NCBI): domain Eukaryota; kingdom Viridiplantae; phylum Streptophyta; class Magnoliopsida; order Lamiales; family Gesneriaceae; genus Haberlea; species Haberlea rhodopensis. Next base: position 238,105 of record CAJQUN010000016.1, read on the forward strand.
TACTTAACATCATATTAAAAGGCATAACAGTAAATGCATAACATCTTAGTTAAGTAAAATTTGTTGGTCGTTCTTTAACTTCTTTTTGTTGTCTCTGATTCTTATTCATGTATAAGGGCATCTTACCCCATTGTATGTCATCTTACCATAACATAAACATCGTGTGGCATCTTACCACATGGGCATCTTACCCAATCGTATGGCATCTTACCATATCATAAGCATCGTGTGGCATCTTACCACATGTGCATCTTACCCAATCATATGTCATCTTACCATATCATATACATCGTGTGACATCTTACCACATGGGCATCTTACCCAATCGTATGGCATCTTACCATATCATAAGCATCGTGTGGCATCTTACCACATGGGCATCTTACCCAATCGTATGGCATCTTACCATATCATAAGCATCGTAACATCATTTAAACCATCATAACATATAAACATCATTTCATGTAAACGTCATCATTTCATAGTACATACTTATGCGATAAATGCATAGTCATAATGTAGAGGCGTGTTTTACCGTCCGATGCCCGTACGTTTCTTACTTACCTTTTTAAAAGGAGGAGAAGTAGATAACTCTATCTCCTTGATTGCGCTGGTACCTGGGATGGTTCTACAAAACCACATAATACCATATTAGATGCCTCAATAAAAGCTCATACCATAAACTTAACAAAATAAATCATCATCATATTTTTCAACATTCTACCTCTCTCGATCGATCGGCCCCAAGGTCTCGATCGATCGAGAAAATATGCATAAACAGTGCTCAAACACCCTGCCTCGATCGATCGATCGAAATATTTTACCGATCGATCGAGGAGCTTCATCGATCGATCGAAAATTCCTTTCGATCGATCGGCCCCTGAATTTTGAACCATGCTTTAAATCCTCTGCCTCGCTCGATCGATCGGGACAAGAATCTCGATCGATCGAGCACTCTGAAAATCGGGACTTCCCCAGATTTTCGAGCACCTCATTTCCTACCATCATTTCTACTTCATAAAGCGTAAAACATGCTTGAACAAAAATGTTATAAGATTCATAAAACTACCATGCGTGTGTTCAAATCAAAGGTTTAACAAAACCTAAGCTAACATGCATCATAACATCATCAAAATCTTCAACCTCATCCAAAAATTTAGGAAAACAGGGCATGCCAGTTCTGCCCAGATTTTCGAGCACTTATTTTCATAACAAGAAAACCAACACATAGCATATGTAACATGCTCGAACAAACATGCTAGGAACTTTATAATACTTCCATGTAAACATTCATACCAAGGTTCGTTCAAACCTACACTAGCATGCATAAAAATCATCCCACCAAAACCCAAACTCGAACAAAACCCATAAAAACAGAGTACTAAAACTTTACCCCTCTTCTTGCTTCTCTTTTTGGAAAAGTTTTGCACACCAAAACACAAGCTTTTCCTTCTCCTATCTGCAGCTCTTTAGGGACGAGAATGGAGGAGAGAAGGAGGAGAAGGAGATGGAGGAGTAATGAGTGAAGGCATGGGTTGGGCAAGTGGGAGAGGTATGGGTTGCCAAGTGGGGAAGGGGAGGTGGCCGAGTAGGGGTGGTGGTGAGGGTTGGGGTGGTCATGTGGTGTTTAATTGTGCCCTAGTATTTAGCATGATGCATTAAAAATATCCTAACTCGATATTTTTCATCTTTATTTAATTAATACATCCTTTAAAACACTCAACATGCCTCCCACATCATATCATCATTACATAATTATAACCCCTAATTTAAAAGTACCACAACTCCCTTAAACACATCGTAAATCATCATCATAGCACATAATTACATGACATTTCGGGGGTATTACAGTGAACAAGAGTTACTAGTTGCAATTTGATGTTAGATTTAATATAGCTCGAGAGAGTATATTGAATAAATTCGAAAACCCGTCACCTTAGAGATGTATGGAGAAGAGAATTGTAAGAGTTGGGTTAAGTGAATAATTGTCTTGATAATTTTTTCTTGTGGATTTTTCTCGTGATCGTCGATTGTTTTGGTTGGATTAAAGTAGTTTAATTTAGTTATTAGTTAGTTTATTAATTAATTATCGTAGGTTAAATATAGTTTAAAGAAGTCTTATTTGGTAATTGCATGTTAGTCCATGTGGGTTCGACAATCCGTATTCTTCCTATCTATACTAAGACTTGACACCGTGCACTTGCGGTATAATCGCTACACTGGAAAAATAATTGTTTAAAATAAAAGCGATCAAGTTTTTGTCGCCTTTGCCGGGGATTAAATTTAGTAATATCATACTAGGTTCTTTTACTATAATTTAACCATTTTTGTTTACTTCTTTCGAATATATATATATATATATATATATATATATATATATAAATAAATTTATTTTGTTTTTGTTTTGTTTGTCTTGTGAGGTACTTGGAGATGCTACATCAACAAGCCTTTACTGCCCAACAATATTCAGAGCCGTTTTATGCAGCATGGGGGAGATTCAATGAATTGGCCAACACATTCCGGTATCACAACTTTTCGAACTATACTCTCCTGCAATATTTCTTCAAAGGGTTGGATGCACAGACACGAGAATGGGTATTCAGCAGAGCATTAGTGACTGGGAGTCCCCTGGTTGATAGAGATGAGAACAGTGTGTTAGGATCGGGGTATTATTTAGAAGGGGGGTTGAATAAACACTAGATTCAACTTAGATTTTACTCGGGTTGCTGCAGACTATTAAGTACTGCAGTAGCTTCTCAATATATTGCAAGTCAGCAGACACTGATTATAGTGCGGAAGACGTCTGCTGGACTTGTGAGTAATAATAACTGAATGGTAAATTGCAGTAAGTAAATGACACAAGTATTGTTTCTGGAAGTTCGAAGCACAACTCTTCTAAGTCTCCCCTTCTTCCTTTGTAGGAAGGTTACACCATAAGACTTTGGTTTACACTTTACAGTATACAACCGTCTTAGGCACTCACACAGCTTGGCCTAAACTCCTAGCAATCACAAATTCCTAATTTGTTTACAATGAATTCTATGATACTCACAAAAGATATAAACTGTTTAGCTTCGAGTGTTCTTTGAGTAGCAGACTCAGTTACAGTTAATCTGTCAAGATTACAGTAGTAGTTCTTTTCTATTCTTGCTGAACCTTCAGAGAATATCAATGAGATGATTTGCTTTTGACGTTGATGTTTTTCTTTTTGTTTGATCAGATGGTTTAGCTAACCTCTTCGTTCTTCACTTGGACGTATTTATAGACTCAGTGGTCTAACGACAACTTTTCTGTATTAGGAAGAGATCAACTTTCCAAATTCTGATTGTCTTCTTTCCTATTTTGTTAAGCAACGGCTCTTTTATTCTGACGCTAATGGTGGCAGAGATATAGCAAGGTGCGGCGCTCTGTTGTACCTTTGTCAGAATAGGTTGTACTTGTTTTGTCTTGTTGCTTTGTGCTCTTACTGGATAGTTCGAAGTCTGCTGACTTTCTTCTTTCAAATGATCGTCATTCTTAGTAGATGTCTTTGTTCAGTAGATGACTATCTGGTAGATGTTTGTCCAGTAGATGTCCATCCGGTAGATGTCTGTCCAGTAGATGTCCATACGGTAGATGTATATCCAGTAGGTGTCTGTTATCCGGTAGATGTCTATCCGTAGATGTCCATCCGGTAGATGTCTATCCAGTAGATGTCCATCCGGTAGATGCCTATATCCAGTAGGTGTCTGTTACCCGGTAGATACTCATATCCAGTAGATGTCTGTCATCCGGTAGATACTCATATCCAGTAGTGTCTGTCATCTGGTAGATACTCATATCCAGTAGGTAGATGTTTGTCACCATCAAAACTTAGAAATGTTTTCCCAACACATTGTGTTGCACCTGTTCAATGATATGACGGACTTCAATTATCTCTGGCATTGTGATCCTTCACTACAAGTTTGGAGTCACCGATACCCACCGGAGCCTCACTACCCTAATGATACACCCCAACCATTTGAACATCACGAAGAGAGGAGAGATAGTTCTGCAGACGTCACGACTAAGTTAGAGGATACCTTAATAAGATTCATTGCATCAACTGAGAATAGTTTGGAGTGCCAAACAAACTCTATGTGTCACCTGGAGCAGCAAATAGCGGTCCTTATGGAAACAATTTCAACTAGCTGCCAGGAGGAAGAGACGAGAGCTACAAATCAAGAGGCGACGAATCAAGTTTGGTTATATGACAACGATCATTCAACCAACCAAGTTTGGTGGAGTGATCCTACTCATGTGGAAAAGTCAAGGGAACTTGAGCCTCTTCAAGAGATTGATCCTACGTTAGAGATGTTATCCGAGGAGTTCCCATGTGAAGATGAGTCGAGTGTGATGTTGGAGAAGGAAGAGACTTTTGAAGATTCCAATTTCAGCCCATCGATGGCGACTTGTTCTATGCCATATGTGGATTCATTCTTTCCATCGATGCCAACATCACCAAAATATGTCCTCCAAGATATGAAGTCAAGTCAAGAATCATTCTCCCATGCCTACCAATTCAAGAGTGTTATTGGAGCAACGAGCTTACACTGTTCAAATCATGCCAATCTTGAGGGCATACTGAAAGAAGACCCATTAGTGGTATCATACGATAGTTACTATGGGCGGCAACCGCTCTTTGATGGTTGCTTCTGATGGTCAAGCCGTGACTAGAAATCAGCTCTTCTTGGGAGGCAACCCAAGCATATCATTTTGCTATTTAGTTTTATTTTATTTTCAGTTTTTGAATTTAGTTTGTTTATCTCTCGAGTCGACGATTTTACCATTTGCATTCTTGTCTTGCTAGGCACTCAGTTGGAGCGATGAACCCCTACAACAGTGGAGCTTTCAAAAGCCGATCTTCCTCAACCCTCATGCAATCGTCTTGATCAGGGAGTTTACTTTTTCCCTTTTGATTCTTTTAAACATTGAGGACAATGTTTGTTTTAAGTTTGGGGGAGTGGCTTGCATGTTTTACTCGTTTTATCCACATGTTGTGTGCTTAATTGACACTTGAATCATCCTATTATTATGAGCTAAATTTTTTTTGTATGAGTTCAAACTTGAGAAAAAGAATGAATTATAGTAGTGACTATTCAATGAGGATTTTGATCTCACTATGCATTTGGACTTGAATTTTAATGATTGTTAGACTTGTACATGAATATCCTTTGTTGAGTTAGCATGTCAAGAATGAGGAATATATTGAGTACATTGAGTCATGATCTTGTGGATTGCATTTGAATTGTGATAATTGTTGTGAACTTGGTGATTTGTCTTGAGCATTTTAGAGTTATCCTAGAACCTATTTGATGATGACACTTTGAGGCAAAATTTTATAGTTACAAAATTGACTTGGAAATGATTTAGGCGATCTTTGAGACGTTTGAGCCTTTCAAGCTTACCATGATTTATATTAATCCCTAGTGTCCCATTTTGAGCTTTATTGAAAAAAAGAATGGTTTATGCATTGCATATTATTAAGATCCCATTCAACATTTATTGTTCAAACTCATTATACCTACCCTTATATGATCCTAAACGAAAAAAAAATATCCTTACCCTGAGGGAGTATAATGAATATCATTAGATGCACTTGAATTGTTATATCTCGATGAGCGTATTGAAAAAGATTGATGAATGATGATAAAAGGAAAAAAAGAAAAGAAAAGAGAAAAAAGCCTTGAGAAAAAAATGAATGAGACCCAAAGTGGCCAAGGCTAGAAAGAAAAAAAGAGAAGAGGAGCTCGAAAATATGTGCTAAAAAGTGAATTTTATAAGTTATACTCTCTTCGTTGCGCTTATCCTATCTTTTCTTTGAAGCTGACACCAAAGGCCAAACACTACAAGCTTATAAAGACCTTTTGATCCTAGTCTAGGAAGTAACTATCATTAGTGGAGAAGTTGTTTGAAAATGGGCCTATGGGATGCTTGATGATAATCTCGACTTTGAGTTGATTAACATGATTTGATCTTGAATATGTGCATGAAACTTGAGATTGAAATTAGCACACGCACACGTTTCGATTTTGAGATGTGTTGCTTGACTTAGGTGAAAACATGGTTTGTTAACTTTTGTATATGTGTATGAGATTTCTGAGAATAATGCAAGTCATGAAATAATATGTTTCAAGTATCGAGAATTCAACTCTACCTTATGATTTTAATTCTTAATCGAGGACGATTAATTGATAAGTTTGGGGAGTTGATAAGTGTCGTTTTTACACTTATTTAGATGCGATTTTCTAATGGTTTATGTGTTGATTCTTGGATTATTTTACGGTTTTTGGTATATATTTCTATATTTCAGGAATCAATGTTGAAGTGAATAAAAGTAGAGGAAATGAGCCAAAAATGATGAAAAATAACCGAACCGAGCGAACACGTCAAAGCCGGGAAAGGAAGAAAATAACAAAAGAAAATAAAAAAAAATATAAATCAAGGTCGATCGATCGAGACTTAATCTCGATCAATCGGCTTGGGCAGAAAATTGGCGTTTGTGTCCAACAAGGGAGTCCATGATTCCTATCCCTCTATATTTATACACGAAAATCACAACCATAATCAGACTTTACAACCTAGGAATAGCCTCCACTCCTCCATACTCCATATCACCTTCATCCACCATCACCTCTTCATCCTAGGAATTGGAACAAGCCAACAAGAGAATCGAGGAGCACGATCGAGAAAGAAGCGAGGAAGGATAAGGAATCAACGAAGAAGTCGACTTGGGAGTTTTCTTTTACTTTTCTATTATTGTTTTAAATGAATAATTGGATTTTTTTATGTTTTTTATGATTGAGAAATATCAATGACATAGTTTTTCCTATTGATTTTGAGATTGAATTCATATATCTTCTATGTCCATGTTTTGTTGTTCTTCATGCTTTTGAAGGATTGATCCCCTTTGAATGATATTTTATTGTAATTGAGATCGAGAGATAAAATTATAATACGATATAATAATTCATGCCGTGTGTTAAAGATTGGTCGAGAGATAAAATCACATACGAGTGGTAGCTTTGGGTTGTTTAATCTAAAGTTAGTGGTTTTCATTAAGCGCATTCAATATCAAATTGTTAATTAAGTGAACGAGAGTTACTAGTTACAATTTGATGTTAGATTTAATATAGCTCGAGAGAGTATATTGAATAAATTCGGAAAACCCGTCACCTTAGAGATGTATGGAGAAGAGAATTGTAAGAGTTGGGTTAGGTGAATAATTGTCTTGATAATTCTTTCTTGTGGATTTTTCTCGTGATCGTTGATTGGTTTGGTTGGATTAAAGTAGTTTAATTTAGTTATTAGTTAGTTTATTAATTAATTATCATAGGCTAAATATAGTTTAAAGAAGTCTTATTTGGTAATTGCTTGTTAGTCCCTGTGGGCTCGACAATCCGTATTCTTCCTATCTATACTAAAACTTGACACCGTACACTTGTGGTATATCGCTACACTGGAAAAATAATTGTTTAAAATAAAAGCGATCACACCACTCATGCAATTTCCCGAGAAAAGCATTCAGATCTTCGTTCGGTAATCACCATTACCAACAAACAGTATATAATCCGACTAAGTAGATTTAAAATCTAACACATTTGTACACAAGTAACATACTTTGTGTATCAATTCATCTCTCCTAACATTGCCATAATTATAACTTCAACACATTCTAACTCATCAGTCAAGGATATACATATACATGTATCTTTGCAATCAATCATTTTCAGTTTACTATAATATAACCTTTTATTCCACCATTCTTTTCCACTTCATATTCATCAATACATTGTATAAATATTCAGTGTCAGACGAAATATGCATTCATCTTATGCAATATCACATGTCCTCAACATATTATTAGCATAATATAGAACAAATCTATGTTCAATTCACATTGCTAATTCCTATACTCATTTACCAACAGGCCATTATTATCAATCATTTTCGAGTCTTACTCGTCTATGAGTATACATACATATCATTTCAGTTGTTGTTTCGTTTTAAACACTTCATTTATCATGCATACATTGTTATCTCATCAATACTTATTATACTGACATCATTGATCTCATTATCAACTCTAATATCCATTTAGTTCATATCAACATTTTCTTAAGAGTTCTATATCATGTACACCAGTAATGTACTTGGTGTATCAATTACACCTGTTAACTATCATCACACAATTCCATTATTATTCCCCACAGATTCACTTTATGCAGGAATCAACAATGTTCCATAATGCAATTGCCTCATACAAAGTATTGGACTATCATAATCTACAATGTCATCTTTACATATATCTCATATTCTTCGTTCCTCGATATCAACTGTATAAAACTGCAGCAATATTAACATCGTATGCATAAATTTCGTACCTGTGTAGATGCAATTATCAACAATCTACATCAGCATCATGACATTGTGTCCGTCACAGTACTCACATGCTCTAAAGCATCAGTCTTTCCACATCTTATCAACCAGCTATCATCTGGTGTAACATAAGTACTAGGAACAAAATAATTAGTACTTCCCATTAGCACATATCATAATCATGTACCATGTCATTTATGCGTTATTGATATCCATAACATTACCATCATTAACATGATTATCCCTGCTTCAAAAGGTTCATGTATTCCTACACATATCATACTACAACATGCGATCACATAGCTGTATGATGAAATTCAACACAATAATCAATTTTACATCTGAAAGACGTAACTTATAACTTTTTTCAATCATTATCTCATGAATGGACAATACATTGCAATGTGGTAAGTACTCATGAGTTCTTAGATCTCCGTCTCATCTCATATCATCATCTAACTGATATTTAAAGCCAAGTAATTACTAGAACATCCATTAGTAACCACTATATGCATATGTCATCATTTACATGTCTTGCAGTTTCTAAAACAATCTAAAAAATGATCAATCATTTAATCGTGAATGTTCATATATCCTATATATTTTCATAATGACATTATTATATTGTCTGCCACATTGTGTCTAACTCATCAATCATTACATGATTATTTCTCGTCACTGTTATTACGCATCAGGTAACATCATAAGCTCACACTCATCCGTGATATTCACGATAGTTCCCCGTTAGCCCGTGACATTCACAGTGATCGCATGTCCACACATGAAATTCATAGTGATGCCACGTCATCTCGTGACGTCCCGTGTCATCCCATGACATACTCATTCATCTCATGCCCCACGATTATGTACAACTCAATACATATGTGATTAATCAGTTAATCCTACAATATACCAATTTAGCATGCTTTCAAAGAAACAAATATCATTAGACAAGAATTGTCACTATTCAATCATTATCTCATCAATGAATACCATCCAGTGGTATTACCACAGTGGTTATACTCCACCATGTATCGTTACTGCAATAATAGTAATGAACAACAATAATATGTTTCATTTTAACCTCTTACAACTATTTCATCTGCATAATTGACTCTCATAAATCAATATAACTCAACTGAGATAATGCAAATCAACTTATATTCACATGTCAAACCAAATGAAATGGTTTACCTCAGCTCCTCGTTTCTCTGGAACATTCAAATATCCTCTTGAGCCTACATCTCAAGTACCTAAGGAACAACAATGTGAATATTTATAGCACGAAGTTCACTGCCATCTGCAATCAACACATGATCAATATACATCGCTAACATAATAGCGGCTCATCAATATTTATTACTAACATGATAGCAGTATATGAATACTCATCGCCCCACGACGGCAAGTACATAATACCCCTTGTTTCATGTAGCATCGGCATAATACCCCTAGCTTCATGTAACAACGACAAGTGTTCATCCAACGACATAATATTGCTATCACCAACTCAAATCAATAATATAGTATTACTTATGTTACCGGCCTCTTGCACTCCACAAACACTACCACGTCGAGTGCATATGTTCATTGGCATCACCAATTATTCTCACTATCACGTTCCTCATATACCACACGCTCCTGCAATCACAATGGTTAGCAATAACACCAATTTCCATCACTTCAAATCATACTATGCACATACGCGTATAAGTGCCATGTCACACAGATACAAAACCACATTCAAGCGTAAATTATGTTCTATTCATGTCTATTACACATCCCTAGGGCCTTAGACAGCACAAAGAGCAAATCACAGCTCTGATACCACTAATATAAGGATACAACTCCTAATCTCGTGATTAGTGCATTTAACATCATTCATGCATACACTTTTAACATTAAGGAATTCTCATTTACATGCTTTGTAATTATGGCATGACTTCTATAAAATTTATCAGTTATTCGCCATAACCAATTCCCAACACAATTCAATTCACATAGATTTACACCATATAAGCACTAACATGTTCTCAATTAAATTCCATGCCACATTCAAATGAAAAGAGAAATCTCAAATATTTGTACAAATCATATAACATGCCAAAATGCTCACAGACAAGCATTGAACAAAAAATTAAATATCTATTTGTATAACATGCATTATTCTATACCAACACTGGTATCTCGCTCCCAAGAGCATCCTCATCCACCAGTTCGGACTCCTTTCCCCAATCCATGCCGTACATGTTCAACCTGTTTCAACAGAAACAACCCCTATATGGGTGAGCACACCAAAAATATAATCTCAATATAATTGAATACACATTTACAGTTTACAGAATATAATGCTGTAATTTAAGTAAATACTCCCTGAGTATACCACAACTGTGTGACAAGTTACATGTTGTTCCTTATTCTCACCTAGAATCATAAACTCCAAAATCAATTAAATCATCAACAATGATTTACTGTACTAGCATTCATAATCGTTAGTTCTATGATAATGAGCAAGTGATCACCACGATAATTTACTGAAATCACTTATATTTCAAGTATCAATTTATCGCACAAATCTCATCATATTACATTCTCCTCATATCACATCGCTCGCTCAATAGCGGCGGCACCATTACCCATTGCGCGCTCCATAGCGACGTCATCATAATCCATAACCAGATCACGCTCAATAACGACATCACAATAGTTCATCATGCACCATAATTTCATATCATAATTCTATCGCAACTCATCTCGTACAATAATATTAGAATTCTAACATGAATTCTCAATCCATTAATCTTATCGCCTATCCAATTTCCATAATGTTATGAATCATAATTCATAATTAAAAATACGCATACCTGCTCGTACGTCACTATGTACCTTAAAGTTGACACATTATTTAAACGTCCTCGAAAATTAGAGGCTCGTACAGTATCTTGAAATAAACCAAGGTAAACCAAGAACCAAATCTTCCTTTGGGGAAAATAAGAAAGGGGCGAAGAAGAGGAGGGGACATGGGTTGTGTTTTTGGGGGGATTGAAAAGGGATTGGGGATAATATAATCCGCATTTGCCATTTAGTCCCTAACTTTGGTCCCCATTATGTTTAACCCAAAATCACTAATTAAACAAGGTTCAATTTCAGTAATCATCTCACTAATTCAAACTCATAATTATCTCAATTATTTCAACAATTCATCACAACCATCAATCAATTCAATAATTATGACTCAATTATAAAAATCCTATCACACTTGATTTATTGCAAAAATTGAGCCAATGCAAGACAATGCTCATTCATGATTATATTTTCATTATCGTTTTAAACCCCATTTAATTAAAGTAATTAATCTTTAGTCATCACAAGAATGTTGCTCTCAAATACTCTCAAGAAGTCTTCACAACCCGAAACATCAGAAAATGAGATAAACGAAGTGTTGAATATGACATTGCCCACAGTAACTAGCAGTATGAATCAGCTCTTACTTATACCATATACACAGAAAGAGGTAACTAGTGCTCTCTAGTCCTGATGGTATGTCTGAAATATTTTATCAAAAAAATTGGCATATTATGCACCGAGAAGTATTAATAGCGTTCTGGGGTTTTTGAACAAGGATATTTTCCTTGATAAGCTAAATTATACCCACATCGTTCTTATTCCTAAATGTTATTCCCCAGAAACTATTCCACAACGTCGACCAATCAGTCTTACTAATGTCTGATCGTGATTATTTTAAACAATAATTTTCTAGTGTGGTGCGATTATATACCACAAGTACACGGTGTCAAGTTTTAGTATAATGATATGAAATAGGGATGTTGTACTAATATGGACTAGTAATAATTACCAGATTCAATTAGCTTAACTATATTTTAACCTACGATTTTTTTATAACAGATTTACTAAGTAACCCAAATTCAGGAATTAACCACACCACAAAGAGATAATAAAGTAAACAATAGAGATAAATATCGAGACTTCGGTTCACTTGAGTAACCACCCACAATTCATCTACTAATTCTAATTAAAATTAATGCATCTAAGGTGACAAGTTTTTCGGTTATATCTAATACACTCCCTCGAGCTATATTAAACCTAACACCAATTTGCAGTACGTAATTCTCGTTCACTTATTTAACACATCAATATAGCATACGCTCTATGAAAACCCTTAGCTTTCGATTACTAAATATCTATAGCTATCACACATTTATTTGACGCCATCTCTCAATCTCGGTCTGAAATCCACGGTTTGTGTTATTTGTTCCGTATTACAATCTTATCTCTCGATATCAATTGCAAACTAATATCATTCAAAGGGTAGCTAATCCTTGAAATCATTAAAATCATAACACAGACACAAAGAAAGCAAAAGCTCAATCAAAAACTAGAATTAAAAATGTGGGTTCATACAAAAGATCCCCTAAGCTCGATAAACGACTTAGCCTAGAATAATAAAGCAAGAACAATGTTTTATCATATTAAAAACACAAAAACTTGAAACACAAAAATTAAACCAAAAATAAGTTTAGAAATACAGAAAATCGCTAGGCTTTGACTCTTGCATTGATCCGATATTCTGTCTTTAGATGTGTTGCTTTGAATCTCCCTTGTATGTGGTGGCTTCCCCCAAGTTTAGGGTAAAATATGATGTTAAAGTCCTTTCTTTGTTACAAAAACTCCCTTTTATAGTGAGAAATCCGAGCATCAAGATCTGGTATCCAAAATAGCAAATCTCTTAAAAAATGTAATTTTTCTCGTGCAGGACTCTTTAGAGATAGATCGCTTCTTTATAGCGATCGATTTCTTTGACTTTATCTCTGTGGATATCGATCTCTGTCTGAGTGGCGATCGATTGCCAAAACCTTCTGCCCCGATGCGATCGATTTCTTTCTTTTCAGCGATCGATCTTCCCGTATAAAATTTCTCACACTTCCCTGCCTTGCAACGATCGATTTCTTCTTCTTAGAGATGGATCGCCCACTGAAAAATTTCCCAACTTGAACTCTCTTCACCTTCTTTCCAACGTCTCGGCTTGTTTTGTTCTATTCCCGCCTTTCAGTCCATAAAATGGGATTTTTCAAGTATTCTTTACATTTTCACTGGATTCCTGGAATTATATAAAAATACAACTATAAAGTCAAATCTTCCAAAAATCAATATAAAAATGGCAGGAGACATATGCAATTATAAGTGCAAAAATGAAACTTATCAATGTCATATACAAAATCTCATCAAAAGCCATACCAATCGGTTAAAACAAATTATGAGCCATGTTATTACTGAAATTCAATCTGCTTTTGTCTCAGGTCGTTTAATTTCGGATAACATCCTTGTTGCTTTTGAGATTAATCATTATTTGAAAAAGAAATCTTCTGGAAAAAAGGGACAAATGGCAATTAAGTTGGATAAAAGTAAAGCTTATGATAAAGTTGAATGGATCTTTCTGGAAAGAGTTATGGTTTGCTTGGGTTTTGATAACAAATTTGTTGAACTTATTATGAAGTGTATCAATACTGTGTCATACTCTTTAAAACTGATGACGACCAATTTGGTTTTTTCCACCCAAGTAGAGGCATCCGACAGGGTGACCCTTGTCACCGTTTTTGTTCTTATTCATATTAGAAGCTCTCACTTCTATGATAAAAAAGGCGGAGCAAGATGGTGCGATTAAAAGAGTGGCAATTTGTAGGGAGCACCAGTTATTTCACATTTGCTTTTTGCAGATGATACAATGATACGGGAGGGCAAGTGGTCAGGAAATAAATTTGCGAACATCAGTTGTGGTTTTTAGCAAAAATATACCGACGGGGAATAGAGAAAGTATTGGTGCAATTTTGAGTATCAAAGAAGCAGACAAATATGACAAATATCTTGGTTTGCCATCGGTGGTTGGAAAATCTAAAGCTAAAGTTTTCGGAGGAATTCGAGATAGGGTGTGGACAAGAGCCCAAGATGCAGAAAAGATGATGTCAAAAGCAGGTAAGGAAGTTATCATCAAATCACTCCTTCAAGCTATTCCAACTTACATGATGTGATGCTTCATTCTACCGGGCTATATTTTACATGGGAGCTAATAATTTACACTGGTTTAAATGGGATGATATGTTTGATAGTAAAGATTTTAGAGGGATGGGATTTCGAGATTTGAAATCTTTTAATCTTGCAATGGGGGCAAAACAAACTTGGAGAATCCATTCAAATCCAGCAAGTATTAGTAGATTATTCAAAGCCAAATACTTCCCTAATAATGAGTTTTTGAAAGCTGCCTCTGTACCATCAGCTTCTAGTACTAGGAAGAGTTGATGAAAGCAAAACATGTCTTAGTAGCAGGAATGCGATGGAGAATAGGCAATGGAACAGAAGTTCATATCTGGAGGGACAATTGGTTACCACACTCTCACTCTTTCATAATTTTCTCTCCCAGAACAGAGCTGGAGGATAACGCAACAGTTCATGAATTATTCTGTCCAAATACTCAACAATGGAACGAGGAACTTGTCAAGCGAATATTCTGAAGAAGAAGTGCAGCTCATACTATCTAATACCTTTGGATGTCATAATTACCCAGATAAAATGATCTGTCATTTTACAAGGGATGGAGTGTTCAAGGTTAACATCGCATATCATCTTGCTAGACGCTTGAGAATAAACCTGAATCAAAACAATGGATCTACTTCTACAGCAGGGGATAAAATAAGATGGAAGTTCATATGGAGCAAAAATTCCAAATAATTGCAAAATTTTCTTTTGGAGGGCATCTTGTGGAATACTTCCGACTTTTCAAGTTCTGGCCCAGAGACATATTGTGGATGTGAAGTTTTGTGATATCTGCCTAGCAAAAGAAGAATCAGTTTTACATATTGTAAAGGATTGTCAATTTGCTAGGCTTTGTTATGCTTGTACACATATTCCAAACCGATATATTTCACCTCCATTCTCAGACCTGAGGTATTGGCTTTGCCATTTGCATGAAATCTAACCACGGACCACATGGACTTACACTAATTATATGTTGGACACTTTGGAATCAAAGAAACAGAAGATTGTAAGGCGAATGCAAGTTTGATGCGAAAGGATGTATGGATTTCGCAAGATTATTTGAGGCAATTCAAGTCTGCCATACATATTCATATTTTACACCCAACACTTACTACTCCAACATGTTGGCAGAAACCTCCACTAGGTAGTATCAAAATTAATTGTGATGCAACGATCTTTCAATCAGGGAAATCAACAGGTTTTGGGATCATTGCTAGAGACCATAATGGACGATGTGTAGCTTGGATCAGCAAACATTTCCCTTCCCACGCAAATGCAGAACTTGTCAAAGCATTAGCAATAAGGGGGGCAATTGAATTGCATACCAGTATGGATGGACTGGAATAATTATGGAAAGTGTCTGCAAAATCGTGATACAGGCACTGAATTCACATTCTGAAAATCTGTTACACATTGGCCATATAATATTTGATATTCATAGACTTATGCTGGAGTTTTTTCCATGGCAAAAGCACAGGTGATTCGAAAAAGCGGAAATGAAGCGGCACATGATCTAGCAAAAAATGCATTAGAATCGACATTTGGAACATCAGATTATCCGGACTTTATTCGTACTATTGTATATGATGAAGTTTTGTATTAATGAATGAATTTATCGTGTTTCTCTCAAGAAAAAAAGAAGAGTCGTATAAATATATATTGGCACTGAAGGAAGCAACAAAGGAAAATCGTGCAGATTGATTTCAAAGTAAATCAATCGTATACCTATATTATATGTTCTTGTCCTATCGGTATTCGATCAATAATTATAATATATTATTTTAAATTCTTAAGTTCTAACAAGATTGTGCACTAAATTTTTAACAAAATGAGGTGTACTTAATTTTACAAGTTGGTGCATTTAATTTTAACAATTAAACTATATTGGTATGTTGGTGCATGCAATTAAAATATAGTGGTGCATTAAATTTCAATATAAATAACCATAATGCATCTAAAATAAATCTGACCTAATATTTTTTGTGTTTTTGTTTTGTTTCAGGAATAGTAGTGGATGTGGCAATTTCTGCTATATCGATGTTGATTGAAAAGGTCAAGTTTGATATTATGATGACGAATGTGAACTCACCCGACCTCCATTGATTTAAGCTTCTGCAACATGCTGTTAATTTATTTCTTATTTTAAAATAATCATATTAATATAATTTCTGTGATTTAAATATGTCATTATTTCTAATTTTAAATTGTTTTAAACTTATAAATTTTAACAAGATGGATGTGGGCATCGTAGCTGATGTATAAGACATGCATGAATTAACGCAATGTCGTGCAGGGAATTTGATGTGAGAATTTAAAAGGTTAAAATAATTTAGAACACATGAATTTAGCCAACAGTATTATTGTTTTCATCAAGATACATTATTCTCCAGCATTGATGTTGGCGTCGGGGACAAAAATATAATTTTAATTCCTGTTGAAAGTCAAGAAGTCTTAATTAATCATATAATTTCTGAGGAAGGGTATTGGTGGAATTAACGGAATGCCGTGCAAGGAATTTGATGTGAGATTTAAAATAAGTTTGAAGCATGGAAGGCATTTTAGGGGTATTTAAGGCAAGTAAAAATACTTCTTATATTAGGGTTTAAGAAAATGGATTTATATGAATAATGTTTTTTGGAATGTGGATATAGTTGTAAGATAACTTTATACTGGATTTAGTTGCAAAATGTTTTGGAATGTTGCATTTGTTTGCAATTTTCTCATAAAATTTTGAAGTTGAAACTCCCAATTTAAAGTAGAAACTATTTTAATTTAATATTGTTAAATAAAACAAAAATTAAGTTTTTTTAACAAAACTAACGTGATATGCATTTGAGGAATGTGTTTTTAAAAACGCAATCCCCAAATGCATTTTTTTTAATAATATTTTAAAAAAAAAAAAGATATATGCATAATAGGACTGCGTTTTTAGGCCATCAAATTCAGTGCAGTTCCTCCAATCAAATTTAAAAACATAACAATTAAATTATAATTAAAAAAGGAAGAAACACGTTTCTTGAATGCGTTTCTTAAGTTGAAACTGGCAGTACCTTTTTTAACAAAACTAACGTGATATGCATTTGAGGAATGTGTTTTGAGCTTTTTTATTGGATTTATAATATTTATAAATTAGTTATTAAAAATTTTAAGTATTATTTTAAGATTGTACACAAAAATTTTTAACCATATATAAAAATTTGAAAAACAGTACATAAAGACAATTATATATTTTAATGTGACTAATACAAAATGGAATATTAAAATGTGAGACATGTATGATTGATGGAATATATTCTAATCCTGATGCAGAACTCACCAATATCATGATACCATGGAGCTGGGTTGGATAATGCAACATGTGAGATATGAAAATCTGGACGTGATGTGAAGAACCGGTGAGTCCAGGCAGAAGATCTGTATATAATAATCCACCATGTATGATTGCTCGTAATCTACACCTATCTGCTCGTATAATTTCAACAATATCTCAGACATGATAATAGTTCGAGGCTTTTACATGTATCTTATTGGAGATTGATCATTATTAACGATAATCCCATCGCATGATATGCGACAACCGTAATATAATAAAAATATCAAATTCACTTCGAATCGACATATTATCTCTGAAAATAGAACGAAAGCCATAAGTATTAAAATATTGTCTTTTCATATCTGATATTTGTTATAATTTAAAAATAAAGTTTTTAATTTGGATAATAAATCTTTTAAATGTTTAAAATTTATTTTTTGGACGGTTGTTGCATTTTACACAATTATTTTAGAAAAAAAAATGTTGTACTATTAGTGTTGTCAAATTATTAAATTTAGTTGGAGAAAAACTTTAGGAAAGAATGCATATAGTAAAAACGTATAACTTGTTGTTTGAATACTATGAATTTGGGTTTGGCCCGACGGGTTAGCCTAACCCACCAGATAAAATGGGTAGGTTGGGTTAACATGTTCTCATCCCATTTAAAAGTGGGTCAAAATGTGTAAGGACCCTCGTGCCCTTAACCCGTTATTAATGTATTAATCCATGTCTCATAGTGCATACAATCATATTATCATGGGAAGGAAACCATATACAAGAATAATGACCGCTTTATTTTTAAACAAAAGATATTTCAAAGAATGGTGTGAAGCGATTCTACCGCAAGTGCACGGTTGTCAAGTTTTAGTATAGTGAAAATTAAGTACGGGTTGTCGAATCCACAGGGACTAACGTATAAGTACCAAATAAGATTAATAAAATTATATTTAGCCTACGATTTAAGAAGTTTGATTAACTAGAGCTAAATTAAACTAAAGAATAAAGATTTAAAATAGAAACAATGAATAGGATGGTTCCGGAAATGCAAAGGTAAGTTACTCGAGAAAATTACCGAGCTCGTCGTTCAATTATGTTATCTCTAATGATTCAATGGAATTCTCAAATTATCAACCAATTGATTTTAAAGGTGAACGGTTTTCGATATTATTCAATACACTCTCTCGAGCTGTAAAGAAACTAACGATAAATTAGAATAAGTCACTCTCGTGCACCTATTTACTAATTCAAAGTTGCATAGATTATCAAAACCTTATAACTCTAAATCTCTCGATTCCAAGTTCTCACGTATGCGATATCATCTCTCGATCTCAATCGTAACATACATCATAAATTAATGGAGCGTGTTACAACGTTATCTCTCGATCTCGGCTGTAACCCTCAAATTCAATCAAAGCTAGCTAGACTTTGATCTACACAAGCAATTAATTTATGAACAATAACAATCAATGCACTCAAATACCAATGAATCAATAATCAACCACAACGAAACTAAAACTCAATAATATAAACTAAATTTAATTCAAATCAAATCCATAAGAGTTTTATTGTCTCTCGACCTCAAAAACATCAAATGGAATTGAAAATCAAATAAATTAAAGTTTAGAAATACGATAAACGGTGGATGAATCCGTGCGTTGCACTGTGATTTCTTCTCTTGTTCCTTCCTTGCACTCCGGAATTGAGTGGCTTTGACTCGGGCGAAGAACCGGAAGAACGGATCTCCTTGGCGGCTACTAGGCGGCGGCTAGGGTTCTTCTTTGGTCCAGAAAAATCGTCTGATATGCTCTCCCCTTTTGGAATGAATCAAATTCCCGCTTAAAACCCCCCACAATCACGATAAAAAAGGAAAATAAAATCTTCAGGATTTCGCGTCTCGATCGATCGGAAGGTTTTCTCGATCGATCGGTGCACTGTTCATGCCAACTTTTGAAACTCACTGTCTCGCTCGATCGATCGAGATTTTCCACCGATCGATCGAGACTTTAATAAAATTTGCTCTGGAGTCACTGCCTCGCTCGATCGATCGGAATTTTGTACCGATCGATCGAGACTTGAAATTCTTTGATGCTCAACTCTCTGCCTGGCTCGATCGATCGAGAGTAAATCTCGATCGATCGAGATTCGAAAATCTCATTTCCTAAATTTCAGTTCGTTCTCGCCTCGATTTCGCCCGTTATCTTCATATTGGCTCATTTCTTCCACTTCCGATCTATTTTCCTGAAACAAACGAATAAACACCAAAAAGCATAATATCATCCAGGAAAAAGAACGGAAAGTAGGAAGAATTTACAGTTAAAAACACTCAAAATCTAAGCTTATCAAATAACATCATTTACCATCTATAAAATTTCTTGCATTAGAACCTCATAATATTCAACTTCCCCAACTAAAGCCACTTTCATAGTATGCACCCTAATAATACACTAACATACTCCCAGTTCATTTAACAATTCCGTATTTAATTGCATGCAAACCATAAATGAAGAGAGAAAACCATGCCCATTATACATTCCATATATGCGTAAAACGTACTCACATGAGAGCACCCAATGAATAGGCATGTATCTAATGTATAAAATACTCTACCAGATACCGTTACTGGTACTTCAATCCTGGAAGCACCTCACAAGCACAACTCGATCTCAACTCTGGATTTGTGTACTTATTCAACCAGCTCTGGTACCTCGATCCTTGAAGTACCTCAAATCAACATGCCGAGCTCAACTCCAAAGCTGCTGCTACACCCGTATCACCTGCCCCAACAGAGACAGCCCCACACGGGGTGAGCATACAAATATCCCAAATCCAATAATCACAATAATACAATTCATAATTTACAAAAATGTAAATGCTATGAAATATAAAGATGCTCCCTGGATGGTATCATCCTCATCCGGGATTCCCTGCAATGTCCCTGTTCTCAAAATCATTGAAACCATCAAATTCCCAAATGCCAGTTAATCATTACATTGATTAACGAATTCATTTGTCACATACCGATATCATAATCAATAATTCCATATCATTAAACAATGATTATAGATATTCCATGTACCTCACTTATGGTTCCATATTTCTATTTCATTGCTCGCTCTACAATAGCGGCATTTCATTCTCACTCATGCTCAACAGCAGTGGCCTCGTAACCGATGCTCGCTCAAAGGCGACAACATCCCATCATCGCTCGCTCAAAGGCGTCACCACATGATTCCCAATGCATATATGTACATTTGTAGCAAATACCATAAACCATGCCTTTCCACATACATTCATCGCAATACAATGTACTAAGCACTCAACAATTGCAAATATATTAAGGGGCTATGCTCGTACGTCATACGTACCTTATAATCCGTAGTTCGAGTTCTACCTTGCTTGAGTCCCACGACCCGATGAGTTAAGTGCTAACATGCAAATAATTCTCAATTAAACATAGGCATGCAATCACGTGCACAAGCACGTTCACAACTTCCAAACCTATCGTCCATTCATGACGATTACCAAAATAAAAGCCCCTCGGCTAAGCATGCATAATACCCAAAATAAACCATTTGATGAGTTAAAATGATAGCCAAAAACTCAATCGCAAATTCCATTTCAATGAACTTTGGCTCCAACCAATCCATTTTAAAAGTATGGCATTCCCATTGGAATGTAGACATTGCCCCGAAAATAGGCCGCTTAAACCTCGATTCCAAAATCCCAACATTTTCGAAAAAACAAAGGTGAACAGTGCCACGATCGATCGGCGCCAAGCAGCGATCGATCGCCATAATCTACTGTTCGAAAAAAATAAAGCCGCGATCGATCGCCCACAATTGCTGATCGATCGCCAACCTTCTCTGTTACTCGTGATCGACCGGTAACATCTCGCGATCAATCGCGAGTACTATTCATCGTCACCCAAATTTCCAGATTTATGTCGCGATCGATCGGGGCCCATCCGCCATCGATCGGGACCTGCAATATTTCGAAAAACTCGAGATTTAATGGGGTTTTTCACACCCAAACTCAAAACCAACACCCCATACACTTATATCACCACCAATACTCCATTTAAAGCCAATAAAAACACTAAAAACTCAACTTTGAATTTTTATCAAAAAATCCAAACCAAACAAAATACACAACCAAAACCCACCATAATACTATCAAATCGAAGATAAGAACGAGGGGAAGATCAATACCTTATTTCTCCGAGAAATCCGGCTCTCGAGCCAAGCTACCAACTATTTTTCCTCTAAGAGGAAAGGAGAGGGAAAGGGGAAGATGTGAGGCGTAGAGAGAGGGGAGAGAGAGAGGTGTTCCGTGCCAAATGACGGAATACCAACTTCTCTTGGTATATATAGTACCAAAACTCAAAAATACCATTACCACATCATTATTCATTAAAAATCATCTGTTTTCAAACATTACCTCCCAAACACTATTTCCATTAACAGCCCAGTGCAAAGTACTCTGGACCCCAAATTCCACAAAAAGCCATATTCCAAGGTTATCACCACGACGAGAATACAATCTCATCCCCTGGACCCAACGACTCCAAATACCGGATTTAAAAATCCCCGGGAGTCCCAAAACCGCAACTAATACACAATTGCCACAATTAAAATCCATTAAGGATTATTACCGTAGCACCAATAATTCCCGGGCATCACAAAATGGGTTAACCTATTTGGGTTATGTGTTGAGATGGTTGGGTATGCTTGGGTCTGGTTGAGCCGGGTTAGGCCCGCGAGTTAAGCTTTGAAGTTAGATCAACAATATTAATGGTTAAACTATTTGGTCAAATGTTATAAATAATATATGGATATTTAATAGTTTTAATTCATTAAAACCTAATAAATTTATATATTTTTTACTTTTTGTATTTTTGGTGACTTGGCCCACCTAACCCACAACCCAAATCGGATTGGGCTGAATTGAGATTTTTTCAACCCATTTGGAGGTGGGCCAAAATGGGTTAGCCCATTTGGGTTACGAGTTTGAGCGGGTAGGGTCGGGTTGGCCGTTTCAAATAAATAATATAGAATATTATATAATATGTTGTATCAAGATAATTGAAATTAAATGTAATATTAAATAAATAAATAATCATAAATGTAGAATATTATATATATGTTGTATCGATATAATTGAAATTACTTCCGAAATAATTCGATTCGGTATGTTAAATCGAATTTCTCATCACCCCTATATATTAGTAGATAAATTCATTCTTTTGAAAATGATAAGATATGTATAAGTCACTCTAAAATATTGTATAGGCTATAGAATAAAATTCAATCTCCTAAACTATAAGTAATCACTAGACCCAATATTTTTAAACAAAAAATTAAGATCAAAATAAATTTTAAAAACTTGCATAATTTTTTTTTAAATAACTAGAAACGCGGTGCGTTTTTTCCCTATGCATTTTAACTTAGTATAAAAAGTACATTAATTTTTAATTTCTTTAAAAAAATTACAATATTTTATTAAATTAGCCACAAAAAATACACCAAATGCACATAATATTTTAACATGAAAAACTCATAAATCAAGTGAAAAACCATTAGAATATATTATATAGAAATTTATTATAATTATATAATTTTCTTCTCTCCAAACGTATCAACAAAGCTTTTCCATTAATTTTTTTTTTTTTAGTTTACCCATTAATTTTACAAGAAAGGCAATAGAGAAATTTTAAAAGTCAAAAGTTGTTGGATAATCTATTTATTGGTCTACATAAACCAGAAGCCCATATCTTCTTTTATAGCCTATGACTTGCATAGTTTTTTTTATCCCAAAACAATATGGGACAAATAAAAGGCATAACTCTAAAAAATCACCGTCTTATTATTTTGCCATCCCATAATACTCCATATCGATGAAGATCTACATAGCTTCTGCTATTGATAATGCAAGACAATCATAATTCTCAATGTAGAGAATTATCATATTCTGCCATAAAAAGCATACTCACTCGATAAATCATTCCAAACATTTCAGTTCGACCCATATTGAGAAATAACATTGCTGAAGAATTATGGCTCAACTCCCACGTTTAGTTCTTCTGGAAGTTAATTAGTATCGTCTATCGACATGAATTTCCACTACACACTACGCCTCGATGTCAAACCAATGCACGTGTGCAAAACTATGGACCCGCTAACAATAGACATCCTCTATCATGGCAACCTAGGGATAACGGCATACCATAAGGATGTAAATATTATTTTTCCAGGGAAAATCGGAATAGGACACAATCTTAGATTCATCACCAGTGTCTCCATTTCAGAGCAATTTACCGATCCGCTCCAACTTCAGAACAATTTTCTTGATGTGGCTAGGTTGTCCATATCCCCAATAGTTTTTTTTCACTGAGTTATTCTTCTTCCAACCACGAGCTATGATTACAATTTTTTCATGTGAACTGTTATTTTCACCAAGTCTCATCTTTTAAAAAAGAAGCTTACTAGTAAACCTGAGAAAATAATTTTCTCATTTCCATGAATCAATATCGGCTTAATGTGCTATTTAAGAATGTGGATGAGACTATATAATCCTCAAGGCTCGATCCTCATCATCAATTACAACTACAATAGATTCAAGCTCAGATTCAATGCTATTGAGAACACTTTACATGATCTGAAATAGTAATCACTTTATTTATTCGAGTGTATGATTTTGTTCTATCAGATTTACTCGATTTGAGACGACATTTGTCTGATACAACTCTTTGAGTTTTTCTCATACTTTCTGTTCCGTAGACACTCCATGCTTGCAAAACTATTTTATCCAGGCACAGATGGATTTCACTTGCTGCTCTCAAATCCAAACCCTCACAATCTTCATTGTTTATTCCAGTTTTGCTTGTTACACTATCCGTTTCACCAGTCGAGCTAGTATCACTATTGCTTCAAGGATTACTCTACCCTTCAACGCCTTGTGAAACCAGATTGAACCAACATATTCCTGATTTCTCTAGCCACAAGCCAAAGTTGGTTCTCCAGTCATATTTATCCAAATCGAATCTAACTGCATTTGAAATTCTGTTTCTTGGTATTTTAATGAATTTTCCAGTAGACCTGAATAATATGTAAGGAATCCAACATGCATACAACGCAGCAAAATAAAATATTTAGGATTCCATCCATGGACGTATATGGAGTGTTCATATCGGGTGTCAAGAATTATACCTTTGAAGCGTGTTTGATGCAGTATCCTCCGAGCAACACGTCCACGAGTCAGGAGCAAAACTTTTCTAGTTTTGCCTCTATGGTATCCACACGATCAAATGGAAAGGGATGTTGCAATTATGAAGGTGCTAGACTTGATAATTCAACCGGAAGAGACGAGCTACCAAGATACGAGATGGCGACTACTCCTTTGAACTTTTCGAAAAAGTAGTTTAGGTTTCAGTGTTAATCTCTATTAACGTCTCAAACTTAAAACCCCTTCACTCTGATATATATATATATATAGGTATTAATAAAGCAACATATATCATTAGGGTTTTTTCGAAAAAACCCTTAGCTTATCCGCACTCAATATTCGTAAAAATATATATATTTATCAGACTTATATATATATATATATATATATATATATATATATCATTATATATATATAATTATATGATTAGAACTCTTTCTAATCAACTTAATTCATCTAATGAATTTTATCTCCCTTTATCGATTTAATCTTTTGTGTGACCCATTATGTTCTTGCAACATTGGCAGTGATATAAAATTTCATTTTATGTCACAAGAAAAGAGCGGTATCTAGCAACACATCAAGGCTACCCAAATTACAAGAATGCCATTTACTCGACATTACCTATGGCTTGTGATAATATTCACCATGTAATTTAATCCTTTGTCCTATTTGTTTAGATTAAACACGAGTCATGGAATAGTCATACTTGTATAGTTCAATCTTTTATTTATTGATCCCCAAGTTGACTCGAATAAACGAATAGGCTCGATATCACATATCGACTCATTCGAGCATGGCCATGCATTTTAGTCTCATTTGATCAAGGGCCCAAACACTTCTCCTGTTATATAGGAGGGACAAATCCTATCTTGATCACTCAACATCCAATTCGTGGTGTATCCAATGATTATCTTTATAGTTTACCCTGTTACAGGCAACTTTGACAATATCAAGATACAAAACTCCTTATGTTGGGCTCTGGTGATCTCAAGTCGTAAGGATTACATACATTTTTATCACTATGAGAATTGCTTATGACATTCATATAACTATCCATGTAGCATTCTCATGGTGGGTCTGTCCAGTACATAGTTTTCTATCATGTACCCATGTGTTGATTTGATATCTCATATCCATGACCAATTCATCAATCAATACATACTAGTCAATGCATTATCATTATCCTTATTCATGATAATACTTGACTAGGGACAATCTTTCAGAATAATACAATATTATTCTACGGACATTAATATATATATACATTCATATTACACAGATACTGTAATAAAATATAATAATGAATTGCCTTTAATAAAATCATTTTACATTGTATGCTAAAATCAATCATCTAATGAGTTGTCTTAGGGCATATCCCAACAAATCTCCCACTTGCACTAAGATCAATCAAACATGTACTTAATGCCTAAAGATCTAGTATGACGATCATGCTTCTGCTGTGACAGAGGTTTCGTCTGTGGGTCAGATACATTATCATCAGTTGGTACTTTGCATATTTTCACATCTCCTCTTTCAACGATTTCTCGAATGAAATGAAATCGCCGAAGTATGTGTTTGGATCGCTGGTGAGATCTGGGTTCCTTAGCCAATGCGATGGCTCCATTGTTGTCACAATAGAGTTCAATCGGATATAGTATGCTAGGCATAACCCCATGTTCATAATGAACTTCTTGATCCAAACGGCTTCCTTTGCTGCATCTGAGGCAGCAATATACTCAGGTTCAGTTGTAGAATTGGCTACTGTTTCTTGCTTTAAACTCTTCCAGCTCACAGCACCTCCATTTAGGCAAAACACATATCCTGATTGCGATCGGAAATCATCCTTGTCGGTTTGGAAGCTTGCATCAGTGTAACCTATTACATTGAGCTCTTCCTCACCTCCATAAATCAAGAATGTATCCTTAGTTTTTCTCAAGTACTTCAGGATATTCTTCACAACGTTCCAGTGACGTTCACCTGGATCAACTTGATATCTGCTCGTCATGCTCAAAGCATACGAGACATCGGGACGAGTACATATCATGGCATACATGATAGATCCAATAGCTGATGCATATGGAATCTTACTCATGCGTTGTCTCTCATCTTGTGTTGAAGGACACTGATCCTTCGAGAGATGTATCCCATGTGTCATAGGCACGAATCCTTTCTATGATTCTTGCATACTAAACCATTTTAGCACTTTATCTATGTATGTACTTTGACATAGGCCAAGTAATCTTCTTGATCTATCTGTATAGATCTTGATACCTAACACGTAGGTGGCTTCACCCAAGTTTTTCATAGAAAAGCAATTCCCTAGCCAAATCCTTACATATTGCAAGGCGTGAATATCATTCCCAATGAGAAGTATGTCATCTACATACAACACTAGGAAGATAATTATGCTCCCACTGACCTTCTTCTAGACACAAGGTTCATCTACGTTCTTGATGAAACCAAACTCTTTGATTGCATCATCAAAACGAAGATTCCAACTCCGAGAAGCTTGCTTCAATCCATAAATGGATTGTTGTAGCTTGCATATCTTTCAAGCATCCTTTGGATCGACAAAACCCTCGGGTTGTGTCATGTAAACATCCTCAAGTAAATTTTCATTAAGGAAAGCTGTTTTGACATCCATCTCATAATCATGAAATGCAGCCGTAGCAAGTAAGATCCTAATGGATTTAATCATGGCAACTGGCGAAAAAGTTTCATCATAGTCAATACCATGAATTTGTTTGAAACCTAAGCAACCAGTCATCCTTTAAAGGTTTGTACATTACCATCCATATCGGTATTTTTCTTGAAAATCCATTTGCACCCTATGGGTCTTACCCCTTCAGGTGGGTCAACCAAAGTCCATACTTGGTTTACATACATGGATTCCATCTCAGATTTCATGGCCTCTTGCCATTTCTCCGAATCAGGGCCCATTATAGCTTCTTGATAGGATGACAGCTCATCCTCATCAATGAGTAGTAAGTCACCTTGTTGAGTCACAAGAAATCCATATCTGTGGCTACCGGTGTACTCTTACATACCTACGCTGGGCTTTTGTCTCTTGAGCAGGCATTTCATCCACAACAACTTGTGGTGTCTGCTCTGTTTCCATCTCAATATCATGTTCAGTGTTTTCTTGTGGTTGAACGTCACTAAGTTCTATTTGTCTCCCACTGGTTTTTCTAGAAATAAATTTTCTTTCAAGAAAGACACATGTCCGAGCAACAACCACTTTGTTCTCGGTGGGATAATAGAAATAGTATCCTTTCGTTTCCTTAGTAGGATACCCCACAAATAAACACTTATCGGATTTGAGTCCAAGCTTGTTGGAGGCGTGACGTCTCACGTAAGCCTCACAACCCAAATCTTCATAAAAGACATACTAGGCCGTTTCCTAGTCCATATCTCATATGGTGTCTTTTCAACTGATTTAGATGGAACAGGGTTAAGTATAAATATTGTTGTTTCTAAAGCATGTCCCCAAAAGAAAATCGAAAGATCTGCATGACTCATCATAGATCGAACCATGTCCAACAAAGTTCGATTCCTCCTTTCAGATACGTCATTCCATTGTGGAGTATACGGAGGTGTGAGTTGTGGGACTATCCCACACTTCGTTAGATATCCTGAAACTCTTGGTTTAAGTATTCACCTCCTCAATCTGATCGAATGATTTTGATACTTTTGCCAAGCTGGTTTTGTAATTCATTCTTGAAATCCTTGAACTTTTCAAAGGTTTCATGTTTATGTTTCATTAGGTACACATACCCATATCTACTGAAGCCATCAGTAAATGTAACGAAGTATTGAAAACCACCTCTAGCTTGTGTGCTTATTGGGCCACATACATCACTATGTATGAGACTCAATAAATCACTTGCCCTTTCAACATGTCCCTTGAAAGGGGCTTTAGTCATCTTGCCCATTAAACAAGATTCACATGTTTCATATGATTCAAAATCAAATGAATCTAAAGCTCTATCCTTATGACGTTTTGATATGCGATTCTTGTTTATATGGCCCAAGCGACAATGCCAGATATAAGTTGGATTAGAATCATTATTCTTAATCCTTTTAGTATTTATGTTATAGACAGGCATATCAAGATTTAAAACATAAAGATCATTAATCAATTGTGCACTAGCATAAAACATCTCATTCAAATAAATGGAGCAATATTTGTCCTTTATAATAAATGAAAAATGAATCTTGTCCAAACAAGAATTGAAATAATGTTTCTAGTAATCGACGTCACAAAATAACAGTCTTGTAAATCTATTATTAAACCAGAAGGCAAAGTTAATAATCTCCTATAGCTAATGCAACAACTCTTGCTCCATTTCCAACTCGGAGATCAACTTCGCCTTTAGCCAACACTCTACTCCTTTTGAGATACTGCACATTAACACAAATGTGAGAACCACATCCAGTATCTAATACCCATGATGAAGAAGTAGATAGATTGACTTCTATAACAAAAATACCTGACGCAGAAGTCACACTTCCCTTCGTCTTCTTAAGATCTTCCAGGTATAACTTGCAGTTTCTCTTCCAATGTCCGGTCTCACCGCAATGGAGGCAATTTTCTTCCTTAGCCACTCCTCCCTTAGGCTTAAGTGCAGTAGCATGATGCTTAGATTTGACAGAGACTTTCTTGTCTTTTCTAAAGCCCTTTGCTTTAGACTTTCCCTTGCCCTTATTCACAATAAGAACATTTGTGGGCCTAGACTTCTTTGTGTTTGCTTCGTAAGTTCTCAACATACCAAGGAACTGTGGTAGAGTCTTCTCAATTTCAATCATATTGTAATTCAGAAAAAATTGACTATAGCTATCAGGCAACGATTGCAAGATCACGTCAGTGGCCAACTCTTGGTCCAACGAAAAACCAAGTTTCTCAAGATTCTCTATGTATCCAATCATTTTGAGTACATGAGTTCCAACAAGGGTTCCTTCTACCATTCTGCACTGAAATAACGCTTTAGAGACGTCATATCTCTCTTGTCTAGCTTGTTGTTGGTAAAGTTGCTTTAGATGTTCAATCATATTGAACGCATCCAATTCCTCATGGTGCTTCTGAAGCTCAGAGTTCATGGTTGCAAGCATTAAACAACCAACATCAAGTGCGTCATTTTGATACTTCTTGTAAGCATCCTTATTGGCCCTTGCGGCCGTAACGAGAGGTTCCTCAGCAGGTAGGTTTCCTCTAGGACATATTGTTTTTTCTCTTGTTTGATGAAAATCCTCAGATTCCTATACCAGTCTAGGAAATTTGTCCCATTCAATTTGTCCTTCTCAAGGACCGATCGCAATGAAAGTGTACTAGTAACGTTGTTTGATGCCGTGGATATCTACAATATAAATATGCAAAATAAGTTTATGCTTTTAATCATTTAATAAGGTCTTATATAAATGATACTCCCACTATTAGTTAAAAAACATCAACCCTCAAAAACTATTAGTGGTCCAAGATCCCTATTTCACCTAACCTTGAGTTAGCTTTGGCTAATCACCCAAGACTCGGTTATTTAGGTAGACAACACTTTGTCAATTACATCACATGTAATTCTTGGATGGTTGGCGAACAACACATTGTTCTAATTCATCTAATGAATTATTACCCAACCCCATGCCTCTAGGTTCCCAATCCTATTGAGATAACGCTACTTAACTCGAACCCAATTTGAAGTAACACGAATATCACTTTTATCCTATCGCGCCTTACTAAGATTGTCACGGTACTTTGCTTTGGCAAACCCACACATGTTCAATCGAAGTCTTGACGAGTACTTTTATTGGAAGACATCTTGATTGACTTAATATTATTAGAGGGATTTAAAGATCTCATGATTTTATTAATATAAAAATATGTCTGGTACATATACATATCTACATATATGTATATCAATCATCAATATTAAATATAAAATGATAAACATGCATCACATACATCAACATAAAATAAAAGTGACATGGTTATAGCCCCAACTACTGATTTTCTCAAGCCAATGAGAAAATCTAAAAGGTCAACCTAAGGGTAACTTCTCCAAGAACCTCTCTGGTCCTTTTGTGAATGACCTCCTCGTCTCGACACCATGGTCCAACGGTATTGATCTCCATCAACAAATTTAACTATACTATATAACAATTACATGATATAGAGAAGTCCTCGAGTTACATTCGAAGGGGAGCATAGAGGAGGGAATACATTCAGAAAATATAGAGAAGGCACGACACGCATGCCGTATTTAAAATTACAATCATTCACAAAATTCCTATCTAATAGGTCATAGGGCTATAACCATGCACGATGCTCAAACAACACATAAAACATACTAGGACAATCATAACAATTAATGAATTAAATTCTAAAAATTTTAAAATTTAATTCTATGTCCATAAACTGTAATAAAATTTTGAAAAGAAAAAAAATATTGCACGCTCGGGTCGGACATCTCCCAGCCAGCATGGGCGGTCGCCCGCCGTTCGAGCTATGGTCACCTGCCTTGCTTGCTATGTTCGCCCGACTATCGAGCTACGTTCGCCCGCCTTGCTAGGGCCAGTCGCGCGCACACATGTATCTTATACATAAAATTCGTCAATTATATCATATATAATTTTTACGATAATTTCCACAAACTGGATTATAACATATCACATATGCTCTTAACAGTTTCGAATTAGTATGAAAGCAAGAACTCATAATCTAATAAAACAATTTATCATGCAACTCCGATATGAGCTTCGTACACGGCTCTGGTACCACTGTAAGGAATCCAACATGCATACAATGCAGCAGAATAAAAATATTTGGATTCCATCCATGGACCTATACGGAGTATTCATATCAGGTGTCAAGAATTATACATTTGAAGCGTGTTTGATGCAGTATCCTCCGAGCAACACGTCAATGAGTCAGGAGCAAAACTTTTCTAGTTTTGCCTCTATGGTATCCACACGATCAAATGGAAAGGGATGTTGCAATTATCAAGGTGCTAGACTTGATAATTCAATCGGAAGAGACGAGCTACCAAGATACGAGATGGCAGCTGCTCCTTTGAACTTTTCGAAAAAGTAGTTTAGGTTTCAGTATTAATCTCTATTAACATCTCAAACTTAAAACCCCTTCACTCTGATATATATATATATAGGTATTAATAAAACGACGTATATAATTAGGGTTTTTCGAAAAAACCCTTAGCTTATCCGCACTCAATATACGTACATATATATATTTATCAGACTTATATATATATCATTATATATATATATATAATTATATGATTAGAACTCTTCTAATCAACTTAATTCATCTAATGAATTTTATCTCCTTTTATCGATTTAATCTTTTGTGCGACCCATTAGGTTTTTGCAACATTGGCAGTTATATAAAATATCATTTTATGTCACAAGCAAAGAGCGGTATCTAGCAACACATCAAGGCTACCCAAATTACAAGAATGTCATTGACTCGACATTAACTATGGCTTGTGATAATATTCACCATGTAACTTAATCCCTTTGTCCTATGTGTTTAGATTAAACACGAGTCATGGAATAGTCATACTCGTATAGTTCAATCTTTTATTTCTTGATCCCCAAGTTGACTCGAATAAACGAAAAAGCTCGATATCACATATCGGCTCATTCGAGCATGGCCATGCATTTTAGTCTCATTTGATCAAATGCCCAAACACTTCTCCTGTTATAGGTGGGACAAATCCTATCTTGATCACTCAACATCCAATTCGTGGTGTATCCAATGATTATCTATATAGTTTACCCTGTTACAGGTAAAGGTTGACAATATCAAGATACATAACTCCTTATGTTGGGATCTCTGATGATCTCAAGTTGTAAGGATTACATACATTATTATCACTATGAGAATTGCTTAGGACATTCATATAACTATCCATGTAGCATTCTCATGGTGGGTCTGTCAAGTACATAGTTCTCTAAAATTTACCCATGTGTTGATTCAATATTTCATATCCATGACCAATTCATCAATCAATACATACTAGTCTCAATGCATTATCATTATCCTTATTCATGATAATACTTGACTTATCGCTATTATTTTAAACAGTTATTTCTAGCAATTCTACCGCAGGTGCATGGTGTCAAGTTTTAGTATAGTGATTGAAAGAAAGGATGTCGTACCCACATGGACTAACGTATAAGTACCAAATAAAATTAGCGAAATTATATTTAGCCTACGAAAAAGATGATTAATTATTAATTAAACTAAAGAATTAAAAACTCAAAATTAAAACAACTCCTTTGAAGATGCGAAGGAATTCCGCTCAAGAAATCTATCAAGATGTTCGTTCAATTGTGTATCGTCAATGATTTGTTTGTTAAAACAATTACTTATCAATCAATTCTTAAGGTGACGGATTTCCGAATATAATCAATACACTCTCTCGAGCTGTATTGAAACTAATAATAAATTGACGCAAGTAACTCTCGTTCACTTAAACCAATTTAATACCGAATAAATCTCTATGAAAATCGTTGATCTTTAAATCTTTCAATTTAAAGTGACCACGTATGTGATTTAATCTCTCGATCTAAATCTTAAACATACAACATGAATTATTTTAGCGTATTATAATCTCATCTCTCGATCTCAATTATAATTCACAATATCAATCAAAGGTAGCTAATCTTTGATAGCATGAAGCATATAAATCATGAACAAAAGATATTGATTCACTCAAACACAACCAAATCAAAGATTCAAACACAAAATTCCTTAAACTTGATAGAATAAACAAATTAAATTCAAATCAAATCAATAAGATTCTTAATCGTCTCTCGACCTCAAAAACATCAAATAAATATGAAAATCAAATTAATCTGGAGTTTAGAAATACGATAAACGTAGGAGCGACTCCGTGCGTTGAACGATCTTTCTTCTCTCGCTTCCTTCCTTGCACTTCAAAGGATTCTTCAACCTTCTTTTGTTCCGGGAGGATGAAAGGCAGCTAAAGAGTATTTAGGTCTGACTCTATTCAGAATATGGGATCCAATTTCCGTGCCTCTTTTCCTTATTTATAGAGGAGGGGAGATATGGAAGTGTTTCCAAAAATCAAACCAAATCAAGACTTTTATTTTCAGAAAATTCTCCGTCTCGATCGATCGGTTGATATGTCTCGATCGATCGAGCGCCTTCAGCTTCCGCGTCTGAATTTCTCTGCCTCGCTCGATCGATCGAGCTGGTGATTCCGATCGATCGAGCTTTCTTCACATTTTCTTGCCAACTCGCTGCCTGTGTCGATCGATCGAGCTGGTGCTTCCGATCGATCGAGCTCTGAAATAAAATGTTGGCCAAAACTTCTGCCTCTCTTGATCGATCAACCTCATGTTCCGATTGATCGAGAATGTCAGAACTAAAATTCTTCATTTATTGGCTTGATTTGATCCATTTTCTTCTTTGTAGCTCAATTCTTCCACATTCTACCTAGATTCCTGAAACAATCAAATAAATACCAAAAAGCATAACATCTTCACGGAATCTACACAAAAATATATATAAATCAAAGGCCAAATACGAGTAAGAATCAACCCTATCAACTCCCCCAAACTCAGATTTGATCGTCCTCGAGCAAACATTAAGATCATAATGCAAAGTTCATCATCAATACTTTGAATGAATTAACTTAGCAACTCAATTGTAAAAGCTCAGAAATCCCATTAACACCTCAACCATAAGCCTATCCAAAAATTAACAAGAAGTGTTTTTTCCTAAGCCAAGCAATAAATCGCAAAAGCGGAACGTGCGTGTGTGTTCATGTCAATCATGAGTTTCATATATACTTTTAGAATCAACAATGCCATTAAACTCAAAATCAAGATTTTACTTTTAAACACTTCATAAGCCTATTTTTCAAGCACTTCTCCACTAATGTAGTTATTCCCTAGACTTGGATTAATAGGTCTTTTAAAGCTTGTAATGTTTGGCCCAGGTGTTTGGCTTCAAAGAAAAGATAGGGAAATACAAAGAAGAGAGTATAATCATAGAAAATTCAAACTTTTTTAACACACTTTGAGCTTCTCTTCTTTTTTCTAGCCTTGGCCACTTTGGGTCTTATTTACTTTTTTTTTTTGCTTTTTCTATCTTTTTCTTTTCTCATTCATCAAATTTTTACAATACGCTCATCAAAGTTTAGCAATTCAAGTGCATCTAATGAGAATCATTTATACTCCCTTAGGGTTAACATAAAAATCTTCCATTTAGGCTCAAGTAGGTGGGTATAATGAGGTTGCCAAAAAAAATGTTGAATGGGGGCTAATAGTATGCCAAACATACTCCATTCTTTTATCATTTAGGCTCAAATTAGGGAACTAGAGATTGATATAAACATGGTAAGCTTGAAAGGCTCAAACGGTCCAAAGATCGCCTAAATCATTTCCAAGTCTAGTTCCTAACTATAAAATTTCGCCTCAAAGTGCTCTCAAATAAGTTCAAAAGTGTTTTAAGATCCTCAAGATAAATCATAATTAACAAAGTTGTTCCAATATACAATTCACTCAATCATGAGCCAAAAGTGCTCAAAATATTTCTCAATTTTTGAAATATTAACTTAACCTAAGATATTCACAAACAAGTCAAAATCTTCAAGACTTAAGTTGAGATGGGGATTAACATCATCATGTAATACCATTGCAATTCTAATTCATTATTTCTAAATGATGAACTCATTTTCGAGAATTTTTTTTTATATGCCCAAAAACGACATAATCTCATGCTAGATCAGTCATGCAAGGAAGTACCACAAGTCAACAGCAGAAAACAATAAACACCCCCCCCCCCCCCCCCCAAACTTAGTACATGCATTGCCATCAATGTATGGTAAACAATAAATGCAAAGGCAAGGCACATACCTCGATGACGATCGTCAGTGATCGTCGTCCTCATCATGCTCCGGAGGTGGTACTGGGTAATATGGCTCCTTAGGCTGGTATGGTGGGTGTGGCGGATATTCCGGTGGTGGTGGTTGATGGTATGGCGGGAATGGTCGAAATTGTGGCTCAGGCGGGAACTGAATATATGGGAAACCTTGGGCCAAGGCATTATTCCATGCACATTGGTATTGCAGGTGCTCACTTATCTGTGCTTGGCCCCACTGTAGTTCCCGTTGCAGATTTTGGATGCCCTGCTGCTCCAGGCGGAGGTCTTGGAGATCCCTGTGAAGGGAGTCCAAGGTAATCGTCGAATGCTCTGCAGCGGAAGAGGAGGATGGCCCAGCATGTCTGCTGCTCGAGGGCCGTGCCTTGGCCCTTCATCGGCCTGTAGGGGGTGGTGGCCCGTCAACCACAATTGGTCCTTGAGGTGGTAGGAGCTCCTCATCTGTAAGGACCCCATAGCCCTTAACCCATGATTAGTGTATTAACCGCTATGTGTGGCACATGCTTTCAATAAAAATCAATAGGGAAACTCAGATGATGATTTACCATTGAATGGCAATCACAAAATTTTCTTTAATGTGCAATGTTATAAGATCATCATCCTAACAACAAATAGACATCATAGAGTTCGCCCATTACCATCCCCATTACGCCACTTTTTACATTGTGAACTTTTATAAAAATTTGGGCAGAGTCTCCCCATAAATAGAGCCATCCCGAAATAAAAGCACATCACATAATATAGTTCCCGGCCAGGGAAAACACATACTCAACAGAATACAGCAACACCAAGTAAATTCCCAGCCAGGGAAGACACCACACATAAGACAACATAAAGTGGGTTTCAACACCCACATAATACACCAATGACTCTCATATCATTAGCAATTCTACCCTTAATTGCATGCAACATAGAATGAAAGAGAGAAAGGCTCATGCCTTTATATACAACCCATATACAAGTATAACCGTGCTCACATGCGAGCATCATGAATATGTATATAACCCTCAAGTGTACATGGGTACCCTGTACGATACCGTGCTCCATCAAGCCCTGGTACCACGATCCTGGGAGTACATCCAATCAACAGCTCGAGCTCATCTCCAAAGCCATCGATGTACCTGTTCACCTGCCCCAACAGAGACAGCCCCCAACGGGGTGAGCATACCAATACACAAAATCCCATAATCACAATAATGAAATTCATAATTTACAATAAAAGTAAATACTAATGAATGTTAAATGATACTCCCTGGATGGCAACATCCTCATCCGGGATTCCGTGTACTGTCCCTGTTCTCACAATCATCAAACTCATCAAATCTCAAAAATCAGTAAATCAACACATTGATTTAACTCATCGCATGCCTGATTCTCAAAGATCAATAATTAATGATTCCAAATTCATTATACATACAAATATAGATATCTCAATATCTAATACTGATTTTCAACTTTGCTACCAATCACAGATAGCTCAAATGCCTAGCATTTATTTTACCAATTCTCCATTATACTTAGACATGTCACATGTCTTATAATGAATACATGCTTCCACGATCATTCTCAGGCATCTCAATGTCCTACAATGGTCATATACATCCAGTACCCCATATATCTTATGAGGTTACGCAACTCTAAAATCACGCACGCTTGTGGCGGCGATATCAAGATTTGGTCGTTCCATAGCTATATCAACACACATATAGATAACCATACGCACAACCATCAATGCAATCAAAATACATTATGCATTTCACAAATGCTCTCATATAAAGTAATGCTCGTACGTCGCACGTACCTTAAATCTCCGAAGTCCGAGCCAAACCTTGCTCGAGTTCCATGCCCCGAGGAACGATGTGCTAACACGATAAGTAATTCACAATTATTTACGAACATGCAACCCATGCTCAAGCACACCCATAACCCTAAAAAATATTGTCAACACACGACAATTAACCATTTAAAAGACCCGGGGCAGGGCATATGCAGGGAGGGAAATCGAATGAGACATTATTGAAACTTGTTCAAGAACTCCCCATAAATTTTCGAACCTTCACATCACAAATCGAACCCAATTAGGTACCATAATTCATCTAAAACATGAATTAATCCATCAATGACAAGAATCACCACCCCCCTGCCAAAACCCCCAAATTCGAACCCTAACCCCACGCAATCAGCGTTAAATTCAAACCATAATGCATCACCAAAGAGATTCAAAAGCTGAACCATGTGAAGCATAATAATTTATCCAAAAATCAGCAAGATTTTCGAAACATAGAACACCAAATTCGAACCAATGGCAAAAAATTTCTTCGAACCACAAAGCATAAAATTTTCTACCCAAAATGCAGCACAAAACGCCCCAAAAACGCCTGAAGAAAAGCCCCAAAAACGTACCAAAAATCGAGCCCCAAATCGGACCGATTACAGTTTCGAACCCTAGCGCTTTTCTGGCAAATCCGAACGCGATACTCGACGAAACTTCAAATTGTTGGTATGGGAAGGTGCGCCTGGAAGAGACGAAGCTGATGGTAGGTCGGACGCGCCGGATGGCGGCCGGACGGCGGCGGGCGCACGCCTTGAAGCGGCGGGGGTCAAGGGAGATCGGGAAATGGCGCAGCGGGAAGAGAGAGAAAAACGGGCTGGAGGATAAAAAAGGCTTCCAATAATTAAAATCTCGGGTTCAACTGGTATTTATAGCAAAAATATCCCGAAATACTAATAGTCCCACAAATACATCATGATTCATTAAAAATCATCTGTTTCCAAAAACTCTCTCTCTAACTCCAAAACCCCCTACCGGTGCCCACACAAAGCACCCCAGATCCCGAGTCACACTAAAAACCCAATTCATAGGTTTTTCACCGGAATGAGAATACAATCTCAACCTCGGGATCCAACGATCCCAACTACCCAAATAGACGAGCTCGGGAGGCCCAACACCGCGATTAAACTCCAAATTGCCACGCATAAAACTTTAGGGTTTATTAATACTCCGGGATTAACATCTATAATCTCTGGTCATCACAATATCCCCCACTAAAAGAATTTCGTCCTCGAAATTAGCACCGGTGTATCACGTAACACCCGGGCTACACAACAACATGAAGCGATAACCTCGATTATTGACCATATCAGAATCGTATTAATAAACGCGAGGGTACCTACCCCGCACCAAATTCTGGAATGAAATAAACCTTCCAGTACACCAAAAATGAAAGAGCGTCGGCACAACATAACGCTAACAATCCTAAAGCAGTTAGTCACCTGAAACTGCAAGGATTCGAATCGCTCCCGATTCCATCGTAGATATCATTCAATGACATCTCTATCATGACTCACGATGTCTAACACACATCGTTACGAGGGAAACACTAGTATACCACGGTGTACACATACCAAACCTGGTCTCCACTTTCAAACCTCCTCCATCAAATGAGTAGTCGCATCATTGCAACTCAATTTGGGCAACTCACGGCCACAGATTCACACAAAAGACATCTCACAAGATGTCCACCTCCGAATATTCCAAGGATCACATCCTGATCATAAATAAACCATCGAGACTCCACAGAGTTTCAAATTCTGAAAGGACATGCAATAAATCCATTGCATTCTCAACGCTTGTGTCGACAGCGACACCCAATAAATCCGAATTCCTGCCATCACTTTATAATCCTCGGATTTAACAATCCAAACTTGGGAAGGCTATCGCATAACTCGGAGGAAACACCAACAAGGGAATACCTTAACCCACACAAGATAATCCCTCCTCAAAGGGAGTCAACTGACTTCACGATTATTCCTCATAATTATCGTGCCATGGAGATTCACAATCTCAAGGTGTTCCATATCTCTCATCAGAGATTTAACTATCCAAAAATAGTATAACTCTATGCTTGACAAAAGGAAATCAATAATTGGCATCCGTATACTCTCAATGCACTTGGCTCGGGTATCTACAACATACCCCTAAGCCCCAAACACAACTATCAATTCTGAGTCATTCCCATCCAGAGGAGAATGATAACCGACGATCAACAACACGGCGTGATTCCCAAAATCAACACCACACGTACCAACTCACCGAATCTTTCAAAGATTCCCAATAGGTATAATACTACCTCCTTCCCCACAAGGGAGGTGCTATCGAACTCGAGATCCACTAGTCTCGAACCACCGTTCGGAAAAACTGGATACAATAACACTCATTGCATCCCGAGTACACGGATTCCCCAGATCAAGTCAACGACGACTTGATGACTCTCTTGTTGGCACTCCAACATTATGAGCTGTCCCAGACAAGTCCCTCAAAACAAAAGACGTATAATGTTCTCATGAGGTGTCACATGCCTCAAACATCATGCTACAAAGGGACAATCAAAAGCCTGCCAAAAGTCTTCATCGTATCATCATACGATTCGGCAAACTCGGTTCCAACGTGCAGTATCATGGCTCCAACAAGCACACTATATCATTACTACGATATCTGGCTAGCAAAGTGCTGTCTCCATAGGCTCACATCAAGCCCACCAACAACCCGTATGTTCCATCTCGGTATGCCATACCGTACAAACCGTTAGAGTAATGGGTCATCGCCCAGCATATCTCTAAAATACCAAGCACAATGGACAACCCGGTGTCCTTGCTCACTTATGATGCAATCATAATCCGTTATGACTTATCCCACACCCTCAGGGTGGGTGTAACCATGTTTACCCTACATCACAACACAAGCGAGTAGTTTCCTCAATGACTACTCTTACCACCAATCACTTGGCCCTAGCCAAACCAACGAGCATACCCAAGGGTATCATTGCTCGACAAATATTTACCTCTATAACATGATGTGGTACATTTACCGATACAATACATCCAATACTCCACCGAACAAACCTGCTCGGCAAAAAGGTCTCATCAACTAGTGACACAGACTCTACCATGTGCTCACCATCGGCACTCAAACCATACAACCAAATACATAACATAAATGTATTAACCATCAAAACGACGCTACACGTCTACATAGACCATCAACTATGTCATCGTCATCCCGTGACGGCATATGTCAACATATGACATCCAATTAATATCGTCAAACATATGACGGTACATGTCAATACACGACATCCATAATCTCATCGTCAAACACATGACGTATATAACAACATGTAGTATCCACAATGATGCTAACAAAAGTAATACGACATACCTCATCGCTATCAAGATAGCGGAATACCTGTATCCATCGTCCACCAGCGGTACACAAGTAGCATCCATCGCTCGTAGGCAACATAACCCAGCGCTACGCACATAGCGGTATAACCCATCGCTATAGAATCAGCAGCATGATCTCTCGTCATAGAGTCAGCGGCATAAGACACCGCTATAGATATCCGGCGGTATGAACCATCGCCATAGGTGTAGCGGAATGACCCGTCGCTATGTGATATCCGGTGGCACGAATCATCGTCAATAGAATACCCGGCGGCATGAACCATCGCCAATAGAATAGCGGAATGAGACATCGCTATCAATATATCCGGCGGCAAGAACATCGCCAATCAATATAGCGGAATGAACCGTCGCTATCAATATA
This sequence comes from Haberlea rhodopensis, assembly GCA_907163345.1. Lineage (NCBI taxonomy): Eukaryota > Viridiplantae > Streptophyta > Magnoliopsida > Lamiales > Gesneriaceae > Haberlea > Haberlea rhodopensis. The sequence continues at coordinate 279,616 of CAJQUN010000016.1, forward strand.
CCTGGCGGCAAGAACCATCGCCAATCAATATAGCGGAATGAACCATCGCTATCAATATACCCGGCGGCAAGAATATCGCCAATCAATATAGAGGAATGAACCGTCGCTATCAATATACCTGGCGGCAAGAACCATCGCCAATCAATATAGCGGAATGAACCGTCGCTATCAATATACATGGCGGCAAGAACCATCGCCAATCAATATAGCGGAATGAACCATCGCTATCAATATACCTGGCGGCAAGAATCATCGCCAATAGAATAGCCGATCCCTAGTCATTGTCACGGTAGTGTATTTTAATGCCCCTCGCTCAAGTAAAACATGCGGTACTCCCACCCCTCGCTTCACATATAGGCGGCATAGAATAACCTCGCTTAAATGGACATGCGACGCTCCCACCCCTTGCTTCACATTTTAGCGGCAAATATTCTTTCCTCGCCTCATATGATAACCACGCTTCAATGTGACATGCGGCGCTCCCACCCCTCGCTTCACATTTTAGCGGCACAAAACAATAATTAGCGGCAAGCATTTAAAATCATCACTCATCCATAACAATGACTCATGGGATATTCACCAAGTATTTCATCCATACCTGCATCACAAAGCATAATCCATATTCCAACATACATCATCATGAGTGTATTTTAATGCACCTCGCTCAAATGCGACATGCGGCACTCCCACCCCTCGCGTCAACATTTGGCGGCAAAGCATTAAAATCATCACTACATGTACACATGCAACCACAATGCATAATTCCATGATGTATATAAAACGCAGGTTACCGTTTCGTGTCTTTCAACCCTGGCCTTAGCCCTTCGTGTCATAGTGTCCCTACAGGAACAATCACAAATCATGAGCATATAATAATCCATATTCACCACAATATGATTATAACAAGCAAATGCATAAACTATGAGTACAAAGTACTTCCTGTATCCCAATGCATTTCAAAATGCTCCATTTGGTTGTCCATGTGTCACAACTCACAATCATAATCAACAGATTATATTATGATCCTATAGATGTTATGACATATAATCGTTTCACTATGATCACACGTTACAAATGCACATAAGCAAATAGTTGTGTCACACAACACTAGCTACTATCATGCATAAATATGTGCTACCCATCCCTATCAGCATGTTCCAGGCCTTCAACAGCCCCAAAGAGCTAACCAATGCTCTGATACCACTAATGTAAGGACACCATAGCCCTTAACCCATGATTAGTGTATTAACCGCTATGTGTGGCACATGCTTTCAATAAAAATCAATAGGGAAACTCAGATGATGATTTACCATTGAATGGCAATCACAAAATTTTCTTTAATGTGCAATGTTATAAGATCATCATCCTAACAACAAATAGACATCATAGAGTTCGCCCATTACCATCCCCATTACGCCACTTTTTACATTGTGAACTTTTATAAAAATTTGGGCAGAGTCTCCCCATAAATAGAGCCATCCCGAAATAAAAGCACATCACATAATATAGTTCCCGGCCAGGGAAAACACATACTCAACAGAATACAGCAACACCAAGTAAATTCCCAGCCAGGGAAGACACCACACATAAGACAACATAAAGTGGGTTTCAACACCCACATAATACACCAATGACTCTCATATCATTAGCAATTCTACCCTTAATTGCATGCAACATAGAATGAAAGAGAGAAAGGCTCATGCCTTTATATACAACCCGTATACAAGTATAACCGTGCTCACATGCGAGCATCATGAATATGTATATAACCCTCAAGTGTACATGGGTACCCTGTACGATACCGTGCTCCATCAAGCCCTGGTACCACGATCCTGGGAGTACATCCAATCAACAGCTCGAGCTCATCTCCAAAGCCATCGATGTATCTGTTCACCTGCCCCAACAGAGACAGCCCCCAACGGGGTGAGCATACCAATACACAAAATCCCATAATCACAATAATGAAATTCATAATTTACAACAAAAGTAAATACTAATGAATTTTAAATGATACTCCCTGGATGGCAACATCCTCATCCGGGATTCCGTGTACTGTCCCTGTTCTCACAATCATCAAACTCATCAAATCTCAAAAATCAGTAAATCAACACATTGATTTAACTCATCGCATGCCTGATTCTCAAAGATCAATAATTAATGATTCCAAATTCATTATACATACAAATATAGATATCTCAATATCTAATACTGATTTTCAACTTTGCTACCAATCACAGATAGCTCAAATGCCTAGCATTTATTTTACCAATTCTCCATTATACTTAGACATCTCACATGTCTTATAATGAATACATGCTTCCACGATCATTCTCAGGCATCTCAATGTCCTACAATGGTCATATACATCCAGTACCCCATATATCTTATGAGGTTACGCAACTCTAAAATCACGCACGCTTGTGGCGGCGATATCAAGATTTGGTCGTTCCATAGCTATATCAACACATATAGATAACCATACGCACAACCATCAATGCAATCAAAATACATTATGCATTTCACAAATGCTCTCATATAAAGTAATGCTCGTACGTCGCACGTACCTTAAATCTCCGAAGTCCGAGCCAAACCTTGCTCGAGTTCCATGCCCCGAGGAACGATGTGCTAACACGATAAATAATTCACAATTATTTACGAACATGCAACCCATGCTCAAGCACACCCATAACCCCCAAAAATATTGTCAACACACGACAATTAACCATTTAAAAGACCCGGGACAGGGCATATGCAGGGAGGGAAATTGAATGAGACATTATTGAAAATTGTTCAAGAACTCCCCATAAATTTTCGAACCTTCACATCACAAATCGAACCCAATTAGGTACCATAATTCATCTAAAACATGAATTAATCCATCAATGACAAGAATCACCACCCCCCCCTGCCAAAACCCCCAAATTCGAACCCTAACCCCACGCAATCAGCGTTAAATTCGAACCATAATGCATCACCAAAGAGATTCAAAAGCTGAACCATGTGAAGCATAATAATTTATCCAAAACTCAGCAAGATTTTCGAAACATAGAACACCAAATTCGAACCAATGGCAACAAATTTCTTCAAACCACAAAGCATAAAATTTTCGACCCAAAATGCAGCACAAAACGCCTGAAGAAAAGCCCAAAACCGTACCAAAAATCGAGCCCCAAATCGGACCGATTACAGTTTCGAACCCTAGCACTTTTCTGGCAAATCCGAAAGCGATACTCGACGAAACTTCAAATTGTTGGTATGGGAAGGTGCGCCTGGAAGAGACGAAGCCGATGGTAGGTCGGACGCGTCGGATGGCGGCCGGACGGCGGCGGGCGCACGCCTTGAAGCGGCGGGGGTCAAGGGAGATCGGGAAATGGCGCAGCGGGAAGAGAGAGAAAAACGGGCTGGAGGAGAAAAAAGGCTTCCAATAATTAAAATCTCGGGTTCAACTGGTATTTATAGCAAAAATATCCCGAAATACTAATTGTCCCACAAATACATCATGATTCATTAAAAATCATCTGTTTCCAAAAACTCTCTCTCTAACTCCAAAACCCCCTACCGGTGCCCACACAAAGCACCCCAGATCCCGAGTCACACTAAAAACCCAACTCATAGGTTTTTCACCGGAATGAGAATACAATCTCAACCTCGGGATCCAACGATCCCAACTACCCAAATAGACGAGCTCGGGAGGTCCAACACCGCGATTAAACTCCAAATTGCCACGCATAAAACTTTAGGGTTTATTAATACTCCGGGATTAACATCTATAATCTCTGGTCATCACATCATCGGTGTCCCACTTCACTCCACCTCTCTTGCAAAGGGCTGTGATAGTCAAAGGAAAAGGCAAAGCAGAGGTGGGTGGACTCCTACCGATGTCACAGATATGTTCATTGATTATATGCCCCAAATCCAACGTTTGCCCTATAAGTATGGCATATACCAGGGCAGCTCTCTACTTAGTAACATCCGAAGTGTGGGTCGATGGCATGACCCGGGCGGCTATAAAAGAGAACCAAGCTTGTGCTTCTGGCTTCAGATGTTTCTTCAGGACCAATTGAGGCTCTCCATTATTGTTTCTTTGCCAATCAACCCCCTCGATACCGATTACAGAAATTACCTCGTCATAGTTGATTAGGCTTGTTTTGAACGCTTGGTAATCATTGTTCTTTATAGAGGGCATCCAAAAAATTGCATTCAACTTGAATCGATCATATTCAATATCCTGACCCCTGACAAATACAAGCTCTCTTGAATTTGGGTGGACCGTCCTCAAATTAGCATAGAATTCCCTTACTACCGGGACCACCGCATCAATGGGTTGTTGGATGAATTCAAACCACCCCCGTCGCCTAGCTTCTTGAATGACCGGGCATTCAAGCTTATCCAAACTCATTCCCTTTTCGCGACTGAGGGATTTGCGGTGATAGCTGGGGTACAATTCCGCCGCTACGAAATTCACAAAGCACTTCTCATCATAGTCGACAGCCGAAGTAGTGGCTTCGACTTGCTTTTGCTTCCTCTTTAGCGCCATTTGATCAATTAACAATTCTTACTTTGTCACTCCCAACCACAACAAAAATCACCAATATCTCAAACCACAACAAGAATGTACAAATCTTACCAACCAACCTTTCACTTCCCCAAAATTCAACTACTTAATTTCCAAAATCACCATAAACTTCAACCTTATATATCCAAACAAAAATAATCAGTAAATCTTGGATATAGATAAGAGTTGAAATCATATACCAAGTAAATCTAGGTGATGTTTTGGAATGTGCTTGAATTCCTCCTTGTTGATGCAATCTCCCAATTTCAGTTGTAAATCTTCAAATTTGTAGCAAAAACTTTGATTAGATGAAGCTTGGAAGCTTAAATTGCATGATTTGTGAGTGTATGGGAAGATTAGAAGAAGAAATTTGGGAATTAGGGAAAAAGGGCTGATTTTTTTCCTTGGAAATTTTGGAAGGGTTGAGTTTTTGTGTAGGGTCTTCCTACCTTAACATGGATTTAATAACGTATTATGGACTAAACATGCATTAATAACATCTTAGGGTTCCGGTTGTAGCTTTGAGCTAATAGGATTACAGGCCAAAAATAAAGTTCCAAAAGCTAATTAATTACATTCTAGATAATGAATGTTAAAGCTATAGATTTACACTACTCCTAGAGTAGAGACTATTCACAAATCCTGTATCCTAAATTCTTTCATGCTCCTAGTAGCTCACTGCCTCAACCCGACCCTTAGCCTTTCAGTCCAAAAGCGTACCTACAGGAACAACCCATCATGAGCATGCACATCATTACTTAACATCATAAGACAATGGCATATAAATAAATGCATGAAAATAATAGTTAACATATACTTCCTGGTTAATCACATTAACCCACTTTTGTTGTCCCTATTTCATAGTCATGCATGTAATCATTAGTTCTTGACATAAATGATTAAAACTGTAATTCACTTAAATGCTCATAATCAACAATGTTAATTAGAAATGTGACTGTTCTGGTCCTGCTATGACAGCGGCACAATTGGCCCCCTCGCTACGACATATAGCGGTACTGTGATATCCCTCGCTACACCTTGATAGCGGATATATCTCCTCGCTAGCTATGTCAGCGGTAAGTACCTTCCTCGCTTGCCCATAACAACTACCAGAACATTCTAACATTTCTAATAACATAGTTTAACATACATCATAAGCATCATAGCATCTTTACTCATCATAAACATCATCTTCACTTATCATAAACATCATCGTAAACATCATATCATCTTTACTCATCATAGACATCATCGTATCTTTACTTATCATAATCATCATCATAAACATCATAAATACTTATGCAATCATTGCGTAGTCATAGTATAGGAGTGTGTTTTACCGTCCGATGCCCGTACGTCTCTTACGTACCTTAATTCCAAAAGTGGAGAAGTTGGAGAACTTATCTCCTTGAAGTCGTGGGTACCTGGGATGGTTCTACACAACCATACAAATCGATATTAGAAGCCAATTATAGTCCAATATCCAAAAATCGCACAAAATAATCAAAAACAAACATTTCTGTGTCTCACGATCGATCGCCGAGATGTCCCGATCGATCGCGAGATCACACTGCCCGTTGCCAAATTTTTTTGTCTTCGGCGATCGATCGCCACATTTGGCACGATCGATCGCCAGCCTCACCGATCGATCGCCCAAAAGTGGCGATCGATCGCCAAATGGTTCTGGAGCCTACTGCTGGCTCGCGATCGATCGCCAGAAACGGGCGATCGATCGCCGATCCCTGTACATCAAAAATCACCATTTTGCACCATAAATTCTTCCCCATCTTCACCAACACTTACACCAACAAACCAATAGCATAAAAACACTTCAAACCTTCATTTTACACCATTAAACAACCAAAAATCCTACACCCATCCAAAAATCATACCAACCCAAAATAAACCCATTTCAAACAATCAAAACCCATTTCAAAATTAAACCAAACATCATAAAAACTTTAGGAATGGTTCCATACCTCTTGAGGACTCCAAATCTTAACAGAAATCCCACAAACAAAAGTTTTGTGGAGATTTCTCCTTCCTTCCTTGGCAAAATTCGAAAAAATGAGATGGGTTAGGGTTGGGGATAAATTTGGGGATTTAAAAGTGAGGGTTAAAAGTGAATAGAGTGGGGGTATAATGGGGTATGGGTTTTAAAGGTTAATAAAAATTGTACCCCAACAATTAACATGATGTATAAAATACCCCAATTTTAAAAGCATTTTACAAAAATGCAACAAACTTCCACTAAATTCATATCTTCCACATAATTAACAACCAATACGAATAAATCATGTTAACACCCCATTTTCTAACATGCATAACATGCACCCTGAAATGCAACCCCCCGGGTCACGCCTACCATGTGACTAATCATTTCAACAAGATAATTAATTTCAACACATAAATCAATTATCACCATAATTAATCATATAAACATCATTAATGCCCAAATTGCAATTAATTATTTCGGGGGCATTACATTTTGTGTTTTGAAACTGCTGATATCTGATGTAAAAAAACAAAAATTTTTCTCGCTCGATCGATCGAGAATTTTCGCTCGATCGATCGAGCGAGACAGAAAAAATTTCTTCTCTTTATGACCTTCCGTGATCGATCGAGAGTGAAATCTCGATCGATCGGTGACACCAGAAAATTTTATTTTTTTTTCAACCCATGGTCGATCGATCGATCGAGCTTTAATCTCGATCGACCGAGCCTTACAGACCAATTTTTCCAAATTTTCCACTTTTCAAAATTCTATCCGCCCCACCGATTGGACTAATTCCATTTTCCTGCATTTGAAAATTAATGCACGGAGTTAGGCTCTAAAAATAACAAAAATAAAAACAAAAACAATTAGACTAACAAAAAATGAAAAACAAACAAGGGATAGAGGAAAGTTCTTAATTTATAGTCCCAAGCTGGACTGTCACCTCCGTCTCAGTGGTCCGTTTTCGCTTGCTCGTTCGAGTTCTTTTCCGTATCAGTAGGTAGTGTCCCTTGAGCTCATCCATGAATTATAGCTGCTAGTTGCCCCACTTGAACCTCCAAGTTTTTTATAGATGCATCCTGATTTTGCATCCTTGTTTCAGTTGATGAAATTAAATTGGTCAAGAGCTCCTCCATACTCGGCTTAGGCACATTCCCCAGTGGCTGTTGTGGGTTCAACACATTATTTTGGTTGGACCATTGCAAGTTCGGATGATTTCTCCACCCCGGGTTGTAAGTATTGAAGTATGGGTTGTTGGGCTGCCTGTTTCCTACATAATTCACAGACTCATTAGATTGATTAAATGGGTTACCTGCCTAGCACTCAGTGCTTGGATGATTGCTTTCACATATTTCGCAAGTGATAGCTTGAGCTTGCATTGCTGTCATGCTCATGCCATCTATCTTTTTGTTCAGCGCGTCCAACTGTGCTGAAAGAGCAGTGATGCCATCAATTTGGTGAACTCCAGCTGGTTTCTTTGGCACATTCCTCTCCGATTGCCATTGATAGCTGTTAGAAGCCATCTCTTCTAAGAGTTCATATGCTGCTTCCGGTGTTTTGAGCATTATGGAACCTCCTGAGGCTGCATCTATCATAGAACGGTTAGATGAAAATAAACCGTTATAAAAAGTCTGTACCTGGAGCTAAATAGGAAGTCCATGGTGTGGGCATCTCCTAAGAAAATCATTGAAACGATCACACTCCTCATATAGTGTTTCAGGATCAAATTGCCCGAACGTGGTGATATCGTTCCTCATCTTTGCCATTTTGGAAGGAGGAAAGTATTTGGACAGAAACACTTGCGTCATCCCCTCCCAAGTTGTTATCGATCCTGCAGGTAAAGAGTTCAACCAAGCTTTAGCTTTATCTTTTAATGAGAAAGGAAATAGCCTTAACCTGATGGCGTCGTCAGAAACACCATTATGTTTGAAAGTGTCACAGATCTCCAAGAAATTGGAGATGTGAGCGTTCTGATCATCAGTGGCTACTCCTCCAAACATCACAGAGTGTTGGATCATCTGTATGATAGCCGGCTTTATCTCAAAGTTGTTCGCTTGAATGGTTGGCCTTGTAATGCTGGACAATGATCCATGAAAAGTCGGTTGAGCATAATCCATCATCGATCTGGGATTCAGTGCTTCATTGTTAGCGCCCCCTTCTTGATTATGTTCAGCCATTGCTCGAGCTTCCCTAATTCTTCGTAGACACGTACGCTCGATTTCTGGGTCAATTGGCTCGAGTGTGGGGTAGCTACTCGTTAGCATGCACCAAGACAATAACTACCTGTAAAAATTAATCCAAAAGGAGAAAATGCGATTGTAGTAAATTTGACGGTCAAAAGTGACAAAACAAAACAAAAACAAAAATTAATGGCTAAATTACAATTAACTAATCTCTTATGATATTATACAGATTAGTCCCCGGCAACGGCGCCAAAAACTTAATCGCTATTATTTTAAACAGTTATTTCTAGCAATTCTACCGCAAGTGCACGATGTCAAGTTTTAGTATAGTGATTAAAAGAAAGGATGTCGTACCCACATGGACTAACATATAAGTACCAAATAAAATTAGCGAAATTATATTTAGCCTACGAAAAAGATGATTAATTATTAATTAAACTAAAGAATTAAAAACTCAAAATTAAAACAACTCCTTTGAAGATGCGAAGGAATTCCGCTCAAGAAATCTATCAAGATGTTCGTTCAATTGTGTATCATCAATGATTTGTTTGTTAAAACAATTACGTATCAATCAATTCTTAAGGTGACGGATTTCCAAATATAATCAATACACTCTCTCGAGCTGTATTGAAACTAGTAATAAATTGACGCAAGTAACTCTCGTTCACTTAAACCAATTTAATACCGAATAAATCTCTATGAAAACCGTTGATCTTTAAATCTTTCAATTTAAAGTGACCACGTATGTGATTTAATCTCTCGATCTAAATCTTAAACATACAACATGAATTATTTTAGTGTATTATAATCTCATCTCTCGATCTCAATTATAATTCAAAATATCAATCAAAGGTAGCTAAGCTTTGATAGCATGAAGCATATAAATCATGAACAAAAGATATTGATTCACTCAAACACAACCAAATCAAAGATTCAAACACAAAATTCCTTAAACTTGATAGAATAAACCCAATTAAATTCAAATCAAATCAATAAGATGCTTAATCGTCTCTCGACTTCAAAAACATCAAATAAATATGAAAATCAAATTAATCTAGAGTTTAGAAATACGATAAACGTAGGAGCGACTCCGTGCGTTGAACGATCTTTCTTCTCTCGCTTCCTTCCTTGCACTTCAAATGATTCTTCAACCTTCTTTTGTTCCGGAAGGATGAAAGGCGGCTAAAGAGTATTTAGGTCTGACTCTATTCAGAATATGGGATCCAATTTTCGTGCCTCTTTTCCTTATTTATAGAGGAGGGGAGGTATGGAAGTGTTTCCAAAAATCAAACCAAATCAAAACTTTTATTTTCAGAAAATTCTCCGTCTCGATCGATCGGTTGATGTCTCGATCGATCGAGCGCCTTCAGCTTCCGCGTCTGAGTTTCTCTGCCTCGCTCGATCGATCGAGCTGGTGATTCCGATCGATCGAGCTTTCTTCACATTTTCTTGCCAACTCGCTGCCTGTGTCGATCGATCGAGCTGGTGCTTCCGATCGATCGAGCTCTGAAATAAAATGTTGGCCAAGACTTCTGCCTTTCTCGATCGATCAACCTCATGTTCCGATTGATCGAGAATGTCAGAACTCAAATTCTTCATTTATTGGCTTGATTTGATCCATTTTCTTCTTTGTAGCTCAATTCTTCCACATTCCACCTAGATTCCTGAAACAATCAAATAAATACCAAAAGTATAACATCTTCACGGAATCTACACGAAAATATATATAAATCAAAGCCCAAATACGCGTAATAATCAACCCTATCATTGACTATGGACAATCTTTAAGAATAAAACAATATTATTCTAAGGACATTAATATATACATTCATATTACACAGATACTGGAATAATATACAATAATGAATTGCCTTTAATAAAATCATATTACATTGTATGCCAAAATCAATCATCTAATGAGTTGTCTTATGGCATATCCCAACATAATACACACCATTTAAGTTCCCAAGAAAGAGAATCTCGATGTTTCATACACATAACTTCAAGATTCTCAGGAAATATTGGTGGGTCGCACTTGTCCCACTTAAATAACAACCTCCTCGACAGAACCACGTTAGCCAGTATGTATCCGCCTACCACGCCAAAGTTTCACCTTAGCAAAGGCCGCAAGTTCTGATGCCACTTATTGGGAATTAGTCCCTCCAAATTCACCCACCAGGATCTAATAAAAAGCAAAAAAATAGAAATAATGACACAAAATTTTGGCATGAAAAATTCTCATATCAGGTGAAAAACCACCAGGATCAAAGAAGAAAATACATTATGTATAAAATTAGTACATCCACACAATTTCTCTTCTCACCCACAAACATACCCACAAAGCTTTCTCACTAACAAAACTTTATAACTTACACATGTACAATTTACAAGAAAGATAACAGAGGAATTTATCTAAAACCAAAGTTTTTAAACAAATTACTGACTGGTGCACTTAAACTAGAAAGCTAAGACATTCTTTTATAGCCCAGGAGTGGCCTACCTTTTTTCTCGTAATAAGGGATAAATAAAAGGCACAACTCCAACATTGAATGTGTCTAATTTATTATTATTAATAGTCCAAAGCATACTCGACTTTAATCATAACCATGTAGTCATGATTATGTCCCAAACACAATTGGCTAGCCGATGAATACAAAGTAGGTGCTACTAAAAGGCAATCATTAGAATCTTGTGATTTTTACCATAGCTGCTTTCCTAGACATGCATCGCATGAACGAATTTCTCATGGCTATTGGTAGCATACTAAAATATCAACACTAAAGTAAAACCTCAAGATACTGTTGAAAGTATAAAGGGTACCACATAGGTTGTATAAACCTCAAGGTCTCACACAATGAGAAAGAAGTGATATATTTCTCATTTCCTTATTGGTCACTTAGCACACATAGTATCAATCATGTGCTACAATGTTTTTCTTCCCATTGGAAGCGGATGTGTGAGGGCCAAATCCTAATCAGGTGTTTAATTATCACACAATGATTAATTTGCTTAAACAGCGGAATATTTATTTCAAATGTCCTGTCAAATGGCCCTAAAAGTTTTTGCTTTTCTATGATACATATATAATGATACCGAAAATATATAATTTCCGTTTCCCAATTCAACATGTTACTCATCACATAAGCATCAAATATATAACCATCCAGTAATAGAATACGTAAAATACAAATACTGGGGCATACCCCGATAATTTAAAATGTAGTTAAAAAGTACTCTGCCAATTACTGGGACTCATACTCAACATACCAAACCTGAGCTCGATTTGTTGAGCTCTGGAATTCTAAGATGCTTCCTTACTAGCATCCAACATCTGTCTACCTGTAACACCTGTCATGCCCGAACAACAAAAGACATGACAGCCCCCACAAAGGGGGTCAGTACCCCAGTACTAGAAATAAATAAATCATGTCAAGAATGACAAAGTATCATGCAATGCATACCATGTATGAATGTGATGTATGAATGGGTACAAAGAATCGAATCTCAAGATACCAAAAATCAGAGTCCAAAGGAAGGTATCATCTATCAATATCAGCTCGAGCAGATGGTGACAACACACACACTTTGCGCTAGGAGAATCATCATGTGTTGTGCTCGTCATCCCTTGTGTCTAAGTCCGGTAGCAACTCGCGTAAGGATATCAAAGAATAGGATAGATCAATATGATATGCCCATGAATCATCTATGCATCATATGTCATATCCAACTCAATATGTAATGCAAACTCATGTGAAAGTCAATACATATCATGTATTCCAATGTATCTCAACATGTCATATAGTCACATAAGAATCACATAGTGACAATATCATATAAATCAATTAATGACATGTAAAATCATACAATAGTATCATTACACGTCTTCGCCAGACGTCATGATAAAACTCATTTCTACATACCTCCACCAGGCTATCAAAAATACTCATAAACTCTGGATTTCCTCAAGTTTGACCTCAGTATATCACAACCTGGTCAAATATCAATCAAATCATCCAAATCTATTAATACAATAAACAAGGCTCTGTCTTAATTCATTAGTTTAGCATTTCAGCAGACATACACCTAGTAATAAGTCCATGAGTATTTCAACACTAAACCAAATGACTTAAGCCCATTTTTACCTGAAAGATAACTCAAATGGGGACATTTCATATGTTCAAAGTATTATCCCAATCGGGGCATACAATTTTCCTTGTTCTATTTACAAAAAACTAGTTCGACCAGTTTCAGTATAAAATTCACCATAAATTCATAAGACCTCCAATTGACTTCAAACCAGTGGGAAATGTCTGACAACAACAAAGTTCATTTCATATTTTATGAGTTTTAGCAGATTCATAGCATATTTCATCGAATTCTAATATGCTCTATTAGTGCAGATTGTGCAGTGATAGGGAAAAAGAAATATTGACTCCAAATCATGTGAGGCCAGTTTCTAATGCAAGCTAACGCAAAATTCTACAATACATCTCTTATGATCTTTAAGCTAATTAGTTCATCTTGAGGTACATTCTTTGAAAAACGTTACAGCATAAAAACTCGTAAATACTCTGTTTCCAGATTGCATAGTTGTTGGTAAAATTAGTATATCTTTTTCATATGAACTCCAAATTGAGTGAGTCTAATTCCAAATACAAGCTAACACCAATACTACAACTATTATTAAAGCCTAAAACTTCAAATTTGTAGCCATTATTCCCAGAAAATCAAAGAACCCGATGCATAAAAACTCGGATGCACTGAAATTCCAGATTGTACACATTGTGGTAAAACAACCATAACGTTTTTGTAAGGACCCCCAAGCCCTTAACCCTTAATTAGTGTATTAATCATTATGTGTGGTACATGCTTTCAATATATCCAATCGGGAAACACAGATGATACTTTACCATTGAATGGCAATTACAAAATTTCTTTAATATTCAACATTAAGATCATCTCTACCCACAATTAGACTCATAGATTCCGCCCATTTCCATCCCCATTACACCACTTTTCACATGATAGACTTTTATAAAAATTTGGGCAGAGTCTCCCCATAAATAGAGCCATCCCGAAATAAAAGCGCATCACAATATATAGTTCCCGGCCAGGGAAAACACATATTCAACAGAACACAGCAACACTAAGTAAATTCCCAGCCAGGGAAGACACACCACACATAAGACGACATAAATGGGTCTCAACACCCACATAATACACCCATGACTCTCATATCATTAGCAATTCTACTCTAATTGCATGCAACACAAAATGAAAGAGAGAAAGACTCATGCCTTTATATACAATCCATATACAAGCATAATCGTGCTCACATGCGAGCATCATGAATATGTATATAATCCTCAGGTGTATATAAGTACTCTATACGATACCGTGCTCCATCAAGCCCTGGTACCACGATCCTGGGAGTACATCCAATCAACAGCTCGAGCTCAACTCCAAAGCCATCGATGTACCTGTTCACCTGTCCCAACAGAGACAGCCCCCAACGGGGTGAGCATACCAATACACAAACTCTCATAATCACAATAATGAAATTCATAATTTACAACACAAGTAAATACTAATGAATTTTAAATGATACTCCCTGGATGGCAACGTCCTCATCCGGGATTCCGTGTACTGTCCCTGTTCTCACAATCATCAAACTCATCAAATCTCAAAAATCAGTAAATCAACACATTGATTTAACTCATAGCATGCCTGGTTCTCAAGTATCAATAATTAATGATTCCAAATTCATTATACATACAAATATAGATATCTCGATATCTAATACTGATTTTTCGACTTTGCTACCAATCACAGATAGCTCAAATGCCTAGCATTTATTTTACCAATTCTCCATTTCACTTAGACATCTCACATGTCTTACAATGAATACATGATTCCACGATCATTCTCAGGCATCTCAAATGCCCTAAAATAGTCATATAAACCCAGTACCCCATATCTCATGTAAGGTTATACTACTCTAGTATTACGCACACTTGTGGCAGCGATGTCAAGACTAGGTCGATCCATAGTCATATCAACACATATATATATATAGCCATACCCACCACCATCTAATGCAATTAAAACACATTATGCATTTCACAAATGCTCTTATATAAAATAATGCTCGTACGTCGCACGTACCTTAAATCTCCGAAGTCCGAGCCAAACCTTGCTCGAGTTCCATGCTCCGAGGAACGATGTGCTAACACGATAAATAATTCACAATTATTTATGAACATGCAACCCATGCTCAAGCACACCCATAACCCTTAAAAAATATTGTCAACACACGACAATTAACCATTATCGAAAATTGCTCAAGAACACCCCACAAATTTTTGAACCTTCACAACACAAATCGAACCCAAACTAAACACCATAATTCATCTAAACATGAATTAAATCTATCAATAGCAAGAACCATCACCCCTTGCCAAAAACAACCAAAATTCGAACATAAACCCCACGCAAACAGCCTCAAATTCGAACCATTAAAGCAACAAATTTTTGAACCAAAACCTCACGCCCAACAGCAAGAAATTCGAACCAAAACCACCCAAAAATAGCAGGGAAATACACGATAATGACGAAAAAGGGGTAAGAGAGGTTACCCAATCGAAAATCGGAAGTAAAACGTTCGAAATCGATGAACCCTAGGAATTGGGGATCAGCGCATTCCCGCAAAATCCGACTTCAAAACGCGACGAAACTCTCAATTGCCGGAGGGGATAGCTGCGCCTCGACGAGACGAAGCCGGCGGCGGGTCGCACGGGCCGAACGGCGGCCTGACGGCCGCGGGCGCACGCCTGGAAGCGGCGTGGGTCTGGGGCGACGGGAAGGGCGACGCGGGAGGGAGAGAGAAATAAGGTGCTGAAATGGTTCCGATAATTAAAATCTCGGGTTCAACTGGTATTTATAGCAAAAATACCCCGAAATACTAATAGCCCCACAAATACATCATGATTCATTAAAAATCATCTGTTTTCAAAAATTCTCTCTCTAACTCAAAACCCCCTACCGGTGCCCACACAAAGCACCCGAGGTTCCTAGTCACACTAAAAACCCAACTCATAGGTTTTCACCGAAATGAGAATACGATCTCAACCTCGGGATCCAACGATCCCAACTACTCAAATAGACGAGCCCGGAAGGCCCAACACTTCGATTAAACTCCAAATCGCAACGTAAAACAACTTTAGGGGTTATTAACACTCCGGGATTAACATCCTTAATCTCTGGTCATCACAATATCCCCCACTAAAAGAATTTCGTCCTCGAAATTAGCACCGGTGTATCACATAACACCCAGGCTACACAACAACATGAAGCCATAACCTCGATTCTTGACCATATCAGAATCGTCTTAATAAACGCGAGGATACTTACTTCACATCAAACTCTGAAACAGAGCGACATACCAAAACCAACATATCACCCAAGAGGCAAAACGTACCTCGATGCGGTTCATCCCAAAAGTCAGTCCCGCATGACTGCAAAACAACCAATACTTACGACCGTAGATCGGACAGTCATCCTTCGTTCTAATACCACTTAGTAAGAACGCATCATGAATGACCCCTCAACCGTGAGAACGTTGACCTCGTGTCAAACTATGGAGTGGAATAGACTTCCAAATCCATTATAACGTCAAAGAGCGTCAGCACAACTCAATGCTAACAATCCAAAAGCAGTTAGTCAACTGAAACTGCAAGGATTCGAATTGCTCCCGATTCCATCGTAGATATCATTCAAAGACATCTCTATCATGACTCACGATGTCTAACACACATCATTACGAGGAAAACACTAGTATACCATGATGTACACATACTAAACCTGGTCTCCACTTCCACACGTCCTCCATCAAATGAGCAGTCGCATCATTGCAACTCAATTTGGGCAACTCACGGCCACATATTCACACAAAAGACATCTCACAAGATGTCCACCTCCGGATATTCCAAGGATCACATCCTGATCATAAATAAACCATCGAGACTCCACAGAGTTCAAATTCTGAATGGACAAGCAATAAACCCATGGCATCCTCAACGCTTGTGTCGACAGCTACGCCCAATAAATCCGGATTCCTGTCATCCCTTGATAATCCTAGGATTTAACAATCCAAACTTGGGAAGGCTATCGCATAACTCGAAGGAAAACACCAACAAGGGAACACCTCAACCCACACAAGATAATCCCTCCTCAAAGGGAGTCAACTAACTTCACGATTGTTTCTCATAATTTATCGTGCCATGGAGATTCCCAATCTCAAGGTGTTCAATATCTCTCAACAGAGATTTAACCATCCAAAAGTAGCATAACTCTATGCTTGACAAAAAGGAAATCAAAAACTAGCATCACATGCATACTCAATGCACTTGGCTCGGGTATCTCCAACATATCCCTAAGCCCCAAACACAACTGTCAATTCTGAGTCATTCCCATCCAGAGGAGGCTGATAATCGACGATCAACAACACGACGTGATTCCCAAAATCAACACCACACATACCAACTTACCGAATCTTTCAAAGATTCCCAAATAGGTATAATACTACCTCATTCCTCACAAGGGAAGAGCCATCGAACTCGAGATCCACAAGTCTCGAACCACCGTTCGGAAAAAAACTGGATACAATAACACTCATTGCATCCCAAGTACACGGATTCCCCAGATCGAGTCAACAACGACTTGATGACTCTCTTGTTGGTACTTCAACATTATGAGCTGTCCCAGACAAGTCTCTCAAAACAATAGACGTATACACGTTTCAGTGAGGCATGCACAACCTCAACCTCAAATGACGTGGTGACTTCTAGAGTCCACCACAATCCACATCGTATCACTTTACGATTTGCCAAACTTGGTTCCAACGAGCAGTATCATGGCCCCAACAAGCACACTATATCATCACTACGATATCTGGCTAGCAAAGTGCTGTCTCCATAGGTTCATATCAAGTCCACCAACAAACCATATGTTCCATCTCGGTATGCCATACCGTACAAACCGTTAGAGTAATGGGTCATCGCCCAGCATATCTCTAAAATACCAAGCACAATGGACAACCCGGTGTCCTTGCTCACTTATGATGCAATCATAATCCGTTAAGACTTATCCCACACCCTCAGGGTGGGTGTAACCATGTCTACCCTACATCACAACACAAGCGAGTAGTTTCCTCAATGACTACTCTTACCACCAATCACTTGGCCCTAGCCAAACCAACGAGCATACCCAAGGGTATCATCGCTCGACAATTATTTAACTCTATAACATGATGTGGTACATTTACCGGTACAATACATCCAATACTCCACCGAGCAAACCTGCTTGGCAAAAAGGTCTCGTCAACTAGTGACACAGACTCTATCATGTGCTCACCATCGGCACTCAAACCATACAACTAAATACATAACATAAATGTATTAGCCATCAAAACGATGCTACACGTCTACATAGAACATCCACTATGTCATTGTCATCCCGTGACGGTACCTGTCAACATATGACTTTGAAACAATATTGTCGACTCGTAACGGTATATGTCGATACACGACGTCTATAATCTAATCGTCAAACACATGACAATATAAGTAAATCAACACATGATATCCACAATAGTGCTAAATAAACAGTAATATGCCATACCTCATTGCTAACAATATAGCGGCATACCTGTCTCCGTCATCCAACAGTGGTACGCAATCAGCACCCATCGCTCGTAGGTGGCGTAATCCAGCATCATGTGCATAGCGGCATAACCCGTCGCTATAGAATCAGGGGCATAATCCCTCGTCATAGAGTCAGCGGCATAAAACTTCGCTATAGACATCTGGCGGCATGAACCATCGCCCTAGATGTAGCGGAATGTACCATCACTATGAATACCCGGCGGCATAAGTCATCGCCAATAGAATAGCGGAATGAGACATTGCTATCAATACCCGGCGGCATAAACCATCGCCAATAGAATAGCGGAATGAGACATCGCTATCAATATATCCGGCGGCAAGAACCATCGCCAATCAATATAGCGGAATGAACCATCGCTATCAATACATCTGGCGAAATGAACCATCGCCAAGCAATATAGCGGAGTGAACCATCGCTATCAATACATCTGGCGGAATGAACCATCGCCAATCAATATAGCGGAATGAACCATCGCTATCAATACATCTGGCGGAATGAACCATCGCCAATCAATATAGCGGAATGAACCATTGCTATCAATATATCCGGCGGAATGAACCATCGCCAATCAATATAGCGGCATGAACCATCGCTATCAATATAGATAATGTGGTTGTTCCGGTCCTGTTATAGCAGCGGAATTTTAGGACCCCTCGCTTCGACATATAGCGGCATCATATGATATCCCTCGCTTCGACAATGACAGCGGCATGTTACCTCGCTTAGACATGACAGCGGCAAATATCATATTACCATCGCTTCATATGACAGCGGCAAGTACCTCCCTCGCTCGAATATAACAACTACCGGAACTTCCACTAGCTCCATGTACCTGCATCCAGGTTAATACCACAGTTCACAATATAATGATCGATATCACGTTCCAGTTATAACCACAATATTCCACATTAAGCACTAGAATTGTGACTGTTCCGATCCCAATACAACAGCGGAATTTTAGGACCCCTCGCTTCGACAATGACAGCGGCATGTTACCTCGCTTAGTCATGACAGCGGCAAGTACCTCCCTCGCTCGGAGATAAAGGCTACCGGAACATTCATCAATTCTACCACAATAATCAAGCACAACAGTTGATTCCATTATCACAATATATATCACTAACATTTCACATATACCATCACATGTAAGGGTTCACTACCCACGATATACATAATCAAAGGTGTAACACGTTTTACCGTCCGAAGCCCGTACGTCTCACCTTTCCTGATTTTCCTACAAAATCAGATCCCTTAGCACATAATACATGAAGGGCCAGACATCACCATTAATGCCATCCCATCTCATGCTACACGATTCCTGCAATCACACTGATTAGCAACACCACTTTTCATATCATAAAAAGCACATAAACGACTAGTTGTGTCATACAACATTAATGCCCTCATGCATAAGTATGTGCTATCAATAACTTCCTAGGCCCTTAACAGCCCCAAAGAGCAACCACTGCTCTGATACCACTAATGTAAGGACCCCCAAGCCCTTAACCCTTAATTAGTGTATTAATCATTATGTGTGGTACATGCTTTCAATATATCCAATCGGGAAACACAGATGATACTTTACCATTGAATGGCAATTACAAAATTTCTTTAATATTCAACATTAAGATCATCTCTACCCACAATTAGACTCATAAATTCCGCCCATTTCCATCCCCATTACACCACTTTTCACATGATGGACTTTTATAAAAATTTGGGCAGAGTCTCCCCATAAATAGAGCCATCCCGAAATAAAAGCGCATCACAATATATAGTTCCCGGCCAGGGAAAACACATATTCAACAGAACACAGCAACACTAAGTAAATTCCCAGCCAGGGAAGACACCACACATAAGACGACATAAATGGGTCTCAACACCCACATAATACACCCATGACTCTCATATCATTAGCAATTCTACTCTAATTGCATGCAACACAAAATGAAAGAGAGAAAGACTCATGCCTTTATATACAATCCATATACAAGCATAATCGTGCTCACATGCGAGCATCATGAATATGTATATAATCCTCAGGTGTATATAAGTACTCTATATGATACCGTGCTCCATCAAGCCCTGGTACCACGATCCTGGGAGTACATCCAATCAACAGCTCGAGCTCAACTCCAAAGCCATCGATGTACCTGTTCACCTGTCCCAACAGAGACAGCCCCCAACGGGGTGAGCATACCAATACACAAAATCTCATAATCACAATAATGAAATTCATAATTTACAACACAAGTAAATACTAATGAATTTTAAATGATACTCCCTGGATGGCAACGTCCTCATCCGGGATTCCGTGTACTGTCCCTGTTCTCACAATCATCAAACTCATCAAATCTCAAAAATCAGTAAATCAACACATTGATTTAACTCATAGCATGCCTGGTTCTCAAGTATAAATAATTAATGATTCCAAATTCATTATACATACAAATATAGATATCTCGATATCTAATACTGATTTTTCGACTTTGCTACCAATCACAGATAGCTCAAATGCCTAGCATTTATTTTACCAATTCTCCATTTCACTTAGACATCTCACATGTCTTACAATGAATACATGATTCCACGATCATTCTCAGGCACCTCAAATGCCCTACAATAGTCATATAAACCCAGTACCCCATATCTCATGTAAGGTTATACCACTCTAGTATTACGCACACTTGTGGCAGCGATGTCAAGACTAGGTCGATCCATAGTCATATCAACACATATATATATAGCCATACCCACCACCATCTAATGCAATTAAAACACATTATGCATTTCACAAATGCTCTTATATAAAGTAATGCTCGTACGTCGCACGTACCTTAAATCTCCGAAGTCCGAGCCAAACCTTGCTCGAGTTCCAAACTCCGAGGAACGATGTGCTAACACGATAAATAATTCACAATTATTTATGAACATGCAACCCATTCTCAAGCACACCCATAACCCTTAAAAAATATTGTCAACACACGACAATTAACCATTATCGAAAATTGCTCAAGAACACCCCACAAATTTTCGAACCTTCACAACACAAATCGAACCCAAACTAAACACCATAATTCATCTAAACATGAATTAAATCTATCAATAGCAAGAACCATCACCCCTTGCCAAAAACCCCCAAAATTCGAACATAAACCCCACGCAAACAGCCTCAAATTCGAACCATTAAAGCAACAAATTTTCGAACCAAAACCTCACGCCCAACAGCAAGAAATTCGAACCAAAACCACCCAAAAATAGCAGGGAAATACACGATAATGACGAAAAAGGGGTAAGAGAGGTTACCCAATCGAAAATCGGAAGTAAAACGTTTGAAATCGATGAACCCTATGAATTGGGGATCGACGCATTCCCGCAAAATCCGACTTCAAAACGCGACGAAACTCTCAATTGCCGGAGGGGATAGCTGCGCCTCGACGAGACGAAGCCGGCGGCGGGTCGCACGCGCCGAAAGGTGGCCGGACGGCGGCGGGCGCACGCCTGGAAGCGGCATGGGTCTGGGGCGACGGGAAGGGCGACGCGGGAGGGAGAGAGAAATAAGGTGCTGAAATGGTTCCGATAATTAAAATCTCGGGTTCAACTGGTATTTATAGCAAAAATACCCCAAAATACTAATAGCCCCACAAATACATCATGATTCATTAAAAATCATCTGTTTTCAAAAATTCTCTCTCTAACTCAAAACCCCCTACCGGTGCCCACACAAAGCACCCGAGGTTCCGAGTCACACTAAAAACCCAACTCATAGGTTTTCACCGAAATGAGAATACGATCTCAACCTCGGGATCCAACGATCCCAACTACTCAAATAGACGAGCCCGGAAGGCCCAACACTTCGATTAAACTCCAAATCGCCACGTAAAACAACTTTAGGGGTTATTAACACTCCGGGATTAACATCCCTAATCTCTGGTCATCACAGTTTTAATCTTAAATCCAAATTAGCTGATTTTGGTGGCCAATTAAATCTAACACAAAATACTACAACCTTTATCAGGGGAATCATCTTCACATTTGAAGTTTAAATGTCCCAAAAGTTCGAAAAATAGACTGCATGCATCATAAATTCTGCAGAATGCATTTGACAGCAACTATTCACCACAATTCTCATGTATTTAACACAAATCCAAGTTAATAAAGCTCAAGAAACATGTTATACCTCATTATAATTTGAAAAATTCGAACACCCTTCAGCTACAAGATCAACCAAAGCTCATCCTTTGAATTCTTGTTTCAACTCAAGAATCCTTGTTGAATCCTTCTTCCCAAAGCATGTGGTTTTCAAATCCAAGTTTGCATGAGCCTTTTCTTCATGATTTTAGGAAGAAAAAAGGAGCTGATGGTCGAGCATGGAGAGAGAGGAATACAAGGAATTTGTGTACGAGAATA
The DNA here is from genome assembly GCA_907163345.1 of Haberlea rhodopensis. NCBI lineage: Eukaryota > Viridiplantae > Streptophyta > Magnoliopsida > Lamiales > Gesneriaceae > Haberlea > Haberlea rhodopensis. The sequence continues at coordinate 302,483 of CAJQUN010000016.1, forward strand.
AAGAATGATTTTGGGTGCAAAAATGAGGTGGTGGGAGTGAGTTACTATGCTTGGGGTGGTGGTTTGTCTTGTCATTCCATGTATCATCTCATGTCATGTATGTGTGTGTAAATTTGTGTGTTGTGGTCCGTAACACCTTAATTCAAAGTTTGTACTGTTAATTTTCCGGGTTTGCTTAACCATTATTAATCCGGATTATCATAATTAATTAGCAATGGGGCCTTACAAGATGTCACTTTCAAGAAATATTTAAGCATCATAAATATTATAGTTCAAGTGTACCTCAACACTTAACTTGATATTTCTTCTTGTATTGTCCTCTAAAAATTCTCATTTTTTTTAAAAAAAACTCGAATATGACTTTGTTACAAGTTAAATAGATTGTGGAGAAATCTATTTCGATTATATTGAATTTAAGTAATAGTAATAATATTATTGAATTATCAGAACTACTTCAATATATCATTTTTCGTTTCTATCCACAGAGTCTTCGCGAATCCAATCCATAGAATTCTCGTACACAAAAAGGAATATCATCTCTGCACATATCTTAATGTGAGATACGATTGATCATGTGAGAGAGACAATCTTAACATGTTGTCATACCTCGCAGCACGACACTTCAATTTCACATGTATCGTGTACATATGACATTTATTTTCATTAATAACATAGCATTACAGTATTATTACAAAAAGATACATATACATTTATCAAATCTTATGCAGACTTAGAGATCTAACATGACGCATAAATGTCTCTATGTATTAGCTTAGTGAAAGGATCGGCTACCATAAGTCACATGGATATGTATTTCAAAGTCACTCTATTCTTACCTATGATGTCTCTTACAAAGTTGTACTTTGTATTTATGTGTTTGGTCTTTCCGATACTTGAGATTTTTCGTATAAACAGTGGATGCCTGATTATCATGGAAAATCGTCACAGCTCCCACTGACGTGCTCGCTATCCCCATATAATTTAGAAATCTTCTCAACCAAACAACTCCATGTACTAAGGATGCACACGCTAGAAATTAAGCTTCTATTGTGGACAATGCTACAAAACTTTGTTTCTTGCTACACCATGATACGACACCATCATTTAGCAAGAAGGTATAACCCGAAGTGGATGTACATTCATCAAGATCACCACTCAGTCTACATATGTGAATCCTTTCAAAGATACTTTATTTCCTTGATAGCAAAGGAAATAATCTGATGTACCTTCAGGTATCTAAAATTCCTCTTTACTGCTCTATAGTGTTTACTTCCTAGATTTTAGTTGATACTTGCTGACTAGATCGATGACATAACAAATATCGAGACACACACACAAAATATCATAAATTAAGCTCTCGACAGCATTGGAGTGTGATACTTTTGACATCTCATCATTTTCTTCTCAAGTCTTAGGACACATTTCATGGCTCAAACTACTACCCTTGACAACACGAGTATTATGGGTTTGCAACTATCCATTTTGAATCTTCCAGAAGCTTCTTTGTATAAGTTTCTTGAGAAATACCAAGTCTCTTAGAACAATCTCTATGGATCATTACACCAAGTATATATTCTGTCTCGCCCATGTCTTTCATCTCAAAATTAGAAGACAACCATTTCTTAATGGTATTCAATACTTTTTGTCATTACCAGCAAATAAAATGTCATCATAAAGATATAGAATAAAAAAAACTTTTCTTGGACCGACCTTTTCACGTACACAAAATTGTCATCATCAATCATGACGAAGTCAAATGAGATTACTCCACTATGAAACCTCAATTCCATTGTCTAGAAGACTGTTTTAATTCATTAATTGATCTTTCCAATTTACAAAGTTTGTTTGCTTGATCCACAAGCATGAAACCTACAGGTTGCTCCATGTAGATTTATTCTTCCACTTCTCCATTGAGAAAACAATCATCATAATGATGTTTAGATATCTTCTTCCTAGTAGTTATCCAAAATTTTGATTCATTAAGTGAATCATTCCCACTTGGATCCACATTTAGACGCAAATCACTCCTACTTGGATCAAGTGGAGTATGATCCTCATGAATCTCTAATGATTTATTTGACATAAGATCATTAATTGAATCAACAACCTCAAATAAGAGTTCTACATTTCCAATGTCTCCCCTACTAGGAAATTTACCAAAAAAGTTGCATTTTGTGATTATATTTTAGTAACAGTTCCTTCTTATTCACCTGTAAGCATATACCTTAGATTTCTCTGAGTATTTAATAAAGATACATTTCTTTGAACGAGGACCCGGTTTGTCATACTGACTTGAAGTGTTGTGTATGTAAGCATCCGTGTAGGGACCCCCCGTGCCCTTAATCCATTATTAGTGTATTAACCCAAGCATTTAGTGCATGTGATTATATATATATAGGGAAAAATCCCACTTGACATCATAACCAACCATGCCAATAATAAAATTCTTTTGCATTATTCCATATAATGTCTAGTTTTCCCCAACCAAGTCCACATACGTATCATGCACCATTATAATACACTAACATGTTCTCAGTTCATTTAGCAATTCAATAAATAATTGCATGCATCACATAAATGAAAAGAGAAAGGCCCTTGCCTTCTTTATACAACCCATATACACATCATAGTGCTCACATGCGAGCATCGAATAAGTATGCGTGTATCTAATGTATAAAGTATCATGCTCAATACCGTCGCTGGTACCTCGATCCTGGAAGCACCTCAAATCCACAGCTCGAGCTCAACTCCAAGCCATCGATGTACCTAATAACCTGCCCCAACAGGTACATCCCCCACACGAGGTGAGCATACCAATATCCCAAATCCAATAATCATAATAACACAATTCATAATTTACAAAAATGTAAATGCTATGAAATATAAAGGATGCTCCCTGGATGGCATCATCCTCATACGGGATTCCCTGTACTGTCTCTGTTCTCAAAATAACTGAAACCATCAAATTCCCAAATGCCAGTTAATCATTACAATGATTAACAAATTCACTTGCCGCATACCGATATCATAATCAATAATATCAAATCATTAAATAATGATTACAAGTATTCCATATATCTCACTTATGGTTCCATAGTTCTATTTCATTGCTCGCTCTACAATGACGACATTTCATTCTCATGCATGCTCAACAGTAGTGGCGTCCCAACCAATGTTTGCTCAAAGGCGACAACATCTCAATCATTGCTCGCTCAAAAGCGGCACCATATATTTCCCAATGCACACGTATCCATTTGTAGCAATTACCGTAAACCATGCATTTCAATGTCGTTTATTGCTAATACCATATACTATGCATTTTCATATACATTTATTGCAATACAGTGTACCATGCACTCAACAATTGCAATTATAATAAAGGTCTATGCTCGTACGTCATACCTACCTTATATTCCCGTAGTTCGAATCCAATCTTGCCTTGGTCTCGTGACCGATGAATTATGTGCTAAACATGATTAATAATCCACAATTAATCTCAAGCATGCAACCACGTGTCCAAGCACGTTCATGAACCCCAATTATATCGTCATCCATGACGATTAACCATTTTAAAAGACTAATTCCCCAAAAAAAAGACATTGGCGATCGATCGCTTCAACTCAGGCGATCGATCGCCTCACAAAATTGTATGGGCGATCGATCGCCTCATTTCTAGGCGATCGGTCGCCTCTCAACGATTTTTGGCTACTGCCTCATGGCGATCGATCGCCTCCTTTGAGGCGGTCGATCGCCTCACTGTTCATCTTCCACAAAATTTCAACAATGTCGCGGCGATTGATCGCCCCGCCCTAGGGATCGATCGCCTCGATCTGTAACAGCCAAAAATGGCGTTTTTCTTGCCAAATCTTCCCCAACAACAATCCTCACACCCCATACAACATAAACCTTAACAAGGGGCTATAAATCAACCCCAAAATACAACACTCAAAAATCTTTAAAAACCATTTTCTTTAAAACCAACACAAATCCTTCCCAAACACCACAATACCACTATCAAATCGAAGATAAATGCGAGGGGATAAATAATACCTTATTATCTTCGAGAAATTCGGCTCCCAAGTCGAGCAACCATCGATTCTTCCACCAAGGGAAAGAGAGGGAAATGGGGGGAAAGGGCTTTGAGCGTAGAGAGAGGAGAGAGGGAAGGGTTCCATGCCAAATGACGGAATACAGAGTCCACTTGGTATATATAGTACCAAAACTCGAAAATACCGATCTTCCCACAAATACATCATGACTCATTAAATATCATTTGTTTTCAACAATTATCTCTCCAACTCAAATTCCATTACCAGCCCCAGTACAAAGTACTCCGGGCCCCAGGTCCCACCAAAACCAAATTCCAAGGTTATGACCACGATGAGAATACAATCTCATCCCTTGGATCCAACGACTCCAAAAAACCGGGTGTTAGTCCCGGATCTTATTGATGAGATTTTAAAGATGACAAAACATATCAGACCGGATCGAGAGAAATCAGACTGACCAGAACGATCGCCCAAAACAGATCAAGCTGATAAGATGACAAAGCATATCAGACCGGATCGAGGGTAATCAGGCTGACCAGATCGATCGCTCAACAAAAGTACAAGCTGATAAGACACATTACTTATCAGACCGGATCGATGAATATCAGACTGACTAAAACGAAGCTTCAGATCGATCTCTATCTTTATCAGATCAGAGCAGCTTAGGATATATACAAAATGGCTCCTCAGTCCGAATCATTAACGGCTATTTATTGTAGCATTTAATGTTGTAATTAATGCTACAAAGGACCAAAGACTGAAGATTGCCATAATAGGTAAGAAGACAAAGAGTAGCTTACCTGACAGTCGCCGAAAGTATGAACCAGAATGGCAAGTATCCTGAAGAAGAAGACTGAAGCCTACTCAGAGTGTAAGCAGAGTCAAAGTTGCACATTAAAGGAAATAATGTTGTTGGTACCTTCAACTATGAAAGGATGCAACAAAAGGAACTTACGGACTCTGGCTACTGACTTTCGCTGATCAATTGAAAAACGCACAAGAAAGCAAAAACAGCACAAGCTTACAAGTTCAGAAGCTCTCGAGCTGAAATCATTCTCAAGCACATTTACTTTGTAACATTTGATCATTTAGGATCACTGTGCGCATCTTGTGTTTTCTGTGTTGAAAATAGAAGTGAGAAACATATTGTAACTGTCAGACAGAGTGTGTCTGAGCAGATTGAGTGACTAGGAGTTTCAGATTGGTAGTGAGGTAAATCCAGTCTGAATCGGGTTTGTACAACAGGATTGTATAAATCAAAGTCTTCTAGTATAAACCTTCCTTAATTGGAAGAAGGGGAGACGTAGAAGGATTACACCACCTTCGAACTTCCAGAAACATATCCTGTGTATCTTATTTCTGCACTCGTTCTTTCTCACTAGCCATCGAGCCGTTCTTACATACAAGAACAGACCGTTCCGCACTTATATTTTCAGTGGTCTGTTTTGTACAAGAATTGATTAAGAAACAGATTTCTTTCACTAATCCGAAAGAAATCACGAAGGATTAATTTTAGAAGGAGTGTTCATTCACCCCCGCCCCCCTCTAAACACTCCGGACCGATCCTAACAAGTGGTATCAGAGCCAGGTTATCTTAATCAGCACAAAATCACTCGAGCTGATGGCATCATTCAACAAAATCCCTATGTTCTCAAAAGAAGACTATGATGACTGGAGAATCAGAATGCAAGCTCATCTGGCAGCTCAGGATGAAGATATGTGGTTCGTCATCACTGATGGACCAATGAAGATTCAAAAAATAAATACAGCAGTAGCCATTACTGGTGGTGAACCACAAATGGTAGAAAAGGACAGATCCCTCTGGACGAATGAAGAAAGAAAGAAAGCAAATCTCGACAACGTTGCCAAAGACATCTTGTTCAAGACACTGGACAAGAACATGTTCAGCAAAATCAAAATGTGCTCTACTGCCAAAGAAATTTGGGAGAAGATAGCACAGCTATGTGAAGGCAACGACCAGACCAAAGAAAACAAGTTAACTGTTGCTCTTCAAAGATTTGAGAGCATAAAGATGAAAAGTGGAGAAACTCTAAATGAGTTTGATGAAAGAGTCACTGGCATCATAAATGAACTGAATGGTCTGGGGAAGGAATATTCTAACAGAGAGATCGCTCTGATAACTAGCTCTGCCAAAGGAATGGGATGTTAAGACCATTGCCATGAGGGAATCAAAAGATCTTAACAAGGTTGAACTTCATGATCTGTTTGCAGATCTTAAGGCCTATGAGTTTGAACTGATAAGCAGAGGTGAAGCAGAGCCATTCATCTCTCAACCAAACAAGGCCCTGGCAGCCATTCCAGACCAGATCGCTTCAACATCAGACCGATCCGCTGAACAGATAAGTAATGATGCTATGTCATTATTTATCAAGAAATTTGGTAAATTCATGTCTAAGAATAAGAGGAACTTCAAACCCTCTCATCATTATAAATCAAGAAAAGATGATAATGTTAACGATCAGGCTTGCTACAATTGTGGTAAGACCGGACATTTTATTGCAGATTGCACCAGACCGAAGAAAGAAGAACGGAAAGAGAAGCATCATGATGATAGGAAGAAGAAGCACTACAAAGACCGCAAGAATCATGGAAAATCCCAAAAAAGTCCTAGTAGCTGAAGAAGGAAACAGCAAATGGGCTCAGACAGACTCAGACTCGGAAAGCTCTGAATATTCTTCCAGCGAAAGCGAAGAAGATATTCAATGTCTTATGGCAGACGAAGAGATGAGTCAGACAGACGAGGTATATGATATTGACTCAAATGAATTTACACGAGAAGAGCTCATGTCCGCACTGCAAGACATGGCTAATGATTATAGGATCTTAGCTGAATCATTTGAGAAGAATAAAGCTAAAGTCAGTGATCAAATGGATGAGCACAATAAACCAAGCTGCTCTGAGCAGGGTGAGTGCAACAATCTCCAGATCGAGCTGAATAAGCTGAAAATCTCTTATGATCAGCTCCATGAAGAAAACAAGAGAATTAGCACACAAAATGCTAAGCTCTCTCATATATTCAAAACATGGACAAAATCCAGAACATCCTTGGAAGAATTACAAGAGGTTCAAAGAAACGTCGGTGATTTTCACCGGCATAGGCTTTGACACCAAAGAATGCACCAAAGATGAATCTGAGCTGTTGCCGGTAAAAAACCAAGTCAAACAAATGACAGTTGTTAAATCCAGCACAGTATATGAGACTGAAGCACCTAAGATTCAAACATGAGTCTCTTACGTGAATCAAAATCTGAGAAAAGGAATTGGTTATGTTGACCAAGCCAGAGAAAAGGCATCAGCAAGATTTGCGTCTATCAGACCAAATCCAAAGGTGCAAGATCTGAGGCAAGGAAGACAATACAATTACTACAATTCGAAACCGATTCAACGAAGATATAGACTACCTTATGAGAATCAAAGGTTTCCACAGCGCACACATTATCACACACAACATCGAAACAGATCAGCACACAGCACACCTTACACACACAAGCCATTGAAGCTGATACAGGTGTGGGTTCCCAAAGGGCTAATCCGTTCTGGACCCAAATAGGATTGGGTACCAACAATAATTATATTTGATGACAGGTACCGAAGAAACTCGCATCAGACTGGTATTTGGACAGTGGGTGTTCCCGTCACATGACTGGAAACATCGAGCTGCTGTCTGAAGTCACAGAATGCACTGGACCCAAGATCATCTTCGGAGATAACTCAAAGGGTAAGACCGTGGGCAAGGGTAAGATTGTCCATGGTAACATTATTATCAATAATGTGCTGTTAGTTGAAAATCTGTGCTATAATTTGATTAGTATAAGTCAACTCTGTGATAATGGTTATGCTGTAGAATTTCACAAACACACTTGCACTGTTAAATCATCAGACGGTATAACCATGCTTATAGGAATCGGGAATGGAAATACATATAAGATTAACTGGAATCATGCACAACCTGATAATCCTACTTGTTTCATCGCTAACAATGATAATAAACACTTGCTATGGCATAAACGCTTGAATCATATAAACTTTAAGACCATTTCCAGCCTGTGTAAACATGATTTAGTTATCGGTCTGCCCAAGATCGATTTTGCTAAGGATAAGATCTGCGAAGCTTGCCAAATGGGCAAACAGATCAGATCATCCTTCAAAAACAAGAATGCCAAATCCTCCTCCCGCTGTTTAGAATTATTGCATATGGACTTGTTTGGTCCTATACCAATAACAAGTTTAGGGTGAATGCGGTATACTCTTGTTGTTATTGATGATTACTCACGCTTTACATGGACTATATTTTTGAGCAGTAAAGATCAGACCGGTCCGAAGTTGATCAAGCTGCTGAAACGCACTCAGAACGAGAAATCATCCAGCATAGACAGGATTCGTAGTGACAAAGGCACTGAGTTTTCAAATCAGAATCTTGAATCCTTTCTAGAAGATCATGGAATCAAGCATGAGTTTTCAGCCGCTCGAACTCCTCAACAGAATGGAGTTGCAGAACGAAGAAACAGAACGCTCAAGGAAGCAGCAAGAACAATGCTTGCTGATTCTGGCATTTCGCAAAAGTTCTGGGCAGAAGCTGTAAACACTGCTTGCTACACTCAAAATCGGTCCATGATCAACAAGAAGCTGAACCTTACCCCATATGAAATATGGACTGGTAACAGACCGTCTATTTCTCACCTTCATGTTTTTGGCTGCAAATGCTTCGTTCACAACAATGGTAAGAATCATCTTACAGCATTTGAAGCTAAGTCAGATAATGGAATATTTTTAGGATATTCATCATCTAGCAAAGCTTATCGAATTTTTAATAATCGAACCTTAACTGTAGAAGAATCTGTTCATGTAGTTTTTGATGAATCTTTATGTGTTGAGGGAAACAAAGAAACAATTCAAAATCAGATGGAAAATATCCATCTCGAAGCTAACAATGATGATAAGATTGTAGCTAACAGGTCAAGAGACAATCCACCAGAACCAGAAGTACCAGACAGACCGGTTCAAGCCATTGAAGCCTCTTCAGATCGAGCTGATCCGGACAATCTTCACTCAAATGTTAAAGCAGATGCTGATCATGCTGCTACTCATCCGACCGGACCAGACAATCCAGAGTCAAGCTATCGATGGACTAAGAAGCATCCACCCAATCTAGTAATTGGTAGTCCCTCTGCACCGATCAGAACCAGAGGACAGATGATGGATGAATTCACACATGATGCTTTCATCTCTACTCTGGAACCTAAGAAGATCGATGAAGCTCTCACTGATTTCAACTAGATTAAGGCCATGCAAGAAGAGCTAAATCAATTCGAACAAAATCAAGTTTGGAGTCTAACCCCCAGACCAAGCGATCAGCCTGTCATTGGAACCAGATGGGTTTTCAGAAATAAGCTGGATGCAGATGGAACTGTGGTTAGAAACAAAGCCAGACTGGTGGCACAAGGATTCAGACAAGAAGAAGGAATCGACTTCAATGAATCATTTGCACCAGTCGCCAGACTTGAAGCCATCCGGATCTTTCTTGCATATGCTGCCTTTAAAGACTTCAAAGTATATCAGATGGACGTTAAGAGCGCTTTTCTTAATGGAAAGCTTCAGGAAGAAGTCTACATTGAGCAACCACCTGGATTTCAAGACCATTTGCATCCCAATCATGTGTATCTACTGAATAAAGCAGTGTATGGTCTGAAACAAGCTCCTAGAGCCTGGTATGACACTCTATCTCAATTTCTGCTGAACCATGATTTTCAGATCGGCTCAGTAGATAAAACTCTATTTAAATTTATTAAGGGGGAACATACCCTATTAGTTCAGATTTATGTTGATGACATAATCTTTGGGTCAACTAACCCCAAATTGTGCGAGAAATTTTCTAAGCTAATGCAGGGACAGTTTGAGATGAGCATGATGGGAGAACTTTCATTCTTTCTGGGTCTCCAAGTCAAACAGCTTAGCAATGGTATTTTCATCAACCAGACCAAGTATACCAAAGAGCTCCTCAAGAGATTTGGAATGGAAACATGCTCAACTGCATCAACTCCAATGAGTCCAACAATCAAGTTAGACAAAGATGAAGGGGGAACAGCAGTTGAAGTAACCATGTATACAGGACTAATCGGATCGCTATTGTATCTTACAGCGAGCCGGCCTGATATTATATTCTCAGTTTGTATGTGCGCCAGATTTCAGTCAGAACCAAAGCAATCACATTTTATTGCTGCCAAGCGTATTCTGAAATACTTAAAAGGATCTCAGAACGTTGGTCGTTGGTACTCCAAAGATTCGAACTTCAGCTTGATCGGATATTCAGATGCAGACTACGCTGGGTGTAAGATTGATCGTAAAAGCACCAATGGAACGTGTCAATTTCTAGGTGAAAGATTGATCTCTTGGTTCAGTAAAAAGCAGACATCGATTGCCACATCCACAGCTGAAGCAGAGTATCTAGCCGCTGGAAGCTGTTGCGCTCAAATGCTCTGGATTCAACACCAGCTCAAAGACTATGGCATCCAAGCTGTTGACTCTCCGATATTTTGCGACAACACAAGTGCAATCGCTATAACGTACAATCCAGTTTTGCACTCTCGAACAAAGCACATTGATATACGCCATCACTTTATTCGAGATCATGTTGGCAAAAAGGAAATTTGGATCGAGCACATCTCAACAGAGCAGCAAGCAGCAGACATCTTCACCAAACCGCTCCCAGAGGCTAAGTTTAATTATTTTCGTCAAATTCTTGGATTAATTGACTTATCTTAATAGTTTAGATGTTTTCTTACTTTTGCACTTAAAGATTTTTGTTACCACAGATCGATAATACAATGTTCAGAAAGACACAGACCGGTCCGAACTTTCAGACCGATCTATGTCAATCTGATGTTATCCCATGATCTGTTTGGTCAATTCATCTTTTGTACAAAAACAGCCCGGACTGATCGCATTTTAACCGCCTTAACTACATGATATCCTGACCGTTTATTTTTGAATTTCTTTTCATCAGTCATCGAGATAAAGACACGTGTCTTCTCTCTCCTATTTAGCGGGCTGAACATTTCATTTTATTTCACTTTTTACAAATTACCGCTATCTGTTTTCTTACTCTCTCACTCTCCTAAATCTTCGCATTCGTTTGATTTCATTCCAATGGCTACCATCACTCATAACTCCCTTTCCGTTGAGTTTAATGATATTTACAGGGCAGAAGATGCAGAGATGGTGTCCATCTTCAGAGCTTTGGAATCTTCTGGTCTGAGAAACTTTCTGGAATGCGGCACCGTTGTTTATGAATCCGAAATCCGCGAACTATTCGCCAATGCCGTCTCCCAGAAGACATCCATATCTACTACTGTCAAGGGCAAATCTTTTGAGATCTCGCCGATGACGCTGGCCAAAACCTTTGGCCTCCCCACTTCCGGACTGACGGAATTTGGACAGATTCCTCAGGCATCACTCTCAGATCTTCAAGGGAAGATATCTATTCTTGGCCACCGCCTGCAACCATCGTTTAAGAAGAAGGAAATGCTCTTTCATTTCCAGGTGCTGTGTGAGATAGTGGGTAAGCCTCTGTTGGGCAAAGCAGGAAGTTTTGATGCTGTGACCGCAGAGAAGTTCAGGGCTATGGCGGCTATAGTATCCGGACAGACGATGAACTGGTCCGTGATTCTGTTTGGAGTTCTGATGGAAACAGTGATTGCATCGAAACAAGCTGTATGCTTTGCTGTTCCTCTCAGCAAGCTACTGGAGTCTTTGGACATCGAGCTGGGAAAGCAGTCCGCTCTCAGCCCCTTTAAGATTCTAAACTCCAAAGGACTTGCATTGCTGAAGTCCAAGAGTGCTCCGCCTACTCCTGCTACTCTAGCTGCAGTCAAGATTGAGAAGGGGGAAGAACAAGCTGTTGCGCGCAAACCTCGCGTCAAGCGCAAACTGACCATCCAGATTGATTCGGAAGAAACCCAGTCTGCTCCCTCGCCACCAACCAAGCCACTTCCCAAAAAGCCAAGAACCCAGATTACCAAGCCCAGCAAACCATTACCCCTCAAAGCCTTACCCATATTGCCTCCAACTAAAGCCTCCCCTGCACCCCAACCTTCCATCCAACCTTCACAAGCTTCAACCCTTGCACCTAAAGTCACTATCCGAGTCCCCTCTATCATTCCCGTGGTGAAAGGGATTGTTATCACTGAGTTGGGCGATTATACCCAATCAGGGATCAAGTCCCCTTCCTCCACCGGCAAGGGAAAAGCCATTCTCTCCGAACCCTTCTCCTCTAAACCCAAATCTGCAGCGCAGATAGCCATCGACATCGCTATGGAGGATGTTGATGAGAAGGTGAAGGCACTCATTGTGGTCTTTGATGAATATGTCCAGTACCGGACTATCAACCACATTGAGTTATTCTTCGGTAAGTTGAGCAGACTGAAGAAGATGGAAGAGGAAGTTCAGAAAGGAACAGAGACTGATGATGTTCGGCTTGCCGTGCAGCGCAAAGAGCTATTTACGGCTAATCAAAGATTCAGTATGGCCACTCTGATCCTAGCTGCTAAGAAACAGAACTTCGATCCGCTTGCTCCAACTGCCAGAGATGATGGGGCTGTTATTGCTCAACTCGAGATGGATATTCATGCTCTTCACTTAGCTGTCCGTTTTCAACGACAGAAGCTCAGTGTATCCACTCCCACAACCAGCCCGGATCATCCCTCTGCAAGCAAGACTATGGCAGAACCTTTCGTTGAGGTTATTCATTTTGATGCAGCAGAACAGACAGCCGAGCCAGCACCATATCAGACTGCAGAGCCACCACCAGACCAGACAGCGGAGCAGCCATTGCCTAATGCTCCGTCTGTGCCCGATGATGAACCATTGAATGTATTGTTGGACTCTCCAACAACCTCCATTCCTTTGGGGTCCTCAGCCTCCCGTGCACAAATCAGTCCAACAGTAGAACTTGCAACAGTTGGCACTCCAGAATTCGTCGATCCGGATCTGGTGGTGTCCACCGTTGTTGCAGCTCTCCAGATTGAGGAGCCCTCCAGACCAAGCACTCCTCCAATCCAATCAGATGAAGATATGGCTTTTATTCAAACATTTTCTTCGGATCTGGTCACCTTGATCCGGTCCGAAAGTCACCAAGTTGTTGTATCTTCACTTGTACCTACTGCTGAAGACGATGACCAGGCTTTGTCCTCATCAGATCGCTCTCCCAGCCAACAATCTGATACACCTCCATTTTTGGCAAGGACTCTTCATCATCTCTCCGACAACTGCCTGTCACTCTCTCAACGCATTCTCGAAGTTCATCAAGGTCAGAGGCTTACAGCTTTGGACTTTGATTCATTCAAAGAGAAGATGACTGCCAGTATCGGAAGTCTTCAGCGAGGCATAAACGATCTGTTTTCTCAACAAGCCTCTTATAAAAAAGTCTGAGAAAAGAGCAGATCGAACTAGCCACTGAAGTCAGAGCATCTGTTGCCAATTCCCTCCGCGCTCAAGACGTTCGTCTTGACGCTATTAGCCCGCAGCTAGCACAAGTTGTCGACTTTCTTCAAGAGATTGCTGCTGACAAAAAGGGGGAAAAGAAGAAAGACTTCAGGCCGCCTCCGTCTCAGTCTTCTAGAAAATAATATTTTCAGACTGTCTGTATTTAGGATTTTTTGGTGATCAATAAAAATCCTCTTTCGATTAAGTCCGTGTTCATTTATTTTGAACTACAACATAAGGCTTAATAATAAAAGCTTAATCGATCCAACTTAATGATGTTCATTTATTTTGAACAAGAAAGAGTAATCGATCCGAAAGTTTTCGCTTCAGAGTTCTTATCAGACTGGTTAAAAAGACTTAGAAGCTAGGTTTTGTCATCATCAAAAAGGGGGAATTTGTTAGTCCCGGATCTTATTGATGAGGTTTTAAAGATGACAAAACATATCAGACCGGATCGAGAGAAATCAGACTGACCAAAACGATCGCCCAAAACAGATCAAGCTGATAAGATGACAAAGCATATCAGACCGGATCGAGGGTAATCAGGCTGACCAGATCGATCGCTCAACAAAAGTACAAGCTGATAAGACACATTACTTATCAGACCGGATCGATGAATATCAGACTGACTAAACCGAAGCTTCAGATCGATCTCTATCTTTATCAGATCAGAGCAGCTTAGGATATATACAAAATGGCTCCTCAGTCCGAATCATTAACGGCTATTTATTGTAGCATTTAATGTTGTAATTAATGCTACAAAGGACCAAAGACTGAAGATTGCCATAATAGGTAAGAAGACAAAGAGTAGCTTACCTGACAGTCGCCGAAAGTATGAACCAGAACGGCAAGTATCCTGAAGAAGAAGACTGAAGCCTACTCAGAGTGTAAGCAGAGTCAAAGTTGCACATTAAAGGAAATAATGTCGTTGGTACCTTCAACTATAAAAGGATGCAACAAAAGGAACTTACGGACTCTGGCTACTGACTTTCGCTGATCAATTGAAAAACGCACAAGAAAGCAAAAACAGCACAAGCTTACAAGTTCAGAAGCTCTCGAGCTGAAATCATTCTCAAGCACATTTACTTTGTAACATTTGATCATTTAGGATCACTGTGCGCATCTTGTGTTTTCTGTGTTGAAAATAGAAGTGAGAAACATATTGTAACTGTCAGACAGAGTGTGTCTGAGCAGATTGAGTGACTAGGAGTTTCAGATTGGTAGTGAGGTAAATCCAGTCTGAATCGGGTTTGTACAACAGGATTGTATAAATCAAAGTCTTCTAGTATAAACCTTCCTTAATTGGAAGAAGGGGAGACGTAGAAGGATTACACCACCTCGAACTTCCAGAAACATATCCTGTGTATCTTATTTCTGCACTCGTTCTTTCTGACTAGCCATCGAGCCGTTCTTACATACAAGAACAGACCGTTCCGCACTTATATTTTCAGTGGTCTGTTTTGTACAAGAATTGATTAAGAAACAGATTTCTTTCACTAATCCGAAAGAAATCACGAAGGATTAATTTTAGAAGGAGTGTTCATTCACCCCCCCCCCCCCCCCTCTAAACACTCCGGACCGATCCTAACACCGGGTTTAAAATCCCCGAGAGTCCCAAAAACGCATTTAATTCATAATTGCCACAATTAAAATCCTTTAAGAATTATTACCACACCGGGATTAACACCATAAATCCCCGGGCATCACAATTATCCCCCGCTAATAAAATTTTGTCCTCGAAATTTGCACGGCGTACTCCATGTATCGCCGAGACCACAGAATCCAAACGGGTCTATAACGCCGAATCATGAACATATCATGAACGACATTCCAACCACGAGGACACTGACCCCGCACCAAAATCTAGAATGGAGTAAACCTCCCCAAACCATCATAAACTCAAAGAAAGACGTCAGCATTCCCCGATGCTAACCATCTCAAAGCAGTCAGCCAACCATAACTGCTAACCAAATGAATCATTCGAGATTCTAAAATAGATGTCGCCACAAAGATATCTTCAAGACCTAGTCACCGATGTTAAACATACATCGTTACCAAAGTGACCATTAGTACACCACACTGTACCTGAACTACATCCGGTTCCCAATTTCCAAATCCATCTCCAACATGGGAGTAGTTGCACCACATTGCAACACGGATCGTACAACTCACGGTCACTGATAGACACCAAACACATCTCCAAAGATGTCTACATCCGTGTGTCCCAAGAAATCACATCTTGGTCCCAAACACGCTGTCGAGACTCCACAAGGTCTCAAGTTCTCGAAAGGACATGCAAGAACAATCAATTGCATTCCTGCCACACGTGTCAATCACGACACCTAACAAATCGAATCCTGGCCATCCTTCATTTACCCTAGGATTCGACAATCCTAAAACAGGGAGGCTATCGAATTAACCAGAAATGAGTTTCCATGGCCTAAGATACGACAATCCCTCCTCAGGGGAAGTCAACCAACCCTCTCGATTATTCATCAGATGCCATCGAGATTATCAATCTCAAAGTGCCACAATCTCTCACTGGAGATTCGTCAACCAAGCACACTAATCCGATACTCAACAAATACCGAAACGCGGGCATTCGTATTCACATACCTACCCAAGTACCAATCACAACATGCATACACAATGCAATAGGCTCGGGTATCTCCAATCATACCCAAAGTCCTAAAACCAACTGTCAATCCCCAGTTATTCTCACCTCGCGGAGAATAATGATTGACAGACCAACGACCAATGGTGTGATTCCAACATCAACACCACACAAAACGACTCATTGAACCTCCCAAAGATTCCCAATCGGTAGGTATATCAATACCGCCTTCCTCACAAGGGAAGTGTCACGAACTATGACCCTCCAACCTCGAACCATCGTTCGGAAAACTGGATATATTTATACCAAAACACATCCTGGAACCAAAAATATGCAACTGGTTCAGAATAGTGCATCAAAGCCACTATTACCCAATCGAAATCCGTATACGCCATGTATACTCATTCTAACAATGCTCTGTACTAATACCAAAGTACTACACAATCTCGAGCATTTCTCCAGAGACGCACCTCCGAACGTCTCGCCGGAAATACAAAGCCATCACCTAGTCCAACACTAGTAGGGCTTATTGCGGTTGATTCACAATCAACCCTCAACCAAAGTTAGCTGTCTCCATGACAGTACAATCCAAATCTCTCCAAGAGATAAAATCAACATAGTAGTGTCACCACACTAACTATATCTCACAATCCAATTGTGACTCCCGTTGCATTCCATATGCAAAGATGCTCAATCAGAGCTAACAACGACTTGCTGACACTCACGTTGGTACTCCCAACAGAATTGAGCTGTCCCAGAACAAGTCCCTTAACATTTGACGTATAAACGTCCCCGTGAGGTATTCTCTACCTCAAACCTCATGCGACATAGTGACTACTATAGTCCACTATTACCCTCATCGTATCATCATACGATTCACCAAGTTCGGTTCCAGCGAGCAGTGTAATGGCTACAACAAGCACACTATATCAATGCAGCAATACCTGGCTAGCAATTCGCTGCCTCCACAGGCTTATACCAAGCCTACCAACGCATCATGCGTTCCATTCGGTATACCATACCGTAACATCTATCTAGAGTAGTGGGCCATCACCCAATATTTCTCTAAAACATCAAGCACTACGGACATCCCACTGTCCTTACTCAACTACAAAGCAAACTAAATTCCGTAGGATTTATTCCACACCCTCACGGGTGGATGTGATCATGTCTACCACATGTCACCTCGGCATAAGCAAGTAGTTTCTTCAACAACTACTCTTATTACCAGTCACTTGGCCATAGCCATTCCAACGTGTATACCCAAAGGTACCACTACTCGTAAAATATTTACCTCAAACATGTGCTGCGGTACACTTCCTGTACGGCGCACCCAATAATTCATCGAGCGACCTGCTCGGCATAATGGTATCGTCAACTAGTGATCCAGACACTACCATGTGCTCACCATTGGCACTCAAACCACACGACTAAATACAAATACATAAATGTATTAATCATCGAAATGACGCTACGCGTCTACATAGACATCCACTATGTCTTCGTCATCTAGTGACGGTACATGTCAACATATGACATTCAATATAACATCGTCAACTCGTGACGGTACATGTCGAAACACGACATCCGTAGCCTCATCGTCAAACACATGACGGTATACATATATCAACGCATATCATCCACAAATGCTAATAAAACAGTAATATGTCATACCTCATCGCCAACAAGATAGCGGCATACCTGTCTCCATCGTCCAACAGTGGTATGCAATCAGCACCCATCGCTCGTAGGTGGCGTAATCCAGTGCTACGCACATAGCGGTATAACCCATCGCTATAGAATCCGCGGCATGATCTCTCGCCATAGAGTCAGCGGCATAAAACATCGCTATAGATACCCGGCAGTATGAACCATCGCCAATAGATGTAGCGGAATGTACCATCGCTATGAATACCCGGTGGTATAAACCATCGCCAATAGAACAGCGGAATGAACCATTGCTGTGAATACCCGGCGGCATAAACCATCGCCAATAGAATAGCGGAATGAACCATCGCTATGAATACCCGGAGGCATAAACCATCGCCAATAGAATAGCGGAATGAACCATCGCTAAAAATACCCGGGGGCATAAACCATCGCCAATAGAATAGCGGATCCCTAGTCTTGTTACGGTAGTGTATTTTAATGCACCTCGCTTGTCATGACTGCGGCATTAATACCCCTTCGACATATCAGTGGCATCGAATAACCTCGCTCAAATGCGACATGCGGCAATACCCTCGCTTCAACATTTGGCGGCAAATATTCTTTCCTCGCTACGATATGACAGCGGCAAGTATTCTATCATCGCATCAAGTGACAGAGGCAAAGCATTTAAAATCATCACTCATCCATAACAACGACTCATGGGATATTCACCAAGTATTCCTTCTATACCTGCAATACAATGCATATTCCATATTCCAATATACATCACATTGAGTGTATTTTAATGCACCTCGCTCAAATGCGACATGCGGCAACACCCTCGCTTCAACATTTGGCGGCAAAGCATTTAAAATCATCACTCCAATATATACAACCACAATGAGTGTATTTTAATGCACCTCGCTCAAATGCGACATGCGGCAATACCCTCGCTTCAACATTTGGCAGCAAAGCATTAAAATCATCACTCCCATATATACAACCACAATGCATAATCCATGTTGTATATAAAATACAGGTTACCGTTTCGTGTCTTTCAACCATGGCCTTAGCCCTTCATGTCATAGCGTCCCTACAGGAACAATCCCAAACGATGAGCATATAATAATCAATATTCACCACAATATGATTATAATGAGTAAATGCATAAATTATGAGTATAAAGTACTTCCTGTATCCCAATGCATTTCAAAATGAGACCTTTGGTTGTCCCTGTGCCACAACTCACAATCATAATCAACAGATTATATTATGATTCCATAGATATCATGACATATAATTGTTGGACTATGATCATATATCATAAATGCACATAAGCAACATAGTTGTGTCACACAACACTAACTACTATCATGCATAAATATGTGCTACAGATTCCTATCAGCATGTTCCACGCCCTCAACAGCCCCCAAGAGCAAACCACTGCTCTGATACCACTAATGTAGGGACCCCGTGCCTTTAATCCATTATTAGTGTATTAACCCAAGCATTTAGTGCATGTGATTATACATATATATATATATAGGGAAAAATCCCACTTGACATCATAACCAACCATGCCAATAATAAAATTCCTTTGCATTATTCCATATAATGTCTAGTTTTCCCCAACCAAGTCCACATACGTATCATGCACCATTATAATACACTAACATGTTCTCAGTTCATTTAGCAATTCAATAAATAATTGCATGCATCACATAAATGAAAAGAGAAAGGCCATTGCCTTCTTTATACAACCCATATACACATCATAGTGCTCACATGCGAGCATCGAATAAGTATGCGCGTATCTAATGTATAAAGTATCATGCTCAATACCGTCGCTGATACCTCGATCCTGGAAGCCCCTCAAATCCACAGCTCGAGCTCAACTCCAAGCCATCGATGTACCTAATAACCTGCCCCAACAGAGACATCCCCCACACGGGGTGAGCATACCAATATCCCAAATCCAATCATCATAATAACACAATTCATAATTTACAAAAATGTAAATGCTATGAAATATAAAGGATGCTCCATGGATGGCATCATTCTCATCCGGGATTCCCTGTACTGTCCCTGTTCTCAAAATAACTGAAACCATCAAATTCTTAAATGCCAGTTAATCATTACATTGATTAACAAATTCATTTGCAGCATACCGATATCATAATCAATAATATCAAATCATTAAACAATGATTACAAGTATTCCATATATCTCACTTATGGTTCCATAGTTCTATTTCATTGCTCGCTCTACAATGGCGGCATTTCATTCTCACACATGCTCAACAGCAGTGGCGTCCCAACTGATGTTCGCTCAAAGGCGACAACATCTCAATCATTGCTCGCTCAAAAGCGGCACCATATAATTCCCAATGCATATATATCCATTTGTAGTAATTACCGTAAACCATGCATTTCAATGTCCGTTTATTGCTAATACCATATACTATGCATTTTCATATACATTTATTGCAATTCAGTGTACCATGCACTCAACAATTGCAATTATAATAAAGGTCTATGCTCGTACGTCATACGTACCTTATATTCCCGTAGTTCGAATCCAATCTTGCCTTGGTCCCGTGACCGATGAATTATGTGCTAAACACGATTAATAATCCACAATTAATCTCAAGCATGCAACCACGTGTCCAAGCACGTTCACAAACCCCAATTATATCGTCATCCATGACGATTAACCATTTTAAAAGACCCCGGGCGAAGCATGCATCGAAAACTCAACACTAAATAATTCCCCTAAAAGAGAAATTGGCGATCGATCGCTTCAACTCAGGCGATCAATCGCCTCACAAAATGGTATGGGAGATCGATCGCCTCATTACCAGGCGATCGGTCGCCTCTCAACGATTTTTGGCTACTGCCTCATGGCGATCGATCGCCTCCTTTGAGGCGGTCGATCGCCTCACTGTTCATCTTCCACAAAATTTCAACAACGTCGCAGCGATCGATCACCCCTCCTTAGGGATCGATCGCCTCGACCTGTAACAGCCAAAAATGGCGTTTTTCTTGCCAAATCTTCTCCAACTACAATCCTCACACCCCATACAACATAAACCCTTAACAAGAGGCTATAAATCAACCCCAAAATACAACACTCAAAAATCTTTAAAAACCATTTTCTTTAAACTCAACACAAATCCTTCCCAAACACCACAATACCACTATCAAATCGAAGATAAATGCGAGGGGATAAATAATACCTTATTATCTTCGAGAAATTCGGCTCCCAAGTCGAGCAACCATCGATTCTTCCACCAAGGGAAAGAGAGGGAAATGGGGGGAAAAGGGCTTTGAGCGTAGAGAGAGGAGAGAGGGAAGGGTTCCATGCCAAATGACGGAATACAGAGTCCACTTGGTATATATAGTACCAAAACTCGAAAATACCGATCTTCCCACAAATACATCATGACTCATTAAATATCATTTGTTTTCAACAATTATCTCTCCAACTCAAATTCCATTACCAGCCCCAGTACAAAGTACTCCGGGCCCCAGGTCCCACCAAAACCAAATTCCAAGGTTATGACCACGATGAGAATACAATCTCATCCCTTGGATCCAACGACTCCAAAAAACCGGGTTTAAAATCCCCGAGAGTCCCAAAAACGCACTTAATTCATAATTGCCACAATTAAAATCCTTTAAGGATTATTACCACACTGGGATTAACACCATAAATCACCGGGCATCACAATCCCAACCCCATAATCTAAGTTTACAAAGGTAAGGTTTTCTGCCCGAGCAGAGCTCATATGGGATAGAAGTAACTGATTTGGAAGTCAATGTGATATGGTGCATTCTTGTAATGCCATGTCATTGCCGATGTTGCATATAAATGGGGCACTTATGCTGACATGTCATTTATGTGGCTGATGATGTGTCACCATGTGTCAGGTGATTCAGTGCCACGTTGTGCCAACTGTTACTGGGACGCATCCCAGGACGTGACCCCAACTATAGCAGGTAGTTGAATTTGCATTGTGTAACGTGTGTCATGCACTCACCATCCTATGGTTGATCAGGTCACCTGTTTGATTCCAGCAAAGTGAGCTGCAATAACTCTGGTTTCTTAAAGTGTCTGTACCGAGATATTATATCGAGTTTGGTTTAAAAACCAAGCAGAAGATACCCGGACTAATTTGCTCTGAAACTGATTCAGTAAAGTAAAATCAGAGTAGAAATAAGAAGTTAAACAAAAAGATAAATGCACAAAGATTTGTTTATGGAACTTCTAAGGTGATGTAATCACTCAACGTCTCCATTTTTTCTATCGAATGGAAGGATCCACTAGAAGTCTTTGGGTTACACAAGCCATTTGTACAACCCCACTTCAACAAAAAACTCATCTAACTCTCACTCTGTTCAGGCAACAAGTATGATGGCTAAACAAGACACTCAGTTACGACGAAGCTCTCAATACAAAGGTTAAGTGTTTGTGACACACATTTGAACGGAAAAAAATTATGTATAGGAGCTACCAAGTATATGAGCTACCTCATTCTCAGGAATACATCGCATACTTGATCCGCACAGTGCTTCTATAAGTAAGGATCATCCCAAACATAGTACTTTGTGTCGCTCCTAACCTTTGCTCTTTGGGTCCTAGTCATATCATTAGGAAAATTCTTAGTACCTAATATATTCCCGATGTCCGCATACCAGGATAACACGTCACATGTGGCAAAGAGTTGTTCATCCGGGAATTCTTCCTTTAAACATAGTTCATCTTCCACATGAGTTAGACGACTTAAGTGAACCACCACTCTATTCTCCGTTCCTCGCTTGTCTTTAATCTCCATATCAATATTAAATCCATCTTATTAGCATTGGCTTTGCCTCCTTCTTCGTCATCAAATGGCAAAGAGTTGCATGCTCAGTATAAACAACAACTTTAGCATCAAGAAAATAAGAAGGAATTTTTTAAAGCAAAAACAACATCTAAATTCCCTTTTTACTAGTAGAGTAATTTTTTTGGGCAACATTTAAGGGCTGAATGCATAGTAGATGGCATGAGATATATTTCCAATCCTTTGGCCCAAAACATCACCCATTGCGTAGTCACTTGCACGACACATGATCTCAAATGGCTTACTCTAGTGAGGTGGCTAGATGATAGGTGTGGATGTCAAGGATGCTTTCAATCTGTCAAATGCAGTCTTACATGCATCATCAAACTCAAACAAAACCTCCTTTTGCAACAACTTGCACAATGGTGACGCAATCTTGGTGAAATCCTTTATGTATCTCCTACAGAAAACTGCATGACCAAGAAAATGACGTACATCCAGTACACAAGTAGGATAGGGTAGAGATTGAATAATATCAATTTTAGCTCTATCTACCTCCATACCTTTAGATAAGACAACATGACTCAAAACTATACCTTGTACAACCATAAAATGGCATTTTTCAGAATTTAGCACAAAATTAGTTTCTATGCACCTTTTAAGGACAAGTGTAAGGTTAGATGAGCATGCATCAAATGAATCACAATAGATAATAAAATTATACATGAATACCTCTAAAAATTGCTCCATGTATTCAGAAAATATACTAACCATATACCGCTGAAAAATGGTTGGTTCATTGCAAAGTCCAAAGGGCATGCGTCTATAAGCGAATGTTCCAAATGGGCATGTGAACGTTGTCTTCTCTTGATCCTCCAGAGCGATGACAATCTGAAAATAACAAGAGTATCCATCAAGAAAACAATAATAAGAATGACATGCTAACCTCTCATACATCTGATCACTGAAAGGTAGAGGAAACTAATCTTTTCGGGTCACAGCATTCAGCTTTGATAATCAATGTAAACTCTCCATCCATTTTGAATATGGGTGGTGACCAATTCATCATTCTTATTATTTACCATCGTGATGCTCGTCTTCTTTGGAACTACTTGGACTAAACTAACCCATTGACTATCAGAGATATGATATACGACTCCAACTGCAAGAAGCTTGAGGATCTCCTCTTTTTACTACCTCCATCATTGGCGGATTAGCTTTCTTTGTGGTTGACGTATAGGCTTGCCTCCTTCTTCAAGTAAAATCATATGCATGCATGTAGAGGGGCTAGTTCCTTGATATCAGCAACAATCCACCCAATGGTTGTCTTGTGCTCCTTGAGCACGTGTAAGAGGTCTTTATCTTGGTTTCCATCGAGTTTGCTTGAAATAATCACTGGAAGTGTGTCTCTTTCTCCAAGGAACACGTACTTGAGGTGGTTTGGAAATGGTTTTAGCTCGATGGTGGGGTCCTGTGAAACATAAGGAAGTTTCCTAGTATTAGCAACATGCAATGAAATATAAGAAAATGTACCTGGCATCTTGGGAGTGGTGTCCAAAGTGATCTAGGTGTGCTTCAGCTCGTCTCCTAGTGCCTATTCTTCATCAAAATTTTGAGTGGGGTAGTGAAGACTCCTCCAATTCATCCTTATCTATAAGCCCAAAAACACCTTGGGCCAAGAAACCAATAATATCGATGGAGTAAACATCATCATCTTCATTACATGGGTATTTCATGGCATCATGGATATTAAATTTAACGACCTCACCATCAAATTCCATAGTGAGTGTACCATGTGAACGTCTATCTCATTCTTTGAGGTTTTTAAAAAGGGTCTTCTTCTAACAATATAAGGCTACTGTTATCACCATTTTCCATATCAAGTACGTAAAAATAAAAAGGAAGAGTAATTCATTTACTTGCACCAAGACATCTTCTATAACTCCCCTAGGATATGCATTAGACTTATTCGCCAATTGGACAATCACACTAGTATTACTTAAAGGACTAAGATTTAGCGAAGCATAAATGGAATATGGAATAGCATTTATCGATGCTCCTAAATCTACCATGGCTTTTTCAAGGCGTGTATTACCAGTCGTGCAGGCATAGTGAAAACACCTGGATACTTTCATTTGGTGGGGATCTTTCTTTGAATGATTGCAAATATATTCTCCCCCAACTCAACCTTTTGGCATCCCTTCAACTTTTGTTTCCTCTTCGCAGTGCACAACTACTTCAAGAACTTTGGATAGCAAGACAATTGTTGATAACATCTAACAGTTGAATGTTCACCTCACATCTCCAGAAAGTATCAGAGAGTTCCTTGATGCTTTCATTTTTCCTATTTTCCTTCAATGCAAAGGAAAAAGAGGGTTCAACCTTATATTCAAAAAGTTGAAGAAACTTACATTTTGGTTCCTCATCTTGCATGGAATCCTTGCCATTAGTCTTGAGTTCATGCTCCTCATCTCGTGTGGCGTGAGGTGTTGTCATCTTCTCCCTCCTCAGTCTGATCACGCTTATATTTTCTCTTGGATTCACCACTGGTTGTGAGGGCAAGCTACTTGATTCTCGAGCCTCTAGGCGATGGATTGTTGTGGCTAGTTGTCCCACTTGAGTGTTCAAATTTTGAATGTTAGATCTTGTCTCTTGTTGAAATTGCAAAGTATTTGTAAGACCCCAACACTTAAACTCGTCATTAGTTCATTTATGACGTCGTATGTGTATAAATTTTTCAGTTTTCTTTTCATTCTTTAAAAAGAATCATTTCATGTTTCCCATAATCCCATGACATAACCAATGTTCAACATTATATGATCATCTCGACCAACAAATAGACTCAGGGATTTCACCCAATACCATACCCATTACACCACCGTTTACATTGTGGGTTATTTTTATAAAATTTGGGCAGAGTCTCCCCATAAACTGAGCTATCCGGAAGTAAAACACATCACATAACATAACTCCCGACCAGGGACAACACAATACTAAGCAGAATACAGAAACACTAAGTAAATTCCTAGCCAGGGAAGACACCACACTAATAAGACAACAAAAGTGGGTTTCAACACCCTTATACAATCCATATATAGATACAAGTGCTCACAGAAGAGCAGCGAATAACGGATATTCATCCGGATGCATAATTAGTATATATACCAACCGCTCAACCTCGTATATCGGCTCAATCTCATACTACGCTTCTGGAAGCATCATCCAACAAGGTTCGAGCCTAGCACTCCAAGGCCGCATCGTACCTGTTGTACCTGTTTCAACAGAAACAGCCCCCACACAGGGTGAGCACACTCCCACTCAATATTCAATCACAAATCAGCATACAAAATCATAATGCAATAATTTAGATTATTCAAAACTCATAAAATATACTCCCTGTACAATTCCGAATTTGTATAGCTTCCACACACTGTTCCTGTTTCAAACTCACGCACCTTCATAATGTCAAGTTTAGTATTATCACTGAAAATGTGATACTCAACAATGCTTATGAATTCAATACAACGACAATATATTATTTATGCTCAAACATAAATAGTTCAATATCAATGTAAACCTGGTTATCCCAATGTAAACCTGGTTATCCCACCATCTCATTCTCGATACTTTCTCATATCGCTCATGCCCACGGCATCACTACTCAAAAAGTATAATCGGATCACGTACCACTACGTGTCCCCCATAACTCGTATATGAAACTCAATTATTAAAGTCAAACACTTACCTGAAACATCATATTCAAAATTGCATGTATACATGAATGTATAGATACTAGATATACATGCTCGTACGTCACCACGTACCTTATAGTAGACAACATGAAAAAGCTATCATCACCGTCCGAAGTCTACTGAAGAGTCTATATCGAATATCAATTCAATATTAGCTCATAATCCAAGCAATGAATATCCATCATTAGTTCTTACTTTCATTTCTATATCACAAATCAATAACTCAATATTATGAATCAAATCATAATCAATACTTTGATGCACACATCTTCACATGAATCATGATATTTCATTGGTGATGCAAAAACCCCATTTTCTCCCATCATCCGCTACATCACACACATGATGCAGGATACACACACCCATACGTGCAAGTTCACGCCCAACTCACATAGCAATTCACTAGACACACCAGTCCAACAGAGGGAAAGGAAGTGCAAGGGTGTATACATAATAACATCCAACTAGTGTCTAACTAAAACAATCCAATTAAGCCAATTAACATGTCCTAAACATTCAAACTCACACCGAGGTGATTCAAACCAAGACATGAAAGAAAGGATCCATGTAGATACAAGATTCTACCCTTTTAAATCTAATTCCATTAATCCCAACATAAAGTCATTTATTGATTAAATTCAACTTTAACAATTTAAAGATGCATTGGATTCCAAAATTCTTGATTTAGTACTATTAAGATTTGAAACTCAATAAAGTGACATAAATCATTAATACATGCTATGCTATCCATTTGAGCATAAATATCACCATAACTCTATTCCATGTTATAATACATACTAGCATGCATCTAACCCATTTATTTACACACTACACATGCTTCCAATTGTAACACATCTCATACCATAGCCCAACATCTACCAAATATCACAATGGCTACAAGCCATAAAAGTTAGTCATTTTCACCCCACTAACAAGACTTAGACCCACACTTGAATCTCATTTAAGCCTATTAACAAACACATAATCTTCATCTTTTAACCAATAATAATACTAAGCCAAGACATATTCCACAATTTATTTTCAACAATTAACCATTCAATAAAGTGAGCCCCAATTAACTTCCAACAATCAAAACATTCCTCATGCTATCTCATTCCCAATTACAATACTTCAATACATGAAGGAATACATACATAAACACCATCTTCACACACAATCACATGCTGGACACACACACACACGCAGAAACACACTCACGCACACACACTGCTGCACACACACGAACACACACTAGCAAACCCTTCCAAAATGCTAGTAAGAATCGAACCAAATCTTCATCAAAAATTCGAGGGATTTCAGGGGAATAACGACTGAAGGATGAGGAGGATTACCCACAAAATTATTGGAAGAAAATCGTCCCAAAATCGAATGAATTTGGAAGTTCGAATCGCTGCGCTTCCTTGCAAGATCCGGACGCAATCCGCGACGAAACTTCAGATTCTTGGTATGGAAAGATGCGCCTGGAAGAGACGAAGACGATGGTGGTTCGGACGCGTCGGAAGGAGGTCCGATGGCGGCGGGCGCATGCAATTTACAGGAGGTGGTCAGGCATCGCGCGGGAGGAGAGAAAAGAGGGGAGAGTTCGGATCTGATGTGTGCGTTTACACACTTTTAGTGTGTGAAAAATAGGCTGAAAACATTTTAATATAAATGTATTTCCAATCCAGTTATGTACATCGGAGTGTCACCGGTGCACTGATATATTATTTAGAGACAACGATTGGGATTTATACACACCCCAAAAACCCAAAACTTAAATTCTTCATTTTAATTAACTTATCTCTAAAATATTATCGGAGTATATTTTACAATCTCAAAATATTTTATGATCCGATTAACTTGACAGTTGACCTTCACTTGGTCAATTCCACTTCTAATTAATTAATTCTAAAATTAATTATCAATAAAATCCAAATCATATTAAATCCAATAAATGATTATTAATAAATCTAGACGTCACAATTCTCCCCAACATATAAAATTCATCCTCGAAATTTAAAAGCATGCTTACCACAAAAGCCAACTGTAAAATTTACGTACCGTACATAGCTCAAGATAGTGACTTTACCATCCATAGGGCGACAGTCATCGGAATCATTATGGCTCACACATGTGCCCCATTGCACCAACGATCGCAAGAAGTGTTTAGCCGTCAAGCTTCTTTGTCATATCTCACTACCTGTGTACTTTCATTGACACAATTCCATTGCACAATCTTATTTCCTGTCATATACTTTCATCACAGTACCCATCATATAATCTCGCTAAATCATGCAATCCATGTTTTCATGTATATTCAAGAATATATGACAATACATCAACATTTATCTTAATTAACTTCATACCTGTGTCGCTGCAAATGTATGCAACTTATCCCCACATCATCACCATCATCCGTATGAAGTAACGGTACTCTTGAGCCTTTACGCATCAATCTTTCATATATCATCTCCTGGCTATTATCTGGTGCAAGGTAATGACTAGAAAACCCATTAGTCATTCTCACATACGTATATACACATTATACACACCAACCGCCACAGACCATCAGTATCAAATCATGATAGATGGCTTAACACCAACATTTCTATGTCACGATTATACTCCATCTAACATAAAGCATCGACGTCAGTATGGAATAATTCGCGTCATACCTTTGTAGATGGAATCATCTACGATATGCAATGGCATCATAATATCATGTTCATCGCAGCACTCACATACGGCATCATAATATCATGTTCATCGCAGCACTCACATACTCTTAAGTATCAACATTTCCACATTACATTACCCAACTATTATCTGTCATAGGGCAAGTACAAAATAAACTCGTTAGTATTTCTCAAATACTCATAAGATAACACGTACCTTGTCATTTACGCATTTTGATATTCATAATGTTTCTGTCATCAAACATTAATTCCCTGCATCAGAAGTTTCTCGCAGTTCTATACACAACATGCTGCACACTATCACATAGGGTGATTGAAATTTAACATAAGAATCAATTGCATGCTTCAATGACGCAATTTATATCAATATTTAACTCATCCTCGAACATAAAATTCATTAATCATGAATATTCACAATGAACACATGTCCACACACGACATTCGTAGTAATCACGCGTTATCCCATGACATGCTCATGTCATCCCGTGACACACTCGTTAAACTCATGTCTATCTGATTGTATTCCATTCAACATAATAGGTGATTAATCAATTATTAATCCTACCACATACAAAACTAGCATGCTTCCACAACAATAATTATCATCACAAAATGATTAACATCTATTTTCAATATCTCGCCACTACACACCGTAGATATGAGAGTGTTATCACAGAGGTTACACCCCTTCTTGCCTTGTTACCGCAACAAAATATGATTATGACACATCTAGGTTTCACTTCAATTCCATTATCAACTTTTCTACATGTACATGATTTCAAAATCAATATAAATCAACAAAATAACTCGAATCAACATATATCAATATGTTCAACCAACTGAAACGGTTTACCTCGATACTTTGTCCTCCTGGATCGATCCAATATCCTCTTGGGCCTAAATCACATGTACCCAATGAGCAATAACATAACTGTACATAGCACAACTTCTATTGCCATCTGCAATCAAAGCATCATCAATACTCATTGCTAACACAATTGCGGTACAACAGCATTCATCGCTAATCACAATAGCGGTACTAAAAAATATTCATTGTTAACACAATAGCAATACATCAATCTTCATCGCCCTACGGCGGTACATAATACTCATCGCCAACGCTGGCATACATAATATCTATAATCACAATGAATATACATTCTTAAAACAATAAGATGTAATGACACTTACTGTACACAGTTGATCCACACTTGATCCTTTAAATTGTCCTTGCTCTCGACATAAATATTCCACAAAATATGATTTCATATCAATACACAATTTGATATACTCATCATCAACAGAATAGCGGAATGAGACGTCGCTATATATATAATCGGCGGCAAGAACCATCGCCATGGAATCAACAAAATGCACTATCGCTAAACACACGTCTGGCGGCACGAGCCATCGCCAATGACATAGCGGAAAGAGGCATCGCTATACATGTACCCGGCGGCATAAACCATCGCCAATCAATATAGCGGAATGAGACATCGCTATCAATATACCTGGCGGCATGAACCATCGCCAACCAATATAGCGGAATGAGACATCGCTATCAATATCGATAATGTGGTTGTTCCTGTTTCAAATATTCATGCACGAAATCATTAGATGTTAACGTAATTGATTAACATCATAGCATCATATGGTATTTTTACCACATCGTAAACATCATAACGTCATATGGCATCTTTCCATATCGTAACATCATAACATCTTATGGCATCTTACCATATTTTAAACATCATAACATTATATGGCATCTTACCATATTATAAACATCATAACATTATATGGCATCTTACCATATTATAAACATCATAACATTATATGGCATCTTACCATATCATAAACATCGTATGACCTCTTACCATATGGGCATCTTACCCTGTGTCATCTTACCACATCATAAACATCGTATGGCATCTTACCATATGGGCATCTTACCACATCATAAACATCGTATGGCCTCTTATCATATGGGCATCTTACCCTGTGGCATCTTACCACATCATAAACATCGTATGGCATCTTACCATATGGGCATCTTACCCTGTGGCATCTTACCACATCATAAACATCGTATGACATCTTATCATATGGGCATCTTACCCTGTGGCATCTTACCACATCATAAACATCGTATGGCCTCTTACCATATGGGCATCTTACCCTGTGGCATCTTACCACATTTCTCGTGACCTGCAACCATCATGGTTAGCAACAATAGCCATATATGATATGCATCAAACATTCAATACATATATGCAACCACTTGCAAGTCAATATGTATATCAAATACATGTTACCTCGGAAATATCCCTTTACCTGACTTTCTTACAAAATCAGATTCCTTGGCACATAACATACAGAGTGCCAGACATTACTGTTAATGACATCCTATCGCGTTTCACACGATTCCTGCAACCACAACGTTTAGCAACACCACTTTTCATATCATAAAAGCACATAAACAACTAGTTGTGTCATACAACATTAATGCCATCATGCATAAATATGTGCTATCA
This sequence comes from Haberlea rhodopensis, assembly GCA_907163345.1. Lineage (NCBI taxonomy): Eukaryota > Viridiplantae > Streptophyta > Magnoliopsida > Lamiales > Gesneriaceae > Haberlea > Haberlea rhodopensis. The sequence continues at coordinate 334,101 of CAJQUN010000016.1, forward strand.
ATAACTTCCTAGGCCCTTAACAGCCCCAAAGAGCAACCACTGCTCTGATACCACTAATGTAAGACCCCAACACTTAAACTCGTCATTAGTTCGTTTATGACGTCGTATGTGTATAAATTTTTCATTTTTCTTTTCATTCTTTAAAAAGAATCATTTCATGTTTCCCATAATCCCATGACATAACCAATGTTCAACATTATATGATCATCTCGACCAACAAATAGACTCAAGGATTTCACCCAATACCATACCCATTACACCACCCTTTACATTGTGGGTTATTTTTATAAAACTTTGGGCAGAGTCTCCCCATAAACTGAGCTATCCGGAAGTAAAACACATCACATAACATAACTCCCGACCAGGGACAACACAATACTAAGCAGAATACAGAAACACTAAGTAAATTCCCAGCCAGGGAAGACACCACACTAATAAGACAACAAAAGTGGGTTTCAACACCCTTATACAGTCCATATACAGATACAAGTGCTCACAGAAGAGCAACGAATAACGGATATTCATCCGGATGCATAATTAGTATATATACCAACCGCTCAACCTCGTATATCGGCCTAATCTCATACTACGCTTCTGGAAGCATCATCCAACAAGGTTCGAGCCTAGCACTCCAAGGCAACATCGTACCTGTTGTACCTGTTTCAACAGAAACAGCCCCCACACAGGGTGAGCACACTCCCACTCAATATTCAATCACAAATCAGCATACAAAATCATAATGCAATAATTTAGATTATTCAAAACTCATAAAATATACTCCCTGTACAATTCCGAATTTGTATAGCTTCCACACACTGTTCCTGTTTCAAACTCACGCACCTTCATAATGTCAAGTTTAGTATTATCACTGAAAATTGATACTCAACAATGCTTATGAATTCAATACAACGACAATATATTATTTATGCTCAAACATAAATAGTTCAATATCAACGTAAACCTGGTTATCCCAATGTAAACCTGGTTATCCCACCATCTCATTCTCGATACTTTCTCATATCGCTCATGCCCACGGCATCACTACTCAACAAGTATAATCGGATCACGTACCACTACGTGTCCCCCATAACTCGTATATGAAACTCAATTATTAAAGTCAAACACTTACCTGAAACATCATATTCAAAATTGCATGTATACATGAATGTATAGATACTAGATACACATGCTTGTACGTCACCACGTATCTTATAGTAGACAACATGAACAAGCTATCATCAACGTCCGAAGTCTCCTGAAGAGTCTATATCGAATATCAATTCAATATTATCTCATAATCCAAGCAATGAATATCCATCATTAGTTCTTACTTTCATTTCTATATCACAAATCAATAACTCAATATTATGAATCAAATCATAATCAATACTTTGATGCACACATCTTCACATGAATCATGATATTTCATTGGTGATGCAAAAACCCCATTTTCTCCCATCATCCGCTACATCACACACATGATGCAGGATACACACACCCATACGTGCAAGTTCACACCCAACTCACATAGCAATTCACTAGACTCACCAGTCCAACAGAGGGAAAGGAAGTGCAAGGGTGTACGCATAATAACATCCAACTAGTGTCTAACTAAAACAATCCAATTAAGCCAATTAACATGTCCTAAACATTCAAACTCACACCGAGGTGATTCAAACCAAGACATGAAAGAAAGGATCCATGTAGATACAAGATTCTACCCTTTTAAATCTAATTCCTTTAATCCCAACATAAAGTCATTTTATTGATTAAATTCAACTTTAACAATTTAAAGATGCATTGGATTCCAAAATTCTTGATTTAGTACTATTAAGATTTGAAACTCAATAAAGTGACATAAATCATTAATACATGCTATGCTATCCATTTGAGCATAAATATCACCATAACTCTATTCCATGTTATAATACATACTAGCATGCATCTAACCCATTTATTTACACACTACACATGCTTCCAATTGTAACACATCTCATACCATAGCCCAACATCTACCAAATATCACAATGGCTACAAGCCATAAAAGTTAGTCATTTCACCCCACTAACAAGACTTAGACCCACACTTGAATCTCATTTAAGCCTATTAACAAACACATAATCTTCATCTTTTAAACAATAATAATACTAAGCCAAGACATATTCCACAATTTATTTTCAACAATTAACCATTCAATAAAGTGAGCCCCAATTAACTTCCAACAATCAAAACATTCCTCATGCTATCTCATTCCCAATTACAATACTTCAATACATGAAGGAATACATACATAAACACCATCTTCACACACAATCACATGCTGGACACACACACACGCAGAAACACACTCACGCACACACACTGCTGCACACACACGAACACACACTAGCAAACCCTTCCAAAATGCTAGTAAGAATCGAACCAAATCTTCATCAAAAATTCGAGGGATTTCAGGGGAATAACGACTGAAGGATGAGGAGGATTACCCACAAAATTATTGGAAGAAAATCGTCCCAAAATCGGATGAATTTGGAAGTTCGAATCGCTGCGCTTCCTTGCAAGATCCGGACGCAATCGGCGACGAAACTTCAGATTCTTGGTATGGAAAGATGTGCCTGGAAGAGACGAAGACGATGGTGGTTCGGACGCGCCGGAAGGAGGTCCGACGGCGGCGGGCGCACGCGATTTACAGGAGGTGGTCAGGCATCGCGCGGGAGGAGAGAAAAGAGGGGAGAGTTCGGATCTTATGTGTGCGTTTACACACTTTTAGTGTGTGAAAAATAGGCTGAAAACATTTTAATATAAATGTATTTCCAATCCAGTTATGTACATCGGATTGTCACCGGTGCACTGCTATATTATTTTGAAACAACGATTGAGATTTATACACACCCCAAAAACCCAAAACTTAAATTCTTCATTTTAATTAACTTATCCCTAAAATATTATCGGAGTATATTTTACAATCTCAAAATATTTTATGATCCGATTAACTTGACAGTTGACCTTCACTTGGTCAATTCCACTTCTAATTAATTAATTCTAAAATTAATTATCAATAAAATCCAAATCATATTAAATCCAATAAATGATTGTTAATAAAATTGGACGTCACAGTATTCTTAGCAAGATCTTTAATAATATTTTCCAGAAACTCCCCAGGGGTAGGGATTTGAGTTTGTTGTGGCAATTGAAATGGCGGTCTATATGGTAGTAGGTTGGACTGCATTTGTTGTAAAGCCTCGCTACCTTAAGTGTGGATTTAGTGGCATTAAGAGAGCTAAACATACATTCATTAGAGTATAAGGATTCATGTTGATGCATTGAGCTTAAGGATACCGTGAGCATATAATAACCATATTCATAACAACATGATTATAATGTAAAAATGCATAAAATCGTTAATACAAAATACTTCCTGTATTCCAATGCATTTAACATGCTCCCTTTGGTTGTCCTGTTCCATAACTCATATTCATAATCAATAGATTATAATACAGTTCCATAAATGTCATGACTTATATCCGATCCACCATTACCAATAACCAATCACAGTCTTGTTATAACAGTGTATTTTAATGCACATCGCTTAGTTATGACAGCGGCATTAATACCCCTCGCTTCGACATATCAGCGGCATTAATATCCCTCGCTTCAATATGACATCGGCATTTACCATTGCATCGACATATTAGCGGCAAATATTCTATCATCGCTACGATATGACATCGATAAGTATTCTATCATCGCTTCGAAATGACAGCGACAATTCATTAAAATCATCACTCGAATATAACAACGACTCACCATAATATGCACCAAGCATCAAATATATATATGCAACCACAATGCATAATCCAATATGTATGTAAACATACATGTTACCGTTTGATGCTCGTACGTCTCTCTACGTACCTTTGTTCCAAAAAACAGGGTGTTTTAGAATTTATCCCCTGCATTGTGCCGCCACCTGGGAAGGCTCTACACAATTGCACAACTCAATATTAGAAGCCACATAATAGTCTATCACCAAGTTTCCAACCAAATACAAAAAATCCAACAATTCCATTTTTATATGCCCCACAATCGATCTGCCGAACAAATTGGCACCAAAACTCTACCCTTCTCGATCGATCGAGAGGGCTCTACCGATCCATCGAGAAGTCACCTCGATCGATCGGGAGTTTAGCTCGATCGATCGAGGAGACATTCTGCTCCCAAGTTTGTTCCCTGCAACGCGCGATCGATCGAGAATTTGTTCTGATCGATCGTCGAGCCCTGCAATTCCGAAAATCCACCATTTATGCATACAAACTCCATGATAAATCATATACACCACAAGCCATCAATCCTCAACAACTCAACACACTATAAACTCCATTATACAACCATATAACAACACAACAACCCAACTCAACTAAAATACAACACATTTCAAAACCAACTGATAGGCTTAGATTTTTGAGTGTTTTTAACTGTAATTTCTTCCTACTTTTCGTATTTTTTCCTGGATGATATTATGCTTTTTGGTGTTTATTCGTTGTTTCAGGAAAATAGATCGGAAGTGGAAGAAATGAGCTAATATGAAGATAATGGGCGAAATCGAGGCGAGAAAGAACTAAAATTGAGGAAATGAGATTTTCGGAATCTCGATCAATCGAGACTTACTCTCGATCGATCGAGCCAGGCAGAAAGTTGAGCATAAAAGAATTTCAAGTCTCGATCGATCGGTACAAATTCTCGATCGATCGAGCGAGGCAGTAACTTCAAAGCTGATTTTTTCAAAGTCTCGATCGATCGGTAGAAATTCTCGATCGATCGAGCGAGGCAGTAAGTTTCAAAGGCTGACATGAACAGTGCACCGATCGATCGAGAAAACCTTCCGATCGATCGATAAGCAAAACCTGCAGATTTTATTTTCCATGTTTATCGTGATCTGTGGGGGGTTTAAAAGAAAGAAAATCATTCCATTCGAAAAGGAGAATATCAGACGAAATTTCTGAACCAAAGAAGAGCCCTAGCCACCGCCTAGCCGCCGCCAAGGAGATCCGTTCTTCCGGTTCTTCGTCCGAGCCAAAGCCAATCAATTCCGGAGTGCAAGGAAGGAGCAAGAGAAGAGATTTCGGTGCTACGCACGGATTCATTCCGACGTTTATCGTATTTCTAGACTTTAATCTATTTCATATTAATTTTCAATTGATGTTTTGAGGTCGAGAGAAGATTAAACTTCTTTTGTATTTGATTTGAAACAATTGTAGTTTATTTTATTGAGATTTAGTATCATTGTGTTTGATATATTGATTCAATTGTGTTTGAGTGTATTGATGTCTATGGTTCATGAATTAATCGATTGTTAAGATCAAAGCCTAGCTAACTTTGATTGATTCTGAGAGTTATAACCGAGATCGAGAGATAACGTTGTAACACGCTCTTTTAATTCATGAAGTATGTTATGATTGAGATCGAGAGATGATATCGCATACGTGAGAACTTGGAATCGAGAGATTTAGAGTTATAAGGTTTTGATAATTTATGCAACTTTGAATTAGTAAATAGGTGCACGAGAGTGACTTATTCTAATTTATTGTTAGTTTCTTTACAGCTCGAGAGAGTGTATTGAATAATAGCGAAAACCTTTCACCTTTAGAATCAATTGGTTGATAATTTGCTTATTCAAATGAATCATTAAAGATAACACAGTTGAACGAAGAGCTTGATAAATTTCTTGAGCAACTTACCTTCGCATATCCGGAACCATTCATTTTATTGTTTCTTGTTTAAGTTTCATTTCTTAGTTTAAGTTTGCTTTAGATAATCACATTTGTTAATCGTAGGCTAAATATAATTTTATTAATCTTATTTGGTACTTATACGTTAGTCCCCGTGGATTCGACAACCCGTACTTAATTTTCACTATACTAAAACTTGACAACCGTGCACTTGCGGTAGAATCGCTTCACACTAATCTTTGAAATAAATCTTTTTTTTGAAAATAAAGCGGTCAAGTTTTTGGCGCCGTTGCCGGGGACTAATCTGTATAATATCATACGAGATTAGTTAATTGTAATTTAGCCAATTCTTTTATTATTGCGTTTTTGTTTTTCTTTTCTGTTTTCTTTTGTTGATCTATGTTAATAATTTTGTGTATTTTGTTGTCTCCTTTTGTCTGTTTTGTACAGGAATCGTTTCTCTAGTGCATGCTCAGAAGAGAGGAGCCCATTCTCGAGCCTTTCGATCCGGAAATAGAAAGAACTTTACTTAGGCGATTACGAGAAGCTCGAGCGATGGCTGATAATAACGAAGCACAGAACCCTAGATCGATGATGGACTTTGCGCAACCGGCATTTCATGGATCGTTGTCCAGTATTACGAGGCCGACGATTCAAGCGAACAATTTTGAGATCAAGCCGGCAATCATACAAATGATTCAGCACTCGGTTATGTTTGGGGGAGCGGCTACGGATGACCCGAATAATCACATCTCCAACTTTTTGGAGATTTGTGACACATTCAAACATAATGGCGTCTCTGACGACGCCATCAGGTTAAGACTTTTCCCCTTTTCATTACGAGACAAAGCTAAGTCATGGTTGAATTCCCTACCTGCAGGTTCTATAACAACATGGGAGGGGATGACGAAAGCGTTTTTGTCAAAGTACTTTCCCCCTTCCAAGACGGCAAAGATGCGGAACGATATCACAACTTTTGGGCAGTTTGACCCCGAGACGTTATATTAAGCGTGGGATCGTTTTAAGGAGTTGTTGAGGAGATGCCCACACCATGGTCTACCCATATGGCTGCATGTACAAACGTTCTATAACGGTTTATTTTCTTCTAACCGTTCCATGATTGATGCAGCATCTGGGGGATCAATAATGAGAAAGACGCCGGAAGAAGCATATAGCTTGTTGGAGGAAATGGCGTGCAACAGTTACCAGTGGCAGTCAGAGAGGAGCACGCCACAGAAGCCAATGGGAGTCCATCAAGTGGACGAGATTACTGCTCTTTCGGCTCAATTAGAAGCCATGAACCGGAAGATAGACAGCATGGGAGCAGCAGCAATGCAAGCTCAAACTATCTTCTGTGAGCTGTGTGGAGGCGGTCATCCTAGCATCGAGTGTCAGGCAGGTAACCAGTTTAACCAATCTGTTGAGGCTGTTAATTTTGTAGGTAACAGGCCACCCAACAATTCATACTCGAATTACAACCAACCATGGAGGAACCACCCGAACCTAAGATGGTCGAACCAGGAGAATGTGCTGAACCCACAACCGCAGGCCGCGTTCACACAAAAGCCGAGTATGGAGGAACTGATGGCAAAGCTGATTTCATCGACAGAGGTAAGGATGCAAAATCAAGATGCATCGATCAAGAATTTGGAGGTGTAGATAGGGCAGTTGGCCACATTGATTTCGGGGAGAACGCAAGGTACGCTCCCAAGTGATTCTGTAAAGAATCCAAAGGAGCCATCAAATTGAGAAGATGAGGAGGTGACAGTCCAGCTTGGGACTATAAATTAAGAACTTTCGTTTTTCTTTTCTCGAGTTTTGTTTTTAATTTCTTGTTTTGGTGTGATTTTGTTAGTTCAATTGTTTTGAGTTTGTCTGGGATTGAGTTCGTGTGTTTTCTATTGCAGGTGTGAAAGCTAGAGCAATTTGGTTGTAGGCGAGGCAATCCGAGAGAAAATTGTTGAGAGAATTTCAAATTCAGTCTACTGCTGCTGGCGATCGATCGAGACAAATTCTCGATCGATCGCCCGAAATTTTTCAAAAAAGACTTTTTGCCTACTGTCTCGCTCGATCGATCGAGAATTTTTTCCGATCGATCGAGCGAGAGAAAATTTTGAAAAACAAATAGGGCAGACGCAATAGCCTTCACATTCTAACTCAATTTCTCTCCTCTTCACAACAGAACCCTAGTCGTTTTTTTTAATTCTTCCATCTAATCTCATCCTTGTTCCATCAATTGTCCAATTATTTCAAAGTCTTGAAGTAAGAATTTGTTCTAATGAGATTTTCATTGCAGATTTGAAGAATTGCAAGGCAAATTGGGTAGAAGTGCATAAAAAATGGAATTCTAAGCCAAGTGCCAAACTTTTCCAAGATTTGATTTTTAAGCGGTAATTGGTTTCCAATTCTCAAAGATTTTATCTTTTGGTGAAATTTCTTGAATTGTAGTAGAATTGGGTTAGGAAGGATTTAAATTTGGAGGAAGTTTTGTGGTGTTGAAGGGTGTTGGATTTACAGTGTTGTGTGGTGTTAGTTGAATTTAATTGAGTTAGTTGGGAATCATTTAGCAAGAAAATGTCGTCCAGAAAGAGGTCAAAGCAAGCGGAGGCTTTCCCAAAAGCAAAAGCAGGCGGAGGCCACTGTTTCTGAGCCAGGGTATGACGAACAGAAGTTTATCAATGCCACAATTGCTGAATTATACCCTACCTATCATAAGAAACCCCTGAGCCGTGAAAGGGGAATGAGCATGGAAAAAATTGAGTGCTCGGTCATTAGGACAGCACGCCGAAAAGAGTGGTTTCAATTTGTTCAGACACCGATGGATGCTGTGGTGCCACTGGTGAGGGAGTTTTACACAAATCTTCGAGCTGTTAGACCAGGGCACCAAGTAAGTGTTTATGTTCGAGGGAAGGATGTCTTGGTGGATCGAGCCGCAATCAACAATATTCACCGGATGCCTTTAATTCAAAACTGTGCATACCAATCTTTCAAGAGTAGCAGGATTGACTACGATGAGGTATTGACAGTTATTGGCAAGCCGGGAGTGGATTGGCAAAGGAATGATAAAGCAGAGCCACAGTTGGTTCTAAAGAAACATTTGAAGCCAGAGGCCCAAGCATGGTTTTCATTTGTCGCCTCGCGGGTCATGCCTTCGACCCACACTTCTGAGGTGACAAAAGACAGAGCGGTCCTGGTATATGCCATCCTCTCAGGGAAGGAAGTGGACTTCGGCGAGATCATTAGTGATCACATTGCAGAGATTGGGAGCAGCTCACCGACCTCCGCACTACCGTTTCCATCCACGATCACTGCTTTATGTCAGCGGTACGGAGTGACATGGGGGGAAGACGAGGAGCTACTTCCGCCGAAGACACCGATCATTGTGGACGGTCCACCACCTCCTACGGGCCGACGAAGACCTTCGGACACTACACGAGCTGGAGCATCATCCTCTGCTGCAGAACATACACGTGTTACTTTGGACTCTCTTCATAAGGATCTCCAAGATATTTGCCTGGAGCAGCAGAGCATTCACAGCATGCAGCGGGACATTCATAGCATGCAGAGAGCATTGCAGATGGACCATGAGCAGGTAGCTCAGCGTCAGATGGAGTTCATGCACTATCAGAGTGCATGGAACACTGCCATGGCCCAGGGCTTTCCAGGTTTCCAGTTCCCGTCAGAGCCACATTTTGCACCTTATCATCCGCATGCACCTCCACCTTCTGAGTACCCACCATTTCCGCCATATCAGGGCGAGGAGCACCACTACCCAGTTCCCCCTCCAGAGCATGATGAGGACGACGATCAGTGACGATCGTCGTCATGGTATGTGTCTTTGCCTTTGCATTTATTTATTTTTCTTGTTCATTGAGGGCAATTCACATACTAAGTTTGGGGGGGGGGGGGGGGGGGGTTTTGAGTATTTGTATATATCTTGATTTTACACATATTGCTACTTGTCTTGTTACCCTACCTTGTATGACTGCGTGATTTTGTGACTGATTCATCCTTGAGCATTACCAACAAAAAATTTTTTTATTGATTGAGTTATTCTTGAGAATTGATGAGTTGGAATTGCAACGGTAATACATGATGAAATTAATCCTCATCTAAATAGGAGTCATGGAAATGTTTAACTTGTTTGTATATATCCTTTGTTAACTATATGTCAAAACTGAGGAATAATTTGAGCACTTATTGAGTCATGATTGAGTGAAGTATGTATTGATTAAATTGAAAATTTGTGTTAACTGTGATGAGTCTTGAGTATCTTAGATAACTCTACAGTTTAGTTGAAAGCACTTTGAGGCGAAATTTATAATTAGGAACTAGACTTGGAGATGATTTAGGCGATCTTTGGACCGTTTGAGCCTTTCAAGCCTACCTGTTATACATTATTCCTTAGTGTCCCCTCTTGTGCCTGATTGAAAAGAGAATGGTATATGCATTGCATATGATTAGACCCCCATTCAACATTCTTAACAACCTCGTTATACCTACCTTGGATTGAGCTTAAAAGAAAATGTTTACCCACCCCTAAGGGAGTATAATGAATCTCATTCATTGCATTAAATTGTTATATGTTGAGAAGTTCATTGTGAAAGAAATGAAATGAACGAAAGAATGAGCAAAGAAAAAAAAAAGAAAAGTTGCAGAAAAAGCCTTGAAAAGAAAATTTAAATAAGACCCAAAGTGGCCAAGGCTAGAAAATGTGAAGAGAAGCTCAATGATTATGTGAGAAGATTTTGAACTGATTCTGTTATACTCTCTTCTTTGCTTCTATCCTACCTTTTCTTTGGAGCCGACACCAAAAGGCCTAACGTTATAAGCTTTTAAAGTCCTGTTGATCCAAGTCTAGGGAATAATTACATTAGTGGAGAAGTGCGGGATAGTAAATTTGTAGAGTAATTCAAAGTAATCTTGACTAGGAGTTGATATGGCACATTTTGATCTTAAAGATATGTACATTACTCATGTTTGACAATAGCACACACGCACGTTCCAATGTTGCGATGTATTGTTTAACTTAGGAGAAATTGCTTCTTGTTAAGTGTTGAATGACTTCTATTGATGTGTAAGTAGGATTTCTGAGTTTTTACGTATGTTGTAAAGATGATTCATGCTTAGTATCGAGTTTAACTTTTCTTTTTGAGCTTATTGCTTGCTCGAGGACGATCAAGTCTAAGTTTGGGGGAGTTGATAGGCTTAGATTTTGAGTGTTTTTAACTGTAATTTCCCTACTTTCCGTATTTTTTTCCTGGATGATATTATGCTTTTTGGTGTTTATTCGTTTGTTTCAGGAAAATAGATCGGAAGTGGAAGAAATGAGCTAATATGAAGATAACGGGCGAAATCGAGGCGAGAAAGAACTAAAATTGAGGAAATGAGATTTTCGGAATCTCGATCGATCGAGACTTACTCTCGATCGATCGAGCCAGGCAGAAAGTTGAGCATCAAAGAATTTCAAGTCTCGATCGATCGGTACAAATTCTCGATCGATCGAGCGAGGCAGTAACTTCAAAGCTGATTTTTTCAAAGTCTCGATCGATCGGTAGAAATTCTCGATCGATCGAGCGAGGCAGTAAGTTTCAAAGGCTGACATGAACAGTGCACCGATCGATCGAGAAAACCTTCCGATCGATCGATAAGCAAAATCTGCAAATTTTATTTTCCATGTTTATCGTGATCTTTGGGGGGTTTAAAAGAAAGAAAATCATTCCATTCGAAAAGGAGAATATCAGACGAAATTTCTGAACCAAAGAAGAGCCCTAGCCGCCGCCTAGCCACCGCCTAGCCGCCGCCAAGGAGATCTGTTCTTCCGGTTCTTCGTCCGAGCCAAAGCCAATCAATTCCGGAGTGCAAGGAAGGAGCAAGAGAAGAGATTTCGGTGCTACGCACGGATTCATTCCGCCGTTTATCGTATTTCTAGACTTTAATCTATTTCATATTAATTTTCAATTGATGTTTTTGAGGTCGAGAGACGATTAAACTTCTTTTGTATTTGATTTGAAACAATTTTAGTTTATTTTATTGAGATTTAGTATCATTGTGTTTGATATATTGATTCAATTGTGTTTGAGTGTATTGATGTCTATTGTTCATGAATTAATCGATTGTTAAGATCAAAGCCTAGCTAACTTTGATTGATTCTGAGAGTTATAACCGAGATCGAGAGATAACGTTGTAACACGCTCTTTTAATTCATGAAGTATGTTATGATTGAGATCGAGAGATGATATCGCATACGTGAGAACTTGGAATCGAGAGATTTAGAGTTATAAGGTTTTGATAATTTATGCAACTTTGAATTAGTAAATAGGTGCACGAGAGTGACTTATTCTAATTTATTGTTAGTTTCTTTACAGCTCGAGAGAGTGTATTGAATAATAGTGAAAACCTTTCACCTTTAGAATTAATTGGTTGATAATTTGCTTATTCAAATGAATCATTAAAGATAACACAGTTGAACGAAGAGCTTGATAAATTTCTTGAGCAACTTACCTTCGCATATCCGAAACCATTCATTTTATTGTTTCTTGTTTAAGTTTCATTTCTTAGTTTAAGTTTGCTTTAGATAATCACATTTGTTAATCGTAGGCTAAATATAATTTTATTAATCTTATTTGGTACTTATACGTTAGTCCCTGTGGATTCGACAACCCGCACTTAATTTTCACTATACTAAAACTTGACAACCGTGCACTTGCGGTAGAATCGCTTCACACTAATCTTTGAAATAAATCTTTTGTTTGAAAATAAAGCGGTCACCAACCCATTACATTTCCCAAATACACAAATCCAAAACTCTTTAAACATGATCAATATTAAGCAAGGAAGGTTTCTTACGACCTCAACTTCAAATCCTAACAAGTTTCTAGGATTACAAGCTTCCACTTTCCTTCTTCTTTGCTTGGTGTTGATCGATCGATTTGGAGGGGAAGATGGGGGTGAAAATAGTTGATATAATGAGTGGTGGTGGGTTAAAGTAAGGGTAGGTGTGGGTGTGATAGCAAGTTTTAAAATGGTGTCCAATTCTTTAGCATGATGTATTAAAACATCCATACTTGATATTTTAAAGCATTTACCAATAAAATGCACCATAACCACAATTTGACATGCTTTTTCTATAACACTAGAATAAAGCCCAATGCACCATGCCAAGTTCACTACTTCCACACCATGCATCACGTGCACCCTCAAATGTATAACCATTATATGCCCATCGCATAACTATACATTCCCCCAACCATAATTAATATAACACCAAATAAATCACATAATCAACATTAAAACCAGAAAGCACTTGATTAATTTCAGGTATATCACATTTGAGGTACAGTCTGATTCGTCGATTGATTGCCATAACTCGAGTTTGGATGATCATGCCATCCTGGATTGTAAGTGCTAAAAAGGGGTCATATTTCCTTTGTGGTTGTCCCAGAAACCCACCCGCTGCATTCACTTGCTCAGCAAGTATCTCTTGAGTGGGACATGCATCAGTAGGATGACCTGCAGTGCACATATTCCATACCTTCGCCCTTCGTCCATTCCTATTTGAAATATGGCGTACAAGAGAGGTTAAGCTCATAAATTGTTCTAAGCTAGAGACGCTTGTGTGATGCCTGGAACATAATTACCCTAATTAAATTGAGTTTACTGTAATAATGGAAGGGTAATTGAGAAATAATTGTCATTTTGTATTCAAACTCGATTTTGAGATAAATCGGGTGCAATTAAGAAAAATTATGATTGAGTCATAATTATTGAATTAGTATTTTGATTAAATGAATCATGTTAATTATGAGGAATTATGAGTTTAAAATTGTAGGGTAATGATTGAAGTTGAACAATAATTAGGGGATTTAAGATAAATAAATTGTGGTGGAATTGTTTGGTGACTTAAAGTTGCGGGACTAAATTGCAAAAAATAGAATTAATATACACAACGCTTCTTCAATCATTACCCCATTTTCACACACTAAATTCCTACAGCAATCCCCAAATCCTTCCTTTTTTTCTTTTCTTCCAGTAAATCCTTTTGAAAGCTTGGAATAGCTTGGAACTTGCACATAAAGCTTGATTTGGAAGATTTCAAGGGGTCAGAAAGTAGAAGTTATAATTTTTGTACGGTATTGTTGTTGGTGAATTTTATTTGATTGATTGATTTTAATTTTGGGATAGAACTCTTGAAATGAGTTTAGATGTTGATAAAATGAGAAGTATTATGATGTTTCGATGTAAAATTGATTATTGTGTTGAATTTCATCACTCAGATATGTGATTGTATGTTGTAGTATGATATGTATAAGAATACACGAACATTTTGACGCAGGGATAGTCAATGACTATGATATTATGAATATCAATAGTGCTTGACTGACAAGGTATGTGATTATCATACGTGCATGTGTGAAGTACTAACGAGTTATTTCTAATACTGTTTTACACCAGATGATAGATGGGTAATGAAATATAGGAAGGTTGATACTTCAGAACATATGAGTTCTGTGGTGAGCAAGATATTATGATGATATGATACTGATGTACATTGTTGGTAATTGCATCTACACATGAATGAATTTATGGTGCAGTTTTATAACGTTAATATCGAAGAACAAAAAATATGAAATCTATATGAAAAGGACATTGTAGATTATGATGGATAACCCCATTGCATGAGGCAATTATAATATTATTGATTTCTGTATGGTGTGAAAATGAAAGGACTATGTGGGGAATAATGAATTTGCATAGTGATGTTGGATGGTGTGTGCATGAATTGCGTACATAATAACGAGTTTAATTAAGAAAGTGTCTGACATGAAGGAATAACTGAAATGATAGTAATGTATACTCATGGACGAGTAAGAATCTAGATGGGATGTAAAATAATGGGTAGTGTGGTCACATTAATCAAAATGATAAATAATAGTAGAATGCAGTTGAATGAGTAATGATATTGATAGCTTGGAATAGCTTGGAACTTGCACATAAAACTTGATTTGGAAGATTTCAAGGGGTAAGAAAGTAGAAGTTATGAGTTTTATCATTGTCGTTGGTGAATTTTATTTGATTGATTGATTTTGATTTTTGGGTAGAGATCTTGAAATGAGTTTAGATGTTGATAAAATGAGAAGTATTATGATGTTTAGATGTAAAATTGATTATTGTATTGAATTTCATCAATCAGATATGTGATTGTATGTTGTAGTATGATATGTATAAGAATACACGAACATTTTGACGCATGGATATTCAATGACTGTGATATAATGAATATCAATAGGCGTGACTGACAAGGTATGTGATTATGATACGTGCATGTGTGAAGTACTAACGAGTTATTTCTAGTACTGTTTTACACCAGATGACAGCTAGGTAATGAAATATGGGAAGGTTGATGCTTCAGAACATATGAGTTCTGTGGTGAGCAAGATATTATGATGATATGATACTGATGTACATTGTTGGTAATTGCATCTACACATGAATGAAATTTATGCATACGATGTTAATATTGCTGCAGTTTTATAACGTTAATATCGAAGAACAAAAAATATGAAATCTATATGAAAAGGACATTGTAGATTATGATGGATAACCCCATTGCATGAGGCAATTATAATATTGTTGATTTCTGTATGGTGTGAAAATGAGAGGACTATGTGGGGAATAATGAATTTGCATAGTGATAGTTGGATGGTGTGTGCATGATTTGCGTACATAATAACGAGTTTAATTAAGAAAGTCTCTGACATGAAGGAATAACTGAAATGATAGTAATGTATACTCATGGACGAGTAAGAATCTAGATGGGATGTAAAATAATGGGTAGTGTGGTCACACTAATCCAAATGATAAATAATAGTAGAATGCAGTTGAATGAGTAGTGGAATAGCTTGGAACTTGCACATAAACTTTATTTGGAAGATTTCAAGGGGTAAGAAAGTAGAAGTTATGAGTTTTGTACGGTATTGTCGGTTGTGAATTTTATTTGATTGATTGATTTTGATTTTTGGATAGAGATCTTGAAATGAGTTTAGATGTTGATAAAATGAGAAGTATTATGATGTTTAGATGTAAAATTGATTATTGTGTTGAATTTCATCACTCAGATATGTGATTGTATGTTGTAGTATGATATGTATAAGAATATACGAACATTTTGTCGCAAGGATAGTAAATGACTGTGATATTATGAATATCAATAGTGCGTGACTGACAAGGTATGTGATTATGATACGTGCATGTGTGAAGTACTAACGAGTTATTTCTAGTACTGTTTTACACCAGATGACAGCTGGGTAATGAAATATGGGAAGGTTGATGCTTCAGAGCATATGAGTTCTGTGGTGAGCAAGATATATGATGATATGATACTGATGTACATTGTTGGTAATTGCATCTACACATGAATGAAATTTATGCATACGATGTTAATATTGCTGCAGTTTTATAACGTTAATATCGAAGAACAAAAAATATGAAATCTATATGAAAAGGACATTGTAGATTATGATGGATAACCCCATTGCATGAGGCAATTATAATATTGTTAATTTCTGTATGGTGTGAAAATGAGAGGACTATGTGGGGAATTATGAATTTGCATAGTGATAGTTGGATGGTGTGTGCATGAATTGCGTACATAATAACGAGTTTAATTAAGAAAGTGTCTGACATGAAGGAATTACTGAAATGATAGTAATGTATACTCATGGACGAGTAAGAATCCAGATGGGATGTAAAATAATGGGAGTGTGGTCACACTAATCCAAATGATAAATAATAGTAGAATTCAGTTGAATGGGTAATGATATTGATTGAACGAAAGAGTTAGAAATAGAAATTGGACAAAAATGTGTTTTGTATAAGATCATTCTGTAATGTTAAACTAATGATTCATTGAGGGCGTGATATAATTGAAATATGACATCGTATAAGATACAATACCTATTACTAAGTAATGGGAGAATATGCACATGTGGTGAGGGAATATAAATGATCTTATAAAACTTTGTCTAACATTGAATGATGAGATACATGTACATGATATATCTTGAATGATGATGTTTGAATGTTTTGAAATTGTGATTTTTGGATAATGTTTATTTCTAAACGAGAATCTAAATGCCTTTGTTTAAGAAATTGCATGAAACTATGGGAGGCTTTCCTTAATTTGATGAATGTATAAAACATCTATGCTTGAATCAATAACAAGTTGAGAGAAGGAAAATACGGACCTGGTGCAATAGTAATGACATTCTAATTTGTAGATTTGTCGTGTTTGATGATGCTAAATGGAATTATACATGTACATGTTTATGTCATGAATTTGAATGAGAGGATATAGTTGAGCGATGCTTAGGAATTGTAATATTCGTGCATCTGAACTTCTAAGGCAAGAAGTTTTATTATCCATATATTAATGATGCCAATACTTATCAGATCGTTATAGTTATTATCATATTAATGATGTACCAAAGAGATATAACCCGTAGTGATATACTTCGATAACGCGAGAACAATGCCTAACAATTGAAAACTAGTGAATAATAATTAGAGGTAAGTTATTACGAAGTAAATTGGCAATAATGATTTAAACGAACTTGTTAATGCTACCTCAGAAAATATTAATGTTGGAATATCATGTGAATAAGATTTTCGCATAATTTGCAAACATCGAGAGTGAAATGAGAGTTTGATATTTTATATGTGGAACGTGACATCTAGACTTTGATTTGGACAAACCATATATGTTCCAGTGAGATATTTCAACAGTATGTCGATTTTATCTTTAACACGTTTGTTATATATGAATTATTATGGCATTATGATAAGGGTGTATGCTTAAATTTCGAGGAAAATTTTTTATTAGTAGTGGAAAATTGTGAGGGCCCGATCCTAATATGGTGTTTAATTATCACGCAGTGATTAATTTACGTAAACAACGGAAGAATAATTTCAAACGTCTTCTTAAATGGCCCTAAAAAAATTTCGCTTTGAAGATACATATATATATTTATATCAAAATATATATATATAATTCTAGTTAAGCCATTCATTCGCAGATAATAAAACAACATGATTCAAAGCTATTGCAAAGTCCCGAAAATATCAGATCCCGAGTACAACATACACGGGGCATACCCCGGTAAATTTATTTTGTTTTTTAAAAATCCATACCATACGATTACTGGGAAGAAAAACCAACATAACCTGAGCTCTTCATCATGGAGCTCGGGTATCTCTTGATGCGTCACCAAAAGCATCATCAGCACGTCCTCCTGTAACGCCTGTCATGCCCGAACAACAAAAGACATGACAGCCCCCCACAATGGGGGTCAGTACCCCAGTACGAGAAATAAATAGATCATGTCAAATGACAAAGTATCATGCAATGCATACCATGTATGACTGCGATGTATGAATAGTACAAGGGAATCAAATATCAAGATACCAAAATCGGAGTCCAAAGGAAGGTATCATCAAATCATCATAGCTCGAGCAGAGGGTGACAGTATACGTACATTGCGCTAGGAAAACTCATCCTATGTACGTTACTGCATCCAGCCCTCGTGTCTAGGTCCGGTCGCACCTGCACGTGACTACAGTTACTACCTATACTGCCTGTCATCGCCATGCTACCCGACACTCAGAGTAAGTCAACTCAGTCAAAATCATGGATATCAAGGAAACGATAGCTCAATATGATATGCCCATGAATCATTATGCATTAATGACATATGCAACTCAATATATCATGCAATCTCATGTGAGAGTATATACAAATCATGTAATTTCACATATCATGTACTCCAAGACATTTATCATGTCAGATAGTCACAGAATCATATATTGACAAGAAAATCATATCAATCAAGTAATAGCAAGGTCATACAGTGGTATCATTACACGTCTTTGCCAGACGTCATGATACAACTCATTTCAACGTACCTCAGACCAAGACTAAACTACCGAAACCTCCTCGAGTAAACCCGGAGTCTATTAACCTGGTCAAATAAAATCCAAAATGACACTAAGTGCTCAAAAAGTGTATTGAATCAAACCTAACTTAAAAATATGACCCTAAACGATTTTTCCTACATTTTCAGCCTGACCCATTTTTGTATAAAAATCGCTATAATTCCATACTTCAACAAAACGATTTGATTCCAAAGCTCGAAGTTCAGAAACTCAAAATATTATATTTCATCAGAGAAGTTGTCAAGCTGGTTCGACCATCTAGGTGGTGTTTGAACACTAAAACCGCAACATTTAAAAATGTATTTTCCAGCTTGAGCAGTGTTGGCAGAAGTGTTATAACTTCTTCATTTAAAACCCAATATTAGTGATTCTACTGGAAATTTACAGCCAACTGGAAATCCTATAATTCTTGTCTCTAGACATTTTTCAAAATTCCTAGCCAAAAATGCTCAGGAACCCGAAGAAACACACTGCATGGCATTTTCGCCCACATGCAGGACATAGATTGAGCACTTAATTTCAAAAATTCATAACTAATTCGAAAGAAGCCCAAATTAAGTTCTCTTTTTTTTTTTTAAATTCAAAAGAAAGCAAAGACCTACAATTTTTATTTGAAGACCGACAACAAATTCGGAATAAAATTTGCCCAGAATGCCGAATTACAGTCCACTTGCAACACGCATGGACATGCAGAGGCGAAAATGAGCACTGAACGAAATATCATCATAACTCCTACTCAGGAGACCCAAATTGCATGCTTCTTTTTTTAAAAATGCATAAATTCTAAAGATCTACAACATTTATTTGAATTCAAAAACCAAAATCGAAAGTATAATTTGTCAAAAGTTCGGATTTCTACACTGCATGTGCATTCACAGCACATGCAGAGTCGAATCTGATGCCTCTTAGTAAAATGAGTATATCTCACTCATTTCAAGTCCAAATAGTTTCAAATTTTAACCACAGGACGACAACACCTATATCTACAACTTTTGTTTGAGGCTCAAAGACAGATTCGGAAGTTACAGAACTCGAAAGTATGGGACAACTTTCTGCATGCAACCATAGTTTCTGCTGCAACTTAGGATAGCATGAGTTCTTCTCCTTTTTACAAAACAAGACTCAAAAATTCGAACCCTATCTGTAAAAATTCGAAGATTAGGAATAAAAAGAGGATGATATACCTCTCAAGCTTTCAAAAACACCACACCCTTGAAGCTCTTCTAATTTCCTATCCAAAACCAAGCTTGCATGCAAGTTTTGGGAAGATTTTGATGTAGGAAAAATGGTGGTGCTTATTTCGAATTTAATGGAGGAGAGGAGAGAAGGTTGGCTTGCTTTTTGGAGTGGAGAAGATGATAGATATCAGATATGATTAAGGCAAGCAATTCCAAGGCATTAAAAGGGTGATAGGCGTGAGTTACAAGGCCTCCCATGCCAATTTTTTATCATTTTCCTCCACTTCTAAGGACATGTGTCCCCATGATGTGTCCATGGTGATGTGGACATAGTGGTGGCCGAAAATATAGCATTAAAAAGTATAATTTGATGTATTTTATGTTAGTTATAATTAGGTGTTGAGATCCGGAACACTTCAACTCGAATTCTTCGCTTTTAATCACCCGGGTTTACGAACTCAAGGTTAAGCGTACTTAATTAATAACGGGGTTAATAACGGGGCCTTACAAAAATTGTGATGCCTGGAAGATAATTACCCTAATTAAATTGAGTTTAATGTAATAATGGAAGCGTAATTGAGAATAATTGTCTTTTGTATTTAAACTTGATTTCAAGATAAATCGAGTGTGGTTAAGAATTATGATTGAGTCATAATTATTGAATTAGTAATATGTTTAAATTAATCATGTGAATTATGAGGAATTATGAGCTTAAAATTGTAGGGTAATTATTGAAGTTGACCAATAATTAGGAGATTTGAGATCAATAATAATTGGGGTGGAATTGTTTTGTGAATTAAAGTTGGGGGACTAAATTGCAAAATTTGAATTAATATACACAACTCTTCTTCACACTTTACACCATTTCACACACTAGATCCCTACAAAAATCCCCAAATCCTTCCTTCTTCTTTTCTTCCAATAAATCCTTTGGAAAGCTTGGAATAGCTTGGAACTTGCACATAAAACTTTGTTTGGAAGATTTCAAGGGGTAAGAAAGTAGAAGTTATGAGTTATGTATGGTATTGTTGTTGGTGAATTTTATTTGATTGATTGATTTTGATTTTGGGATAGAAATCTTGAAATGAGTTTAGATGTTGATAAAATGAGAAGTATTATGATGTTTAGATGTATTGTAGTTGAAGTATCTGAGGTATATTGTGTTGTGGAGGAAATGCATGAAAATGGTGAAATCTCGTTGAAACAGGATGGACCGATCGATCGCTACACGTAGCGATCGAACGCCCGACAAAAGCAGGTTCAGTGATCGATCGGGCGCTATAAGCGATGGATCGCCGAAGAACAATTTTTGAAAAAAAAAAGGGAACTGCCCCGCGTGATCGGTTGCGCTATGAAGAGCAATCGATCGCGAGGCATGATTTTTGAAAAATTATGATTTGAAGGAATTTTGAGATGGGATGTCTTTTGACTGATTCATATGATAAATATGATATTTTGGGGGAAATCATTATCAAGGAAATATGGTAATATATGATGAACCTTAAACACGTGTATACTACGTATGTGAATTAGTTAATAATTCAAAGGAATAAAGAATGAATGAATTAATTGTGTGGTATATGGAATAATAATCGAACAGGAGGAGCTTGCCAGGATGGCTATTCCACTGGGTCCTCGTCATAAGAAGAATACAATCAACAAGGAGAACTCGTTTATCATACAAGATGCATTGCCCTTTTTTGATCTATCACATGTGAATGATTAGTGAGTTATAGGAAGCAAATGATTCTTTATGAGACATAATGACATTGTTAAGGGTTGTTTATGCGAAGATAATATTGAATGGATATTTCAATATAGATACCTCGTGAGCCTCCGGTTGGAAAGGACGACTTAATCACGATATCGACTCTAAGGTACGTGGTAACGTAAGAGTATATGTATTTTTATCATTGCTACATTTAACGAATAATATATTGTTATCTCAATTTGATTAGTACGTGATTACGCACGAGAAATAGATGTACGCTTCGATGATATTTGTTAATTGAAAGATAATAATCGTTGTAAATTGCTTGACACTATGAATGTCATTGATTGACATATACGTCACGGGTTGACGTGGATATTAGGAATGTCACGGGTTGATATATACCATCACAGGTTGAAGAGGATACTATGAATGTCATTGGTTGACATATACCATCACGGGTTGACGAGGATATTATGAATGTCACGGGTTGACATATACCGTAATGGGTTGACGAGAATACTATGAATGTCATGGGTTGACATATACCATACTTAGATGTTGACATATACCATACTTTGATGTCACGGGTTGACATATACCGTCACGGGTTGACGATGATATTACGATGGGTTGACATGTATCGTCATGGGTTGACGAGGATATTATGAATGTAACGGGTTGACAGGGACCGTCACGGGTTGATGTAGTGTCACGCCCCGAAACCGGGGTTGATAACACCGGCGTTGATTCTAAATATAATTCAAAATCAACAAGCCTCGTAATACAGAATTCTACGAAAACCAGTCTGTTATTCCATAAAAATAAACAATCCTTACAAATATGAGCGGAGACTTCAAAATTTAATGGCAGCGGCATCTTGAACGACATCAACTAAATCATTATCTCCAATACTGATTTGATCTTCGTCTTCGATTTCTTATTCGTTTCTATCTGGGGAGTGGATGTAAGGGGTGAGTGTTTTTGAAAAACACTCAGCAAGTGGGGGCCAATCGATGTGATAATATAATACTTTTTTTTATAATTGTCCAAAACATATATCATAATCGGAGCATAAACTGATATGAATACTGAAACATAAACTTAACAGAGTTGCTCTAATCAGAGCCAGAACGGAACATGTCATATCAGAAATATTTTTCATATACGTAAAGCACATTAAATCCTCTAATTTCTTCATGGTACTGATATCAGTTCTCTAGACTTAACCCTCCTAGAGATAAGGTCAGAAACATCGGATCACCCACGAATAAAGGGTCTGGACTTTCCAGAACAACGGTTAACCACCGTATCAGGTCATAATGGCGGTTATAATCCCACCGCATCAAGGTCAGAAACAGAACAGAACTCGGAATTCCCACCAATTGGATTTCGAAATCTAAAGTGCTTCAAAAATATACTTTTCATCAAAACATCATAATTTCATAGTTTCAACATAATTCACATAATCGATTGAGGTTTCAAAACATACTTATGATTTTTTCAAAAATGAAATGAATATATAACAGGAGCCCACTTACTGTCGGATTTACGAAGCTTGGTATGATGGATCATTGGTTGAAAGATAGTACAAAAGCTCTCTTCCCTTGCCTTGAAGTGTTAGAAATTCTTGTGTGTGAGATGGTGTGTATTTCGAAAAAGGTGTTTGAAGATAGGATATCGTTTTCTTAGCATTGTGTATTGTGGTTTTCAAAGATGTTGTCTCTTGGAAGAATATCTCTTTCTTTGGTGGGATTTGAGGTGTTTTTAAAGTATGAGCAATAATGGAGATTCCTAAACTTTTGCCATTTAGTATCATCATTTTGGGAAATGAAATTGAATGTGTTAATGAGATAATTGAATGGTATACCATGACTTGAGCTAGACACTTAAATGTCATTGAATGGCTAATAAAAAGGTTTGGTAAGTCAATTGAATGGCTAACATGATTTGGGGCAAGACATTTGAATTGGGCAATTCAGTCATCACATTATCATAGTTTGGGCAAGTAATAAATGTCATCAATGGGTAATGTAAGAATTGATTTTAAATTCCATGACTTTGGCCTTCTAATAACAATAATTGAGTCAAGGTAATGAATGAATGAAATTAAGAAGATTGATTGGGTCATCAATAGGCAAAATGAATGGCAAAAAGAATGGGGTCATCACGTGTTGGTCATCTAATAACATAATTTGAACAATACATTAAATGTCAATAAATTGGATTGGATGAGATTGAATGGTGGCAAGAATTTGGGTCATACAATTGAATGGCCTTGAATGACTAATGTTATGATTTTAGCAAGACAATGAATGACTCTTATGATTTGGAAAGGTAATTGTTAAGGCAAATTTTGGGGTCATCACATCCCTCCCTCCTTATTGGAAGTTCCGTCCTCGAAACTTGAGTCGGCTCGATCTTGAAAGGGACATGGATACTTCTTTCGCACCTTTTCTTACGGTTCCCAAGTGACCTCTTTCTCCACATGGTTTGATCTTTGGACTTGATGTATAGAATGATCTTTCATCTCACTACTTGATCCTTTGAGACCACGTTCCAGATCAAAATTTCTTCATACTTCATAGGTTCATTCACATTTCCTTCGACTACTAAAGGTCCTGCTTGGAGTACATGGTTCGGGTGGCAATGTATCTCCTCAGTTGTGGTACGTGAAAGATATTATGAATTTCAGATAGGCTTGGAGCGAGCGTTATTTTGATTATGTTGGGACCGTCAGTGTTGAAAGTAACTTGCTTAGGGCAAAAAGTTTGCTCCAAATTTCGTAGAGTTGCCTTACAGTCTGACCATCGATTTGTGGGTAATATACGGTACTAAGAGTCAAATGAGTACTTGTCGGTTATCGAAAACTCTCTCAAGGTTGTGACACAAATCGTGGGTCTCTATTAGAAATTGTTGAGACTGGCTTCCTACATTCGTTGGTTTCTGGTTTCGACCGAGCTCTTACCTATTCGAAACAACAACCATATTTACAAGTATTGCTTCGTGCTTTCGTCACACATCTAATAAAGTTATCTTAACTTTAAGAAAAAGTAGTTTATTGCTTCTCCATCTCCTAAATTCCCTTCAACGTTTTCCAGTACCATAGGATCTTCCTCTTCCATTAGGAAATTGATCACAGACTGCTTGTAGGCGGCTTCCTGTGCCAATTCATTCTTCTCATTCATAAGAGCTTGGATTCGAGTCCACATGTTCTCTCGATACTCATTGAACTCCTGCTCGAAGCGTTCCAACTATTGACACTTGTTATCGTGGACTTTCATAAGTGTTTTGTTGTCCTCGATTACTTTTGTAAGTCACTCTTCGACACGATGATGATGGTAGGTCATCCTTTGGGCCTTGTATCGAAAGCTGTTGATTATCTCCAACAACTCGGTCTTGTCTCGTATCTCCTTGTCTTGGAATAATTTAAATTCGGTTATATCACCCCCCCTTCTTTTGGATCGAACTGGTTTGAACGTGAGTCATCGTGTGAGACCCTGTTATCTTAACAAGATACTAAGGTGCAAATAAGAGAACTAATCATACATAATCAGAGTAATAGGCCGTGTTGATATCCTGAGCTTATAGAGATTACAGTACCAAAAGAATTTCAAAAGGGATTAGTTACATCTCTTAGTAACAGCGTATAAGACTATAGTTCTACTATACTCCTTGTAGAAACTTATACAAAATGAAACTCTGTTCTGCTAATGCTGTAGCACTCCTTAAAGCTCAACGTGTCAACCCCGACCCTTGTTCTCTGAATTAAATGCACCTACAAAGACCACCCCCAACACATGAGCACATCATAATTCATATTCAACATAATATGAATGTAAAGCATAATGCATAATCATAGATATAAAATACTTCCTGTATTTCCAATGCATTAAAACGCCTATTGGTTGTCCCTGTACCATAACTCATAATCAAATCATTATATGAAATTATGGCTTCCTTAAGTAAATGTCATGACATAACTTCACTTCTTAATCTTAATCTTTCTTATTCAGTTTATCATCAGTGTATTTTAAATGCTTCTTACTTCTTAACTTCATAATGAGCGGTACCATCTTCCCCGCTTCATTATTTCATAACAAGCGGTACATTCTTCCCCGCTAGCGGTACCTTCTTCCCCGCTCTTCATACTAGCGGTACCTTCTTCCCCGCTTAGTATGGTATACCCCGTCTCCATGTGCAAGCCTTGCTCCACATTTTTAGCGGTATAAGCGTAAGCATTAAAATCATCACTATGATAACCCTGACTCGTGGAATACACACTCTTTATTCCACATATATAATCATGCAACAACAATGCATATCAACATGTATAATACTCTTCTGCACAACTTTGCATCAATCATGTGTCAAATAGACAAACATAAAATACATGTTACCGTTGGGATGCCCGTACGTCGCTTACGTACCTTTCAAAAGATAGAGGAGTCAACAGACTTTATCTCCTAGTCTGTGTTGGTACCTGAGATGGTTCTACATAACCACATAACACAACATTAGGCACCTCATTATGATTCAATATCAAAAACTTAAACAAAATATAACAATTTATATTTTTCAACATTCTGGGTCTCTCGATCGATCGGCCCCTCTTTTCGATCGATCGAGAAGACACCTTCATTCCATACCAAAGTTCTGCCTCGCTCGATCGATCGAAATGGAATTCCGATCGATCGAGCTGCCCTGTTCAAGAAACGCAATTCCAGAATTCTTGAACACCCATTTTCATACCCTTCGATCAAGCATATAAGATCACCACATGTTTGAACAAATATGTAAGAGCTACAATACACTACCCTGAGTGTATTAGTGAAGTTATACCCATACTTAAAACCCACATGCATAAAAATTGCTCAACAATATCAGTACTCACCCAAGTTTTTCTGGAAACAGGGTATCATCTTTCCCACCCATATTTTCGAGTACCCATTTTCAAGCAAATAAATCTACCACATAAGTCATGAAATATGCTCGAACAAAAACGCCAAGGACTTCACAAAACTACCATGTATGTACTCAAATCAAAGGTTTACGAAAAACCTAGCTAACATGCATAATAAAATCTTCACAACTTCTCTCCCATTCCATATTTTCCAGAAAAACCGGGCACTCACCCTGCCCAGATTTTTGAACACTATATTTTACATGCTTAAATCCTTCACATAAAATATGAAACATGCTCAAGGAAAAATACTGGAAGCTTCATAACAACACCATGTAAGCATTTAAATCGAAGGTTTAAAGAACCTAAGCTAGCATGCCATTTTCACACCAAATAAAACTTGAACTCAACAAAACTTAAACCAAAACCAGAGCATGGTTTCTCACCCTACTTTGCTCTGATTTTTGGAAGGTCTCCAAGCAATGAAAATGGAAGGGCTCCTCTCAATTTTGCTTAGGAGGTGCTGGAGATTATTTGGGAGAGAAAGGGCGAGATTTGGAGTGGAGGAGATGAGTTGAATGATTGTACCATGTGGGGGTATGGTCAGCTTATGTTGTGTCATCAGCATGGGTTGGGGGGGGGGGGGGGGGGTTGGGTGTTGGGTGGTATGATGTGTTATGTTTTGGTCCCGGTATTTAGCACGATGTATTAAAATATCCTCACATGATATTTATAGTATTTTCTCAATAAAATACTTCAATTCCCATTTAAACATGCTTCACCAAAACAAATAACACACACCCCAAATAATCATGCCACAACCCCAAAATCCCAACATATAACACATGTACCCTGAAATGCATTTCCCCACTATAATTAATCAACCCAATTAATCAACACCAAAATCCTCATATTAACGTAATTAATGATTAAATCACATAATCATTTCGGGGATATCACAATACTCCCCTACTTATAAGATTTCGTCCTCGAAATCAGCATGCACTTACCCAAGATAAAACAAAACATAAATCACATACCAGAAAACAATTCCGGGTAGTGCTGCACCATGTGTCGCTCCGTCTCCCACGTAGCCTCCTCGACACCCCTACGATCCCACTGAACTTTGACCATAGGAATAACTTTGTTTCTCAGTCTGCGATCTGCCCGATCCAGAATCCTGATAGGCCGCTCCACATAGGAAACATCGGACTCTATCTGAACCTCAGAAGGTTGCAACACATGAGAAGGATCTGGCTCGTACTTCCTCAGCATAGAAACATGAAATACATCGTGTATACCAGATAGAGAGGGCGGTAAGGCTAACCGGTAAGCCAGAGTACCAACACGCTGCAAGATCTCATACGGCCCTACATATCTTGGGGATAACTTTCCCCGCATCCCAAACCGTACCACACCTCTGAAAGGTGAGATCTTCAGAAAGACTTTGTCGCCCAACTGAAACTCCAACGGCCTTCGCCGCTGATTGGCATACGCCGCCTGTCTGTCCTAAGCTGCTTTCATCTTTCTCCTGATGACCTTTACCTTTTCTTCCATTTCTTGGACCAACTCTGGTCCTCCGACCGATTTACGGTCCACCTCACCCCAACACAAAGGCGACCTACAACGCCTGCCATATAGGGCTTCAAATGGAGCCATCTGTGTAATGCCTCGATTTATGTTATATACGTGTGATATGATTATGGTGTAATTATATCACGTGGCGGTATGATATTGGGGGTTCGGGTGGAACTAAGAATGAGTTAATACATTAATACATGTAGCAAATGATATATGACAAATGTATAGTAGAATATAACATTGGTGTACATGTAGCATGC
Source organism: Haberlea rhodopensis (assembly GCA_907163345.1). NCBI lineage: Eukaryota > Viridiplantae > Streptophyta > Magnoliopsida > Lamiales > Gesneriaceae > Haberlea > Haberlea rhodopensis. Next base: position 362,453 of record CAJQUN010000016.1, read on the forward strand.
ATTTGAAGGTGCATTAGAATGTACATGTGAGTTGCATTCCATAAGATGTTTGATATGAGTTTGAAGGGAATTACATGTGCATGTGAATTTACTTGCAATTGGAATTGCATTTGAATTTGGAGTTCATTTCATGTACATGTTACTTAACATGTAATTAACTTTAAATGACATGATAGCAAGTGAATTAGGGAACTAAGGATCTATATCAAGTGGATTAGGGAGGTGGAATCACATACTACACCACTTTCACCTCAAAATCTCTACAAAACTCCTCTCCAAACCCTTAGAGATTTTAGTAGTTGAAGCTTGGTTTTTCACTTGTGATTTGAGCTAGGAAGTTAGGTGAAGTGATTTCTTCACATCTTGGTAAGAATTCATAGCTTTACACTTGAATTATGTCATTGGTGTTGCATATGTGAAGTAAACTATCCAATGTTCATGTGAAGAATTGTATCATGTTTCTATGCTTTGAATTGGAATCTATGCTGTTAGAAACATGTTAATATGTTCCTAGGGATTGCAAGAAACATGTTGAAATGGTTCAAGATGAGGTATAGGAGAAGAACCATGGAGATAAGCTTGAAAATCGCCATGTTCTAAACTTTCTGGACATCGGCGATCGATCGCGAGCTTTGTGGCGATCGATCGCCGAGGCAGAGTAAATTTGAAGGCGGTTTATACATGTAGCGATCGATCGGTGAAAATGTGGCGATCGATCGTGAGAAAACAGAACACTTTGGCGATCGATCGTGAGAGATGGCGATCGATCGCGAGGGAGGCAGAACAGTTTGGCGATCGATCGGTGAAATGTCGCGATCGATCGCCAGAGTTAAAATGTTGAAAAATGTTATATTTTGTAGAATTTGATTTTAATGCCTATGATAACATGTTATATTGTTGGCATTGTTGTAGCATCATCTCAAGGGACGGGACAACGAGGCAATTAGACAGGAACGCCTAATTTAAATCGTTTGTGTCGCAGTACAGGTACGTGTTGACGTACGGAGTATAGATATGATGTGATGATGATGTTATGGTTTTGATATCATATGATTTATGTTATCTTGTGTCATATGATTGGTAGTTTCATATGCATGTACATACATGGATTTCATATGATTGAGATGAAGGCCTTGATAGATATGTGTATATGCTTTGGTGAGATCATTGCCTCGATAGATATGCCTGGTGTGGTATATGCTTTGGCTGGGATCGTTGCCACGATAGATATACTACATATGCTTTGGCTTGAGAGATATACACCTGGTGTTGGTATATGCTCTGGCTATTGTCACAGATGAGCATGGTACTATGATATGTGCTGCTAATATGAAGATGTGATGTGGTTCCACTGACATATTGAGCTGAATAGGCATATCATATGGGGCTCGTGATAATAGGGTGCTTATTGGACATGTCATGACATAGTGCATTTGTGGATGCATGATACAGGACATTCACGTTAGATGATTTCTTGTGCTTTATCATTGATATTGATATTGTGTTTTGATATTGCACTGAGATACTTGTTCTCTATACTCATTGTGTGAATGTTTTCTGTAGGGACTCATAGACGTGGGGAGACGGGATGTGAGTCATTTTCCGCTACGAGCTGAACCACTGCCTAGGAGTTATTTTGGATTAGGTTGTTACTTGTACATGTGATGTATAGTTGGTTAGGTTTTTATAACCTTGTAACAACTTAACTAGTTAGAAACTCTTAATCAGTGTATGTTTTTACTTAATTCAGACCCACGCATGTATGTTAAGATAGTACATAAATGGATTAAGTAACGAGGACCCCACAATCTGTATGCTAGCATGGTAACTGTTATTATAAGAAAATTCCACCAGGGCTACTGAGTCCTGCCAAGAAGTATCGAACTCCAACACACAAGCCCGTAACATATCTTCGAGCGTCTGTATCGTACGCTCGGTCTGGCCGTCCGTTTGAGGATGATAGGCTGTACTCAACCTCAACTCTGTACCTAGAGCTGACTGTAGACCTTCCCAGAAGTGAGATGTAAACCGCGGATCACGGTCAGACACAATCGAAACAGGGATCCCGTGTAGTCTTACCACATCTCTAATATACAATTGAGCCATCCTCAGGTACGTGAAAGTCATACTGAACGGAATGAAGTGAGCCACTTTAGTCAGTCTATCCGCGACTACCCAGATGGCATCAAAACCCGAAACTGTCCTCGGTAAGTGGGTCACGAAGTCCATGGATATGTGCTCCCACTTCCACTGTGGTATCTCCAAGCTCCTTAGCTCACCACCAGGCCTCTGCCTCTCAGCCTTTACTTGCTGACAAATCAGGCATCTTTTGACGAATAAGGTAACATCTTGTTTCATTCGCCTCCACCAAAACTGGCTGCGTAAATCCTTATACATGTTCTTTCCGCCTGGGTGGATACTCATTCTGCTGCAATGAGCTCGCTGTAGTATTCCCTGACGCAACTCAGGCGTATTCGGGACCACCCATCGATCACCTAACCTTAAGGAACCATTCGCAGTCGTCCTGAACTTCGACGACTGACCCAGACGAACCACTGACAACCATCTCTGAACTTCCTTGTCAGCCTCCTGAGCCTCCCTGATGTGATCAAAAATAACAGGCTCAGCTAATAAGGTCAAAACCTGTACCGGTGAAGCAGACACATCATAATCAAATCCCAAATGGCAGTAGGAGCCCAACATAGCTGATAGACACATGGCATCCTCTGCTGTGTTCCTCACCTTCCGACTCAAAGCATCGGCTGTCAAATTTGCTTTCCCGGGATGGTATAGGATTTCACAATCATAATCCTTCAGCAAATCCATCCATCTCCTCTGCCTCATATTCAGTTCAGCCTGCGTAAACAAGAACTTCAGGCTCTTGTGATCAGTGAAGATGGTAAATGAGGTACCATATAAGTAGTGTCGCCATATCTTCAAGGCGAACACTATAGCTGCTAGCTCCAGATCATGGACTGGATACCTCGTCTCGTGTGGCTTTAACTGTCTAGAAGCATAAGCCACTACATGCCTGTCCTGCATCAGTACGCATCCTAGACCCTGAAGCGATACGTCAGTATAAAGAACAAACCCTTTGTTCTCCCTGGGAATCACCAAAACTGGGGCTGAAGTCAATCTGTGCTTCAACTCCTGGAAGCTCTGCTCACAAGCTTCCGACCAAAAGAATGGAACTCCCTTCTGAGTTAGCTACGTCAATGTCTTGGCAATCTTCGAAAATCCTTCGACAAAGCGTCGATAATACCCAGCCAAACCAAGAAAACTCTGAATCTCAGATACTGTAGTAGGGGCAGACCAATCCATAACTGCCTCTACCTTCCTCGGGTCTACTGATATCCCCTCTCGAGAGATAATGTGACCCAAGAATGATACACTGCTCAGCCAAAACTCACACTTGCTGAGTTTGGCGTACAACTGGTGATCTCTGAGGATCTGTAACACTGTCCTCAAATGAATAGCATGTTCCTCTTCACTTCTTGAATAGACAAGGATGTCATCAATAAATACGATCACAAACTGATCAAGGTACTCCTGAAATACTCGGTTCATCAGGCTCATAAAGACAGCAGGGGCATTCGTCACCCCGAATGGCATCACCAAGAACTCGTAGTGTCCATACCGAGTTCTAAAAGCTGTCTTTTGGATATCATCCGCTCTAACTCGTATTTGGTGGTAGCTTGACCTCAAATCAATCTTTGAGTAAATCTTTGTGCCCTGAAGCTGATCAAATAAGTCATCAATCCTCGGAAGGGGGTACTTGTTCTTAATAGTCACTTTGTTCAATTGACGGTAATCGATACACAGGCGCATCAAACCGTCCTTTTTCTTCACGAACAAGACTGGTGCACCCCAAGGCGATACACTAGGACGAATGTATCCCTTGTCGAGGAGTTCCTGCAACTGTACCTTCAGCTCCCTCAGCTCTGCCGGTGCCATCCTATAAGGAGCACGGGAAATAGCAGATGTCCCTGGCAGTAGCTCGATCTCAAACTCAACATCTGTGATCGGTGGAAACCCTGGAATCTCATCCGGAAATACATCGGTGAATTCCTCAACCACTGGTATATCCTCGATCCTCAACTCTTTCTTTTCCTCTGATATGTCCACGGCATAAATAATATAGCCAGTGTAACCTCGTTCCAATAACCGAGACATCTTAACCGCTGAGATCACTGGAATCCTTGGACAAGAGCCGTCCCCATAAAAGGTCCACTGGAACCCCTGATCAGACAGAAAATGCACCATCTTCTGTCGGCAATCTACCACAGCTCGGTATCTGCTCAACACATCAATGCCGACAATGCAGTCAGAATCTGCCATCTCTAACTGAATCAGATCGGCCCTCAGATCATTGCCCTCAAAATAAATGAGGCAATCAGATAACAGTCGGTCTGCAGTCACATACTTTCCCGTGGGTGTCAAGACCATGAGAGGCGTGGGTAACAGAGACGAGCACAAGCGATGTCTCGCCACAAAAGCAGCAGATACAAAAGAGTGGGAAGCACCTGTATCTATCAATAAAAATGCAGGGTACGTAAATAAATGACACGTACCAGCAATGACCTCCTCCGGGGCTGCCTCAGCCTGCTCCCGAGTCAGTGCATACACCTGACCCTGCGGTGGTCATGCCGCCTGACCTCCCTATGGTCGAGGTGCAAACTGTTGTCTCTGTGGTGCCGTCCTGGCATCAAATCTTGGCCTATTTGGCCCCAAGTCTGCCTGACCTGCCCGATTGGGGCAAGTCCAAGCTAAGTGGCCCACCTTGCCACATACATAACAGCCTCGGTAGTCACGCGACAAATGAAATCCTCCACAGTGGTCACACTTGTTCCCCCCTGTCTTATTCCCCTGTATTGGTCCCCGATGGCTTTGTTTCTGACTCTGAGACTTCTTCCCACCGAATCTAGAAGATGAAGAGGCCCCACGAGGCTTGAACTGGTCCCTTTGTGGCCTCAGGCTATCAACAACAGGCCTCTGTGGTGGTACGAAAGGGGGTACAACTTCCTTGTATACGCCCACTGCAATCTCTGCCAGCTCTGCTCTAGTCAAGGCGTCATCAAAAGAGCTGGGGTTGTTGGAGACAACCCGATCAAATAGCTCTGGCCTCAGTCCCTTCAGAAAATTTCTCATCTTGGCGTGACTGCTCACAGCGATATGAGGTACATACCTCAGCAGTGAGGAATACTGCATAGCATAGTCTGACACTGACAGGCTGCCCTGTTTCAAATTATTGAACTCATCTTCCTTTAATTGTCTGGCAGCTGCAGAAAAATACCGGTTAAGGAACCGGGTCCTGAATACAGTCCAGTCAACTGCCACACCTTGAGCTCTCAGCTCCATCACAGTGGTCTTCCACCACATAGAAGGCTTCTTTGCCATCTGAAACTCAGCCTACCTCAGCCATGCGGTACGTGCACAGGGCGCAGTCACAAGTATCTGCTCTATCCGTTCCATCCACTCTTCGGCTGCCTCACCAGACTCAATCCCCTCAAATATAGGTGGATGGAAGTTCAGAAACTGTGTCAAGCTGAGCTCCCCTGGTAATAACATCTGTGCACTGGGCTCCATTCCCACAGCAGGTGGCGGTAAAGGATTCATCTGAGCAATACTAGCATTCATACTGCCCATATCCCCTACCTCTTCATTGAAGTTCTCCGGGTTAACAGCCGCCATGCTATAACACAAGGGTTTACAACAATACCAAAAACAGTTCATAATATAAGCCGTTAGATAACAAGAGTAATCATATTCAAAAGCATGTTAGTATAACAACTTATACAAAAATATGCACCACATGCATAAACATGCCCACCATTGAATACCTAGCCAACTTGTCTCTAAAGGCTACCCTTTACTCGTTCCCTGGTTATCTAACCACTGCTCTGATACCACTAAATGTGAGACCCCGTTATCTTAACAAGATACTAAGGTGCAAATAAGAGAACTAATCATACATAATCAGAGTAATAGGTCGTGTTGATATCCTGAGCTTATAGAGATTACAGTACCAAAAGAATTTCAAAAGGGATTAGTTACATCTCTTAGTAACAACGTATAAGACTATAGTTCTACTATACTCCTTGTAGAAACTTATACAAAATGAAACTCTGTTCTGCTAATGTTGTAGCACTCCTTAATGCTCAACGTGTCAACCCCGACCCTTGTTCTCTAAATTAAATGCACCTACAAAGACAACCCCCAACACATGAGCACATCATAATTCATATTCAACATAATATGAATGTAAAGCATAATGCATAATCATAGATATAAAATACTTCCTGTATTTCCAATGCATTAAAACGCCCATTGGTTGTCCCTGTACCATAACTCATAATCAAATCATTATATGAAATTATGGCTTCCTTAAGTAAATGTCATGACATAACTTCACTTCTTAATCTTAATCTTTCTTAGTCAGTTTATCATCAGTGTATTTTAAATGCTTTTTACTTTTTAACTTCATAATGAGCGGTACCATCTTCCCCGCTTCATTATTTCATAACAAGCGGTACATTCTTCCCCGCTAGCGGTACCTTCTTCCCCGCTCTTCATACTAGCGGTACCTTCTTCCCCGCTTAGTATGGTATACCCCGCCTCCATGTGCAAGCATTACTCCACATTTTTAGCGGTATAAGCGTAAGCATTAAAATCATCACTATGATAACCCTGACTCGTGGAATACACACTCTTTATTCCACATATATAATCATGCAACAACAATGCATATCAACATGTATAATACTCTTTTGCACAACTTTGCATCAATCATGTGTCAAATAGACAAACATAAAATACATGTTACCGTTGGGATGCCCGTACGTCGCTTACGTACCTTTCAAAAGATAGAGGAGTCAACATACTTTATCTCCTCGTCTGTGTTGGTACCTGAGATGGTTCTACATAACCACATAACACAACATTAGGCACCTCATTATGATTCAATATCAAAAACTTAAACAAAATATAACAATTTATATTTTTCAACATTCTGGGTCTCTCGATCGATCGGCCCCTCTTTTCGATCGATCGAGAAGACACCTTCATTCCATACCAAAGTTCTGCCTCGCTCGATCGATCGAAATGGAATTCCGATCGATCGAGCTGCCCTGTTCAAGAAACGCAATTCCAGAATTCTCGAACACCCATTTTCATACCCTTCGATCAAGCATATAAGATACACCACATGTTTGAACAAATATGCTAAGAGCTACAATACACTACCCTGAGTGTATTCATAGCGAAGTTATACCCATACTTAAAACCCACATGCATAAAAATTGCTCAACCATATCAGTACTCACCCAAGTTTTTCTGGAAACAGGGTATCATCTTTCCCACCCAGATTTTCGAGTACCCATTTTCAAGCAAATAAATCTACCACATAAGTTATGAAATATGCTCGAACAAAAACGCCAAGGGCTTCACAAAACTACCATGTATGTACTCAAATCAAAGGTTTACCAAAAACCTAGCTAACATGCATAATAACATCTTCACAACTTCTCTCCCATTCCATATTTTCCAGAAAAACAGGGCACTCACCCTGCCCAGATTTTTGAACACTATATTTTACATGCTTAAATCCTTCACATAAAATATGAAACATGCTCAAGGAAAAATACTGGAAGCTTCATAACAACACCATGTAAGCATTTAAATCGAAGGTTTAAAGAAACCTAAGCTCGCATGCCATTTTCACACCAAATAAAACTTGAACTCAACCAAACTTAAACCAAAACCAGAGCATGGTTTCTCACCCTACTTTGCTCTGATTTTTGGAAGGTCTCCAATCAATGAAAATGGAAGGGCTCCTCTCAATTTTGCTTAGCAGGTGCTGGAGATTATTTGGGAGAGAAAGGGCGAGATTTGGAGTGGAGGAGATGAGTTGAATGATTGTGCCAAGTGGGGGTATGGTCAGGTTATGTTGTGTCATCAGCATGGGTTGGGGGGGGGGGGGGGGGTCGGGGGTTGGGTGTTGGGTGGTATGATGTGTTATGTTTGGTCCCGGTATTTAGCACGATGTATTAAAATATCCTCACATTATATTTATAGTATTTTCTCAATAAAATACTTCAATTCCCATTTAAACATGCTTCACCAAAACAAATAACACACACCCCAAATAATCATGCCACAACCCCAAAATCTCAACATATAACACATGTACCCTGAAATGCATTTCCCCACTATAATTAATCAACCCAATTAATCAACACCAAAATCCTCCTATTAACGTAATTAATGATTAAATCACATAATCATTTCGGGGATATCACACATCGTAGCCTACGTCGTATTGGAAAAAAATCTACGATGGATGTGGAATCGAATGATGAGATTTCTTGGGTTAGAGTTTTTTTTTTAGGAGAAAAAAATTTAGATCCTCAATTGGTTCCTTTCGGTTGCTGAAATTTGAAATTCACAAATGGTTTTTCTTGGATATGGTGTGGGGATAAATAACACAATTCATATTGGAATAATCTGCTTCGGTGGTTCAAAAATCGAGGGCAAGTATTTTAGATATTAGGGTTTTATAGGCACGGATTGGGGCTTCAAGAATTCGATCACTCGAGATTTGGAATTTCAAAATTGTCTGAGGGCTATTAATATACATGTTATGAGGATTCATAACCCAAATTTAATTTTAAAATGGCATTCGGAATTGGGAGAAATCAAAGTCCAAAAATTTCGCGAATTAGGGTTTTTGGGGCGAGAAACACGATCAAAAATTGAGCATCTTCCATTGTTTGTGATTTCGATTGGATAGTGGGTTTTTGTTCGACTTGATATAAGGATCATAAACCCATAATTAATTTGAAATTAGTGCTCGGATAGATTAGAAAATCGAATCCCAAATTTTCGTGACCTAGGGTTCTAAGGTGTGAGGATTGCGGTTCAAAATTGGAAGCTTTATCTTGTTTGTGAGAAACATCTAATAGAGGGCTTTTACTAACTATATCATTTAGAGTGAAAATACGAAATTAATTTGATTTTGGTGTTGAAATGATATGGAAAATCAGAGCTTGAGTTTCGACCAAAATTAGGACTCTTGGAGAGCGATTTCGATTTGAAATTACTCGATGTTCAATGATTGGAATTCGAATTGTTTAGAGGGCTTTCGTCAAGGATGATAATTCGATTATTACTCCAGAATTAATTTTGAAATTTCGTTGTAATGGTGGGAAAATCGATGGCTAAATTTTTGGGCAGTTAGGGTTTCGTAGGGTGGATTTCGATCCGCAAATTCAACTCCTTTCCTTGCTTGTAATTCGAATTTGACAGAGGGGTTTTAATATACTTTATATTTATATCATTAACCCAGATTTAATTTGAATTTTATGTTCGGATTATAGAAAAAAGCGAGAATCAAAATTGTGGCACAATTAGGGTTCTAAGGCGTGAATCTAGGCTCAAAATTGGACAATTTCCTTGATTGAGAGACAAATATGATAGAGGGATTTTATTAGCCACATAATTATGAGTAATAATCCGAAGTGAATTAGATTTTTGTGTTCGAATGCTCGATCAAATTAACAGCGGAAGTTTCGCCACTTAGGGTTCTTGAGGGAAAGAATTGGATCTGCAATTGTTCATCGATCAGTGAACGGATTTTGCAATTGACAGGGGACTTTTTCTCGTCTGATGAATACGGTCATGGTGGTTGGTCGAGGTAGTCCACTGGTGGACAGGTTTGGGGTGCGCGAATTCCGATCGTAATTTAGGCATGAAAAGTCATCCGTTCGATCAGAGATTTGGGTCGTGGCCTCGTCAGCAGTAGGCGGTCACAGTGGTGGATCAATTTATAGGTACCGAGCAGTGGTGGCGCGGCTGGAGGCGGCTTGCTGACGGTAGTTTTCTAGATCTAGTTTTTTTTTATTTTAAATAATATTATTTTCAGATTTTGGATTCCAACTGATTTTTGATTTTAATCAATTGTCTATTAGATCCGGGATTCATAATTCGGTTGATTTATATCAACCAAAAATCTTTTCCCTGCAGGATCATGGAACCTGGTTTCGCTCTGATACCACTAAAATGTCACGCTCTGAAACCGGGGTCGATAACACCGGCGTTGATTCTAAATATAATTCAAAATCAACAAGCCTCGTAATACAGAATTCTACGAAAACCAGTCTGTTATTCCATAAAAATAAACAATCTTTACAAATATGAGCGGAGACTTCAAAATTAAATGGCAGCGGCATCTTGAACGACATCAACTAAATCATTATCTCCAATATTGATTTGATCTTCGTCTTCGATTTCTTATTCGCTTCTATCTGGAGAGTGGATGTAAGGGGTGAGTGTTTTGAAAACACTCAGCAAGTGGGGGCCAATCGATGTGATAATATAATACTTTTTTTATAATTTTCCAAAACATATATCATAATCGGAGCATAAACTGATATGAATACTTAAACATAAACTTAACAGAGTTGCTCTAATCAGAGCCAGAACGGAACATGTCATATCAGAAATATTTTTCATATACGTAAAGCACATTAAATCCTCTAATTTCCTCATGGTACTGATATCAGTTCTCTAGACTTAACCCTCCTAGAGATAAGGTCAGAAACATCGGATCACCCACGAATAAAGGGTCTGGACTTTCCAGAACAACGGTTAACCACCGTATCAGGTCAGAATGGCGGTTATAATCCCACCCCATCAGGGTCAGAAACAGAAACAGAACTCGGAATTCCCACCAATTGGATTTCGAAATCTAAAGTGCTTCAAAAATATAATTTTCATCAAAACATCATAATTTCATAGTTTCAACATAATTCACATAATCGATTGAGGTTTCAAAACATACTTATGATTTTTCAAAATGAAATGAATATATAACAGGAGCCCACTTATTGTCGGATTTACGAAGCTTGGTATGATGGATCATTGGTTGAAAGATAGTACAAAAGCTCTCTTCCCTTGCCTTGAAGTGTTCGAAATTCTTGTGTGTGAGATGGTGTGTATTTCGAAAAAGGTGTTTGAAGATAGGATATCATTTTCTTAGCATTGTGTATTGTGGTTTTCAAAGATGTTGTCTCTTGGAAGAATATCTCTTTCTTTGGTGGGATTTGAGGTGTTTTTAAAGTATGAGCAATAATGGAGATTCCTAAACTTTTGCCATTTAGTATCATCATTTTGGGAAATGAAATTGAATGTGTTAATGAGATAATTGAATGGTATACCATGACTTGAGCTAGTCACTTAATTGTCATTGAATGGCTAATAAAAAGGTTTGGTAAGTCAATTGAATAGCTAACATGATTTGGGGTAAGACATTTGAATTGGGCAATTCAATGAGTCATCACATTATCATAGTTTGGGCAAGTAATAAATGTCATCAATTGGTAATGTAAGAATTGATTTTAAATTCCATGACTTTGGCCTTCTAATAACAATAATTGAGTCAAGGTAATGAATGAATGAAATTCAGGTGATTGATTGGGTCATCAATAGGCAAAATGAATGGCAAAAAGAATGGGGTCATCACGTGTTGGTCATCTAATAACATAATTTGAACAATACATTAAATGTCAATAAATTGGATTGGATGAGATTGAATGGTGGCAAGAATTTGGGTCATATAATTGAATGGCCTTGAATGACTAATGTTATGATTTTAGCAAGACAATGAATGGCTCTTATGATTTGGAAAGGTAATTGTTAAGGCAAATTTTGGAGTCATCACATGTAGTGTCTCATGAATGTCATGGGTCATATAAAGGTAAATGTTATAAACGGTTACATTATACTGTTAATGTGTTTCATTATTATTGACTATGGAACTATGGTTTATGATTACGAGTACAGTGAATCATTGTTATAATGATTTATTTGATGTTGGAGTTGATGATTTGAATATTCTGAGAATAGGAACACTGTGAGAGATCTCATATACTTATAGTACATCCGGGGAGTGTTATCTTAATTTGCATATTTATGTTCTGTAAAATTATTAATTGTGTATTTTATAATAATGTGACTATGATGTTAGTATGCTCACCACATGTGGGGACTGTTTCTGTTGAAACATGTAGAACATGTATGATATAGGTACTGGAAAGGAGTTCAAGCTATGAATGAGGATACTCCTAGGAACGAAGCACCAGTAATATTATTGGTAACGTGATGCGTACAATAGGATACACATTTATGTTACTTAATGCTCGTGTGTGAGCATAGAAATGAGTGTATGTAGATTGTATAAAAGTTTTTGAGAATTCTCTTTCCATTCGAGTAAACATTGCATGATGAATTGAGAATATGATTAATGCAATAATAAGTGTATACATAGATTGAGTTGTGTCGAGAATCGAGTTATACGAGGGATTATATTCGAAAATTTGTATGGAAGTTAAGTTATAATTAAGAAGCATGTTATGAGAATCCCTTAATATTATGAATGTATGCACTAATAACGATGAAAATACACTAATGACGAGATTGGGAATTGGGGTCTTACAGCTTACCTCGTTTTGCTTCCTATGTCTGTGATCAGGTCGAGCAGTTCCAAACTGTTGTGAGTTAGCAGTCATGTTTGCTATTGCCTCTTCCATTGTCTTGTCTACAAAAGCTCCACCACTTGCATCATCCACTAAGTTTCTATCATGTGGCGACAAACCTCCATAAAATATTGAATCAATAAATGTTCACTTATCTGGTGTTGTAAGGACCCCCATGCCCTTGTTCCGTTATTAGTGTATTAACCCAAGCATTTAGTGCATGTAATTGTATATGTAGGGGAAAACCCACTTGGCATCATAGCAAACCATGCCAATAATAAAATTTATTTACATTATTCCATATAATGTCTAATTTCCCCCACAAAGTCCACATACATATCATGCACCATTATAATACACTAACATGTTCTCAGTTTATTTAGCAATTCAATAAATAATTGCATGCAACTCATAAATGAAGAGAGAAAGGCCATTGCCTTTTTATACATACCATATACACATAATAGTGCTCACATGCGAGCATCGAATAAGTATATGTGTATCAAATGTATAAAACGTCGTGCTCAATACCATCACTGGTACTTCAATCCCTGGAAGCACCTCCATTCCATAGCTCGAGCTTAACTCCAAAGCCATCGATGTACCTAATCACCTGCCCCAATAGAGACAGCCCCCACACGAGGTGAGCATACTAATACCACCAAACCGATAATCACAATACTACAATTCATAATTTACAAATGTAAATGCTATGAAATATAAGAGATGCTCCCTGGATGGTATCATCCTCATCCGGGATTCCCTGTACTCTCCCTGTTCTCAAAATAACTGAAACCATCAAAATTCCCAAATGCCAGTTAATCACTACATTGATTAACAAATCCATTTGACACATACAGATATCATAATCAATAATATCAAATCATTAAACAATGATTACAGATATTCCATACATCTCACTTATGATTCCATAGTTCTATTTCATTGTTCGCTCTACAATAGCGGCATTTCATTCTCACGCATGCTCAACAGCAGTGGCGTCATAACCGATGTTCGCTCAAAGGCGACAACATCCCAATCATTGCTCGCTCAAAAGCGGCACCATATAATTCCCAATGCATATATATCCATTTGTAGCAATTACCATAAACCATGTATTTCAATATCCGTTTATTGCTAATAACATATACCATGCATTTCCATGTAAATTTATTGCAATACAGTGTACCATTGTCACGCCCCGGGCCCAGGCCCGCGCAAGCGCGACTGCACAATGGGCTCCTATAACAACTACTTCGTATCCGTCCTCGCTATACGAAAATGGTTAACCCAAGTTGCTATAATAGTCCATTGTAAGCCTTTATAAACCACTTTAAATTTTTCATCCACAACCAATGTGGGACAAGGGTATTACAATATCTTTATCATTCTGCACTAGCAAGTAACACATTGAAAATGCACTAGCAAGTAACACATTGAAAATAAACAACTCAAGTGTTCTCTAGTACAACCTAGTTGCCATTCATTTCCTAAGTTGAATACGGAATAGTCAAGATTATAATCAAAGAGCAAAATCATGATCTAATTGGGAACTGAAGTACAAGTATGTTTGAAGAGTACAAATGCACTGGCAAACGATGAGTTCTCGAACCTTGTAACTTAAGATGAAAATGGTGAATTGTGTAAATGAGTTCAAGTAAGAATGTAAGAAAATGTAGAGCAACTTACAGTTCATTGAAAATCATTTATGACATGATAGCCAACTATCCAGAACTCTTCAGATAGGTAAAATTTCGGGGACGAAATTTTTATAAGGAGGGGAGAATGTAATACCCGAGTCTAATACTTGAATTTATGTTGGATTCGCCGAAATACGACGAGGTCAATTTCATTAAAACGATAATTCGTAGAGCTACCAGTTTCATGTTTTGAGTTTTTGCCGAAAACCGGAGGGAGGGGAAAATTAATTTTGAAGTATATCATGTTTAGGTAAATTATATATAACTTTATCGTCCGACATCAGAATCAAGTTATTATAAAAGTCAAATGAAAGATAAAACATAGATCTACAACTTTTATTCAGAAGTCTTTTACAAACTCGGTTGTTATGATACCCGAATTGACATAGGAATGGAGTGCTTTGAAATAGAATAATAAGAATAAGAATAAGACTAATAATAATAATACTAATAAAGGTTGACCGACTTAAATTGTTATCATATAAACGCACGCACACACACATTTACACCACAAAACACACACTTTCACTCTTACAATTCAGTAGACGTGAGCCGTAGGAGAGAAAGTGAGGGTTTTAGTGGTTTCTTCAATTTTCGAACTCTGTAACGTTGTCGAAACTTCAAATAAATTATATATTCGGAATCCTCGAATTATCGGCTTCAATTTGAGGTACTTTTCTCTTCCTATTTCTAGTGTTTATGAAAAGCCTAAAATTTTAGTATTGCTAGAAAATTATGAAATTAATGTAGGTGATAGAGTAGATGATGATAAACAATATTTGACAAGAAATTTTGAGATTATGTTGTCATTTCAAGTTTATAGGAATTTTAATGTTAAAATTTAAGGTTATACCTTCAAATTCAATAAATTGGTGTATAAAACGAGTTACTAGAATGTTAAATGATGATATAAGTATCTTCATAGCGATATGATTGAAGAAATTGCGTAAATGAATTAATTTTAGATAGATGATAATAAATGAACTTTGAACTTTGATGAATTATTTGTTGAAATAAATATTTGAATTGTGTAGATTGATTGTCTATTACCTAGGAATCGAGCAATATCAACTGGTGAAAGGTAAGTAAGTAAAAATCCATCTGCAACTACAATGCATGAACATAGTATTTCTTGTGATATTAATTGTGTTGGTGCTTGAATAAGGTGATATATATGTATTATTTGATGTTCAAAATATTTAATTGTTGTTGCTTTGAATTAACTGTTCATTTGCATTTGCACGTGCATGCATAATACATGAGTATATTTGATGTCTGGCATGCACGACATTATTTGAGAGAAAAAGAAATATTTTGTTGACCACTGCTATGACACCGAGGTTTGCGAGGCAGACTTATATGATATGTTGAGTATAGCGGTGGGGTACTCTTCAGAGGATTAAAAGGGTTGTTAGAGATGTGCCCTTGGTAATCATGAGGGGATGGACCACTTGCTGATATTCTTCTTTTGATTGATGCTGCGGGTGGGGTACTTCTCGGGTGACCGCAGAGGTTGTTCGGTGATGTGCCTCTGGGGGTCACGGGAGGATGGACCATTCGACTGTATCAATCCACTATATTGGCTGTGTGCCTATGGCTGTGTGCCTATTGATATTGTTCAGAGCTCTGTTCCGGTGCATAGTAGGTGGGTCAAGGGGCCCAGGAAAAATATGAATTTGGATAAAATGTTATGTATTTTCAAGTATGCATCTTGGTATACAAGTTATTGATGTCTCATGTCATTTTCATAGCATGCATGATTTTTATTTACTGGGCATTAGCTCATGTAGTTCATGCATTGTAGGTGAGCATGACGATGTCTGCTATCTGGACTTACTGAGCAGGGTGATGCGCTCCTACGGGTTTCTGAGATCTGTTGTATATGGATGACGACCTGCTGGGCTATGGGGTTATTTTATTTTGGTTTTGAGTATGTGTGATTGCGATTCATATATATATGATGATGTTTCTGGTGATATAGATTTTGATTTTTGTATCCGGATGTGATATAAACAGAGGAGATGCTGTTGAAATTTTTTATAAAGAGTTTTTCTATAAACATGATAAATGGTATCTTTGGAAATTGGGGTGTGACATTTAGTGGTATCAGAGTGATTGTAATACCCTTGTCCCACATTGGTTGTGGATGAAAAATTTAAAGTGGTTTATAAAGGCTTACAATGGACTATTATAGCAACTTGGGTTAACCATTTTCGTATAGCGAGGACGGATACGAAGTAGTTGTTATAGGAGCCCATTGTGCAGTCGCGCTTGCGCGGGCCTGGGCCCGGGGCGTAACAGAATGGTATCAGAGCCGGTCACCGGCAGAAAACACCGGGAGATAAGTGCTATGCGGGGCAAAGTGCTACGTGCGTGGGAGCCACCTCTTGAACCTAAAAGGGCAAAGTGCTACACGACGGGGGCGTGACAGAATGGTATCAGAGCCGGTCACCGGCAGAAAACACCGGGAGATAAGTGCTATGCGGGGCAAAGTGCTACGTGCGTGGGAGCCACCTCTTGAACCTAAAAGGGCAAAGTGCTACACGACGGGGGCCACCTCTTGAACCTGCGGGGCAAAGTGCCACGTGCGTGGGAGCCACCTCTTGAACCTGTGGGGCAAAGTGCTACATGACGGGAGCCACCTCTTGAACCTGTAGGAGCCACCTCTAGATTCCCGGTGCCGGTGGATCGATGAGTTAGGTCGCGACGAGGACGTCGCGTTCTAAAGGAGGGGTGATTGTAATACCCTTGTCCCACATTGGTTGTGGATGAAAAATTTAAAGTGGTTTATAAAGGCTTACAATGGACTATTATAGCAACTTGGGTTAACCATTTTCGTATAGCGAGGACGGATACGAAGTAGTTGTTATAGGAGCCCATTGTGCAGTCGTGCTTGCGCGGGCCTGGGCCCGGGGCGTGACAACCATGCACTCAACATTTGCAATTATAATAAAGGGCTATGGTCCTACGTCATATGTACCTTATATTCCCGTAGTTCGAATCCAATCTTGCCTTGGTCCCGTGACCGATGAATTATGTGCTAAACACGATTAATAATCCACAATTAATCTCAAGCATGCAACCACGTGTCCAAGCACGTTCACAAACCCCAATTATATTGTCATCCATGACGATTAACCATTTTAAAAGACCAGGGCAAAGCATGCATCGAAAACTCAACACGAAAATTAAACCCCAAAACAGGCACTGGCGATCGATCGCTTCGCCCCAGGCGATCGATCGCCTCGCAACATGGCATGGGCGATCGATCGCCTCATTCCAGACGATCGGTCGCCTCTCAGTGTTTTTAGCTACTGCCTCATGGCGATCGATCCCCTCACTGTTCATCTTCCTGAAATTTTAAACAACGTCGCGGCGATCGATCTCCCCGCCCTAGGGATCGATCGCCTCGACCGGCAACAGCCAAAAATGGCGTTTTTCTTGAAAAATCTTCCCCAACAACAATCCTCACACCCCATACAACATAAACCCTTAACAAGGGGCTATAAATCAACCCCAAAATACAACAACCAAAAATCTTTAAAACCCATTTCTTTAAACCTAACACAAATCCTTCCCAAACACCACAATATCACTATCAAATCGAAGATAAGTGCGAGGGGATGAATAATACCTTATTATCTTCGAGATTCGGCTCCCAAGTCGAGCCTCCATCGACTTTTCATCAAGGGAGAAAAGAGGGAAGAAGAGGGGTGGGGATCGCTGGGGAGAGAGGGGAGAGAGAGAGAAGATTCCGTGTAATGACGGAACACCGAGTCCATTTGGTATATATAGCTCTAAAGCTCCAAAATACAAATATCTCCACAACTACATCATTATTCATTAAAAATCATATGTTTTCAATAATTATCTCTCCAGCTCAAATTCCATTACCAGCCCCAGTACAAAGTACTCCGGACTCTAGATCCCACCAAAAACCAAATTCCAAGGTAATCACCACAATGAGAATACAATCTCATCCCTTGGATCCAACGACTCCAAAAACCGGGTTTAAAATCCCCGAGAGTCCCGAAACCGCAAGTAATTCATAACTGCCACAATTAAAATCCATTAAGGGTTATTACTACACCGGGATTAACATCATTAATCCCCGGGCATCACAATTATCCCCCACTAAAAAATTTCGTCCTCAAAATTTGCACGGCGTACTCCATGTATCGCCGAGACCACACAATCCAAACGGATCTACATCGCTAAATCATGAACATATCATGAACGACATTCCAACCGCGAGGACACCGACCTCGCACCAAAATCAGGAATGGAGTAAACGTCCCAAACCATCATAAACTCAAAGAAAGACGTCAGCATTCCCCGATGCTAACCATCTCAAAAGCAGTCAGCCAACCATAACTGCTAACCAAACGAATCATTCGTGATTCCAAAATAGACATCGCCCCAATGATATCTCCAAGACATAGCCACCGATGTTAAACATACATCGTTACCAAAGTGACCATTAGTACACAACAGTGTACCTGAACTACATCCGGTTCCCAATTTCCAAATCCTTCTCCAACAGGGGAGTAGTTGCACCACATTGCAACACGGATCGGACAACTCACGGTCATCAATAGACACAAAACACATCTCCAAAGATCTCTACATCCGTGTGTTCCAAGAAATCACATCTTGGTCCCAAACACACTATCAAGACTCCACAAGGTCTCCTCTTCTCGAAAGGACATGCAAGAACAATCAATTGTATTCCCGCCACACGCGTCAACCACGACACCTAACAAATCCGAATCCTGGCCATCCATCGTTTACCCTAGGATTCAACAATCCTAAAACAGGGAGGCTATCGAATTAACCAGAAATGAATTTCCATGGCCTAAGATACGACAATCCCTCATCAGGGGAGGTCAACCAAACCTCACGATCATTCTTCATAATAAATCGTGCCATCGAGATTACCAATCTCAAGGTGATACAATCTCTCATCGGAGATTCATTCATCCAAGCACACTAATCCGATACTCAACAAGTACCGAAACGCGAGCATTCGTATCCACATACATGCCCAAATACCAACACAACATGCATACTCAAGGCAATAGGCTCGGGTATCTCCAATCATACCCAAAGTCCCAAAACCAACTGTCAATCCCCAGCTATTCGTACCTTGCGTAGAATAATGATTGACAGACCAACGACTAATGGTGTGATTCCAACATCAACACCACACAAACCGACTCATTGAATCTCCCAAAGATTCCAATCGGTATGTATATCAATACCGCTTTCCTCATAAGGAAAATGTCATGAATCCATGACCCTCCAACCTCGAACCATCGTTCGGAAAACTGGATATATTTATACCAAAACACATCCCGAACCAAAAATACGCAACTGGTTCAGAATAGTGCATCAAGCCACTATTACCAAATTAAAAATCGTATACACAACGTATACTCGTTCTAACAATGCTCTGTACTAATACCATAGTACTTCATAACCTCGAGCATTACCCCAATGACGTCTCCTCAAAGTCTCACTGAAAGGTAAGAAATCCATTACTCGGTCCAACACCCGTAGGGCTTACCATGGTTGATTCACAATCAACCCTCAACCAAGATTAGCTGTTTCCATGACAGTACAATCCAAATCTCTCCAAGAGATAAAATCAATATAGTAGTGTCACCCCACTAGCTATATCCCACAATTCCAATTGTGTCCCCCATTGCATTCCATATGCAAGGATTCTCACCCAGAACCAGCAATGACTTGTCGATACTCACGTTGGTACTCCCAACAAAACTGAGTTGTCCCAGTACAAGTCCCTCATAACATTTGACGTATAAACGTCCCCGTGAGGTACTCCCTGCCTCATCATCGTGCCACATAGAGACTACAAGAGTCTACCATAAACCCTCATCGTATCACCGTACGATTCACCAAACTCGGTCCCAACGTGCAGTATAATGGCTCCAACAAGCATACTATATCACTACCACGATATCTGGCTAGCAAAATCGCTGCCTCCATAGGCTTATATCAAGCCTACCTACGTAACATATGTTCCACTCGGTATACCATACCGTAACATCCATTTAGAGTAGTGGGTCATCACCCAATATTTCTCTAAGACACCTAGCACTACGCACATCCCTGTGTCCTTACTCAACTACAAAGCAATCCAAATTCCGTAGGATTTATTTCACACCCTCAGGGGGATGTGACCATGTTTACCACATATCACAATGACCAGCGAGTAGTTTCCTCAATGACTACTCTTACCACCAATCACTTGGCCTTAGCCATACCAGCGAGTATACCCAAAGGTATCACTACTCGACAATTATTTACCTCTATTGCATGATGCGATACACTCACCGGTACGATGCCTCCAATAATCCATCGAGCAAACCTGCTCGGCATAATGGTCCCGTCAACTAGTGACCAAGACACTGCCATGTGCTCACCATCGGCACTCAAACCTTATGATTAAATACATATACATAAATTTATTATTCATCGAAACAATGCTACGCTTTTACATAGACATCCACTATGTCATCGTCATCCCGTGACGGTACCTGTCAACATATGACATCTAAAACAATATCGTCAACTCGTGACGATACACGCCGACACACGACATGCATAATCTCATCGTCAAATTAACCCCACTCAATCCTCAAGATTGATAACAATAATGTAGTAGTGTGAGTAGGGATCGATCCCACGAGGAGGTGTGAATTTTTGTGTTAATGAAAATCAAAACAAAAGATAATAAAGGATGGGGTTGTGAAGTTGAATTATACTAATTAAAATTAAAAACAAAGATTAACTAATGAAGCGATTCTTGGTATCGGTCGACTCTTCCTTGGAATTATCATCTATTTCATCGATTCACAAAAAAAACTCATTTTTACTTGAATATTCATCAATTGGAAATCTAATTCCCCACTTACCTTAATTGTAGTCAAATAGAAAACAGCATTCAATTCAACTCTTATCAAATCTTCAACCAAAACTACAGCCGTTAGGATTAAATCAATGATAGTTTCAAAACTAATAAGTTTGATGAATCTAATCAATAAAAACTACAGCCGTTAGAATTAATCATCCAATCGTTTTTCCTAAGAATTTAATAACACCAACAGCAGGCAATTATCAATCTTAGTTGCTTCGTAAATTAGAGGGATCAAACGATTCCGTATTTGATATCTAATTTAGCGTTAGATTTCATGCAAGTTACTAGGTTGTCAATCCAATAAACAAACACAACAATCGTATCAATAAAATCAGAAATACTCTTGATACTCAATAAAATTGATAATTAAAGCGTAACAATCTCCCCAAGATAAATAAAATCCAAGGATTTGTCTTCCTCAACCAAGAATTAAAACTAGCTAGACATAATCTAAGATAAAGCAATAAATAAAAACAAAGGAAAGAAAACTAATCCAATCTCCGCTCGTCGAGGTGTCAATCCCGCCTTCGTTTCGATCTTCGTAGCGTTCTTCAACAAAATTGAAAGAAAAATTGTAAAACTATCCTAAACTACTCTACCCTAACTATCTAGATGATTTTTAGTCTGATTTTCGTCCATATATGTATAGGGAGGCTGATGGAGTAGGTTAGAATCCATGTGGGAAGGAAAGAAATCAAGTTTTTACACTTTCCAAAACTCTTCTGGCGTAAATACGCGTAGAATGGCGTAGCTACGCCTACACATGCCGTAGCGTTGGCGTAATTACGCCTAATAATGGCGTAATTACACCTGTCATCAATTTTTCTGGCGAGTTTCGTATTTTGGCCGTAACTTTCTCGTCCAAACTCCGAATTTGATGAATCAGCTGTCCACGCGAAGATAACTCAAAGTTCTACAACTTTTATATGGACCACATTTCCAAAACATGGCTCAAACATATAGAAATTTGAGGAGAAAGGAGCAACATGTGTCTTGGATTCTGGTTTTTTTCCTCTTTTCTTCAACTTTACTCCTTCTTTCATCATTTTAGCTTGATTTCTTCACCTTTTCCTACATTTAGACAAATATACGATTAGGTAGCATATATATCTATTTATCCATCAAAATTAACCAAATCGTAGACAATTAAGCGCAATAGATGTGTCTATTTCTAGTCACATCAACGGTATATGTATAACAACACATGTCATCCACAACAATGTTAAGTAACATGACATACCTCATCGCTAACAAGATAGCGGTATACCTGTCTCCATCGTCCAACAGTGGTACGCAATCAGCACCCATCGCTCGTAGGTGGCGTAATCCAGTGCTACGTACATAGCGGTATAACCCATCGCTATAGAATCAGCAGCATGATCCCTCGCCATAGAGTCAGCGGCATAAAACATCGCTATAGATATCCGACGGTATGAACCATTGCCATAGATGTAGCGGAATGACCTGACACTATATAATACATGGCGGCATGAACCATCGCCAATAAATGTAGCGGAATGACCCATCGCTATATAGTACCCGGCGGCATGAACCATCGCCAATAAACTAGCGGAATGCACCATCGCTAAGATACACAGCGGCATAAACCATCGCCAATAGAATAGCGTAATGAACCATCGCTATGAATACCCAGCGGCATAAACCATCACTATGAATACCCGGCGGCAAGAACCATCGCCAATAGAATAACGAAATGAACCATCGTTATGAATACCCGACGGTATAAACCATCGCCAATAGAATAGCGGAATGAACCATCGCTATGAATACCCGGTGGCATAAACCATCGCCAATAGAATAGCGGAATGAACCATCGCTATGAATACCCGCCGGCAAAAATCATCGCCAATAGAATAGTCGATCCCTAGTCTTGTTATAGTAGTGTATTTTAATGCACCTCGCTTGTCATGACCGCGTCACTAATACCCCTCGCTTCGACATATCAGCGGCATCGAATAACCTCGCTCAAATGCGACATGCGGCAATACCCTCGCTTCAACATTTGGCGGCAAATATTCTTTCCTCGCTACGATATGACAGCGGCAAGTATTCTATCATCGCGTCAAGTGATAGCGGCAAAGCATTTAAAATCATCACTCATCCATAACAACGACTCATGGGATATTCACCCAGCATTCCATCTATACCTGCAACACAATGCATATTCCATATCCCAATATACATCACCATGAGTACATTTAATGCACCTCGCTTCAAATGTGACAGGCGGCAATACCCCCGCTTCAACATTTAGCGGAAAAGCATTAAAATCATCACTAGAATATATATATAACCACAATGAGTGTATTTTAATGCACCTCGCTCAAATGTGACATGCGGCAATACCCTCGCTTCTGTTGGGATATGCCCTAAGACAAATCATTAGATGATTGTTTTGACATACAATGTTTATGATTTTATGAATGGCAATTCATTATTATATATTATTCTTTTAACTGTGCAATGTGAATTAATATATATGTTAATGTCCTTAGAATAATATTGTATTATTCTTAAAGATGTCCCTAGTCAAGTATTATCATGAATATGGATAATGATAATACGTAAAGACTAGTATGTGTTGATCGATGAATTGTTCATTGATATGAGATATCAAATCAACATATGGGTACATGTTAGAGAACGATGTACTGGACAGACCCACCATGAGAATGCAACATGGATAGTTATATGATCGTCATATGCAATTCTCATAGTGATAATAATGTATGTAATCCTTACGACTTGTGATCATCAGAGATCCCAACATAAGGAGTTATGTATCTTGATATCGTCAAACGTTACCCGTAACAGGGTAATCTATAAAGGCGACTATTGGATACACTACGAATTATGTAGAGGGATGTTGACTGATCGAGATAGGATTTGTCCCTCCTATATAACAGGAGATGTGTTTGGCCCTTGATCAAGTGAGAACTAAAATGCATGGCCATGCTCGAATGAGTCGATATGAGATATCGAGCTTATTCGTTTATTCTAGTTCTACTTGGGGATCAAGAAATAGAGATTGAATATACGAGTATGACTATTCCATGACTCGTGTTCAATCTAAACACAAAGGACAAAGGGATTAAGTTACATGGTTAATATTATCACAAGTTCTAAAGGTTATGTCGAGTCATTGACATTATTGTAATTTGGGTAGCCTCGATGTGTTGCTAGACACCGCTCCTTGCTTGCGACATAAAATGAGATTTTATGTCACTGCCAACATTACAAGATCCTATCGGGTCGCACAAAAGATTAAATCGATAAGGGAATTAAATTCATTGGATGAATTAATTAATTAAGAAGAGTCTTAATTAAGTGATTAAAAGGTTTTAATTAAATCATGGGTTTGGGCCCATAAGACTTTAAGAAAGTCTTGAACCTTAATTAAAAGCCTTATAATATAAATACAAGGTTTTGATTAATTGTTAATAATTCTTTTATATCATTGCTTGATATCAAAACCTAAACCTACTCTAGCTCTCTCTCTCTCGGCCGTCCCTTCATCAACCATCACCGCCGCCGCCGTCGAGTTGGTTTTGGTTTTTGATTGGCCGCCGTCGATCGGTTTTGAACCGTGAGTTGAGTTTTGATTTAAGAACTAGTCTAGCAAACTTGTTCTTAAATCCCCTTTTCGATTTGATCGTGTGGATACCGTAGAGACAAAGGTGCAAACTTTTGTTTGTGACTCGTGGTGCTACATCGAGGATTCTGCATCAAACACGCTACAAGGGTGAGACTTTTGTAACTCCTTTATCCGATATGAATCCCTATGTAGATCCATTGTTCTAGTAATCCAAAATATTTTATTCCGCTGCGTTGTATGCTCTAAGGATTACTTACAGTGGTATCAGAGCCGTGTACAAGGCTCATATCAGATTTATGTGGTTAAATAGTTTAATCATATTAGAATTAATATTGCATGCTATTTAAAACTGTATGAACATATATGATATGTTAATATTTAGTTTGTGAAAATCATCGTAAAATTGTATTTGATATAATTGGCGAATAATCATATTTATTGGGCAATATTTTCGGCTATCACCATCACAAATGACACCACGGCTAGCCACATGAGGGCTAGGGTTTTCGAACCCTTGGCTCGAGATGGCTTAGTCGTTGTGGCTAATAATTGTGCATGGAAGTGTCGAAAATTGAATAGGGTTTAGAACCCATTGGCTCGTGACGGCTAGCTCATGACGGCTAGGGTTTCGAACCCTAGTAGCCGTGCATGGGCTCGGCCATCGTCGCCTCTTCTGCTAAGGTTTTGAGACATGGATGAGTTTTGAACTCTTTGGTTCGATAATGGTTCACGCATGCATGGATTAGTAGCTTTACCACATGAGAGCAAGGTTTTTCGGACCCTTTGCTCGAGATGGTTGAGCCAACCCCGTGCATGGCCTGACCGTGGTTCGTGGCTAACAAATTCCGGCGTTTCGAACAAGATGGCTCAATGAAAACCCAAGGTGGTGCGTGGCGGCTAGGGTTTGGAACCCTAGCGCCGCCGCCGCTCGAGCTTGGCTCGGCCATGGGCTAGGGATTCGAACCCTAGGCCCAAAATTGGTCCAGCCGTGTACTTTTGTGGTTCGAACCATGGTGGTTCGTGGCTTAGTCGCTTAAGTTCGTGGCATGTGATGTCCCGAGCGTACGATAATTTTTCAAAAATTATTTTATAGTTTTAATTAGAATTAAATTTAAAATGTTTAGAATTTAATTAATTAAATGTTAATGCATGCTTTATGTGTTGTTTGAGCATGGTGCGTGGTTATAGCCCTTTGACCTATTAGATAGGATTTGTGGATGTTTGTAATATATAATACGACCTGCGTGTCGTGCCTTCTCTATTTCATTCTAAATGTAATCCCTCCCATGTGTTCCCCTCGAATGTGAATCGAGGAATTCTATATCTTGTAAATAGTATAGTTTATTTTATTGATGGTGATCAATGAAGATGGAGCATCGTGCCGGGATGAGGAGGCCATTCACAAATTGGAGCCAAAGGAAGGTGCTTGTGAAGTTACCTTAGGTTGACTCTTAGGATTTTCTCATTGGCTTGAGAGAATCGTTAGTAGGGGCTATAACCATGTCACGTTTAATTATGTATGTTGATGCATGATTTATCTTATGTTTTAGATTGATAATTGTATTACACATATATGTAGATATGTATACAACTATATGTAGTGGACATATTTTAAATTATCAAACTAATCATGAGATCAATAAATCCCTCTAAAATATTAAGTTTTAGATGCCTTCCAAAATAAAAGTACTCGTCAATAACTTCGATTGTACATGTGTGGGTTTGCCAAAGCAAAGCACCGTGGCAATCTTAGTAAGGCGCGAAAGGATAAAAGTGATATCCGTTATACTTTAAATTGGGTACGACTTAACTAGGTTATCTCAATAGGATTGGGAACTTAGAGGCATGGGTTGGATTATAATTCATTTGATGAATTGAACAAAGTGTTGTTCGTCCAACTATCCAAGAATTATATGTGATATAATTGACAAAGTGTTGTCTACCTAAATAACCGAGTCTTGGGCGATTAGCCAAAGCTAACTCAAGATTAGGCGAAATATGGATCTTGGCCCACTAAATGGTTTGAGGGTTGATATTTTTTTAAACAAAATAGTGGGAGTATCATTTAATATAAGACCATGTTAAATGATTAAATCATAAACTTATTTTGCATATTTATGTTGTAGATATCCATGGCAACTAACAACGTTACTAGCACTTTATCACTGCGATCGGTCCTTGAGAAGGACAAATTAAATGGGACAAATTTCCTAGACTGGCATAGGAACTTGAGGATAGTCCTCAAACAAGAAAAGAAACAATATGTCCTTGAGGAACCCTTACCCGCTGAGGAACCTCCCCTAACAGCTACAAGAGCTGATAAAGATGCTTACAAGAAGCATCAAAGTGGCGCACTTGATGTTGGGTGCCTCATGCTTGCCACCATGAACTCTGAGCTTCAGAAGCAACATGAGGAAATGGAGGCGTTCGATATGATCGAACACTTAAAGCAGTTGTACCAACAGCAAGCTAGACAAGAGAGGTATGACGTCTCTAAAGCGTTATTCCAGTGCAGGATGGTAGAGGGAAACCTAGTTGGAACTCATGTGCTCAAGATGATTGGGTACATTGAGAATCTGGACAAGCTGGGTTTTCCATTGGACCAAGAGTTGGCCACCGATGTGATCTTGCAATCGTTGCCTGAGAGCTTCAGTCAATTTGTAGTAAATTACAATATGACTGACATGGAAAAGACTCTACCAAAATTGCTTGGTATGTTGAGAACATATGAAGCAAATACAAAGAAGACTAAGGCCACAAATGTTCTTATTGTGAATAAGGGCAAAGGAAAGGC
Source organism: Haberlea rhodopensis (assembly GCA_907163345.1). Lineage (NCBI taxonomy): Eukaryota > Viridiplantae > Streptophyta > Magnoliopsida > Lamiales > Gesneriaceae > Haberlea > Haberlea rhodopensis. The sequence goes on from CAJQUN010000016.1 coordinate 390,033, forward strand.
CAAAGCTAAAGGCAATAAGAAAACAAAGAAGGTCTTTGTTAAATCTAAGCCAAAGTCTTATGCACCTGAAACCAAAGGGAGGGATAGCGAAGGAAGGGAACTGTTTCCATTGCGGTGAGACCGGCCATTGGAAAAGAAACTGCAAAGTATATCTGGAGGATCCTAAGAAAGGAAGTGTGACTTCCACTTCAGGTATTTTTGTTATAGAAGTCAATTTATCTACTTCTTCATCATGGGTATTAGATACTGGATGTGGATCTCACATTTGTGTAAATGTGCAGGATCTAAAAAGGAGTAGGACGTTGGCGAAAGGTGAAGTTGATCTCCGAGTTGGAAATGGAGCAAGAGTTGCTGCATTAGCTATAGGAGATTATTGTTTAGCTTTACCTTCTGGTTTATCGTTGATTTTAAAAGACTGTTATTTTGTGCCATCTATTACTAAAAACATAATTTCTATTTCTTGTTTAGACAAGTATGGTTTTTCATTTATAATAAAGGACAACTGTTGTTCTATTTATTTAAATGATATGTTTTATGCTAGTGCACAAATGGTGAATGGTCTTTATGTATTAAATCTTGATATGCCTATGTATAACATAAATACTAAAAGGATTAAAAATAATGATTGTAATCCGACTTATCTCTGGCACTGTCGCTTGGGCCACATAAACGAGAGCCGCATATCTAAACTTCATAAGGATGGAGTATTAGATTCATTTGATTTTGAATCATATGAAACATGCGAATCTTGTTTAATGGGCAAGATGACTAAAGCCCCTTTCAAGGGACATGTTGAAAGGGCAGATGTTTTATTGGGACTAATACATAGTGATGTATGTGGACCAATAAGTACACAAGCTAGAGGTGGTTTTCAATACTTCGTTACATTTACTGATGACCTCAGTAGATATGGGTATGTGTACCTAATGAAGCATAAGCATGAAACCTTTGAAAAGTTCAAAGATTTCAAGAATGAAGTACAAAACCAACTTGGCAAAAGTATCAAAATCCTTCGCTCAGATCGAGGAGGTGAATACTTAAGCCAGGAGTTTCATGACTATCTAAAGGAATGTGGGATAGTCCCACAACTCACTCCTCCGTATACTCCACAATGGAATGGTGTATCCGAGAGGAGAAATCGAACCTTGTTAGACATGGTTAGATCAATGATGAGTCATGCAGATCTTCCGATATCGTTTTGGGGACACGCTCTAGAAACAGCGATTTTCTTACTGAACCGTGTTCCATCTAAATCAGTGGAAAAGACACCATATGAGATATGGACTGGGAAGCGTCCTAGTATGTCTTTTATGAAGATTTGGGGTTGTGAGGCTTTCGTTAGACGTCACGCCACTAACAAACTTGGACCCAAATCTGATAAGTGTTAATTTGTGGGGTATCCTAAGGAAACGAAAGGATACTATTTCTATTATCCCACCGAGAACAAAGTAGTTGTTGCTCGGACTGGTGTATTTCTTGAAAGAGAATTTATTTCTAGAAAAACCAGTGGGAGAAAAATAGAACTTAGTGCAGTTCAACCACAAGAAAACACTGAACCTGAGATTGAGATGGAAACAGAGCAGGCACCGCAATCTGTTGTGGAAGAAGTACCTGCTCAAGAGACACAAGCCCAGCGTAGGTCTGTAAGAGAACACCGGGAGCCACAGAGATATGGATTTCTTGTGACTCAACAAGGTGACTTACTACTTATTGATGAGGATGAGCCGTCATCTTATCAACAAGCTATAATGGGCAATGATTCTGAGAAATGGCAAGAGGCCATGAAATCTGAGATGGAATCCATGTATGCAAACCAAGTATGGATTTTGATTGATCCACCTGAAGGGGTACGACCCATAGGGTGCAAATGGATTTTCAAGAAAAAGACCGATATGGATGGTAACGTACAAACCTATAAAGGTCGGCTGGTTGCAAAAGGATTCAAACAAATTCATGGTATTGACTATGATGAAACCTTTTCACCAGTGGCCATGGTTAAATCCATAAGGATCTTACTTGCAATAGCTGCATTTCATAATTATGAAATCTGGCAGATGGATGTCAAAACAGCTTTCCTTAATGGAAATCTGCTCGAGGATGTGTACATGACACAGCCCGAGGGTTTTGTCGATCCAAAGGATGCTGGAAAGATATGCAAGCTACAACGATCCATTTATGGATTGAAGCAAGCTTCTCGGAGTTGGAATCTTCGATTTGATGATGCAATCAAAGAGTTTGGTTTTATCAAAAACGAAGATGAACCTTGTGTCTACAAGAAGGTCAGTGGGAGCGTAATCATTTTCCTAGTGTTGTATGTAGATGACATACTTCTCATTGGAAATGATATCCCTGCCTTACAATCTGTAAAGATTTGGCTAGGGAACTGCTTTTCGATGAAAGACTTGGGAGAAACCACCTATGTATTAGGAATCAAGATCTATAGAGATAGATCAAGAAGGCTTCTTGGTCTGAGTCAAAGTACATACATAGACAAAGTGCTTAAAAGGTTTAGCATGCAAGAATCAAAGAAAGGATTCGTGCCTATGACGCATGGCATTTATCTCTCGAAGGAACAGTGTCCTTCAACACCAGATGAGAGACAACGCATGAGTAAGATTCCATATGCGTCAGCTATTGGATCTATCATGTATACCATGATATGTACTCGTCCCGATGTATCGTATGCTTTGAGCATGACGAGCAGATATCAAGTTGATCCAGGTGAAGGTCACTGGATTGCTGTCAAGAACATCCTGAAGTACTTGAGAAGGACTAAGGATACATTCTTGATTTATGGAGGTGAGGAAGAGCTCAATGTAATGGGTTACACTGATGCAAGCTTCCAAACTGACAAAGATGATTTTCGATCGCAATCTGGATATGTGTATTGCCTAAATGGAGGTGCTGTGAGCTGGAAGAGTTCAAAGCAAGAAACAGTAGCCGATTCTACAACGGAAGCTGAGTATATTGCTGCCTCGGATGCAGCAAAGGAAGCGGTTTGGATGAGGAAGTTCATTTCTGAACTTGGAGTGGTGCCTAGCATTAAAGATCCGATAGAACTCTATTGTGACAACAATGGAGCGATCGCATTGGCTAAGGAACCAAGATCTCACCAAAGATCCAAGCACATACTTAGGCGTTTCCATTTCATTCGAGAAATCGTTGAAAGGGGAGATGTTAAAATATGCAAAGTACCAACAGATGATAATGTATCTGACCCATTGACGAATCCACTGTCACAGCAGAAGCATGATCGTCATACTAGATCTCTAGGCATTAGGTATATGTCTGAGTAGTCTTAGTGCAAGTGGGAGATTTGTTGGGATATGCCCTAAGACAAATCATTAGATGATTGTTTTGACATACAATGTTTATGATTTTATGAATGGCAATTCATTATTATATATTATTCTTTTAACTGTGCAATGTGAATTAATATATATGTTAATGTCCTTAGAATAATATTGTATTATTCTTAAAGATGTCCCTAGTCAAGTATTATCATGAATATGGATAATGATAATACGTAAAGACTAGTATGTGTTGATCGATGAATTGTTCATTGATATGAGATATCAAATCAACATATGGGTACATGTTAGAGAACGATGTACTGGACAGACCCACCATGAGAATGCAACATGGATAGTTATATGATCGTCATATGCAATTCTCATAGTGATAATAATGTATGTAATCCTTACGACTTGTGATCATCAGAGATCCCAACATAAGGAGTTATGTATCTTGATATCGTCAAACGTTACCCGTAACAGGGTAATCTATAAAGGCGACTATTGGATACACTACGAATTATGTAGAGGGATGTTGACTGATCGAGATAGGATTTGTCCCTCCTATATAACAGGAGATGTGTTTGGCCCTTGATCAAGTGAGAACTAAAATGCATGGCCATGCTCGAATGAGTCGATATGAGATATCGAGCTTATTCGTTTATTCTAGTTCTACTTGGGGATCAAGAAATAGAGATTGAATATACGAGTATGACTATTCCATGACTCGTGTTCAATCTAAACACAAAGGACAAAGGGATTAAGTTACATGGTTAATATTATCACAAGTTCTAAAGGTTATGTCGAGTCATTGACATTATTGTAATTTGGGTAGCCTCGATGTGTTGCTAGACACCGCTCCTTGCTTGCGACATAAAATGAGATTTTATGTCACTGCCAACATTACAAGATCCTATCGGGTCGCACAAAAGATTAAATCGATAAGGGAAATTAAATTCATTGGATGAATTAATTAATTAAAAAGAGTCTTAATTAAGTGATTAAAAGGTTTTAATTAAATCATGGGTTTCGGCCCATAAGACTTTAAGAAAGTCTTGAACCTTAATTAAAAGCCTTATAATATAAATACAAGGTTTTGATTAATTGTTAATAATTCTTTTATATCATTGCTTGATATCAAAACCTAAACCTACTCTAGCTCTCTCTCTCTCGGCCGTCCCTTCATCAACCATCACCGCCGCCGCCGTCGAGTTGGTTTTGGTTTTTGATTGGCCGCCGTCGATCGGTTTTGAACCGTGAGTTGAGTTTTGATTTAAGAACTAGTCTAGCAAACTTGTTCTTAAATCCCCTTTTCGATTTGATCGTGTGGATACCGTAGAGACAAAGGTGCAAACTTTTGTTTGTGACTCGTGGTGCTACATCGAGGATTCTGCATCAAACACGCTACAAGGGTGAGACTTTTGTAAATCCTTTATCCGATATGAATCCCTATGTATAGATCCATTGTTCTAGTAATCCAAAATATTTTATTCCGCTGCGTTGTATGCTCTAAGGATTACTTACAGCTTCAACATTTAGCGGCAAAGCATTAAAATCATCACTCCAATATACGTGCAACCACAATGCATAATCCATAATCCAATATACATCGCCATGAGTGTATTTTAATGCACCTCGCTCAAATGCGACATGCGGAATTTTACCATCGCTTCAACATTTGGCGGCAAAGCATTAAAATCATCACTCCAATATATATGCAACCACAATGCATAATCCATGATGTATATCAAATGCAGGTTACCGTTTGTGTCTTTCAACCCTGGCCTTAGCTCTTCGTGTCATAGCGTCCCTACAGGAACAATCCCAAACCATGAGCATATAATAATCCATATTTACCACAATATGATTATAATGAGTAAATGCATAAACTATGAGTACAAAGTACTTCATGTATCCCAATACATTTCAAAATGTTCCCTTCGGTTGTTCGTGCGCCACAACTCACAATCATAATCAACAGATTATATCTGATTCCATAGATGTCATGACATATAATTATTCCACTATGATCACATATCACAAATGCACATAAGCAAAATAGTTGTGTCACACAACACTAACTACCAGCATGCATAAGTATGTGCTTCTCATTCCCATTAACGTGTTCCTAGGCCCTCAACAGCCCAAAAGAGCTACCACTGCTCTGATACAACTAATGTAAGGACCCCCGTGCCCTTAACCCGTTATTAGTGTATTAACCCTTGTCATTAGTGCATACAATCATGTTATCAAGGGGAAAGAGATTACATGCAACTCTATCATGAACTACCATTTATAAAATTCCTTTACATTATTCGTATAATGTCTAAACTTTCCCCAACATAATCCATAAACATAATATGCACCTTCATACATACACTAGCATGCTCTCAATTCATTTTGCAATTCATAATTAATTGCATGCAACACATAAATGAAAAAAGAAAGGCCCTTGCCTTCTTTATACAATCCATATACACATGATACTGCTCGCATGCGAGCATCGAATAAGTATACGTGTATCTAATGTATAAAGTACCATGCTCAATACCGTCGCTGGTACCTCGATCCTGGAAGCACCTCAAATCCACAGCTCGAGCTCAACTCCAAGCCATCGATGTACCTAATAACCTGCCCCAACAGAGACAGCCCTCACACGGGTGAGCATACCAATATCCAAATCCAATAATCACAATAATACAATTCATAATTTACAAAAATGTAAATGCTATGAAATATAAAGGATGCTCCCTGGATGGTATCATCCTCATCCGGAATTCCCTGCACTGTCCCTGTTCTCAAAATAACTGAAACCATCAAATTCCGAAATGCCAATTAATCATTACATTGATTAACAAATTCATTTGCCACACACCGATATTATAATCAATAATATCAAATCATTAAACAATGATTACAGGTATTCCATTTATCTCGCTTATGGTTCCATATTTCTATTTCATTGCTCGCTCTATAATAGCGGCATTTCATTCTCACGCATGCTCAACAGCTGAGGCGTCATAACTGATGTTCGCTCAAAGGCAACAACATCCCAATCATTGCTCGCTCAAAAGCGGCACCATATAATTCCCAATGCATATATATCCATATGTAGAAATTACCATAAACCATGCATTTCAATATCCGTTTATTTCTAATAACATATACCATGCATTTTCATGTACATTTATTGCAATACAGTGTACCATGCACTCAACAATTGCAATTATAATAAATGGCTATACTCCTATGTCATACGGACCTTATATTCCCGTAGTTCGAATCCAATCTTGCCTTGGTCCCGTGACCGATGAATTATGTGCTAAACACGATTAATAATCCACAATTAATCTCAAGCATGCAACCACGTGTCCAAGCACGTTCACAAACCCCAATTATATCGTCATCCATGACGATTAACCATTTTAAAAGAACCCAGGCGAAGCATGCATCGAAAACTCAACATAAAAATTAAAACCCAAAAACAGGCACTGGCGATCGATCGCTTCGCCCCAGGCGATCGATCGTCTCGCAAAACGGCATGGGCGATCGATCGCCTCATTTCCAGACGATCGGTCGTCTCTCAGTGTTTTTGGCTACTGCCTCATGGCGATCGATCGCTTCCTTTGAGGCGGTCGATTGCCGCACTGTTCATCTTCCTGAAATTTCAACAACGTCGCGGCGATAGATCGCCCCGCCCTAGGGATCGATCGCCTCGACCTACAACAGCCAAAAATGGCGTTTTTCTTGCAAAATCTTCCCCAACAACAATCCTCACACCCCATACAAGATAAACTCTTAACAAGGGGCTATAAATCAACCCCAAAATACAACGCCCAAAAATCTTTAAAAACCCACTTCTTTAAACCCAACACAAATCCTTTCCAAACACCACAATATCACTATCAAATCGAAGATAAGTGCGAGGGGATGAATAATACCTTATTATCTTTGAGAATTTGGCTCCCAAGTCGAGCCTCCATTGACTTTTCATCAAGGGAGAAAAGAGGGAAAAAGAGGGCGGGGATCGCTGGGGAGAGAGGGGAGAGAGAGAAGATTCCGTGTAATGACAGAACACCGAGTCCATTTGGTATATATAGCTCTAAAACTCCAAAATACCAATACCTCCACAACTACATCATGATTCATTAAAAATCATTTGTTTTCAATAATTATCTCTCCAACTCAAATTCCATTACCAGCCCCAGCACAAAGTACTCCGGACCCCAGATCCCACCAAAAACCAAATTCCAAGGTTATCACCACGATGAGAATACAATCTCATCCCTTGGATCCAACGACTCCAAAAACCAGGTTAAAAATCCCCGAGAGTCCCGAAACCGTAATTAATTCATAATTGCCACATTTAAAATCCATTAAAGGTTATTACTACATTGGGATTAACACCATTAATCCCCGGGCATCACACCACCAAAGACCAAATCCCAAGGTTATCACCACGATGAGAATACAGTCTCATCCCTTGGATCCAACGACTCCAATAACCGATTTAAAATCCCCGGGAGTCCCAAAACCGTAATTAATTCATAATTGCCACAGTTAAAATCCATTAAGGATTATTACCACACCGGGATTAACATCATTAATCCCCGGGCATCACAATTATCCCCCACTAAAAAAGTTTTTGTCCTCGAAATTTGCACGGCATACTCCACGTATTGGCGAGATTACAAAATCCAAATGTATTTACATCGTCCAATCATGAACATGTCATGAACGACACACCCACCGTGAGGATACCAACCTCGCACCAAAACCTGGAATGGGATAAACCTCCCAAACCATCACAACCGCAATAGAACGTCAGCATGCCCCAATGCTAACCATCTCAAAAGTAGTCAGCCAACCCTAACTACAAATCAAATGAATCATTCGTGATTCCAAAATAGATATCGCATCGATGATATCTCCATGACATAGCCAACGATGTTAAACATACATCGTTACCAAAGTGACCATCATTACACACCAGTGTACGTAAACTACATCCGGCTTCCACTTTCCAAATCCATCTCCATCAAAGGAGTAGTTGCACCACATTGCAACACGAATTGGGCAACAACACGGCCACCGATCAACACAAAACACATCTCCAAAGATGTCTACATCCGTGTGATCCAAGAAATCACATCTTGGTACAAACACACTATTGAGACTCCACAAGGACTCAAGTTCTCGAAAGGACATGCAAGAAAATCAATTGCATTCTCGCCACACGTGTCAACCAGCAAGAATTAGCATGGTCCCAACCTCATCAGGGAAAGTCAACCGGACCTCTATATTATTCCTCAGAATACATCGTGCCATCGAGATTACCAATCTCAAGGTGCCCCAATCTGTCACCAGAGATTCGCCAAACCAAGCGTACTAATCCGATGCTCAACAAGGAACAATTAAATGCTGGCATTCGTATACACACACTGGTATACATGCCTAAGTACCAACACAACATGCATACTCAATGCAATAGACTCGGGTATCTCCAATCATACCCAAAGTCCCAAAACCAACTGTCAATCCCCAACTATTCTCACCTCGCGGAGAATAATGATTGTCAGACCAACGACCAATGGTGTTATTCCAACATCAACACCACACAAACCGACTCATTGAATCTCCCAAAGATTCCCAATCGGTAGGTATATCAATACTGCCTTCCTTACAAGGGAAAAGTCACGAATCCATGACCCTCCAACCTCGAACCACCGTTCGGAAACCTTGATATATTTACCAAAACATATCTCGGAACCAAAAATACGCAACTGGTTCAGAATAGTGCATCAAAGCCACTATTACCAAATCGAAACCCTTATACGCCATGTATACTCATCCTAAAGATGCTCTGTACTAATGCCATAGTACTCCACAATCTCGAGCATTTCTCTGGAGACGTCTCCTCGTACGTCTCTCGGAAATAAAAGCCATTACTTAGCCCAACACCAGTAATGCGTGCCATGGTTGATTCACAATCAACCCACGATTGATACCAGTTGTCTACATGACAGTACAATCCAAATCTCTCAAAGAAATAAAATCAATATAGTAGTGTTACCCCACTAACTATATCCCACAATTCCAATTGTGACTCCCGTTGCATTCCATATGCAAAGATGCTCAATCAGAGTTAGTAACGACTTGTCGACACTCACGTTGGTTCACAACAAAATTGAGATGTCCCATTACAAGTCTCTCAAAATATTTGACGTATAAACGTCTCGTGAGGTATTCCTTCCTCAAGCCTCAAAGTGACTACAAGAGTCCACTAAACCCTCCTCGTATCACCATACGATTCGCCAAACTCGAATCCAACAAGCAGTATAATGGCTACAACAAGCACACTATATCACTGCAACAATACCTGGCTAGCAAATCGCTGCCTCCATATGGCTTATACCAAGCCTACCAACGAATCATATGTTCCACTCGGTATACCATACCGTAACTTCCATCTACAATAGTGGATCATCACCCAATATTCCTCTAAAACACCAAGCACTACGGACATCCCAATGTCCTTACTCAACCACAAAGCAACCCCAATTCCGTAGAATTTATTCCACACCCTCAGGGGTGGGTGTGATCATGTCCACTGCATGTCACCTCGGTATAAGCAAGTAGTTTCCCCAATAACTACTCCTATTACCAGTCACTTGGCCATAGCCATTCCAACGAGTATACCCAAAGGTACCGCTCTCGTAAAAAAATTAACTCAAATATGTGATGCGGTACACTTCCTGTACAGCGCACCCAATAATTCATCGAGCAACCTGCTCGGAATAATGGTCTCGTCAACTAGTGACCCAGACACTACCCTGTGCTCACCATCGACACTCAAACCATACGACTAAATACATGTATATAAATGTATTATTAATCGAAACGATGCTACACTTCTACATAGAACATCCACTATGTCATCGTCATCCCGTGACGGTACATGTCAACATATGACATCCAAAATAACATCGTTAACTAGTGACGGTACATGTCGATACACGACATCTATAGTCTCATCGTCAAACATGTGACGGTATATGTATATCAACGCATGACATCCCCAATAATGCTAATAAAACAGTAATATGCCATACCTCAACGCTAACAAGATAGCGGTATACCTGTATCCATCGTCCAACAGTGGTACGCAAGCAGCACCCATCGCTCGAAGGCGGCGTAATCCAGTGCTACGTACATAGCGGTATAACCCATCGCTATAAAATCAGTGGTATGATCCCTCGTCATAGAGTCAGCGGCATAAAACATCGCTATAGAATCAGAGGCATAAAAAACCGGAGGTATGAACCATCGCCAATAGATGTAGCGGAATAACCCATCGCTATATAATACCTGGCGGCATATACCATCGCCAATAGAATAGTTGAATGAACCATCGCTATGAATACCCGGTGGCATAGACCATCGCCAATAGAATAGTGGAATGAACCATCGCTATGAATACCCGGCGGCATAGACCATCACCAATAGAATAGCTGAATGAACTGTGATGCCCAGGGATTAATGGTGTTAACCCCGGTGTAATGATAATCCTTAATGGATTTTAATTGTGGCAATTATGAATTAATTACGGTGTTGGAGCACCCGAGAATGTTAAATCGGGTATTTTGGGATCTGATCGCTATTATTTTAAACAATATTTCTCAGTGTAGCAATTTTATACCGCAAGTGCACTGTGTCAAGTTTTAGTATAATGATATGAAAAGTACGGATTGTCGATCCCACAGGGACTAACGTATAAGTACCAAATAAAACTAGCAAAATTATATTTAGCCTACGAAAAAGATGATTAATTAACTAATTAACTAAAAACTTAAAAACTTAGAAATAAAACAACTCCTTTGAAGATGCGAAGGAATTCCGCTCAAGAAATTTATCACGTTGTTGGTTCAATTGTGTTATCTTCAATGATTTGCTTGTTAAATCAATTACTAATCAATCAATTCTTAAGGTAACGGATTTCCTAGTATAATCAATACACTTTCTCAAGCTGTATTGAAACCAGTAATAAATTGATACAAGTAACTCTCGTTCACTTAAACCAATTTAATACCGAATAAATCTCAATGAAAAACCGTTAACTTTGAATCTTTCAATTCAAAGTGATCACGTATGTGATTAAATCTCTCGATCTAAATCTTAACATACAACATGAATTATTCTAGAGTATTATAATTTCATCTCTCGATCTCAATTATAATTCACAAAATCAATCAAAGTTAGCTAGGCTTTGATAGCATTAAGGTTATAACTCATGCACATAAGAATTAATCCACATAAACACAACCAAATCAATGATTCAAACACAAAATTCCCTAAACTTGATAAAATAAACTTAATTAAATTCAAATCAAATTAACAAGATGTTTAATCGTCTCTCAACCTCAAAAAACATCAAATAAAACCTGAAAATCAACTTAATTAGAGTTTAGAAATACGATAACGTAGGAGTGAATCCGTGCGTTGACGATACTTCTTCTCTTGCTTCCTTCCTTGCACTTCAAAGGATTTCTCTTGCCTTGTTCTTCGGAGATGAAAGGCGGCTCAAGAAGTATGTATGGATCTGATTATACTCTGAATATTAGATGCAAATTTCGTGCCCTACTTCCCTAATTTATAGAGGAGGAGGTTGGTGGAAGAGTTTTAAAAAATCAAACCAAATCAAGTCTTTATTTTTCTGAAAATTCTGCGTCTCGATTAATCGGTCGATATGTCTCGATCGATCGAGCGTCTTCAGCTTTCGTTCCTGATTTTCTCTGCCTCGCTCGATCGATCGAGCCTAAGCTTCCGATCGATCGAGCTTTCTTCACTTTTTCTTGCCCAATTCTCTGCCAGTGTCGATCGATCGAACACTTGTTACCGATCGATCGAGAGTCTCTTTTCTTTGTTGGCCAAAACTTCTGCCTCTGTCGATCGATCGCCTTCCAGTTTCGATCGATCATCATGCCAGAATTCAGTTTCTTCATTTCTTGCCTTGATTTGACTCGTTTTCTTCCTTCTAGCTCAATTCTTCAACTTTCCATCTAGATTCCTGAAACAATCAAATAAATACCAAAAAGCATAACATCTTCATGGAATCTACACGAAAATATATACAAATCAAAGCCCAAATATACGTAATAATCAACCCTATCAACTCCCCCAAACTTAGATTTGATCGTCCTCGGGCAAACATTATGATCAAATGCAAGTTCATCATCAATACTTTGAATGAATTAACTTAGCAACTCAATTGTAAAAGCTCAGAAATCCCACTAACACTTCAACCATAAATCAATCCAAAAATCAACAAGAAGTGTTTTCTCCTAAGCCAAGCAATATATCGCAAGATCGGAACGTGCGTGTGTGTTCATGTCAATCTTGAGTTTCATATATACTTTTAGGATCAATAATGCTATTAAACGCAAAGTCAAGATTACTATTAAACACTCCATAAGCCTACTTTTCAAGCACTTCTCTACTAATTTAATTATTCCCTAGACTTGGAATAATAGGTCTTTTAAAGCTTGTAATGCTTGGCCTAGGTGTTTTGCTTCAAAGAAAAGATAGGGAAACACAAAGAAGAGAGTATAACTTATAAAATTCACTTTTTAGCACAATTTATCGAGCTCTTCTTCTTCTTTTTTCTGCCTTGGCCACTTTGGGTCTTATTTATTCAATTTTTTTCTCAAGGCTTTTTCTATCTTTTTCTTTTCTCATTTATCAAATTTTTTTTTTTAACAATAAGCTCATCAAAGTTTAGCAATTCAAGTGCATCTAATGAGAATCATTATACTCCCTTAGGGTCAAGATAAAAATCTTCCATTTAGGCTCAAATAGGTGGGTATAATGAGTTTGCCAAAGAATGTTGAATGGTGGCTAATAGTATATTAAACATACTCCATTCTTTTATCAATTAGGCTCAAATTAGGGAACTAGAGATTGATATAAACATGGTAAGATTGAAAGGCTCAAACGGTCCAAAGATCGCCTAAATCATTTCCAAGTCTAGTTCCTAACTATAAAATTTTTCCTAAAAGTGCTCTCAAATAGGTTCTAAACTGTTTCAAGATCCTCAAGACAAATCATAGTTAACAAATTGTTCTAATATATAATTCCCTCAATCATGACTCAAAAAGTGCTCAAAATGTTCCTCAATTTTTGAAATATTAACTCAACTAAAGATATTCACAAACAAGTCAAAAATCTTCAAGACTTAAGTTGAGATGGGGATTAATATCATCATGTAATACCATTGCAAGTCTAATTCACTATTTCTAAATAATGAACTCATTTTCAAGAAAAAAAATTTGTATGTGCCCAAAAATGATCTAATCTTGTAATAAACTAGTCATGCAAGGTAGTAACACAAGATAACAGCAGAAACTAGTAAACACCCCCCCCCCCCCCCCCCCAAACTTAGTACATGCGTTGCCCTCAATGTATAGTAAACAATAAGTGCAATATCAACACACATACCTCGACGACGATCGTCAGTGATCGTCGTCCTCATCATGCTCCGGCGGTGGTACTGGGTAGTACGGCTCCTCTGGCTGGTATGGTGGGTATGGCGGAAAATCTGGTGGTGGTGGTTGGTATGGCTGGTACTCCGGTGTTGGTGGTTGGTATGGCGGGAATGGTTGAAATTGCGGCTCAGGCAAGAACTGAATAGTTGGGAATCCTTGGGCCAAGGCATTGTTCCATGCACATTGGTATTGCAGGAACTCCATTTGGTGTTGACTGATTTGTGCTTGGCCCCACTGTAGTTCCCGTTGCAAATTTTGGATGCCATGCTGCTTCAGGTGGATGTTTTGGAGATCCCTGTGAAGGGAGCCCAAATCGATCGATGAATGCTCTGCAGCGGAAGAAGAGGATGGCCCAGCTCGTCTGCTGCTCGAAGGCCGTGGCTCGGCACTTCGCCGGCCTGTAGGAGGTGGTGGCCCATCAACCACAATTGGTCCTTTAGGTGGTAGGAGTTCCTCATCGGCTTCCCACTTCACTCCGCCTCTCTTGCACAGAGCTGTGATAGTAGATGGAAAAGGTAGTGCGGAGGTGGGTGGACTCTGGCCGATGTCACAGATGTGTTCATTGATAATGTGCCCCAAATCCACCGTTTCCCCTATGAGTATGGCAAATACCAGGGCAACTCTCTCCTTGGTAACCTTAGAAGTGTGGGTCGATGGCATGACCCGAGCGGCTATGAAAGATAACCAAGCTTGTGACTGGTTTCTGATATTTCTTGAGGACCAATTGAGGTTCTCCATTGTTGTTTCTTTGCCAGTCAGTCCCCTCAATACTGATTACCGATAGTACCTCATCGTAATTGATCTGGCTCGTCTTGAACGCTTGGTAATCACTATTCTTTATTGAAGGCATCCTAAAAATCGCATTTAATTTGAATCGATCATATTCAATATCTTTACCCCTTACAAATACAACTTCCCTTGAATTTGGGTGGACTGTCCTCAAATTAGCATAGAATTCCCTCACAACAGGGACCACTACATCAATAGGTTGTTGGATGAATTCAAACCAACCCCGTCGCCTAGCTTCTTGAATGACCGGGCATTCAAGTTGATCCAAACTCATTCCCCTTTTGCGACTGAGGGGTTTGCGGTGATAGCTGGGGTACAATTCCGCCGCTACGGAATTTACAAAACGCCGCTCATCATAATCTGCAGACAAAGTTGTGACTTCGACTTGCTTTTGCTTTCTCTTTGGCGCCATTGATCAATTCACACTTCTCTCTTCTTCAATCCCAACCACACAAGAATATACCAAATTTACCAAATATACCAACCAGAGCAAGAATTCACAAATCTTACCAAACAACTTTTCACTTCCCCAAAATTTAACTACTCAATTCCAAACTCACCAAATACTCAATTCCTGTATACCCAAACAGAAATTGTAATGCCTCGATTTGCTTTATACACGTGTTATATGATTATGGCGTAATTATGATTAATTACAGTATGATGTGGACTCGGGTTCGGGTTGAACCGAGGGTTAATACTCACATACATGACATGAATATGTGATATATGGCAAGGAATGAAATAGGATGCACAAGATGTAGTGCATAGAAATGATGTGAATGAAATCAAGTGTAATGACATATCAAACAACTTGGACTAGTGGGCATTTGAGTGGGCATTTGAATTTAATTTCATATGCATGCACATGTAAATTAGCATTTGAATTGCTAGGAATGTCATGTGAATTTGCATCTAAGATGAGGCCAAGTATATCAAGGTGATTTCAGCTATCAAAGCACATAATACACCACAACTCACCTACAAATCTCTACACATGCTCTCTTGAACCTCTTGGTGTTTTTGTTTGGTTCTAGCTTGGAAGCATGTTAACATGAAGTATGTGGTAAGGAAAGTAGATTTCTATGCTTTGGTATCATAGTTCATGGACATATGTGCTTAATATGTCAAACTTGAAGCATGTGAAGTTAATTCTTTCATATGAATTGCTATGAGTTTTCATGTAATCATTTGAAGTATAAATGATGGAAATATGGTTATATGATGCTAGTTTATCTAGTGATCAAGTTTTTAGGGTATGAATTAAAGTGTATGAGAAGAACCATGAAGATAAGCATTAAAAATCGCCATGGTTTTGAAATTCAGTTGTCGACCGACCGATCGCTAGGATCGTACCGATCGATCGGTAGAAACAGGGGAAGTAAGGCGGTTCATGTACCGATCGATCGCTGAAAGCGACCGATCGATCGGTGAAATGCCGTAGCATTTTTGAGAAATTCAAACATTTGAGCGATCGATCGCTGGCTTTTGACCGACCGATCGCTAGGGTTGTTTGTTTGGACCGATCGATCGCTAGAGTGACCGATCGATCGGTAGACTTAAAATGTTGAACAACATTATTTTATTGTTGAAATGAATAGTTCAACCTCGTTTAACATGATATTGTTGGTATTGTTGTAACATCATCACAGGGGACAGGGCAAAGAAGCAATTAGCCATCAATGCCTGATTTATCGCTTTTGTTGTCATATACCAGGTACGTGTTGACGTACGGAGTATAGATATTGTGTGATGATGATATGAGATTGATATCATATGAATTGTGTTATGTTAATATCATATGATTGGTAGTATCATATGCCTGTACATTCATGGATATCATGTATTTGAGATATACGCCTGGTATTGGGTATATGCTCGGTTATGTATTTGAGATATACGCCTGGTATTGGGTATATGCTCAGTTATGTATTTGAGATATACGCCTGGTATTGGGTATATGCTCGGTTATGTATTTGAGATATACGCCTGGTATTGGGTATATGCTCGGTTATGTATTTGAGATATACGCCTGGTATTGGGTATATGCTCGGTTATGTTACATAGAGATATACGCCTGGTTTGGGTATATGCTCGGTTATGCTAGATAGAGATATACGCCGGTTTTTGGGTATATGCTCTGGCTATTATCATTTGAGGACGGTACTATGATATGTGCTGCTAATATGAAGATGTGAGGTGGTTCCACTGACATATTGAGCTGAATAGGCATATCATATTGGTCTCGTGATAATAGGGTAATTGTTGAGACATGTCATGACATGGTGCATTTGTGGATGCATGATACAGAACATTCACATTAGATGATTTATTGTGCTTTATCATTGTTATTGATATTGTGTTTTGATATCGCACTGAGATAGTTGTTTATCTATACTCACGTTTTGTGAATGTTTCTGTAGGATTTCATAGACGTGGGAATTCGTGAGTCTTATTCCGCTGCGAGGTGAACCACTGCATAGGAGTTGTACTGGATTAGGTTGTTAATTCTACATGTAATGTAGATGTGAAAAAGTTATTTGGTTTTTGTACTAGTGGTGTTGATATAGCTGTAACAACCTATTAGTAAGAAACTCTTAAACAGTGTATGAATTACTTAATTCGGACTCACATATGTATGTTAATATGATACATAATGGATTAAGTAACGAGGACCCCACAGAAATATTCACTAATCAAGGATATATAAAAGAGTTGAGACCTATTACCATAAAAATCTAGGTGGTGTTTTGGAATTTGCTGGAGTTCCTCCTTTGTGATGAAATCTCCCAATTTCAGTTGTGGATCTTCAAATTTGTTGCAAAAAAGTGTGATTAGATGAAGCTTTGAAGCTTATGCTGCAAGATTTGTGAGTGTGTGGGAAGATTATAGGAAGAAATTGGGGATTTAGGTCAAATGGGCGATTTTTTTCTGTGAAAACTTTGGAAAGGTTGTGTTTTTGTGCCTTTGGGATTATGTTGAAATCTCATTAAAAACGAAAATTTCTGTCGGTCGATCGATCGAGAGTCTTTGCTCGATCGATCGAGCGAGACAGAGAAAATTTTTTCTTTATATGACCTTCCTCGATCGATCGAGAGTGATATCTCGATCGAGAGTGATATCTCGATCGATCGGCGACACTAGAATTTTTTTTTATTTTTTTCAACCCATGGTCGATCAATCGAGCTTTAATCTCGATCGATCGAGCATTCCAGACCAATTTTACCAATTTTTTCAATTTTCAATGTTCGATCTGCCCCACCAATTGGACTCATTCCATTTTTATGCATTTGAAAATTAACGCACAGAGTTAGGCTAGGAAAAATAAATTAAAACAACAAGAATAAACAAAAAAATCAAAAATTTAGACTAAAAATGAAAAACAAACAAGGGAAAGACGAAAGTTCTTAATTTATAGTCCCAAGCTGGACTGTCACCTCCGTCTCAGTGGTCCATTTTTGCTTGCTCCTTCGGGTTTTTCACCGTATCAGTAGGTAGTGTCCCTTGAGCTCGTCCATGAATTATAGCTGCCAATTGCCCCACTTGAACCTCCAAGTTTTTTATAGATGCATCCTGATTTTGCATCCTTGTTTCCGTCGATGAGATTAACTTGGTCAAGAGCTCCTCCATACTCGGCTTAGGTGCATTTCCCGGTTGTTGTTGTGGGTTCAACACGTTATTTTGGTTGGACCATTGCAAGTTTGGATGATTCCTCCATCCCGGGTTGTAAGTATTGGAGTATGGGTTGTTGGGCTGCCTGTTTCCTACATAGTTAGCAGATTCATTAGACTGAATGAATGGATTACCTACCTGGCACTCTGTGCTTGGATGATTGCTTCCACATAATTCACAGGTGATAACTTGAGCTTGCATTGCTGTCATGCTCATGCTATCTATCTTTTTGTTTAGCGCTTCCAACTATGCCGAAAGAGCAGTGATGTCGTCAACTTGATGAACTCCAGCCGGTTTCTTTGGCACATTCCTCTCCGATTGCCATTGATAGCTATTAGAAGCCATCTCTTCCAAGAGTTTATGAGCTGCTTCCGGTGTTTTGCACATAATGGATCCTCCTGAGGCTGCATCTATCATAGAACGGTTAGATGAAAATAAACCGTTATAAAAAGTTTGTACCTGGAGCCAAATAGGAAGCCATGGTGTGGGCATCTCCTAAGCAAATCCTTGAAACGATCACATGCCTCATATAGTGTTTCAGGATCGTATTGCCCGAACGTGGTGATATCGTTTCTCATCTTCGCAGTCTTGGAAGGGGGGAAATATTTAGACAAAAATGCTTGTGTCATCCCCTCCCCAGTGGTGATAGATCCTGCAGGTAAAGAGTTCAACCAAGCTTTAGCTTTATCTTTCAACGAAAAGGGAAATAACCTTAACATGATGGCGTCGTCAGACACGCCATTATGTTTGAATGTGTCACAAATCTCCAAGAAGTTGGAGATGTGAGCGTTTGGGTCATCAGTGGCTACTCCCCCAAACATCATTGAATGCTGGATCATCTGTATTATAGCAGGCTTTATTTCAAAATTGTTGGCTTGGATGGTTGGCCTTGTAATGCTTGACAGTGATCCATGAAAAGCTGGTTGCGCATAATCCATCATAGATCTTGGATTTGGTGCTTCATTGTTCGCGCCCCCTTCTTGATGGTTATCAGCCATTGCTCGAGCTTCCCTTATTCTTCTTAGACACGTAAGCTCGATTTCTGGGTCAATCGGCTCGAGTGTGGGGTTGCTACTCCTTAGCATGCACCGAGAAGATGACTACCTGTAAAAATCAACCCAAAAGGAGAAATACGAATGTAGTAAACTCAACGGTCAAGAGTGACAAACAAAACAAAAACAAAAATTAATGGCTAAATTACAATTAACTAATCTCGTATGATATTATACAAATTAGTCCCCGGCAACGGCGCCAAAAACTTGATCGCTATTATTTTAAACAATATTTCTAGTGTAGCGATTTTATACCGCGAGTGCAAGGTGTCAAGTTTTAGTATAATGATATGAAAAGTACGGATTGTCGATCCCACGGACACTAAGATATAAGTACCAAATAAAACTAGCAAAATTATATTTAGCCTAAGAAAAAGATGATTAATTAACTAATTAACTAAAAACTTAAAAATTTAGAAATAAAACATCTCCTTTGAAGATGCGAAGGAATTCCGCTCAAGAAATTTATCACGTTGTTGGTTCAATTGTGTTATCTTCAATGATTTGCTTGTTAAATCAATTACTAATCAATCAATTCTTAAGGTGACGGATTTCCTAATATAATCAATACACTTTCTCAAGCTGTATTGAAACTAGTAATAAATTGACACAAGTAACACTCGTTCACTTAAACCAGTTTAATACCGAATAAATCTCAATGAAAAACCGTTAACTTTGAATCTTTCAATTCAAAGTGATCACGTATGTGATTTAATCTCTCGATCTAAATCTTAACATACAACATGAATTATTCTAGCGTATTATAATTTCATCTCTCGATCTCAATTATAATTCACAAAATCAATCAAAGTTAGCTAGGCTTTGATAGCATTAAGGTTATACTCATGCACATAAGAATTAATCCACATAAACACAACCAAATCAATGATTCAAACACAAAATTCCCTAAACTTGATAAAATAAACTTAATTAAATTCAAATCAAATTAACAAGATGTTTAATCGTCTCTCAACCTCAAAAAACATCAAATAAAATCTGAAAATCAAATTAATTAGAGTTTAGAAATACGATAACGTAGGAGTGAATCCGTGCGTTGACGATACTTCTTCTCTTGCTTCCGTCCTAGCACTTCAAAGGATTTCTCTTGTCTTGTTCTTCGGAGATGAAAGGCGGCTCAAGAAATATGGTATGGGTCTGATTATACTCTGAATATTGGATGCAAATTTCGTGCCCTACTTCCCTAATTTATAGAGGAGGAGGTTGGTGGAAGAGTTTCCAAAAATCAAACCAAATCAAGTCTTTATTTTTCTGAAAATTCCACGTCTCGATCGATCGGTCGATATGTCTCGATTGATAAGCGTCTTCAGCTTTTGTTCCTGATTTTCTCTGCCTCGCTCGATCGATCGATCAAGAGTCTTTTTTCGAGAGTCTCTTTTCTTTGTTACAGATCGATCGAGAGTCTCTTTTCTTTGTTGGCCAAAACTCCTGCCTCTGTCGATCGATCGCCTTCCAGTTTCGATCGATCGGTCATGCCAGAATTCAGTTTCTTCATTTCTTGCCTTGATTTGACTCGTTTTCTTCCTTCTAGCTCAATTCTTCCACTTTCCACCTAGATTCCTGAAACAATCAAATAAATACCAAAAAACATAACATCTTCACGGAATCTACACGAAAATATATACAAATCAAAGCCCAAATATACGTAATAATCAACCCTATCAGGATCGTTGGATCCAATTGGTGAGATTGTATTCTCATCGTGGGGAAAACCTTAGAATTGGGTTTTTGGTGGGATCTGGGGGCCCGGAGTACCTTGGACTGGGGTTGGTAATGGAAATAGAGATTGAGAGGTAATTATTGAAAACATATGATTTTTAATGAATTACGATGTATTTGTGGAGGTATTGGTATTTTGGAGTCTTGGTGTTATATATACCAAGTGGACTCGGTGTTTCGTCATTACACGAAATATCCTCTCTCTCTCTCTTCTCTCCCCCTCTCTCCTCGCTTCCCACCCTTTCCCCACGAACCCCTCTTTTCTTCTCTTGAAGAAATGGCTAGAAGCATGGCCCGGGAGCCGGATTTCTCGAAGATAATGAGGTACCGATGTAGGGTCTTCCTACCTTAACAGTGTTTTAATAACATAAAATGTACTAAACATGCAATAAGGACATCTTAGAGGTCCGGTTGTTACGTGAGCTATTAGGATTACAGGCCAAAAATAAAACTTCAAAACTTATCAGTTACATTCCCTTAACTGAATGCTAATATTTAGATTTATACTACTCCTAGAGTAGATACTAATCAAAACATCCTTCCCATCCATCCTTGTGCTTCTTTAGCTCACTGACTCAACCCGACCCTTAGCCCTTCAGTTCAAAAGCGTACCTACAGGGACAACACATTATGAGCATACACATCCTTACTTAACATAAAAAAAAAACATAACCGTGAATGCATGAAATCTTAGTTAAGTAAACTTGCTGGTTATTCGTTAACTTCTTTTTGTTGTCCTTAATTCACATTCATGCATATGGGCATCTTACCCTATCGTATGGCATCTTACCATATCATAAACGTCGTATGGCATCTTACCATATGGGCATCTTACCCAATCACAAACATCGTATGGCATCTTACCATATGGCATCTTACCCAATCATAAATATCGTATGACATCTTACCATATGGGCATCTTACCCAATCATAAACATCGTATGGCATCTTACCATATGGGCATCTTACCCAATCATAAACATCGTATGACATCTTACCATATGGGCATCTTACCCAATCATAAACATCGTATGGCATCTTACCATATGGGCATCTTACCCAATCATAAACATCGTATGGCATCTTACCATATGAGCATCTTACCCAATCATAAACATCGTATCATTATATAAACATTATATAAACATCATCATTTCATCGTAAATACTCATGCGATAAATGCATAGTCATAGTATAGAGGTGTGTTTTACCGTCCGATGCCCGTACGTCTCTTACGTACCTTTTCAAAAGGAGGAGTAGTCAACAGACTTTATCTCCTTGATTGTGCTGGTACCTGGGATGGTTCTACATAACCACAATATACCATATTAGATACCATATCATGAATCATTGTCAAAATTCTTCAAAATAATTCAATTAAAAAAAATTGCCAAGGTTCTGCCTCTCTCGATCGATCGGCACCCAAGTCTCGATCGATCGAAAAAACATGATAAACAGTGCCAACTTTCTGCCTCGCTCGATCGATCGAAATTTTTCTACCGATCGATCGAGGAGCTTCACCGATCGATCGGAAATTCCTTCGATCGATCGGCCCCTGAATTCAAACCATGCTCAAAATCTTCTGCCTCGCTCGATCGATCGGGACCAAAATCTCGATCGATCAAGCACTCTGAAAAATCGGGACTTCCCCAGATTTTCGAGCACCTCATTTCATAGCATCAAATCTACTTCATAACACATAATACTTGCTCAAACAAACATGCTAGGAACTTCGTAAAACTTCCATGTAGGCACTTAAATCAAAGGTTTTTACAAAACCTAAGCTAGCATGCATCATAACACCCTCATAAACTTAGATCTCATCCAATCTTTACAGAAAAACAGAGCATGCAACTCTTGTCCAGATTTTCGAGCACATACTTTCATAACTATAAATCTAACACATAAAACATGTAACATGCTCGAGAAAACATGCTAGTAGCTACAAAATACTTCCATGTAAGTACTCATACCAAGGTTTCATCTAAACCTATACTAGCATACATGAAGAATCACCCAACCAAACTTAAACCCAACCAAAAACCCTGAAAACAAAGTACCCATCCTTACCCCTCTTCTTGTTCCTCTTTTTGCAAGGACTTTTGAACACTTTTACCAAACTTTTCCTTGCCTTAAAGCAGCTTATTCTGGGACGAAAATGGGGGTTGAGGAGAGAAGGAGGAGAAGGGAGGTGGAAGAGAGTTGATTGCAAGACAAAGTGGAAGCATGGGTTGGACAAGTGGGAAGAGGTATGGGTTGCCAAGTGGGAGGAGAGGTGGCCGAGTGATTGGGGGTGGGGTGGTGTGGTTGGGGTGCCATGTGGTGTTTAATTATGCCCGGTATTTAGCACGATGTATTAAATATCCTCACTCGATATTTTATAACTTTACTTAATTAATACATCCCTTAAAACACCCAAGTGCCCCCTAAATCATATCATCATAACATAAACATAACCCCAAAATTAAATGCACTACCTCCCCTTAAAACACATCATAAATCGTCATGATAACACATAAGCATATAGACATTTCGGGGGTATTACAATCGATCTTCCTCTCGCTCTTATCTTCGATTTGATAGTAGTATGGTGGGTTTTGGTTGAGTATTTTGTTGGGTTTGAAATTTGGGGGTTTTTGATAAAAATCAAAAGTTGAGTTTTTGGAGATTTGATAGGTTTTAAATGGTGTATTTGAGGTGTTGAAGGTGTTTGGGGTGTTGGTTTTGAGTTTGGGTGTGAAAAACATCATTAAAGCTCGAATTTTTCGGAAACCTGCAGGTCGCGATCAATCGCGGCTTGGGGCCGATCGATCGCGACATGTTGCTGATTTTGGGAAGGCGATGAATAGTCTCGGCGATCGATCACGAAGAGTAGGCGATCGATCATGAGGGTCTTGGCGATCGATCGCGAGGTTTGGTGATCGATCGCGGATAGCAGTGTTGCGGGCAGTAGACTCGCGCGATCGATCGCGGCACTGTTTGGTTAGTTTTTTTTGGAATTTTGGAAAAATGTTGGGATTTTGGAATCGAGGTCTAATTAACCGATTTTTCGGGGCATTGTCTACATTCCAATGGGAATGCTATACTTTTAAAATGGATTGGTTGGAACCAAAGTTTATTAAAACGGAATTCTCGGTTGAGTTTTTGGCTATCATTTAAACTCATCAATAGGAATATTTTGGTTATTATGCATGCTTAGCCGGGGGGCTTTTATTTTGGTAATCGCCATGTATGGACGATAGGTTTGGAAGTTGTGAATGTGCTTGGACACGTGATTGCATGCCTATATTTAATTGAGAGTTATTTGCATGTTAGCACTTAACTCATCGGGTCGTGGAACTCAGGCAAGGTTTGACTCGAACTACGGAATTATAAGGTACGTATAGCGTACGAGCATAGCCTGTTATAATATTGCAACTGTGAAATGCATGAAATGTGGTAATTGCAATAAATGGATGTTGAAATGCATAGTATATGGTACTTGTAATAATTGGATAGTGAAATGTATAGTATATGATAATTGCGATAAATGAAAATGCGTTGGGAATTATATGGTGCCGCTTTGAGCGAGCAACGATTGGATGTTGTCGCCGTTGAACGACCATCGGTTATGACGCCGATATTGTTGAACGTGCGTGGGGTTAAAATGTCGCTATTGTAGAGCGAGCTATGAAATAGAAATATGGAGTCATTGGCTAGATACATGTGATATCTGTAGTGCTCTATTTGATGATTTAATCATACTTGATTATTGAACTGGTATAACAGGAATGGTTTTAGTTGATCAATGAGATGATCAACTGGCTTTTGATAATTTAATGGTTTGGTTATTTTGAGAACAGGGACAATACAGGGGATCCGGATGAGGATGATACCATCCAGGGAGTATCATTTAAATTCATGGCATTTACATTCTATAAATTATGAACTGTAATATTATGATTATTGGATTGGTGGTATTGGTATGCTCACCCCGTGCGGGGGCTGTCTCTGTTGGGGCAGGTGATACAGGTGCCGCGGTAGCTTTGGAGTTGAGCTTGGGCTATCGATTTGAGGTACTTCCAGGATTGAGGTACCAGAGCTGGTCGAATGAGTACGTGGATCCAGAGTTGGGATCGAACTATGCATGGGAGGTGCTTCCAGGATTGAAGTACCAATAACTGCATTCGGTAGAGTATCTTATACATTAGATACACGTTTATTCATTGGATGCTCTCATGTGAGCACGTTTTTACGTGTATATGGAATGTATAAATGGTCATGGCTTTTCTCTCTTCATTTATTGTCTGCATGCAATTAAATACGGAATTGCTAAATGAATTGAGAGTATGTTAGTGTGTTATTAGGGTGCATACTATTTAGTGGTTTTGGTTTGGGAAGTTGAACATTATGGGGTTCTAGAAATTTTATAGATGGTTTATGATGCGATGCTTGCATGTGGTTCCTTCCCATGATTATATGATTATATGCACTAATGGCATGGATTAATACACTAATAATGGGTTAAGGGCACGGGGGTCATTACATGAACCGTCGCTATGAATACCCGGCGGCATAAACCATCGCCAATAGAATAGCGGAATGAACCACCGCTATGAATACCCGGCGGCATAGACCATCACCAATAGAATAGCGGAATGAACCATCGCTATGAATACCCGGCGGCATAAACCATCGCCAATAGAATAGCGGAATGAACCATCGCTATGAATACCCACCGGCAAAAACCATCGCCAATAGAATAGTCGATCCCTAGTCTTGTTATAGTAGTGTATTTTAATGCACCTCGCTTGTCATGGCCGCGTCACTAATACCACTCGCTTCGACATATCAGCGGCATCGAATAACCTCACTCAAATGCGACATGCGGCAATACCCTCGCTTCAACATTTGGCGGCAAATATTCTTTCCTCGCTACGATATGACAGCGGCAAGTATTCTATCATCGCGTCAAGTGATAGCGGCAAAGCATTTAAAATCATCACTCATCCATAACAACGACTCATGGGATATTCACCCAGCATTCCATCTATACCAGCAACACAATGCATATTCCATATCCCAATATACATCACCATGAGTGTATTTTAATGCACCTCGCTTCAAATGTGACATGCGGCAATACCCTCGCTTCAACATTTAGCGGCAAAGCATTAAAATCATCACTCCAATATATATAACCACAATGAGTGTATTTTAATGCACCTCGCTCAAATGTGACATGCGGCAATACCCTCGCTTCAACATTTAGCGGCAAAGCATTAAAATCATCACTCCAATATACGTGCAACCACAATGCATAATCCATAATCCAATATACATCGCCATGAGTGTATTTTAATGCACCTTGCTCAAATGTGACATGCGGAATTTTACCATCGCTTCAATATTTAGAAGCAAAGCATTAAAATCATCACTCCAATATATATGCAACCACAATGCATAATCCATGATGTATATAAAATGCAGATTACCGTTTCGTGTCTTTCAACCCTGGCCTTAGCCTTCATGTCATAGCGTCCCTACAGGAACAATCCCAAACCATGAGCATATAATAATCTATATTCACCACAATATGATTATAATGAGTAAATGCATAAACCATGAGTACAAAGTACTTCATGTATCCCAATGCATTTCAAAATGCTCCCTTTGGTTGTCCCTGTGTCACAACTCATAATCATAATGAACAGACTATATTATGATTCCGTAGATGTCATGACATATAATTATTCAACTACGATCACATATCATAAACGCACATAAGCAAAATAGTTGTGTCACACAATACTAACTACCATCATGGATAAGTATGTGCTTTCCATTCCATTAACGTGTTCCTAGGCCATCAACAGCCCCAAAGAGCAAACCATTGCTCTGATACCACTAATGTAAGGACCCACGTGCCCTTATTCCGTTATTAGTGTATTAACCCAAGCATTTAGTGCATGTAATTATATATGTAGGGGAAAACCCACTTGACATCATAGCAAACCATGCCAATAATAAAATTTCTTTACATTATTCCATATAATGTCTAATTTTCCCCAACCAAGTCCACATACATATCATGCACCATTATAATACATTAACATGTTCTCAGTTCATTTAGCAATTCAATAAATAACTGCATGCAACTCATAAATGAAGAGAGAAAGGCTCTTGCCTTTTTATACTACCATATACACATAATAGTGCTCACATACGAGCATCGAATAAGTATATGTGTATCAAATGTATAAAACGTCGTGCTCAATACCGTCATTGGTACTTCGATCCCTGGAAGCACCTCCATTCCATAGCTCGAGCTCAACTCCAAAGCCATCGATGTACCTAATCACCTGCCCCAACAGAGACAGCCCCCACACGGGGTGAGCATACCAATACCACCAAACCGATAATCGCAATACCAATTCATAATTTACAAAATGTAAATGCTATGAAATATAAGAGATGCTCCCTGGATGGTATCATCCTCATCCGGGATTCCCTGTACTGTCCATGTTCTCAAAATAACTGAAACCATCAAATTCCCAAATGCCAGTTAATCATTACATTGATTAACAAATCCATTTGCCACATACCGATATCATAATCAATAATATCAAATCATTAAACAATGATTACAGATATTCCATACATCTCACTTATGGTTCCATAGTTCTATTTCATTGCTCGCTCTACAATAGCGGCATTTCATTCTCACGCATGCTCAACTGCAGTGGCGTCATAACCGATGTTCGCTCAAAGGCGACAACATCCCAATCATTGCTCTCTCAAAAGCGGCACCGTCTAATTCCCAATGCATATATATCCATTTGTAGCAATTACCATAAACCATGTATTACAATATCCATTTATTGCTAACACCATATACCATGCATTTCCATATACATTTATTGCAATACAGTGTACTATGCACTCAACAATTGCAATTATAATAAAGGGCTATGCTCGTACGTCATACGTACCTTATATTACCGTAGTTCGAATCCAATCTTGCCTTGGTCTCGTGACCGATGAATTATGTGCTAAACACGATTAATAATCCACAATTAAAATTCAAGCACGCAACCATGTGCCCAAGCACGTTCACAAACCCCAAATATATCGTCGATCTATGACGATTAACCATTTAAAAAGACCCCAGGCGAAGCATGCATCGAAAACTCAACACGAAATAATTCTCCAAAAACAGGCACTGACGATCGATCGCTTCATCTCAGGCGATCGATCGCCTCACGAAAATAGGCATAGGCGATCGATCGCTCCTTTCCAGGCAATCGGTCGCCTCTCAGTGTATTTGGCCACTGCCTCATGGCGATCGATCGCTTCCTTTGAGGCAGTCGATCGCCTCATTGTTTATCTTCCTCAAAATTTCATCAACGTCGCGACGATCGATTGCCTTCCTACGGATCGATCGCCTCGACCTGTAACAGTCAAAAATGGCATTTTTCCTGCAAAATTTTTCCCAACAACAATCCTCACACCCCATACAACATAAATCCTTAACAAGGGGCCATAAATCAACCCCAAAACACAACAACCCAAATTTCTTTAAAAACCAATTTCTTAAGCCCAACTCAAATCCTTCCCAAACACCACAATAGAACTATCAAATCGAAGATAAATGCGAGGGGATGAATAATACCTTATTATCTTCGAGAAATTCGGCTCCCAAGTCAAGCCTCCATCGACTTTTCATCAAGGGAGAACAGAGGGAAGAAGAGGGGTGGGGATCGCTGGGGAGAGAGGGGAGAGAGAGAGGAGATTCCGTGCAATGACGGAACACCGAGTCCATTTGGTATATATAGCTCCAAAGCTCCAAAAATACCGCCTCCTCCGCAAATACATCATGATTCATTAAAAATCATCTGTTTTCAATAATTATCTCTCCAACTCAGATTCCATTACCAGCCCCAGTACAAAGTACTTCCGGACCCCAGATCCCACCAAAGACCAAATTCCAAGGTTATCACCATGATGTGAATACAGTCTCATCCCTTGGATCCAATGACTCCAAAAACCGCATTTAAAATCCCCGAGAGTCCCAAAACCTCAATTAATTCATAATTGCCACAATTAAAATCCATTAAGGATTATTACCACACCGGGATTAACATCATTAATCCCCTGGCATCACAGGTGTTGTGGGCAGCTTGCACAAAGTTTCTTAAAGAGCTCTCAGTACTCATGAAGTGACTCCTCAGGAAGTTGTCTGATGCCATATATGTCCTTGCAAATATTAGTTTCCCTCGATGCCGAAAAATATTTCTCCAAAAGACCCACTTCAAGTCGGTCCATGTGGTGATGGATCCGGGGGTATATAGAATAGACAGTCCTTAGCAGCATCCTTCAAGGAAAATGGAAATGCTCTCGGCTTAATTTGCTCCTCCGTAATTCCATATGGTTTCATTGTGGTGCAAACTACATGAAACTCCATCATATGTTTGTGTGGATCTTCACCTGCAAGACCATGAAAGGAAGGCAAAAGATGTATTAGTCCAGATTTGAGTTCAAAATCAATGTTTGCATCCAAGTAAGAAAAGATATGCATAATTGTTGTAGATCTAACCTGGATTTACCAGTTGTCTCAGACTCCTATTCTCTGACATGGTATTCCTTTTGTCACGCCCCGGGCCCAAGCCCGCGCAAGCGCGACTGCACAATGGGCTCCTATAGCAACTACTTCATATCCATCCTCGCTCTACGAAAATGGTTAACCCAAGTTGCAATAATAGTCCATTGTAAGCCTTTATAAACCACTTTACATTTTCATCCACAACCAATGTGGGACAAGGGTATTACAATCACCCATCCTTTAGAACGCGTCGTCCTCGTCGCGACATAACTCATAGATCCACCGGCACCGGGAATCTAGAGGTGGCTCCTACAGGTTCAAGAGGTGGCTCCCGTCATGTAGCACTTTGCCCCGTAGGTTCAAGAGGTGGCTCCCACGCACGTGACACTTTGCCCCGCAGGTTCAAGAGGTGGCCCCCGTCGTGTAGCACTTTGCCCTTTTAGGTTCAAGAGGTGGCTCCCACACACGTAGCACTTTGCCCAGCATAACACTTATCTCCCGGTGTTTCCAGCCGGTTACCGGCTCTGATACCATTCTGTCACGCCCCGGGTCCAGACCCGCACAAGCGCGACTGCAGAATGGGCTCCTACAGCAACTACTTTGTATCCGTCCTCGCTCTACGAAAATGGTTAACCAAAGTTGCTATAATAGTCCATTGTAAGCCTTTATAAACCACTTTACATTTTCATCCACAACCAATGTGGGACAAGGGTATTACAATAGTACTATGCGGGGCAAAGTGCTACGTGCATGGGAGCCACCTCTTGAGCCTAAATGGGCAAAGTGCTACACAACGGGGGCCACCTCTTGAACCTGCAGGGCAAAGTGACACGTGCGTGGGAACCACCTCTTGAACCTGCGGGGCAAAGTGCTATATGATGGGAGCCACCTCTTGAACCTGTAGGAGCCACCTCTAGATTCCTGGTGCCGGTGGATCGATGAGTTAGGTCGCAACAAGGACGTCGCGTTCTAAAGGAGGGGTGATTGTAATACCCTTGTCCCACATTGGTTGTGGATAAAATTTAAAGTGGTTTATAAAGGCTTACAATGGACTATTATAGCAACTTGGGTTAACCATTTTTGTAAAGCGATGACGGATACGAAGTACTTGCTATAGGAGTCCATTATGCAGTCGCGCTTGCGTGGGCCTGGGCCCTGGGCGTGATACCTTTCTTCTTCTTCTTCTTCAAGTCTTCTTCAGTTTTCCCTCCTTAGTCGGTGTAAGGTCCTTTCTATCTCCGGATTGTATTGATAGTCATCTTCCTTGGATTGATTGCCTCCATGATAGTGAGAAGTATGGGAAGACAAATAATATCAGTGAGTAAGTGAAAGCCAATACAAAAATAAATAACGTCTCTCCAGCAACGGCGCCAAAATTTGGTAGCGCTTATCGAGTACGCGCAAATTAACACTCTCAAGTTAATAACAATAAATATGTAGTAGCGAGTAGGGATCATTCCCACGAGTAAGGGTGTAATCATTGTGCTAACAAATACAAAACGAATGAAATAAAGGAGGGGGATGAGTTCAATTCAATTACTACTAAAACTTAATCATATTACTAAATAAGATTTAAAAATAAGATGGATTAAACTATCAATTAACAGGCAATTCTTGGTATTTGATCGATTTTACAATTGGAGTCACTATCTTAATCATCAATTTCCACAAGAGATTCAATCTTTCATATGGATATCCATCAATGAAAGTTAATTCCTATCTCTTCTTAATCTTAGTTGGTTAGAACACGCGATTCTATTCTAACCCTTATCAATCAATCATTCAAGATATTGATGATACCATTAACAATCAGTAAGAAAGATGAAGCTAGACAATATAATCCATGTTAGGAACCCGATCAAACAATACGCAGCGGAAAATAAAATTTGGATTCCTACCATGGACCTATACAAAGTAATCATATCGAGATTGATAAGAATCATACCCTTGTAGCGTGCTTGTAGCAGAATCCTCAATACCACGAGTCACGAACAAAGATTCGCACCTTCGTCTCTACAGTATCCACACGATCAAATCGAAAAGGTGTCAAAAGCTCCACTACACCACGGCGGCGGCGGCGTGTAGGGTGCAAGTGAGGCGACAGCCGAGAGCTTCTTTGTTGGTGGATATTAGGTTTTGAATAAAAATAACACTTTTAATTAAACTCATCACCTTATTAGTTTATAATATATTAGATTTAATTAAAAGGATTTCCAAAAGCCTTATTGGTCCATACCCAATCTCTTAATTAAATTCATATATCTAAAATTTGTAATTAAGACTCTTCTTAATTAATTAATTCATCCAATGAATTTTATCTCCCTTTTATTGATTTAATCTTTTGTGCGACCCAATAGGATCTTGCAATGTTGGCAGTGACATAAAATCTAATTTTATGTCACAAGCAATGAGCGGTATCTAGCAACACATCAAGGCTACCCAAATTACAAGAATGTCATTGACTCGACATAACCTACGGACTGTGATAATATTAACCATGTAACTTAATCCCTTTGTCCAATGTGTTTCGATTGAACATGAGTCATGGAATAGTCATACTCGTATATTCAATCTTTTATTTCTTGATCCCCAAGTAGAACTAGAATAAACGAATAAGCTCGATATCACATATCGACTCATTCGAGCATGGCCATACTTTTAATCTTACTTGATCAATGGCCCAAACACTTCTCATATTATATAGGAGGGACAAATCCTTTCTTGATCACTCAACATCCCTCTACATAATTCGTGGTGTATCCAATCATTGTCTTTATAGATTACCATGTTATAGGTAACATTTGACAATATCATGATACATGACTCTTTATGTTGGGATCTCTGGTGATCTCAAGTCGTAAGGATTACATACACTATTATCACTATGAGAATTGGTTATGACGTTCATATAACTATCCATGTAGCATTCTCATGGTGGGTCTGTCTAGTACATCGTTCTCTAACATGCACCCATGTGTTGATTTGATATCTCATATTTATGACCATTCATCCATCAAAACATTCTAATCTCAATGCATTATCATTATCCTGTTTCATGATAATACTTGACTAGGGACAATCTTTAAGAACAATACAATATTATTCTAAGGACATTAACTTATATATTAATTCATGTTACACAGATACTCGAATAATATATAATAATGAATTGCCATTAATAAAACCATAATACATTGTATGTCATAAACAATCATCTTATGAGTTGTCTTAGGGCATATCCCACCAAATCTCCCACTTGCACAAAGACCAATCCGACATATACTTAATGCCTAGAGATCTAGTATGACGATCATGCTTCTGTTGTGATAGTGGCTTCGTCAGTGGGTCACATACATTATCATCAGTTGGTACTTTGCATATTTTTACATCTCCTCTTTCAACGATTTCTCGAATGAAATGAAAGCGCCGAAGTATGTGCTTGGATCTTTGGTGAGATCTAGGTTCCTTGGCCAATGCGATGGTTCCATTGTTGTCACAATAGAGTTCAATCAGATCTAGTATGCTAGGCATCACCCCAAGTTCAGAAATGAACTTCTTGATCCAAACAGTTTCCTTTGCTGCATCTGAGGCAACAATGTATTCAGCTTCAGTTGTAGAATCGGCCACTGTCTCTTGCTTTGAACTCTTCCAGCTCACAGCACCTCCATTTAGGCAAAACACATATCCTGATTGCGATCGGAAATCATCTTTGTCGGTTTGGAAGCTTGCATCAGTGTAACCTACTACATTGAGCTCTTCCTCACCTCCATAAATCAAGAATGTATCCTTAGTTCTTCTCAAGTACTTCAGGATATTCTTGACAGCAATCCAGTGACATTCACCTGGATCAACCTGATATCTGCTAGTCATGCTCAGGGCATACGAGACATTGGGACGAGTACATAACATGGCATACATGATAGATCCAATAGCTTACGCATATGGAATCTTACTCATGCGTTGTCTCTCATCTGGTGTTGAAGGACACTGATCCTTCGAGAGATGTATCCCATGTGTCATAGGTACGATTCCTTTCTTTGATTCTTGCATGCTAACCCGTTTTAGCACTTTGTCTATGTATGTACTTTGACTTAGGCCAAGCAATCTTCTTGATCTATCTCTATAGATCTTGATACCTAATACATAGGTGGCTTCACCCAAGTCTTTCATAGAAAAGCAATTCCCTAGCCAAATCTTTACAGATTATAAGGCAGGGATATCATTCCCAATGAGAAGTATGGCATCTACATACAATATTAGGAAGATAATTATGCTCCCACTGACCTTCTTGTAGACACAAGGTTCATCTACGTTTTTGATGAAACCAAACTCTTTGACTGCATCATCAAAATGAAGATTCCAACTCCGAGAAGCTTGCTTCAATCCATACATGGATTGTTGTAGCTTGCATATCTTTCCAGCATCCTTTGCATCGACAAAACCCTCAGGTTGTGTCATGTACACATCCTCAAGTAAATTTCCATTAAGGAAAGCTGTTTTGACATCCATCTGCCAGATTTCATAATCATGAAATGCAGCTATTGCAAGTAAGATCGTAATGGATTTAACCATGGCACCTGGCGAAAAAGTTTCATCATAGTCAATACCATGAATTTGTTTAAAACCTTTAGCAACCAATCGACCTTTAAAGGTTTGTACATTACCATCCATGTCGGTCTTTTTCTTGAAAATCCATTTGCACCCTATGGGTCTTACACCTTCAGGCGGGTCAACCAAAGTCCATATTTGGTTTGCATACATAGATTCCATCTCAGATTTCATGGCCTTCTGCAATTTCTCAGAATCAGGGCCCATTAGAGCTTCTTGATAAGATGACGGCTCATCCTCATCAAAAAGTAGTAAGTCACCTTATTGAGTCACAAGAAATCCATATCTCTGTGGTTCACGGTGTTCTCTTACAGACCTACGCTGGGCATGTGTCTCTTGAGCAGGCATTTCATCAACAACAGCTTGTGGTGTCTGCTCTGTTTCCATCTCAATATCATGTTCAATGTTTTCTTGTGGTTGAACTTCACTAAGTTCTATTTGTCTCCCACTGGTTCTTCTCAAAATAAATTCTCTTTCAAGAAAGACACAAGTCCGAGCAACAACTACTTTGTTCTCGGTGGGATAATAGAAATAGTATCCTTTCGTTTCCTTAGGATCCCCACAAATTAACACTTATCAGATTTGGGTCCAAGTTTATTGGAGGCGTGACGTCTCACGTAAGCCTCACAACCCCAAATCTTCATTAAAGACATACTAGGACGCTTCTTAGTCCATATCTCATATGGTATCTTTTCTACTGATTTAGATAGAACACGGTTCAGTATAAATATTGTTGTTTCTAAAGCATGTCCCCAAAAGGAAGTCGGAAGATCTGCATGACTCATCATCGATCGAACCATGTCCAACAAAGTTTGATTCTTCCTTTCGGATACACCATTCCATTGTGGAGTATACGGAGGTGTGAGTTGTGGGACTATCCCACACTCCTTTAGATAGTCATGAAACTCTTGGCTTAGGCATTCTCCTCCTCGATCTGATCGGAGGATTTTGATACTTTTGCCAAGTTGGTTTTGTACTTCATTATTGAAATCTTTGAACTTTTCAAAGGTTTCATTATTATGTTTCATTAGGTACACATACACATATCTACTGAAGTCATCGGTAAATGTAACGAAGTATTGAAAACCACATCTAGCTTGTGTGCTTATTGGTCTACATACATCACTATGTATGAGACTCAATAAATCATTCGTCCTTTCAACATTTCCCTTGAAATGGGCTTTAGTCATCTTGCCCATTAACAAGATTCACATGTTTCATACGATTCAAAATCAAATGAATCTAATACTCCATCCTTATGAAGTTTTGATATGCGATTCTCATTTATATGGCACAAGCGACAATGCCAGAGATAAGTTGGATTAGAATCATTATTCTTAATCCTTTTAGTGTTTATGTTATAGACAGGCATATCAAGATTTAATACATAAAGACCATTAATCAATTGTGCACTAGCATAAAACATATCGTTCAAATAAATGGAGAAAGACTTGTCCTTTATAATAAATGAAACCCAACATTGTCCAAACAAGAAATTGAAATAATGTTTCTCGTGATAGAAGCTCGTGATGGAAGGCACAAAATAACAGTCTTTTAAATCTAATAATAAACCAGAATGTAAAGTTAAAGAGCAATCTCATATAGCTAATGCAGCAACTCTTGCTCCATTTCCCACTCGGAGATCAACCTCGCCTTTCGCCAACATCCTACTCCTTTTGAGATCCTGCACATTAACCGAAATGTGAGAACCACATACAGTATCTAATACCCATGATGAAGAAGTAGATAAATAGACTCCTATAACAAAAATACCTGAAGTGGAAGTCACACTTCCCTTTGTCTTCTTAAGATCTTCCAGATATAATTTGCAGTTCCTCTTCCAATGACCGGTCTCACCGCAATGGAAGTAGTTCCCTTCCTTAGCCACTCCTCCCTTTGGCTTGAGTACAGAAGCATGAGGCTTAGATTTAACAACGACTTTCTTGTTCTTCTTAAAGCCTTTTGATTTAGCATTTCCCTTGCTCTTATTCACAATAAGAACATTATTGGGCTTAGACTTCTTTGAGTTTGCTTCATATGTTCTCAACATACCAAGCAATTGCGGTAGAGTCTTTTCGATTTCAATCATATTGTAATTCAAGACAAATTGACTGTAGCTATCAGGCAACAATTGCAAGATTACGTCAGTGGCCAACTCTTGGTCCAATGGAAAACCCAGCTTCTCAAGATTCTCAATATACCCAATCATCTTCAGTACATGAGTTCCAACAAGGCTTCATTCTACCATTCTGCACTGGAATAACGTTTTAGAGACGTCATACCTCTCTTGTCTTACTTGTTGTTGGTAGAGTTGCTTTCAGTGCTCGATCATATCGAACACCTCAATTTCCTCATGTTGCTTCTGAAGCTCAGAGTTCATGGTGGCAAGCATAAGGCAACCAACATCAAGTGCGTCATTTTGATGCTTCTTGTAAGCATCCTTATCGTCTTTAGCGGCCGTCACGGGAGGTTCCTCAGCAGGTTCCTCTAGGACATATTGATTTTTCTCTTGTTTGAGGATAATCCTCAAATTCCTATACCAATCTAGGAAATTAGTCCCATTCAGTTTGTCCTTCTCAAGGACCGATCGCAATGATAGTGTGCTAGTTACGTTGTTTGATGCCATGGATATCTACAATATAAATATGCAAAAAAGTTTATGATTTTAATCATTTAATAAGGTCTTAAATTAAATGGCACTCCCACTATTTTGTTTAAAATTATTAACCCTCGAAACCTTAGTGGGTCAAGATCCATATTTCACCTAACCCTGAGTTAGCTTTGGCTAATCACCCAAGACTCGGTTATTTAGGTAGACAACACTTTGTCAATTACATCATATGTAATTCTTGGATGGTTGGACGAACAACACTTTGTTCAAATTCATCTAAGGAATTATTATCCAACCACATGCCTCTAGGTTCCCAATCCTATTGAGATAACCTAGTAAAGTCGGACCCAGTTTAAAGTAAAACGGATATCACTTTTATCCTTTCGCGCCTTACCAAGATTGTCACGGTGCTTTGCTTTGGCAAACCCACACATGTTCAATCAAAGTCTTGACGAGTACTTTTAATTTTGGAAGGCATCTAAAACTTAATATTATTAGAGGGATTTATTGATCTCATGATTTTATTAATATTGAAAATATGTCTGGTACATATACATATATACATATCTACATATATGTATATCAAGCATCAATATTAAATAAAACGATAAACATGCATCACATACATCAACTTAAATAAAACGTGACATGGTTATAGCCCCTACTAAAGATTTTCTCAAGCCAATGAGAAATCCTAAAAGGTCAACCTAAGGTAACTTCTCCAAGCACCTCTTTGGCTCCCTTTTGTGAATGGCCTCCTCATCCCGGCACCTTGGTCCATCTTCATTGATCTCCGTCAACAAAATAAACTATACTATATAACAATTACATGATATAGTGAATTCCTCAAGTTACATTCGAGGGGAACATAGGGGAGGGACAACATTTAGGAAAAATAGAGAAGGCACGACACGCAGGCTTTATTAAATTACAAACATTCACAAAATCCTATCTAATAGGTCATAGGGCTATAACCATGCATCATGCTCAAACAACACATAAAACATGCTATAACAATTAATGAATTAAATTCTAAACATTTTAAAATTTAATTCCAATTAAAACTGTAAAATAAAATTTTATGAAATTATCGTACGCTCGGGACATCACATGCCACGGATACTTGGCGCGTCTCAAGCCATGGACTTGCTAACCCTAGAAAGCCCACGGTTGCAGCCATGTTTCGGACCAAAGGTTCGAAAACCCTAGCCTAACCCACGGCCCAACCATGCACGGGACTAGGGTTCGAAACCCTAGCCATGTGCGGCGGCGGCTTGGAGCTCATCGAGCCAAAAGGGTTCGAAACCCTAGCCAAAAGACGGCGGTGGCCGGGAGCCATGGAGCCAAGGGTTCGAAACCCTAGCCCTTTGGCGGCGGCTCGGCCCATGCTCGATCCAAGGGTCCGAGACCCTAGCTTGCATGCGGCGGCCGTGAGGTTCTCGCGAGCCAATGGCTCGGTTTTGAGCACGTATTCTCGTATACTTCGATCCATCAATTATATCACATATAATATTGCGATAATTTCCACAAAATTGATTATCTCATATCATATATGATTCATACAGTTTCAAAGCATGCAAAAGATTCAAAACCATGATTAAACAATAAATCACATAAATCCGATATGAGCTTTGTACACGGCTCTGATACCACTGTTAGGAATCCGATCAAACAATATGCAGCAGAAAATAAAATTTGGATTCCTACCATGGACCTATACAAAGTAATCATATCGACCTATACAAAGTAATCATATCGAGATTGATAAGAATCATACCCTTGTAGCGTGTTTGTAGCAGAATCCTTGTTGCAATACCACGAGTCATGAACAAAGATTTGCACCTTCGTCTACGGTATCCACACGATCAAATCGAAAAGGGTGTTCAAGAACAAGTTGCTAGACTCGTTCTTAAACCAAAACTAAACTCACGGTTCAAAACTGATCAACGACGGCCGTTCAAAAGCTCCACTACACCACGGCGGCGGCGGCGTGTAGGGTGCAAGTGAGGCGACGGCCGAGAGCTTCTTTGTTGGTGGCTATTAGGTTTTGAATAAAAATAAAACTTTTAATTAAACTCATCACCTTATTAGTTTATAATATATTAGATTTAATTAAAAGGCTTTCCAAAAGCCTTATTGGCCCATACCCAATCTCTTAATTAAATCCATATATCTAAAATTTGTAATTAAGACTCTTCTTAATTAATTAATTCATCCAATGAATTTTATCTCCCTTCATTGATTTAATCTTTTGTGCGACCCGATAGGATCTTGCAATGTTGGCAATGACATAAAATCTAATTTTATGTCACAAGCAATGAGTGGTATCTAGCAACACATCAAGGCTACCCAAATTACAAGAATGTCATTGACTCGACATAACCTATGGACTGTGATAATATTAACCATGTAACTTAATCCCTTTGTCCAATGTGTTTCGATTGAACACGAGTCATGGAATAGTCATACTCGTATATTCAATCTTTTATTTCTTGATCCCCAAGTAGAACTAGAATAAACGAATAAGCTCGATATCACATATCGACTCATTTGAGCATGGCCATGCTTTTTAGTCTTACTTGATCAAGGGCCCAAACACTTCTCACGTTATATAGGAGGGACAAATCCTTTCTTGATCACTCAACATTCCTCTACATAATTTGTGTGTATCCAATGATTGTCTTTATAGATTACCCTGTTATAGGTAACGTTTGACAATATCATGATACATGACTCCTTATGTTGGGATCTCTGGTGATCTCAAGTCGTAAGGATTACATACATTATTATCACTATGAGAATTGGTTATGACGTTCATATAACTATCCATGTAGCATTCTCATGGTGGGTCTGTCTAGTACATCGTTCTCTAACATGCACTCATGTGTTGATTTGATATCTCATATCTATGAACAATCATCAATCAAAACATACTAATCTCAATGCATTATCATTATCCTGTTTCATGATAATACTTGACTAGGGACAATCTTTAAGAACAATACAATATTATTCTAAGGATATTAACTTATATATTAATTCATGTTACACAGATACTCGAATAATATATAATAATGAATTGCCATTAATAAAACCATAATGTATTGTATGTCATAAACAATCATCTAATGAGTTGTCTTAGGGAATATCCCAACAATCCACACGTCTATATTTAGTTAATTGTTTTCCCTGAGGTTTTAATAATCTCATAAGCGCAAATTATTAATCTTAGTTGCTTCATAGATCAAGAATTAGTTTGCATGCAAATTAATAGGTGACCAATCCAATAATCAAACACAACAATCATAATTATAAAATCTGTAAAACAATCGATACTCAATCAAAATTGATAACTAAGAGAAAGAATCTCCTAAGAATTATAAATCTCATTTGTATTGTAATCCTCAAACAAGAATCAAATGTGTTTAGCTATTCAGAATTATATATAAAAAAACTAACAAAACTTAGTTTAGAATGCATGAAATAAAGCTGGAAAAGAAATACTAGAATAGTCGCCACGAATCGAGGTTGTCAATCCGTCTTCGTTCTACCAAATCTTTGAATTCTTCTTCAACAATTGAGAGAAAAATAAAAACTATGCCTAAAACTAGTTATCTAATGAATTATATGTCTTCTAAGGTCTGAATATCGAGCATATATGTAGGGTGTTAGGATCGGTCCGGAGTGTTTAGAGGGGGGGTGAATGAACACTCCTTATAAAATTTATCCCTTGTGAATTCTTTCGGATTAGTGAAAGAAATCTGTTACTTAATCAACTCTTTGAACAGAACAGACCACTAAAAGGGTAAGTGCGGAAACGGTCTGCTCTAGTAAAAGTAAGAACGGCTCGATGGCTAAGTGCAGAAGGATAAAACACAGGATATGTTTCTGGAAGTTCGAAGGTGGTGTAATCCTTCTACGTCTCCCCTTCTTCCAATTAAGGAAGGTTTATACTAGAAGACTTTGATTTATACAATCCTGTTGTACAAACCCGATTCAGGCTGGATTTACCTCACTACCAGTCTGAAACTCCTAGTCACTCAACCTGCTCAGACACACTCTGTCTGACAGTTACAATAAGTTGCTCACTTCTATTTTTCAATACACAATGCGCACAGTGATCCTACAATGATCAAATGTTACAAAGTAATCGCGCTTAAATAAATAACTTCAGTTCGAAAGCTTCTGAACTTTGTAAGCGTGTGCAGTTGCTTTCTTGTGTGTTTTTCAATTGATCAGCGTGAGTTGGAATCCAGAGTCAGTGTCTTCCTTTTGTTGCATCCTTTTATAGTTGAGGGTAGCAACGGCATTGTTTCCCTTAATGTGCGACTTTGACTCTTTTTAAACTCTGAGAAAGCTACAGTCTTCTTCTTCAGGACACTTGCCGTTCTGGTGTATGCTTTCGGCGACTGTCAGGTAAGCTCTTCTTTGTCTTCTTACCTTTAATGGCAATCTTCGACTTTTGATCCTTTGTAGCATTAATTACAGCATTAAATGCTACAATAAATGACCGTTAATGGTTCGGACTGAGAAGCCATCCTTTATGTATCTTTGACTGCTTTGATCTGATAAGGGTTGAGATCGATCTGAAGTATCGATCTAGTCAGTCTGGAATCCATCGATCCGGTCTGATATGTGATATTCTTTATCAGCTTGCTCTGTTTTGCGCGATCGATCTGGTATGCCTGATTTCCATCGATCTGGTCTGAAATGTTTTGTCATCTTGCTCTATTTTGTCCGATCGATCTGGTCAAACTGATTTCTATCGATCCGGTCTGAAATGTTTTGTCATCTTTAAAATCTCATCGATAAGGTCCGGAACTAACAAATTCCCCCTTTTTGATGATGACAAAACCTAGCTTCTAAGTCTTTTTAACCAGTCTTGATAAGAGCTCTGAAGCGAATGCTTTCGGATCGATTACTTCTTTGTTCAAAATAAATGAACTTCATTAAGTTGGATCGATTAAATCTTTATTATTAAGCCTTATGATGAGGTTCAAAATAAATGAACACAGACTTAATCAAACGAGGATTTTATTGATCACCAAGAAAGTCCTAAAAAATACACAGTCTGAAAATATTATTTTCTAGAAGGTGGCCTGAAGTCTGTCCTCTTTTCCCCCTTTTTGTCAGCAGCAATCTCTTGAAGAAAGTCGACAACTTGTGCTAGCTGCGCGCTGATAGCGTCAAGACGAACGTCTTGAGCGCGGAGGGAATTGGCAACAGATGCTCTGACTTCAGTGGCTAGCTCGATCTGCTCTTTTCTCAGGCTGTTCTTGTAAGAGGCCTGTTGAGAAAACAGATCGTTTATGCCGCGCTGAAGGCTTCCGATACTGGCATTCATCTTTTCTTTGAAAGAAGCAAAGTCCAAGGCTGTGACCCTCTGACCTTGATGAACTTCTAGAATGCGTTGAGTCAAGGACAGACAGGTATCAGAGAAGTGCTGGATAGTCCGTGCCAGGGATGGAGGTGCATCAGATAGCTTGCTGGGAGAGTGATCTGATGATGACATGGCATGGTCATCTTCTTCAGCAATCGGCACGATGGAAGAAATGGCAGCTTGATGACTTTCGGATCGGATCAGAGTAACCAGATCCGAAGAAAAACCTTGAATGAAGGCCAAATCTTCATCTGATGGTCCCGGAGGAGAGTGGGGACTGGGAGGTTCCTCAACTTGGAGAGCTGCAACCACTGTAGATACCACAAAATCCGGATCGATGAAGTCTGGTGCTTCAGTTGTTGCACATGCTGCAGCTGGACTGGGTTGTGCACGGGAGGCTGATGACTTCAATGGAATAGATGTTGTCGGAGAGTCCAACAGAACATTCATTGGTTCATCATCTGTTGCAGACGGAGCATTAGGCAGTGACTGCTCCGCGGTCTGGTCTGGTACGTGCTCTGCAGGCTGATCCTCTGTCTGTTTTGCTGCATCAGAGGGAATAGCCTCGATAAATGGTTCTGCCAGAGTCTTGCTTGCAGAAGGATGATCCGGGCTTGTGGCTGGAGTGGAGGGACCTAGCTTCTGTCGTTGAAAACGGACAGCTAAGGATAGAGCATGAACATCCATCTCGAGTTGAGCAATCACAGCCCCATCATCTCTGGCAGTTGGAGCAAGCGGATCGAAGTTCTTCTTTTTGGCAACTAGAAGCAGATTGGCCAGTCTGAATCTGTGTTTTGCCGTAAATAAATCTCTGCGCTGCACGGCAAGTCGAACATCATCAGTCTCAGTTCCTTTCAGAGCTTCCTCTTCCATTCTCTTCAATCTGTGCAACTTACCGTAGAACAGCTCAATGTGGTTGATAGTCCGGTACTGGACATATTCATCAAACACCACAATGAGGTCCTTTAGCTTCTCATCAACATCCTCCATAGCGATGTCGATGGC
Source organism: Haberlea rhodopensis (assembly GCA_907163345.1). Lineage (NCBI taxonomy): Eukaryota > Viridiplantae > Streptophyta > Magnoliopsida > Lamiales > Gesneriaceae > Haberlea > Haberlea rhodopensis. Next base: position 433,302 of record CAJQUN010000016.1, read on the forward strand.
AGTCTGCGCTGCAGATTTGGGTTTAGTAGAGAGGGGTTCGGTGAGAATGGCTTTTCCCTTGCCGGTGGAGGAAGGGGACTTAATCCCTGATTGGGTATAGTCTCCCAACTCAGTGATAACTATCCCTTTGACCACGGGATTGGCAGAGGGAATTCTAAGGGTGACTTTGGGTGCAGGGGTTGAAGCTTGTGAAAGCTGGGTGGAAGGTTGAGGGGCAGGGGTTGCTTTAGAGGGTGGTAGTATGGGTGGAGGTAGAGATTTGGCTGGTTTGGTGATCTGGGTTCGGGGCTTTTTGGGAAGTGGCTTGGTTGGTGATGAGTGAGCAGACTGGGTTGCTTCCGAGTCAGTCTGAATGGTCAGCTTCCGCTTGACCCGAGGTTTGCGCACAGCAACTGGTTCCTCGTCCTGCTCAACCTTGACTGCAGCCAGAGTAGCAGGAGTAGGCGGAGCACTCTTGGACTTCAGCAGTGCAAGCCCTTTGGAGTTAAGGATCTTAAAGGGACGGAGAGCAGACGGCTTGCTCAGCTCGAGGCCTAAGGACTCCAAGAGCTTGCTGAGAGGAACAACAAAACATACGGCGTGCTTGGATGCAATCACCGTTTCCAGCAGTACTCCAAACAAAATCATGGACCAGTTTATCTTCTGGCCGGATACAATAGCCGCCATAGCCCTGAACTTTTCGGCGGTTACAGCATCGAAGCTTCCTGCTTTACCCAAAAGTGGCTTGCCTACCACTTCGCACAGCACCTGGAAATGGAAGAGCATTTCCTTCTTCTTAAAGGAGGGTTGCAATCGTTGGCCAGAAATAGAAATCTTCCCCTGAAGATCTAAGAGTGACGCTTGAGGAGTCTGTCCGAACTCTGTCAGTCCGGAACTGGGGAGGCCAAAGGTCTTGGCCATCGTCGTTGGCGAGATCTCGAAAGATTTGCCCTGGACAGTAGTAGAAATGGATGTCTTCCGAGAGATGGCGTTGGCGAACAGCTCGCGGATTTCTGATTCATAAACAACTGTTCCGCATTCCAAGAAGTTCCTTAACCAGATGATTCCAGGGCTCTAAAAATGGACACCATCGCAGCATCTTCTGCCCTGTAAATGTCATCAAACTCAACGGAGAGTGAGTTATGAGTGATGGTAGCCATTTGAAAAGAGTTTAAAGGAAGTGCGAAGAGTAAGAGAGTGAGAGAGTAAGAAGGTAGAAAGCGGTAAATTGTAAAAAGTGAACAAGTATGAAATGTTCAGCCCGCTAAATAGGAGAGAGAAGACACGTGTCTTTATCTCCAAGACTGAGAATTAAATAATTCAAAATAAACGGTCAGGATAAAGAAAGATAAGGCGGTTAAAGTACAACTAGTTAAAATGGTCAATCAGTCCGAGCTGTTGTTATTGTCCAGACAGATCATAGGATAAAATCAGACTGACAAGGATCGGTCTGAAAGTTCGGACCGGTCTGTGTCTTTCTGAACATTGTATTATCGATCTGTGGTGACAAAAAAATCTTCAAGTGCGAAAAGAATAAAAACATCTAAACTAATTAAGATAAGTCAATTAAACCAAGAATTTGACGGAAATAATTAAACTTAGCCTCAGGAAGCGGTTTAGTGAAGATGTCTGCTGCTTGCTGCTCTGTTGAAATGTGCTCGATCCGAATTTCCTTTTTGCCAACATGATCTCGAATAAAATGATGTCGTATATCAATATGCTTTGTTCGAGAGTGCAGAACTGGATTATACGTTATAGCAATTGCACTTGTGTTGTCGCAAAATATCGGAGAGTCAACAGCTTGGATGCCATAGTCTTTGAGCTGGTGTTGAATCCAGAGCATTTGAGCACAACAGCTTCCAGCGGCTAGGTATTCTGCTTCAGCTGTGGATGTGGCAATCGATGTCTGCTTCTTACTGAACCAAGAGATCAATCTTTCACCTAGGAATTGACATGTTCCACTGGTGCTTTTACGATCGATCTTACACCCAGCGTAGTCTTCGTCTGAATACCCGATCAAGCTGAAGTTTGAATCTTTGGAGTACCAAAGACCAACGTTCTGAGATCCTTTTAAATATTTCAGAATACGCTTGGCAGCAATAAAATGTGATTGCTTTGGTTCTGACTGAAATCTGGCGCACATACAGACTGAAAACATAATATCGGACCGGCTCGCTGTAAGATACAATAGCGATCCGATTAGTCCTCTATACATGGTTACTTCAACTGCCGTTCCCCCTTCATCTTTGTCTAACTTGATTGTTGGACTCATTGGAGTTGATGCAGTTGAGCATGTTTCCATTCCAAATCTCTTGAGGAGCTCTTTGGTATACTTGGTCTGATTGATGAAAATGCCATTGTTGAGTTGTTTTACTTGCAGACCCAGAAAGAATGACAATTCTCCCATCATGCTCATCTCGAACTGTCCCTGCATTAACTTAGAAAATTTCTCGCACAATTTGGGGTTAGTTGACCCAAAGATTATGTCATCAACATAAATCTGAACTAATAGGGTATGTTCCCCCTTAATGAATTTAAATAGAGTTTTATCTACTGAGCCGATCTGGAAATCATGGTTCAGCAGAAATTGAGATAGAGTGACATACCAGGCTCTTGGAGCTTGTTTCAGACCATACACTGCTTTATTCAGTAGATATACATGACTGGGATACAAATGGTTCTAAAAATCCAGGTGGTTGCTCAATGTAGACTTCTTCCTGAAGCTTTCCATTAAGAAAGGCGCTCTTGACGTCCATCTGATATACTTTGAAGTCTTTAAAGGCAGCATAAGCAAGAAAAATTCGGATAGCTTCAAGTCTGGCGACTGGTGCAAATGATTCATCGAAGTCGATTCCTTCTTCTTGTCTGAATCCATGTGCCACCAGTCTGGCTTTGTTTCTAACCACAGTTCCATCTGCGTCTAGCTTATTTCTGAAGACCCATCTGGTTCCAATAACAGGCAGATCGCTTGGTCTGGGAGTTAGACTCCAAACTTGATTTTGTTCGAATTGAATAAGCTCTTCTTGCATTGCTTTAATCCAGTTGAAGTCAGTCAGAGCTTCATCGATCTTCTTGGGTTCCAGAGTAGAGATGAAGGCAGCATGAGTGAACTCATCCATCATCTGTCCTCTGGTTCTGATCGGTGCAGAAGGACTACCAATCACTAGATTAGGTGGATGCTTCTTAGTCCATCGATAGCTTGACTCTGGATTGTCTGGTCCGATCGGGTGAACAGTAACAGTATGATCAGTATCTGCTTTAATATTTGAGTCAGGAGCATTTGGATCAGCTCGATCTGAAGTTTCTTCAAAGCCTTGATCCGGTCTGTCTGGTAATTCTGGTTCTGGTGGATTGTCTCTTGACCTGTTAGCTACAATCTCATCATCACTGTTAGCTTCGAGATGGATATTTTCCATCTGATTTTGAATTGATTCTTTGTTGCCTTCAACACATAAAGTTTCATCAAAGACTACATGAACAGATTCTTCTACAGTTAAAGTTCGATTATTAAAAACTCGATAAGCTTTGCTAATTGATGAATATCCTAAGAATATACCATTATCTGACTTAGCTTCAAATGCTGTAAGATGACTCTTACCATTGTTGTGAACGAAGCATTTACAGCCAAATACATGAAAGTGAGAAACAGATGGTCTGTTACCAGTCCATATTTCATATGGAGTGAGATTCAGCTTCTTGTTAATCGTAGATCGGTTTTGAGTGTAGCAAGCAGTATTTACAGCTTCTGCCCAGAACTTTTGAGAGATTCCAGAATCAGCAAGCATTGTTCTTGCTGCTTCCTTGAGCGTTCTGTTTCTTCGTTCTGCAACTCCATTCTGTTGAGGAGTTCGAGCAGCTGAAAACTCATGCTTGATTCCATGATCTTCTAGAAAGGATTCAAGATTCTGATTTGAAAACTCAGTCCCTTTGTCACTTCGAATCCTGTCTATGCTGGATGATTTCTCGTTCTGAGTGCGTTTCAGCAGCTTGATCAACTTCGGACCGGTCTGATCTTTACTGCTTAAGAATATAGTCCATGTAAAGCGTGAGTAATCATCAATAACAACAAGAGTGTACCGCATTCCCCCTAAACTTGTTATTGGTATAGGACCAAACAAGTCCATATGCAGTAATTCTAAACAGCGGGAGGAGGATTTGGCATTCTTGTTTTTGAAGGATGATCTGATCTGTTTGCCCATTTGGCAAGCTTCGCAGATCTTATCCTTAGCAAAATCGATCTTGGGCAGACCGATAACTAAATCATGTTTACACAGGCTAGCAATGGTCTTAAAGTTGATATGATTCAAGCGCTTATGCCACAGCCAATGTTTATTATCATTGTTAGCGATGAAGCAAGTAGGATTATCAGGTTGAGCATGATTCCAGTTAATCTTATAAGTGTTTCCATTCCTGATTCCTACGAGCATGGTTATACCGTCTGATGATTTAACAGTGCAAGTGTGTTTATGAAATTCTACAGCATAACCATTATCACAGAGTTGACTTATGCTAATCAGATTATAGCACAGATTTTCAACTAACAGCACATCATTGATAATAATGTTACCATGGACAATCTTACCCTTGCCCACGGTCTTACCCTTTGAGTTATCCCCGAAAATGATTTTGGGTCCAATACATTCTGTTACTTCAGACAGCAGCTCGATGTTTCCAGTCATGTGACGGGAACACCCACTGTCCAAATACCAGTCTGATGCGAGTTTCTTCGGTACCTGTCATCAAATATAATTATTGTTGGTACCCAATCCTATTTGGGTCCAAAACGGATTAGCCCTTTGGGAACCCACACCTGTATCAGCTTCAATGGCTTGTGTGTGTAGGGTGTGCTGTGTGCTGGTCTGTTTCGATGCTGTGTGTGATAATGTGTGCGCTGTGAAAACCTTTGATTCTCATAAGGTAGTCTATATCTTCGTTGAATCGGTTTTGAGTTATAGTAATTGTATTGTCTTTCTTGCCTTCGATCTTGCACCTTTGGATTTGGTCTGATAGACGCAAATCTTGCTGGTGCCTTTTCTTTGGCTTGGTCAACATAACCAATTCCTTTTCTCAGATTTTGATTCTCGTAAGAGACTCCTGTTTGAATCTTAGGTGCTTCAGTTTCATATACTGTGCTGGATTTAACAAATGTCATTTGTTTGACTTGATTCTTTACCAGCAACAGCTCAGATTCATCTTTGGTGCATTCTTTGGTGTCAAAGCCTATGCCGGTGAAATCACCGACGTTTCTTTGAACCTCTTGTAATTCTTCCAAGGATGTTCTGGATTTTGTCCATGTTTGAATATATGTGAGAGCTTAGCATTTTGTGTGCTAATTCTCTTATTTTCTTCATGGAGCTGATCATAAGAGATTTTCAGCTTATTCAGCTCGATCTGGAGATTTTTGCACTCACCCTGCTCAGAGCAGCTTGGTTTGTTGTGCTCATCCATTTGAGTACTGATTTTGGCTTTATTCTTCTCAAATGATTCAGCTAAGATCCTATAATCATTAGCCATGTCTTGCAGTGCGGACATGAGCTCTTCTCGTGTAAATTCATTTGAGTCAAGATCATATACCTCGTCTGTCTGACTCATTTCTTCGTCTGCCATAAGACATTGAATATCTTCTTCGCTTTCGCTGGAAGAATATTCAGAGCTTTCCGAGTCTGAGTCTGTCTGAGCCCATTTGCTGTTTCCTTCTTCAGCTACTAGGACTTTTTGGGATTTTCCATAATTCTTGCGGTCTTTGTAGTGCTTCTTCTTTCTATCATCACGATGCTTCTCTTTCCGTTCTTCTTTCTTCGGTCTGGTGCAATCTGCAATGAAGTGTCCGGTCTTACCACAATTGTAGCACGCCTGATCGTTAACAGTATCATCTTTTCTTGATTTATAATGATGAGAGGGTTTGAGGTTCCTCTTATTTTTAGACATAAATTTACCGAATTTCTTGATAAATAATGACATAGCTTCGTTACTCATCTGTTCAGCAGATCGGTCTGATGTTGAAGCGATCTGGTCTGGAGTGGCTGCCAGGGCCTTGTTTGGTTGAGAGATGGATGGCTCTGCTTCACCTCTGCTTATCAGTTCAAACTCATAGGCCTTAAGATCTGCAAACAGATCATGAAGTTCAACCTTGTTAAGGTCTTTTGATTCCCTCATGGCGATGGTCTTTACATCCCATTCCTTTGGCAGAGCTCTCATTACTTTCAGAGCGATCTCTCTGTTAGAATATTCCTTCCCCAGACCATTCAGTTCATTTATGATGCCGGTGACTCTTTCATCAAACTCATTTAGAGTTTCTCCACTTTTCATCTTTATGCTCTCAAATCTTTGAAGGGCAACAGTTAACTTGTTTTCTTTAGTCTGGTCGTTGCCTTCACATAGCTCTGCTATCTTCTCCCAAATTTCTTTGGCAGTAGAGCACATTTTGATTTTGCTGAACATGTTCTTGTCCAAAGTCTTGAACAAGATGTCTTTGGCCACATTATCGAGATTTGCTTTCTTTCTTTCCTCATTCGTCCAGAGGGATCTGTCTTTTTCCACCATTTGTGGTTCTCCATCAGAGATGGCTACTGCTGTATTGATTTTTAAAATCTTCATTGGTCCATCAGTGATGACGAACCACATATCGTCATCCTGAGCTGCCAGATGAGCTTGCATTCTGATTCTCCAGTAATCATAGTCTTCTTTTGAGAACATGGGGATTTTGTTGAATGATGCCATCAGCTTAGTCTTTGTGCTGATTAAGATAACCTGGCTCTGATACCACTTGTTAGGATCGGTCCGGAGTGTTTAGAGGGGGGGGTGAATGAACACTCCTTATAAAATTTATCCCTTGTGAATTCTTTCGGATTAGTGAAAGAAATATGTTACTTAATCAACTCTTTGAACAGAACAGACCACTAAAAGGGTAAGTGCGGAAACGGTCTGCTCTAGTAAAAGTAAGAACGGCTCGATGGCTAAGTGCAGAAGGATAAAACACAGGATATGTTTCTGGAAGTTCGAAGGTGGTGTAATCCTTCTACGTCTCCCCTTCTTCCAATTAAGGAAGGTTTATACTAGAAGACTTTGATTTATACAATCCTGTTGTACAAACCCGATTCAGGCTGGATTTACCTCACTACCAGTCTGAAACTCCTAGTCACTCAACCTGCTCAGACACACTCTGTCTGACAGTTACAATAAGTTGCTCACTTCTATTTTTCAATACACAATGCGCACAGTGATCCTACAATGATCAAATGTTACAAAGTAATCGCGCTTAAATAAATAACTTCAGCTCGAAAGCTTCTGAACTTTGTAAGCGTGTGCAGTTGCTTTCTTGTGTGTTTTTCAATTGATCAGCGTGAGTTGGAATCCAGAGTCAGTGTCTTCCTTTTGTTGCATCCTTTTATAGTTGAGGGTAGCAACGGCATTGTTTCCCTTAATGTGCGACTTTGACTCTTTTTAAACTCTGAGAAAGCTACAGTCTTCTTCTTCAGGACACTTGCCGTTCTGGTGTATGCTTTCGGCGACTGTCAGGTAAGCTCTTCTTTGTCTTCTTACCTTTAATGGCAATCTTTGACTTTTGATCCTTTGTAGCATTAATTACAGCATTAAATGCTACAATAAATGACCGTTAATGGTTCGGACTGAGAAGCCATCCTTTATGTATCTTTGACTGCTTTGATCTGATAAGGGTTGAGATCGATCTGAAGTATCGATCTAGTCAGTCTGGAATCCATCGATCCGGTCTGATATGTGATATTCTTTATCAGCTTGCTCTGTTTTGCGCGATCGATCTGGTATGCCTGATTTCCATCGATCCGGTCTGAAATGTTTTGTCATCTTGCTCTGTTTTGTCCGATCGATCTGGTCAAACTGATTTCTATCGATCCGGTCTGAAATGTTTTGTCATCTTTAAAATCTCATCGATAAGGTCCGGAACTAACATAGGGTGCTGAAGAGGTAGGTCACAATCCTTGTAGGATGGAAATAAATAATTTTTCCATGTTCTTTCGGACTTGTCGACCAATCGTTATGTCCTCTTGCATGATCGATTGCGCACATCAGCACTTTTATTTTTTCAAAATATTCCGACTCGCGATCAATCGGTCAATTTTACAAATCGCTTGGTCCTCTGCAATTTTTGTTGCTCAGTTTTCCTATCATGCACGATCGATCTCTCATTTTTGTTCGATAGATTGCACTCGTCAGTCCTTGTTTTGTCCACTTTTCTCGATCTACTTCGATTCCTTATCATCTCTAAGGTATTTTCAGACATTAATTCATTGTTGTTAGCTCGTTTCCCCATTTCCACCTACATTCAAGAAAATATATGATTATGTAACATATGCATCAAATTAACAATCAAAATATACATATTGTTATCAATTAAATCCACTAAATGTGTTTATTTCTAGACACATCAATCGACCCACTCTGAAATTTAGTACTTGTACGAACTTGACTTCTTTTTTACTTTCTTATAACTTTTCTTCAAGTCTATATTTGACTTGTTGATTGTCTGCAACTTGTTCTCTGACCTTCCTAGTAATCTTCTTTTAGTGTGATCTAGCTGATGATAGTTTTGTTGGTACCTTGCTTCAGCGAGGTAAATTTGTCCATCTCTGTTGGTCAGCGAACTAGTATTTCTTTGTTTGAGTTCGGCGAGCCATTTTGCTATCCTGGTGAGACTGATTCTGTCAGATATCAGCTCAATATGGAGATTGATTCTGTCAATCTTCAGCTGGCTCAGTGTTGTCGATCATTTTGCTATTCTGACTTCTCTGGTTGGAACTTCAACTACTTTGCTGGCTTTGACGGCTTAGCTCCACACTTGATAGATTTGTTAGTAACAACAGCAAACAAGTTTTGCTATCTCTAAACTAACAAATATCCCTTTTTTTATATTTGCAAAACTTGGATAAATTCAGCAAGGTAAAAATGGTATATGAGCTTTCTATCTCTTCTTTTACAAGTACTTACTTTTTATGGATCAGATCAGTAGGGTATCATGAAAAACTCCTCCTAAATATGTTCTCCCCTTGAATTAATAATTACTTGTAAAGATAGTATTTGAGATATTAGTTCAGTTATATACTATTCATTTGTAAACTAATTAACATGCAAGAGCTCATGAATTATAATAACTTTATGGATATAAATTATTATGAATTTACAAAAAAAAAATTATTACTAATTCTTGATCTTACACTCTACTATCTGGCTATCTGGCTGATGTATTCCAGAACTGGTGTGATTAAAAATGATGAAGAGTCAATATATAGAGAAATAATTTGAAGTGTCGGAACAAGTGTTAGATGTTCCGCACAAAATGCGATTTCAAATCAAGATCAATGGTTAAGAAATGCATTGGTCAACGTTGTGATTTGACCATCATAAAGTCTGTCGGTTAAAATCTTGTGACCGTACTACGTTGAATCCTGAATCTAAGCGTTGTCAATCAATGCACATCCCAAGAGACATACTTTAACTAAAAGTTGAAAGTGCAAAAAAAAAAGGTTTTTTAGTTTGTTGTGCTGAAAAACATTTATAACATGGTTTTTTTAAAAAACAATGTGCAATGAAAAGATGATTTCAAAATTTTGAAAACTTTCCGCAGATGTAGATCAATCGAAGTGCCTTTAAGAACAACCCGCTCGGATACAATGAAAAGATGATTTCAAAATTTTGAAAACTTTCTGTAGATGTAGATCAGTCAAGATGCATTTAAGAACAACCCGCTCTATTACCAATTGACGAGGATCAATACTAGGTGGTTTGAATCTGCTGCTCTGAACTCACTCGCTGAAATCGATCAGGTGATTGATCAGTTCACCTACCTGATTCTAGCAAAGCGAGCTGCAATAGCTCTGGTTCTTAAAGTGTCTGCACCAAGAAATTAGATTGAGTTTGGTTCACAAACCAAGCAGAACACATCCTAGATAATCTGCTCTGAAGCTGATTCAGCAAAGTAAATCTTCAGAGCAGAAATAAGAAGTTAAACAAAAAACAAAAGCACAAAGATTTTTTTGTGAAAGTTCAAAGGTGATGTAATCCTTCTACGTCTATCATTCTTCCATCAAATGGATGGATCCTCTAGAAGATTTTGACTTACACATGTCATTTGTACAACCCCTCTTCATCAAGCTTTCATTGCTTTGCTGAAACTCCTAGCTGCCTTGACGTTCCTCAACAAAACAAACTCATATAACTCCCATTCTATTCACATAATAAGTCTGACAGTTACACAAGGCAACCATTTACAATGAAGATCTCAATATAAAGGTTGAGTGTTTGTGATGCACATTTGTCTCATATTCAGATATTATATTCAATAATGGCATGGGTTTGTGGAGTATGCTATCAACTAAGCTGATATATTCTTTGAAGCTCCCCTTTGGATCGACCAATATAAAAGTGTTTCTTTGTACATTTTTCTGACTTCTCCAACACCCATATTTGACTTGTTGGCTGTCTGCAAGTTGTTCTCTGACCTACCTAGTAATATTCTTGAATGCGATCTAGCAGATGATACATTCGCTGGTACCTTGCTGACGATCACTTCGCTGATCTTATTCTTGTAGATTACTTTGCTGGTCTTTATATAGTCAACGAAGTTGATTTGTTCAAATCCATTGGTTAGTGAACTGGTATTTTTGTCTTATTTGGTGAGCCATTTTGCTATCCTGGTGTAGATTGAGTTGGATATGTAGATTGGTTATGTCAATTCCAGCTGAAGTCAAATCAGCCGAAGAATGGTTGGTCAATGATGCTGATCATTTTTGCTAGTCTGACTTGTCTGGTTTAAACTTCAGCTAATTTGCTATTGCGATATAGCATTGGATGGCTTAGCTGCAGACTTGATAGATTCTTTTAGTAACCATAGCAATCAAGTTTTGCTAATATTAAAATTCAGAACAGTAAGGATCTCTGAACTTAAGAAAAACAACATCCTGGACATAATTCAATTTTTTGGATTTCCAATGTTTGTTAAGAATATTAGAGTGAGCCTTGACGTAATAATAAAGATATTAAAGTTTTGTGTACCAGGTTTGTTCTTTCTTGAGAATGCTATCAATTTTAACTTGGTGAGGCCCATAAATTTGAAGTATATACAAGCTGAGCAGCCAAGTAGTGCTCAAAGATAATAGGTAACTAGGTATTAAGAAAATGTCATGTAAATATTATGCGTTCCAAAGAGAGAACACTCAAAGAGTCCGGCAATAGCAATGAGGCATCCGATTGTCGAGACATTGGGAGGTCAGAATTTGAATAAGAATTAATAAACAAAATAATCTTATACTTGTCCGAGTTGAAAAAAAGTTGGAACTCATTTTTATATGGTTAGGTGTCAAAACTGGCCCGTCCAATCCAAACTGGATGGCCCGTCCTCAACCCAAACGGGTTGGCCTATTTAGGCCCTCCTCTACGTGGGTTGGAAAACCTCCAACCCATGTGTCAAATGAGCCGAGCGGCATGAAGCCCGACACGAGCACGACACGACCCGTGTCGCTACAGTGCCGGGTTGTGCCGGGCTGTGCCGGGCCAAGGGATTAGACACGTGGGCCGTGCCGCTTGGGCACGAATATTTTTTTAATGCTAACCGATCGATCGGCAACATACGTACCGATCAATCAATAGCATTGGAAGCGATATATTTAATGTTTGGCTTTACCGATCGATCGATATTATTGTGCTGATTGATCGGTAAAGCCAAAAAAAAAATTAAAAATAAAATAAATTGAAATGGGTGCCGGCCGGCACGGCCCATGGCACAGCACATAGTGGTCGTGCCTACATGTCGTGCCATGGGTCGTGCCTAGTCAAGCTTATTATGAAAACGGGTCGGCAAGGCACAATCTGTTTTCAAACCGTGTCGGTATGACATGATACGCAGTGTCGTGCCTGCCGGAACGACTAACTTGACACATCTAGTTGCGGGTTAGGTAGGCCAACCCGCCTAAAAAATAAAAATAAAAAATTTCATTTTATTAAATTGAAATTATTAAAATTACTAAATAAATTATTAATATATCACATATTAATTAATTTATTCAGCTTTTATTATAAACTAATTAATTGACTCAATCCACGGGCCAATCCGCCAACCCATGAGGCTAACCAACTCCAATTCGCCAACCCAAACTGGTTGGCCTATTTACACAGGCCTAAAAAAATTTGGTCTAACAAAACAAATCCAATTTATTTTGACAACTTTAACTATGGTCCATATGTAAGGGGGGGATTCCTAAAGTATAAACGGTAGAGTGACCTTCCATTTGAAATAATTTTAAAATAAGGGTAACACTTGATCACTTTTTGGGAAACTCAAAAGTAAAAACATATGAAATGCAATTATTTCTGCTCGTATTAGATTTCTCAATTCACTAAAAAATCTCATATGACCAAAAATTTGATGCGACACTTAAGTACGGGGTGTCCATGAGTGACCAAACAAACATATATTGTTAGACTACTTAGACTAGGCTAAGTGGAAATCTGATGTTAAATATGTTATTTAAATGGTCAATATGAATAAAATGCAATTATCTATCCAATTAACGGGACGATTCAAACCCAAAGCCACTAAATTATTTGTTTAGGTCCCAATTTCTAGCCCCAATATTTATTAATTACAGAATTGAGAATCTAAAAAAAAATATACTACCCTCTATTTAATTAATAATCGATATTAACGTAATTATATTGAATCAAAGATTAAATATGGTTTTGAAAATTTTCTTAAACCTGATATATATATTGATATTGATAGTTCAATTTTTGGAGTTAAGAGTCTTACAAGAATTTGGAAATATAGAAATTAAAGACAATTAAAATATTAAATTTAATAAAAAAGTTGATTAGTTTTCTCATTATCTTAAAATATATAGAATATTACTTACTATAAATCACAGTTGCGTCTGCAGAAAGAAGTTTTCAAAAATAAAGATTATAGAAAATTATTTACGAACAATTATATCTCAAGACCGATAAATGAAATAGAATGTAGCAAACGAAAATTATTTATTGACTAAACTTGAATACAAAAGTTTAGTAAGTAAATTTGTATCAACAAAGACAAAAAGTTTTTAATTCAATATTAAATTTATTTTTTTATTTTTTCAATAAAAACCTCATTTCTTAAACTTTTCTAAGGCATTCAAAATATTTGAGCAGCTCACGTCAATTACTTTATATTTAATATAATATTTAAAAAGAAAAAAAGGACTGGACTCTTCACTCTCCAGTCAATATTTGATTTATCCTGTACTAATACAGAGTATGGTCTTGGCTTTTTCTTCTTTAGTCCAACAATCCAACCCCAAAAACAGAAACAAATAAATAGATGACAAATTCAATTACGTACTTTGATTGGATTTTTAATTGGATTCAAACCAAATTTTTTAAATTAAATTTTATGGTATTTTTTTATGTAATTTTTGGATAGGTATTTGATTATAAATTACGAAAACTGATAAGATACAGAAGTCAAAAAATTGTAACATATATTTGAAAATTTTATAAAGCATAAACACCAACTCCCCCTCTCCTCACTTCAATTCTCTACTTATTCCCAACCCCACCCCACTTCTCAGTTACATCTCGTAAAAGTGCAATGGATGTTTAAAAAGGCCTCCTGCCTCTAAATTGGACTTATTTCCACCAAGAAAAGGTCAGAAAAACATTCTTCACAATCAAGAATCATGTAAAATCTTGTTATATTTACTTAATTTTCTCGAGAATTTGTAGACTTAATTTAAGATGGGATTTCACGAATTTGGTTCTTGAAACAGAGTATGGATGAGTGGAGGCAATCTCTGCTGCTGAATATGGAGCTCCAGGAAGAAATTAGAATCAGAGATGAACAAATTGCCCAACTCCAAGAAATGCTACACATAGCCATTAAAGAGAGAGATGAAGCTCAAGAAAAGTGCCAAAATGTGTTCTTTGAGAATATTTTGATTCAACAACAGTCGAATCAATCTGGTCCAAATTCTGGGATTTCAAGTATTAAAGAAGATGATCCCCGAAGAGGGATTGTATTCAGCAATGTCTTCTCTTCCTCAGATGGTGACGAGAGTATCGTTTCATCTCCGCCAGCGGCGCCACCACAACCTCCGCCACAGCAAAGAGGGGTGGAACCAGAGCTTCCTATCTTACTCGAATGGCCATTGCCGGAAAAAGGGAAGCTTTTGCAAGCAGTGATGAAAGCGGGACCGATTCTGCAGACCCTCCTACTCGCCGGCCCTCTCCCACGCTGGCACCAGCCTCCGCCGCCTCTTGACACCATCCAGATTCCACCGCCGCCGGTGGTGATTCAATCCGTTCACCAAGAATCATTACACAACAATGTTTTGAAGGTAAACAGGAAGAGGGGTCGGTCTGAAAACTCTGATACGTTCTTCAATCAGTTGAAATACCAAAAGGGTTTTCTCCAATTGCCATTAATTAGCTAAATTTGTTGCAATGAGGTGAAGATCGAAGGTTTGGACAAAATTGAGGATCTTGTTGTCTGACCATTTGGCCTGTGATCTGGTTGGTTTGTAACATACAGATTAGTGTTGCCATTATAGTATTATTTACTTTCATAACCATTAAAAACAGAGAGCATGAAGGGAAGTCCGCAATCTCGATCGGAGGAAGCCAAATATTTTACTTTTATTGTCTGATTTTCTTTATATATGATACATATAAGTTTTACATCATAGAATTAGAAACACACTACATTAATTGTTCGGTTGTTTCTGTTTATCTGTTTTTCGAAAATAATGAACAGGTGGATAGCTTTAAAATTGCGACTTTTTTATGTGGAACTTCGATCCCCAGATCAACTATCACAATTCATTTTGGACCTTGTGTTTTCTTTTAGAATGTACTGCTTTTTTTATTCATATTTTATTCAATAAATTTATTAATGCATTTTTTATGGCCATATAATTTTAATTATACTTTTTATACATATTTATAGATATTGTTATACTTATTCTTTTTAGTTATTATTTAAATATTTTCTGATTAATTATATATTAGCATAAATTTTACCACATTAAATACTAAATGCATCAGTAATTATTTTAGTTAATTTAAAACTTAAATGAAAAAAATGAAACCTACTTAATAATGTTAGTCTCAATCATTTCAAAAGAATATTTTTTACCAATCCACCTACGTAACCACTTTTCCAAATAAAAAATATATTTAACACGGAAACAAACATCTTTTTTTATTTAATTTTCAAAAAATTATAAAATGTTTCCCCAAAAAACAAAAATTAAAGATAAAAATAAAACCCGTAACGAATATGATAAAAATATATGAACTTACATAGAGTTTTTAAATGGAGAGATGGGCTAAGACCTAAGTCACATAATTCTCTTATATCTTTTCATGCATTGGTGCTCCGGTCGCGAACTGGCGCATTGAGTGTTTGTGCGGCTCTTAAAACACAATAAGTTTTACTAAGTCGCGCACTGACGCCCCCGTCGTGATCTGACATATAAAGTGCGTGTGTGGCGCTTTAAGACCCATTCGGTTTTACTAAGTTGTGTACTAAGTTTTAGTAAGTCGTGAAGTTAAATGTTAGACATTCTTAATTCTCCGAAAATAATATAAGTCATTTTTAATATATTCATACTATCAAAACATGTTGAAATCCAGAGATAATATTTGGTTCATTTTTCGAATCATTATCTTATGACCAAATATTAACAATTTAGTTTCATTATCATTCTCTAAACTATATTTTTCGGAGAACAAATAATTATACATATTAGGAGAGCAATCGAATAAAATATTTGAATTGTGTCGTAAATAATATAAAAATGATATAAGTTTGTCAAATGTGATGTGTATTATATATGTTTAACTTATTTCATCAGTTTGTGCGTGTGTGTATATATATATAACTCAAATTTTTTGAAAATTTATGCATGCATGCAGGGCGGACCTAGGGGGATGGGAATATTTTGTTTTTTGAAAAAAAAATATTTTAAGCTTAATTTTTTTAAAATAATTTTTTTTTGCATCTCCAAAATTGTTTTAACCTTTAAATATTATAAAAAAAAAAATTCACTCCCACAATAATTTTTTTTTAGGTCCATCCCTACATATGTGTATCCGCACTCACTCACACATCATGTGACTTAGGCTAAGACCACAATGTGTGAAAGGCACAATTGGGCGGCTCGAGTAGGTTCCCACATATCAAATTTGGGATCTTCCTCCAAATCTACATGTTTTTAAGTGATTTGTTTTTTAATTTTTTTTTTATCTACATAAAATATTTAAATAATTATATATTCCAAAACTTACGCAAAAAAAAAATTGTTTTGCACGTTCTACGAGACGTGACTACTAAATTACACAACAAAAGTGTAAAGATAAGGATTGAAGATTCCAAGTGCAATATTGCCCTCTAAACACATTCTCAATTTTATAACAAATTTATGATATAATTTTATGATTTCTCCAATTTCACATTACATTTTTGTTGATATATGCCCTAAGACAATTCATTAGATTATTGATTTTGGTATACATTATAATATGATTTTCATTAATGACAATTCATTATTATATATTATTCAAATATATGTGTGAATAAACATATATTAATGTCCTTAGAATAATATTGTATTATTCTTAAAGATTGTCCCTAGTAAAGTATTATCATGAATTATGACAATAATAATGCATAGAGACTAGTATGTATTGATTGATGAATTTGTTCATGGATATGAGATATCGAATCAACACATAGGTACATGTTAAAAAACTATGTACTGGACGACACACCATGAGAATGCTACATGGACTGTTAAATGAATGTCATAACCAATTCTCATAGTGATAATAATGTATGTAGCCCTTACGACTTGAGACCACCAGAGATCCCAACATAAGGAGTTGTGTATCTTGATATTGTCAAACGTTACCTATAATAGGGTAAACTATAAAGACAATCATTGGATATACTACGAATTATGTAGAGAGATGCTGAGTGGTCAACATAGGAGTTATCCTGCCTATATAACAGGAGAAGTGTTTGTGCCATTGATCAAGTGAGAGTAAAATGCATAGTCATGCTCGAATGAGTTGATATGTGATATCGAGCTTATTCATTTATTCTAGTATACTCGGGGATCAAGAAATAAAAGATTGAACTATACGAATATGAATCATTCCATGACTCGTGTTCAATCTAAACAACTAGGACAAAGGTTACATGGTTAATATTATCACATGCCATAGGTAATGTCGAGTCAATGACATTCTTGTAACTTGGGTAGCATTGATGTGTTGCTAGATACCGCTCATTACTTGTGACATAAAATAAGATTTTATATCACGGCCAATGTTATACGATCCTAACGGGTCGCATAAAAGATTAAATCAATAAAGGGAGATAAAATTCATTTGATGAATTAATTTGATTAGGAAGAGTCCTAATCATAATATATATATATATATATATATATATATATATACGGCCAACGTTATAGGATCCTAACGGGTCAAATAAAAGATTAAATCAATAAAGGGAGATAAAATTCATTTGATGAATTAATTTAATTAGGAAGAGTCATAATCATAATATATATATATATATATATAAATATATATATATACGGGTAGATATTGAGCTTAAGAGTTTTTGAAAACCCTATTTTCTTTTAATTAGCGCCTCATTTATCAGTATATATATGTGTATTAGTTTAATGGGGGTTAATGAAGATTAGCGAAAAATTTACACTGATAAACAAACGATTGACTAAGCTTTGTTGAGAACGAGCGACCGTCACCTCGTCCTTTTTCTTCGGTTGAATTATCAAGTCTAGCACCTTCATAATTTCAACATCCCTTTAGCGATTTGATCGTGTGGATACAGAAGAGGCAAAGCTGTGAAGTTTTGCTAAAAGACTCGTGGACGTTCTTCTGCATCAAACACGCTACAAATGTATAACTCTGAACACCAATATGATTTTTTCGTATAGATCCTCGGCTGAAAACCGAAAATTTTAATTTATTCCATTGCGTGTGCCATATTGGATTCCCAATAGTGGTATCATAGTCGTGTACGAAGTCCATATCAGGTTATGTGATAAATATTTGTCATATTTTGAGTTTTTGAATTCATGCTAATTCTGGGAAACCGTGACGAATATAATATAAGAATATATGAGATATGTTATATTCGATTATAAGATCAAATGAGATATGTTTGTGGGAAACTATCGTCAAATATATATGAATTATTAACGAAAATATATATGATATATTAACGAGTATTTCGGCTACCGACAAGACAGGGCGGCGACCGCGCCAAGCTTGGTCGGGCAACCGAGCCAAGCACGGGCGGGCGACCGAGCCAGTGCATGGGAGGGCGACAGTCCCACAAGGGCGGGCGATCGATCTCTCGCATGGGCGGGCGACCGAACCCACGCATGGGTAGGCGACAGGCTTGCTTGGACGGGTGACGGAGCCAAGCGTGTGGGCGGGCGTCCGAGCCACGATGGCGGGCGACCGAGCTTCCGTGGTGGGCGACCGAGGTGTGCAATATTTTTCCCATTTAAGCCTATTGGTTTTAATCAAGTTTATCAATCTAAAATTAAATTTTCAAGGGTTTAGAATTCAATTCATTAATTAATATGTCCTAGCATGTTTTATGTGTTGTTTGAGCATGGTGCATGGTTATAGTCCATTGACCTATTAGATTGTATTTTTTGTGAATGGTTGTATATTTATTACGGCTGCGAGTCGTGCTTTCTCTATTTTTTCTGAATGTATTACCTCTCCCCTATGCTCCCCTCGAATGTAATTCGAGGTCTTCTCTATATCATGTAATTGTTATATAGTATAGTTTTAACATTAATTGATGGAGATCAATGAAGATGGACCATGGTGATGAGACGGGGAGACCATTCACCAAAGATCGAAGAGGTGCTTGGAGAAGTTACCCTTAGGTTGACCCTTTAGATTTTCTCATTGGCTTGAGAAAATCAGTAGTTCGGGCTATAACCATGTCACATTATTTTACGTTGATGTATGTGATGCATTGATTATCATTTGATATTTAATATTGATGGATGATATATATATCTTTTATGTGTACAGAACATATTTTCATATTCAATATTAATAAATCGTAAGATCTTTAAATCCCTTTAATGATATTAAGTCAAGATTGATACCTTCCGATTAATAATACTAGTCAAGACTTTGATTGAACATGTGTAGGTTTGCCAAAGCAAAGTACCGTGACAATCTTAGTAAGACACGATAGGATAAAAGTGATATCCATGTGATTATAAAATGGGTTTGAATTAATTAGCGTTATCTCAATAGGATTGGGAACCTAGAGGCATATGGTTGGGTAATAATCCATTAGATGCATTAGAACAAAGTGTTGTTCGCCCAACCATCCAAGAGTTGCATGTGATGTAATTGACAAGTGTTGTCTACCTAAATAACTGAGTCTTGGATGATTAGCCAAAGCTAACTCAAGGTTAGGTGAAATATGGATCTTGACCCACTAATAGCTTATGAGGGTTGTTGATTCTAACTAAATAGTGGGAGTTTCATTTAATAAAAGACCATATTAAATGAATAAAATCATAATACTTATTTTGCATATTTATATTGTAGATATCCATGGCATCAAATGTTACTAGTACACTTTCATTGCGATCAGTCATTGAGAAGGACAAATTGAATGGGACAAATTTCTTAAACTGGTATAGGAATCTGAGGATTGTCCTCAAACAAGAGAAAAAAACAAAATGTCCTAGAGGAACCCTTACTTGCTAAGGAACCTCCTGCTACGGCTGTAAGGGCCGATAAGGATGCTTAGAGAAGCATCAAAATGATGCTCTTGATGTTGGATGCCTGATGCTTGCAACCATGAACTCTTAGCTTCAAAAACAACATGAGGAAATGGATGCGTTCAATATGATTAAACATTTGAAGCAACTTTACCAACAACAAGCCAGACAAGAAAGATATAACATCTCTAAAGAATTATTTCAGTGCAGAATGGTAGAAGAAAGCCCTGTTGGAACTCATGTACTCAAAATGATTGGATACATTGAGAATCTTGAGAAATTGGGTTTTTCGTTGGACCAAGAGTTGGCCACTGACGTGATTTTGCAATCGTTGCCTGATAGCTATAGTCAATTTGTTCTGAAGTACTATATGATTAAAATTGAGAAAACTCTACCACAATTGCTTGGTATGTTGAGAACTTACGAGGCAAACACAAAGAAGTCGAAGCCCACAAATGTTCTTATTGTGAATAAGGGCAAGGGAATGGCTAAAGCAAAGGGCTTTAGAAAAGACAAGAAAGTCTTTGTCAAATCTAAGCCTCATGCTACTGCACTTAAGCCAAAGGAAGGAGTGGCTAAGGAAGGAAAATGCTTCCATTGTGGTGAGATCGGACATTGGAAGAGAAATTGCAAGGTTTGCCTGGAAGAACTCAAAAATACAAAGGGAAATGTGATTTCTACTTTAGGTATTTATGTTATAGAAGTCAATGTATCTACTTATTCATCATGGGTATTAGATACTGGATGTGGTTCTCACATTTGTGTTAATGTGCATGGACTCAAAAGGAGTAGAGTATTGGCTAAGGCGAAGTTGACCTATGAGTGGGGAATGGAGCAAGAGTTGCTGCATTAACTATAAGAAATTATTCATTAACTTTGCCTTATGGTTTAATTTTTGTAAGGCCCTCGCTATCTTAACCCGTTCGTAGTGCATTATCACATATGTTAGTGCATACATTCATGCCATTATGAAATTCTTATACATGCTTCTAGAGCATTAGAGCATTAACATGCCATCTATAAAATTTTGACGTTAATTCACTTCTCATCAATTCCCATACATTTCAACTTGCATAAATATGCACCTCATAACACACTAACATGTTCTCAATTAATCATGCAATTCCTTAATTAATTGCATGCAACACATAATTGAAAAGAGAAAAGCTCATAACCTTTATACAACCTATATACACATCAGAATACTCACAAGTGAGCATTGAATAAGCGAATGTGTATCTAATGTATAAATCATACTACTCAATACCAATATTGGTACCTCAGCCCTGGAAGCATTTCTAATCAACAGCTAGAACTCAACTCCGAGTCATTGCTGTACCTGTTCTACCTGTCCCAACAGAAACAGCGCTCACGCGAGGTGAGCATACCAATAACATCATCTCAATAACAACAATATCACAATTCATAATTTACAGAATATAAAGCTGTAAATCTAAAAGATACTTCCTGTATAGTATCATTAGCATATGGGATCCCCCGTGCTGTTCTTGTTCTCACAATAGCCAAACCATCAAACTTCCAAAATCAGTTAATCATTACATCGATTAACTAAACTCATCCTTGCCATGCCAATTTCAAAATCAAATATAGTTAAATCATTACACTAATGATTTACAGAAATCACATACATCTCAATTAATGATTTCTCAGTCTCACCACATCCTATCCCGTTGCTCGCTCAAAAACGACGATATCACAATCCAATGCTCGCTCAATAGCGGCGATATCACAAGCCAATGCTCGCTCAACAGCGACAACATTACACATTGCTTGGCATCCCATGATCCTCAATGCATACCTTAATATTTACAACAACCATATATTATTCATGCACATGACAATAATATATCTATCATGCTCGTACGTTACATGTACCTTATAGTCCAGTAGCAAGAGCTAAACCTTGCATTTGCCCCGAGATCCAGTGAATTATTCGCTATTTATAATTAATAACCAACAATCAATAATAATCTCACTACCACATGCATAAGCATGTACACAACCCCCAAATACATCATCCTACCATGATGATTAATTACCATTAATGTACTATGCGTACTACTTAAGACATCTCATTTAATCCTACGTTCAATGAGTTACCGATTGACTCGAATGAGTAGTACGTCTTATAAAAGTTCATTAATGATAATTAATCATCGTGGTAGGATGATGTATTTGGGGTTGTGTACATTTTATGCATGTGGTAGTGAGCTTATTATTGATTGTGGGTTATTAATTCTAAATAGCGAATAATTCACTGGATCTCGGGGCAAAGACAAGGTTTAGCTCTTGCTACTGGACTATAAGGTACATGTAACGTACGAGCATGGTAGATATATTATTGTCATGTGCCTAAATAATATATGGTTGTTGTAAACATTATGGTATGCATTGAGGATCATGGGATGCCGCAATTGAGCGAGCAATGTGTAATGTTGTCGCTGTTGAGCTAGCATTGGATTATGATATCGCCTCTATTGAGAGAGCATTGGATTGTGATATCACCGTTGTTGAGCGAGCAATGGGACAAGATGTGATGAGACTTAGAAATCATTATTTGAGATGTATGTGATTACTGTAAATCATTAGTGTAATGATTTAACTGTATTTGATTATGAAATTGGCATGGCAAGGATGAGTTTAGTTAATCAATGTAATGATTAACTGATTTTGAAAGTTTGATGGTTTTGGCTTTTGTGAGAATAGGAACATCACGGGGGATCCCATATGATAACGATACTATACAGGAAGTATCTTTTAGATTTATAGCTTTATATTCTGTAAATTATGAATTTTGATATTGTTGTTATTGAGATGGTGTTATTGGTATGCTCACCCCATGTGATGGTTGTTTCTGTTGGGATAGGTAGAACATGTACAACAATGGCTCTGGAGTTGAGTTCGAGCTGTTGATTGGAAATGCTTCCAGGGCTGAGGTACCAATGTTGGTATTGAGTAGTATGCTTTATACATTAGATACACATTCGCTTATTCAATGCTCGCATGCGAGCATTCTGATGTGTATATGGGTTGTATAAAGGTTATGAGCTTTTCTCTTTCAATTATGTGTTGCATGCAATTAATTAAGGAATTTCATTATGAATTGAGAACGTGTTAGTGTATTATGAGGTGCATACTTATGCAAGTTGAACTGTATGGGAATTGTTGAAAGTGAATTGATGTCAAAATTTTATAGATGGCATATTAATGCTCTAGAAGCATATATAAGAATTCCCTAATGGTATGAATGTATGCATTAACATATGTGATAATGCCCTACAAGCGGGTTAAGGTAGCGAGGGCCTTACATTAGTGGTATCAGAGTAGTGGTTAGAGAACCGGGGTTGAGCAAAGGGTAGAGTTAGTGAACAAGTTGGATATGTGTTCACTTATGAGCATGTTCATGCATTTTGGTGCATATTTGAGTATATGTGCATTATACTAACATGCTTGAGATATTGTTATTCATGTTAACTAACGGTGTATTTCATGAATTGATTCTGGATTATTATTGTTAACCCCTGTGTTATAGCATGGCAGGCAAAAATTCTGAACACCTCAATGAGGAGGTGGGTGATGCAATAAGTGTGAATGCGGGCTTGTGTGCTACGTGGCAGGATTCAGTGGCTTTGGTGGAGTTCTCGTACAACAATAGTTACCAGGCGAGCATCCAGATGGCTCCATTTGAGGCCTTATATGGTCGACGTTGTAGATCGCCACTGTACTGGGATGATTTGGATCGTAAATCGGTAAAAGGACCGGAGTTGATCCGGGAGATGGAAGAGAAAGTGAAAGTGATTCGGCAGAGGATGAAAGCAGCCCAGGATAGACAGGCAGCCTATGCTAATCAACGGCGACGACCGTTGGAGTTTCAGTTGGGTGACAAGGTCTTTTTTGAAAATCTCACCTTTCTGGTGTGTATTACGGTTTGGAATGCGCGGGAAGTTGTCACCGAGGTATGTCGGTCCTTATGAGATCTTGCAGCGCAATGGCACCTTGGCTTATCGTCTGGCTTTGCCACCGTCGTTATCTAACATTCATGACGTGTTTCATGTGTCAATGTTGAGGAAGTATGAGCCGGATCAGTCTCATGTGTTGTAGCCTTCAGAAGTACAGTTAGACTCTGATGTGTCTTATGTTGAACGGCCGGTTAGAATTCTGGATCGAGCTGATCGCAGACTTCAGAACAAAGTGATATCGATGGTTAAAGTTAAGTGGGATCGTAGGGGTGTCGAGGAGGCCATGTGGGAGACGGAGCGACATATGATGCAACAATATCCGGAACTGTTTTCTGGTATGTGAATTTATATTTTGTTGTATTGGTAAGTGTATGCAAATTTTGAGGTTGAAATTTTCTAAGTAGAGGAGTATGTGATATCCCTGAAATAATCATGTGCATTATGGTTTTAATGTTGATTTTGAGGTTAATGGGGTGTTATTATTATTGTGTGGTTGGGAATGTATGGTTATGCGGTGGGCATGAACTGGTTATACATTTCAGGGTGCATCTGATGCATTGTGGGGAATGGGTAAATTTGGCATGGTGCAAATGGGCTTTGATCTAGTAATCTAGAAAAGCATGTTTAATTGTTGTTATGGTGCATTTTATTGGTTAAATGCTTTAAAATATCTAGTGGCGATATTTTAATACATCATGCTAAATACTTGGACATCATTTTAATTAATCTCCCTTCTAATAACCTACCCCCTTATCTCCCTTATTCCCCTCCACTCATTTCTATAACTCAAAACTCACCCCAAAACCCCCCACTCTCATCGCCTATCACTTGGAGGAAAGGGAAGGAATTTCAAAGCTTGCATTGCTTGTTTTTTGCTAGGATTTGAAGTTTAAGTGGTAAGGAATCCTTCTTGTTAAGTTTTGAACATGTTTAGATGAGTTTTGGGTTTGTATTTTTGGGGAAAAAAATGGTTTTGTTTTGGATTGTGATGTTGTATGGATTTATGAGATTTTATGGCTATTGTTGTTTATTATGTTGGTTATTGATGAATATGTTGTGTTGGGTTGAGGGGAGTTGTAGTTTTATGGGTTGTGTGTGTTGAAGGGGATGAAGTGCACAAAAATGGTGATTTTTCGCGTGTACAGGCATCGGCGATCGATCGGTGCGTTTTACCGATCGATCACACGTATCATGTCTCGGAACAGAGTGTTTCCGCGATCGATCAAGAGTATTGCGCGATCGATCGGCGAACGCAGTGAATGATAGGCACAGGCTATGTGATCGATCGCGGAATGACATAAATTGGGCATCGAGGCAGTAGGTTCTCGTGATCGATCGGCGCGTATGGGCGATCGATCGCGAGACACCATATGTTGGAATTTTGGTTATTTTGATGGAATTTTGATGATGGACTATTATATGGCTTCTAATATTGAGTTGTGCAATTGTGTACAGCCTTCCTAGGTGGCGGCACAACCCAGTGGATAAATTCTGAAACACCCCGCTTTTTAGAAGAAATGTACGTAGAGAGACGTACGGGCATCGATGGTAACATGTATGTTTATATGTTGGATTATGCATTGTGGTTGCATGAATTGGATGCTTGGTGCATATTATTTTGAGTCGTTGCTATATTCGAGTGATGATTATAATGCTTGCCGCTGTCATTTCGAAGCGAGTAATAGAATACTTGACGATGTCGTATCGTAGCGATGTAATAGAATATTTGCCGCTAATATGTCGAAGCGAGGATAATGCCACTGTCATATTGAAGCGATGGATATTATAATGTCGTTGATACATCAAAGCGATGGGTATTATAAATGCCGCTGTTATGTTGAAGCGGGGGACATTGGAATGCCACTGTGTGATTGGTTATCGGTATTGATGGATCGGATATATGTCATGACATTTATTGAACTGCATTATAATATGATGATTATGAATATGAGTTATGGAACATGGACAACCAAGGAGAGCATGTTAAATGCATTTGAATACAGGAAGTATTTTGTATTAACGGTTTATGCATTTTGATATTACGATAATATTGTTGTGATTATGATTTATTATATGCTCATGGTTTGGGGTTGTTCCTGTAGGAGCTTTTGACATGGAGGGCTAAGGCAATGGTTGATACGGTGAGCTGTGTGAGGGCTAGTGGTACTGGCATAGAAGAATAATAATTTTTTTTTGTATAGTCTCTACTCAAGAGTAATGTAAATCTATAGCTTTTACATTCATTTTGTTGGGAATGTAACTAAGTTCTTTTGGAATTTTATTTTTGGCACGTTAGCCTCAAGCTCATTATATCAACATGAACCTAATGTATGTTTGATTAGCTCTCTTTATGCTCTTAGATTGTACTTAAGATAGCGAGTCCTTCCAATTTTAGAATTACAAGACTGTTATTTTGTACCTTCTATTACTAAACATTATTTCAATTTCTTGTTTGGACAAGATGGGTTTTTCATTTATGATAAAGGACAAATGTTGCTCCATTTATTTAAATGAGAAGTTTTATGCTAGTGCACAATTGATTAATGGTCTCTATGTTCTAACTCTTGATATGCATGTCTATAACATAAATACCAAGATGATTAAGACAATGATTCTAATCCAACTTATCTTTCGCATTGTCGCTTGGGCCATATAAACGAGAATCGCATCTCAAAACTTCATAATGATGGAGTTTTAGATTCATTTGATTTTGAATCATATGAAACATGTGAATCTTGTTTAATGGGCAAGATGACTAAAGCCCATTTCAAGGGACATGTTGAAAGGGCAAATGATTTATCGAGTCTCATGCATAATGATGTATGTGGCCCAATAGGCACACAAGCTAGAGGTGGGTTTCAATACTTGATTACATTACTAATGACTTCAGTAGATATGGGTATATGTACCTAATGAAACACAAATATTAAACTTTTAAAGATTCAAGGATTTCAAGAATGACGTACAAAACCAGCTTGACAAAAGTATCAGAATCCTCCGATCAGATCGAGGAGGTGAATACTAAGTCAAGAGTTTTATGACTATCTAAAAGAGTGTGGGATAGTCCCGCAACTCACACCTCCGTATACTCCACAATGGAATGATGTATCAGAAACGAGGAATCAAACTTTGTTGGATATGGTTCGATCAATGATGAGTAATGCATTCTTCCAAATTCCTTTTGGGGACATGCTTTAGAAAGAACAATATTTATACTGAACCGTGTTCCATTTAAATCTGTTGAAAAGATGCCATATGAGATATGGACTGGGAAATGTCCAGTATGTCTTTTATGAAGATTTTGGATTGTGAGGCTTACGTAAGATGTCACGCCTCCAACAAACTTGGACCCAAATCTTATAAGTGCTTATTTGTGGGGTATCCTAAGGAAACAAAATGATACTATTCTATTATCCCACCGAGAATAAAGTGGTTGTTGCTCGAACATGTGTCTTTCTTGAAAGATCATTGATTTCTAGAAGAACCAGTGGGAGACAAATAGAACTCAGTGAAGTACAACCACGACAAAACACTGAACATGATATTGACATGGGAACAGAGCAGTCACCATAAGTTGTTGTGGAACGTGAACCACAAGTTGTTGTGGATGTAATGCCTGCTCAAGAGACACAAGCCCAACGTAGGTCTGTAAGAGTACACCGGGAGCCACAGAGATATGGATTTCTTGTGACTCAACAAGGTTACCTACTGCTCATTGATCAGGATGAGTCTTCAACCTACCAAGAAGCTATAATGACCCTGATTATGAGAAATGGCTAGAGGCCATGAAATCTGAGATGGAATCCATGTATATAAACCAAGTATGGGCTTTGGTTGACCCAACTGAAGGAGTAAGACCCATAGGGTGCAAATGGATTTTCAAGAATGTGATATCCCCGAAATAATTAATTGCAATTAGGGCATTAATCATGTTTATGTGATATTATGGCTATAATTAGATTATGTGTTGGGACTAATTATCTTGGTAAAATGCTTGTCACATGGTAGGCGTGACCCGGTAGAGCATTTCAGGGTGCATGTTATACATGTTGGGAATTGGGTGTTATAATGGTTTAAATGAAATGGGTTGTGTCTATTTGGTAATGCATGATTTTAATAGGGATTTTGATGCATTGTGGTAAAATGCTTTTAAAATATCATGTTGGGGTATTCTATATATCATGCTTGTGTCTTGATACACATTTAAACCCCATAGCATGGCAAGGGAGCCACTTGCACACTTTATATCACATCCTTCCCATCACCTTTAAATCACAACCCACCCTTCATCTCTCCTCTTGCAAGGAAAACTCCCATTTTCGTTTCTGAAACAAAATGAGAGGAGAAAACTTGGAAAAAAGGAGTCTTTTTGTGTTTTCTTGCTTGAAACTTGGAGCTCAAGTGGTAAGCTTCCATTATGGTAGAGTTTTGTTGAGTTTTAGTTGGGTTTGTAGCTTGTTGTTGGGGATTTAAGGGTGGATCTTGGTCCAACATCTTGTTTATGTTTGGGGGTTGTATTTTAAGGTTGTTTTGTAGTTATATGTTGAGCATGGAAGTTGTTCTTGGTTGTATATGAGTTTAATTGTTGTTGGAAGCTCATACATGGAAGTTTCTCGCTGGAACAGGGCTGCCCGATCGATCGAGATATGGGTCCGATCGATCGAGCAAGCCAGAGCCTGAACAAGGCGTGAAATGAGCTTATCGATCGATCGGTAATTTTTCCCGATCGATCGGTGTGATGTCTCGATCGATCGGTAAAATGGTTCGATCGATCGGTGGAGGCAGTACTTGGATGCCTATTTTTCTTCACTTGGCGATCGATCGGGGCTTAGGGACCGATCGATCGCAAGGCATAAAATGTGGATTTTGAGATTTTGTTCTAAATGATGATGTTTTGGTAATGGTTCATTTATTGGCTTCTAATATGGATTCATGTGATTGTGTAGAACCATCCCAGGTAGCCACACATCAAAGGAGATAAAGTCCCACAACATCTCCACTTTTGGAACTAAGGTACGTAGTGAGACGTACGAGCATCGGACGGTAAAACGTATTTATTACGCTTTGAATTGGCTATGCATTATGGTTGCACATGTGGTCTTATTTATGCATTATGGTTGCATACATAGTTGGAACATGCATTATGGTTGCATGAAATTGTGAGTCGAGGTTATATCACAGTGATGAAGAATACTTGCAGCCTTCATGTCGAGGCGATGATAGAATACTTGCCGCTATCATATTTAGCGATGAAGAATATTTGCCGCAAACATGTCGAAGCGAAGGATCATGCCGCTGTCATGTTGATGCGAAGGATATTATGCCGCTAATATGTCGAAGCGAGGGGTATTAATGCCGCTGTCATGTAACGCGAGGGGTATTATGCCACTGATATAATAAGACTGGGATTGGCCATTGGCATACATGGAACGGATGCATGTCATAACATATATTATTGGTGTTATAATCAATTAATTGTGATTATGGTACAGAGACAACCAAGGGAGCTTCTATGTGTGTTAAGTACAGGAAGTGATTTGCAGTTATGGTCTATGCATTGAATTGTGATCATATTATTGTGAATATGATTTATATACATGCTCATGGTTTGGGGTTGTTCCTGTAGATACTTTTGGGCGGACGGGCTAAGGCGGGTTGATGCGGTGAGCCAGTGAGGAGTGCTTTTGGCATAGTAGGCTTAATTTTTGTATAGTCTCTACTCTAGGAGTAGTGTAAAGCTATAGGATTAGCATTCATTGGTTGGGAATGTAACTAATCCCTTTTGGAACTTTATTTTGGCACTGTAATTTAATAGCTCAGGGCATCAACACAACCTTTATACTCTGTTATGCATGGAAATTTCTATTTACGCCATTAATCCGCACTTAAGGAACTAGGGTCCTTACATTAGTGGTATCAGAGCAGTGGTTAGAGAACCCGGGAACTAGTGAAGGGTAGCTTTAGCATGGTTGGCTAGGTGTTTACAATTGGGGCATGTTTATGCATATGGTGCATATTTATGTATACAATTATTATACTAACATGCTTGTCATTTATATTGTCTAACGGTTTAGCATATATATTGTTTGGAATTGTGTTAACATTTGTGTTACAGCATGGCGGCTATGAATGCGGGGAACCTCAATGAAGAGGTGGGTGATATTGGGAGCGTGAATGCTAGCATCGGGCAGGCAAATCCTTTACCCCCACCTGTTGTGGGTATGGAACCGGTTGCTCAATTACTGTTACCAGGGGAGCTTAGCCTGACGCAATTTCTGACCTTCCACCCACCCATGTTTGAAGGAACAGAGACAGGAGAAGAGGCCGAAGAGTGGCTGGAGAGACTAGAACAGATTTTTGTATCTGCGACGTGTGCTAGGACGGCTTGGTTAAGGCTGGCGGAATTTCAATTGGCAAAGAAGTCTTCTATGTGGTGGAAGACGACTGTAATGGAATTGAGGGACAAGGTATGGTCATTGACTGGACTCTATTCAGAACTCGGTTTCTAAACCGATATTTCTCTGCCGCGGCTAGGCAAACTAAGGAGGATGAATTTACAAATCTGAAACAAGGGAACCTGTCAGTTTCTGATTATGCCATGCACTACTCGTCCTTATTGAGGTATGTTCCACATATTGCTACAAATGGACATGCCAAGATGAGGCACTTCCTGAAGGGGCTGCGACCGGAATTATTTGATCGAGTCATTTCTAACAACCCGACATCTTTTGATGATGCACTGGTTAGAGCGGATTTAGCAGAGATATGGGTGAGTGCTTATCCTGAGGCCATACCCTCACCAGCTCCGTCACAAAGATCAACATCTGAAAATCTGAGGCCCCGAGGGGGATCTTTTAAGTCGCGGGGGACTTCTTCTTCTTCTCGGTTTGGCGGAAGGCGGCCGGAGGGCCGGAAGCAAGGGGATCGGAGGAGTGGTACATCTACTTATGGGGGACCGACTCAAGCTAGTAGAGCGGGAGATGTCAAGTGCCACTTTTGTGGAGGACCGCACTTGATGAGAGATTGTTCTGTGTGCTACATTTGTGGCAAGTCGGGCCACATTGCTCGGCGTTGCCCCAACCGGGAAGGACAAACGGATCTCAGGGAAGGTCGAGGGAGGTTTTCTAGTGGTACAGTGCCGCAGAGGCCACCGATGGTGCCTCGTCAGATGGGAGGACAGGCAATGGGGCCACCTCAGGGACATGTCTATGCATTGACCAGGGAGCAGGCCGATGCAGCTCCAGAGGAGGTTATAGCTGGTACGTGCCTACTATTTACATTTTCCGCCTTTATTTTGATAGACACAGGTGCTTCGCACTCCTTCGTGTCTGCGGACTTTGTGGCGAGACATCATATGTGCACGTCTCCGTTACCCACGTCTCTATTGGTCTCGACACCCACCGGGAAGAGAGTTGTTGCTGATCGGTTTCTGATGGACTGCCTCATTTATTTTGAGGGCAACGAGATAAGGGCAGATTTGGTTGTTTTGAGTATGTCAGATTTCGACTGCATTGTGGGCATCGACATTCTGAACAGATATCAGGCAGTGGTAGATTGTCGACAGAGGACAGTTCGATTCAGATCTGGTTTGGGAGTTCTGTGGACTTTTTATGGCGACGGGTCTCGTGCGAAGATTCCGTTGATTTCGGCAATCAAAATGTCTCAGTTGTTGGAACGTGGTCACACGGGCTACCTCATCTATGCCGTGGACACGTCGGGAAAGAGTAAAGAGTTAAAGGTTGAGGATATACCAGTGGTAGCGGAATTTGCTGACGCATTCCCGGAGGAGATTCCCGGATTCCCACCGGCAAGGGAAGTCGAGTTTGGGATTGAGTTATTACCGGGGACATCCGCTATCTCCCGTGCACCTTACAGGATGGCACCGGCTGAGCTAAGAGAGTTGAAGGAGCAATTGCAGGAACTCCTTGATAAATGATATATACGCCCTAGCGTATCGCCTTGGGGCGCACCAGTTCTTTTTATGAAGAAGAAGGATGGCTCGATGCGTTTGTGCATCGATTACCGGCAACTGAATAAGGCCACGGTAAAGAACAAGTACCCTCTTCCAAGGATCGACGACTTGTTTGACCAGTTGCAAGGTACGAAACTGTATAGTAAGATTGATTTGAGATCCGGATACCATCAGATACGGGTTAGAGAGGAGGATGTACAGAAGACAGCATTTAGGACTCGGTATGGGCACTACGAGTTCTTAGTAATGCCGTTCGGTGTGACGAATGCCCCGGCCGTCTTTATGAGCTTAATGAATCGGGTGTTTCAACCCTATCTGGATCAATTCGTCATTGTGTTTATTGACGATATACTCATCTACTCCCGGAGCGAGGAAGAGCATGTGAGACACTTGAGGACCGTGCTCCAGATCCTCAGAGACCATCAATTGTATGCCAAGCTCAGCAAATGTGAGTTTTGGTTGAGCAGTGTAGTATTTCTGGGGCACGTCATATCTAGCAGTGGGATTTCAGTGGACCCCAGGAAGATTGAGGCGGTGATGGAGTGGGCTGCACCAACTTCTGTGCCCGAGATTCGGAGTTTTCTTGGTTTGGCTGGCTATTACCGACGCTTTGTCGAGGGATTTTCTAAGATTGCTAAACCACTGACGCAGTTGACCCAGAAGGGAGTACCCTTCTTTTGGTCAGAGGCTTGCGAGGAGAGCTTCCAAGAGTTGAAGCACCGATTGACGACGGCACCGGTATTGGTGATCCCTACGGAGAACAAAAGGTTTGTGCTTTATACTGACGCATTACTGCAGGGCTTGGGTTGTCTACTGATGCAAGATAAGCATGTGGTAGCTTATGCATCGAGGCAGTTGAAGCCGCATGAGGTTAGGTACCCAGTCCATGACTTGGAGTTGGCTGCTATTATCTTTGCCCTGAAGATTTGGAGGCACTATCTGTATGGTACGTCCTTTACCATATATACGGATCATAAGAGCCTGAAATTCTTATTCACTCAGGCGGAGTTGAATATGCGTCAGAGGAGATGGATGGATTTACTCAAAGACTATGACTGTGAGATTGAGTACCATCCGGGGAAGGCAAACTTGACGGCAGATGCCTTGAGTCGGAAGGTGAAGAGTACTGCTGAGGAGGTCATGCATTTGTCGGCTATGATGACTTCCTGTTGCCATCTGGGCTATGACTTCGACGTAGATACATCGCCTGTGCATGTATCGACCTTATTAGCTGAGCCAGATATCTATGAGCATATCAGGAGAGCTCAGAGGATAGATGATGAGATTCAGAGATGGTCATCATTGGCACTTCAGGGGCAGCCATCAAAGTTCAGAGTGGCTGAGGACGGTTCTTTGAGACTTGGTAACCGATGGGTAGTCCCAGGTACGCCGGAGTTGCGCAGAGGAATCTTGGAACGGGCTCATAGTAGTCGATTTAGCATCCACCCAGGAGGGAGGAAGATGTATAAGGACTTGTGTGATCAGTTCTGGTGGAAACAGATGAAACGTGATGTAATCTCATTTGTCAAGAAGTGTTTGATCTGTCAACAGGTTAAGGCAGAGAGACAGAGACCCAGTGGCGAGCTAAGGAGCTTAGATATACCGGAGTGGAAGTGGGAACACATATCTATGAACTTTGTGACCCACTTGCCGAGGACTACTTCGGGTTGTGATGCCATTTGGGTGATCATTGACAGGCTGACGAAGGTAGCTCACTTCATTCCCTACAGTATGACGTACACATACTTGAGGATGGCTCAATTGTATGTCCGGGATATAGTGAGACTGCATGGGATTCCAGTGTCTATTGTGTCTGACAGAGATCCGCGGTTCACATCTCATTTCTGGGGAGGTCTTCAGTCAGCTTTGGGTACTGAGTTGAGGTTGAGTACGACATATCATCCCCAAACGGACGGTCAGACTGAGCGTACTATACAGACGCTCGAGGACATGCTGCGAGCTTGTGTGTTGGAGTTTGATGCCTCATGGCAAGATTCTTTGGCCTTGGTAGAGTTTTCATACAACAACAGCTATCAGGCGAGTATTCAGATGGCACCGTTTGAGGCTTTGTATGGTAGGCGTTGTAGGTCACCGTTGTACTGGGATGACTTGACCAGTAAAGCAGCGGGAGGACCCGAACTGATTCGGGAGATGGAGGATAAGGTGAAGATTATCCGTCAGAAAATGAAGGCAGCCCAGGACAGGCAAGCCGCCTATGCGAATAAACGGCGGAGACCGTTGGAATTTCAGTTGGGAGACAGAGTCTTTTTGAAGATTTCACCTTTCAGGGGTGTGGTTCGGTTTGGTATGCGTGGTAAATTGTCTTCGAGGTATGTGGGACCGTATGAGATTTTACAGCGCATCGGTACCTTGGCTTACCGTTTAGCACTGCCACCGTCGTTGTCTGGTATTCACGACGTGTTTCATATATCTATGCTACGGAAGTATGAGCCGGATCCGCCGCATGTATTGCAGCCTTCTGAGGTTCAGTTAGATTCTGATGTATCTTATGAGGAACGGCCAGTCAAGATTCTGGATAGGGCTGATCGCAGGCTTCGGAACAAAGTGATACCTATGGTAAAGGTACAATGGGATCGCAGGGGTGTCGAAGAGGCCACGTGGGAGACGGAGCAGCATATGGTGCAGCACTACCCGGAACTATTCTCTGGTATGTGATTTATGTTTAGTTTCGATTTGGGTAAGTGCATGCGATTTCGAGGGCGAAATCTTATAAGTATGGGAGTATTGTGATATCCCCGAAATAATTAATTGCAATTAGGGCATTAATTATGTTTATGTGATATTATGGCGATAATTAGATTATGTGTTGGGACTAATTATCTTGGTAAAATGCTTGTCACATGGTAGGCGTGACCCGGTAGAGCATTTCAGGGTGCATGTTATACATGTTGGGAATTGGGTGTTATAATGGTTTAAATGAAATGGGTTGTGTCTATTTGGTAATGCATGATTTTAATAGGGATTTTGATGCATTGTGGTAAAATGCTTTTAAAATATCATGTTGGGGTATTCTATATATCATGCTTGTGTCTTGATACACATTTAAACCCCATAGCATGGCAAGGGAGCCACTTGCACACTTTATATCACATCCCTTCCCATCACCTTTAAGTCAAAACCCACCCTTCATCTCTCCTCTTGCAAGGAAAACTCCCATTTTCGTTTCTGAAACAAAAGGAGAGGAGAAAACTTGGAAAAATGAGTCTTTTTGTGTTTTTTTGCTTGAAACTTGGAGCTCAAGTGGTAAGCTTCCATTATGGTAGAGTTTTGTTGAGTTTTAGTTGGGTTTGTAGCTTGTTGTTGGGGATTTAAGGGTGGATCTTGGTCCAACATCTTGTTTATGTTTGGGGGTTGTATTTTAAGGTTGTTTTGTAGTTATATGTTGAGCATGGAAGTTGTTCTTGGTTGTATATGAGTTTATTGTTGTTGGAAGCTCATACATGGAAGTTTCTCGCAGGAACAGGGCTGCCCGATCGATCGAGATATGGGTCCGATCGATCGAGCAAGCCAGAGCCTGAACAAGGCGTGAAATGAGCTTATCGATCGATCGGTAATTTTTCCCGATCGATCGGTGTGATGTCTCGATCGATCGGTAAAATGGTTCGATCGATCGGTGGAGGCAGTACTTGGATGCCTATTTTTCTTCACTTGGCGATCGATCGGGGCTTAGGGACCGATCGATCGCAAGGCATAAAATGTGGATTTTGAGATTTTGTTCTAAATGATGATGTTTTGGTAATGGTTCATTTATTGGCTTCTAATATGGATTCATGTGATTGTGTAGAACCATCCCAGGTAGCCACACATCAAAGGAGATAAAGTCCCACAACATCTCCACTTTTGGAACTAAGGTACGTAGTGAGACGTACGAGCATCGGACGGTAAAACGTATTTATTACGCTTTGAATTGGCTATGCATTATGGTTGCACATGTGGTCTTATTTATGCATTATGGTTGCATACATAGTTGGAACATGCATTATGGTTGCATGAAATTGTGAGTCGAGGTTATATCACAGTGATGAAGAGTACTTGCCGCCTTCATGTCGAGGCGATGATAGAATACTTGCCGCTGTCATATTTAGCGATGAAGAATATTTGCCGCAAACATGTCGAAGCAAAGGATCATGCCGCTGTCATGTTGATGCGAAGGATATTATGCCGCTAATATGTCGAAGCGAGGGGTATTAATGCCGCTGTCATGTAACGCGAGGGGTATTATGCCACTGATATAATAAGACTGGGATTGGCCATTGGTATACATGGAACGGATGCATGTCATGACATATATTATTGGTGTTATAATCAATTAATTGTGATTATGGTACAGGGACAACCAATGGAGCTTTTATGTGTGTTAAGTACAGGAAGTGATTTGCATTTATGGTCTATGCATTGAATTATGATCATATTATTGTGAATATGATTTATATACATGCTCATGGTTTGGGGTTGTTCCTGTAGGTACTTTTGGGCGGACGGGCTAAGGCGGGTTGATGCGGTGAGCCAGTGAGGAGTGCTTTTGGCATAGTAGACTTAATTTTTGTATAGTCTCTACTCTAGGAGTAGTGTAAAGCTATAGGATTAGCATTCATTGGTTGGGAATGTAACTAATCCCTTTTGGAACTTTATTTTGGCACTGTAATTTAATAGCTCGGGGCATCAACACAACCTTTATACTCTGTTATGCATGAAAATTTCTATTTACGCCTTTAATCCGCACTTAAGGAACTAAGGTCCTTACAAAGAAGAAGACTGACATGGATGGTAACGTACAAACCTTTAAAGGACGATTGGTTGCTAAAGGTTTCAAACAAATTCATGGTATTGACTATGATGAAACTTTTTCGCCAGTTGCCATGGTTAAATCCACCAGGATCTTACTTGCAATAGTTGCATTTCATGATTATGAAATCTGGCAGATGGATGTCAAAACTGCTTTCCTTAATGGAAACTTACTTGATGATGTGTACATGACACAACCATAGAGTTTTGTCAATCCAAAGGATGCTGGAAAGATATGTAAGCTACAACGATCCATTTATAGATTGAAGCAAGCTTCTCGGAGTTGGAATCTTCGTTTTGATTATGCAATCAAAGAGTTTGATTCATCAAGAACGTAGATGAACCTTGTGTTTACAAGAATGTCAGTGTGAGCATTATTATTTTCCTAGTGTTGTATGTAGATGACATACTTCTCATTGGGAATGATATCCCTGCCTTGCAACCTGTAAAGACCTGGCTAGAGAATTGCTTCTATGAAGACTTGGGTGAAGCCACCTATGTGTTAGGTATCAAGATCTATAGGGATAGATCAAAAAAATTACTTGGCCTAAGCTCGTTGTCAAACATGAAGGTCAAGAAGCTTGAATGAAGGTTAATAAAGTAATCACTCCAATAAATGGACTTCAAAGTACATACATAGATAAAGTGCTAAAACGGTTTAGCATTCAAGAATCAAAAAAAGGATTCGTACCTATGACATATGGGATACATCTCTCGAAGGATCAGTGTCCTTAATGAGTAAGATTCCATATGCGTCAGTTGCTGGATCTATCATGTATGTCATGATATGCACTTGTCCTGATGTTTCGTATGTTTTAAGCATGACGAGCAGATACCAGGTTGATCCAGGTGAATGTCACTGGATCGCTGTCAAGAATATCCTGAAGTACTTAAGAAGAACTAAGGATACATTCTTAATTTATGGAGTGAGGAAGAACTCAATTAATAGGTTACACTGATGCAAACTTCCAAACCGACAAAGATGATTTCCGATCGTAATCAGGATATGTGTTTTGACTATATGGTGGTACTGTGAGCTGGAAGTGTAAGGACCCTAAGTTCTAAACACATTCATTAGTGCATTATCACATATAATAGTGCATAATTTCATGTCATTAGGGAATTCTTATACATAATTTTTGACATCAATCCTCTTATCATTGAATTCCCAACACAATTCATCTAGCATCACTGTACAATGCACCAATCTCACATTCTCAATCCATTATGCAATT
The DNA here is from genome assembly GCA_907163345.1 of Haberlea rhodopensis. Classification (NCBI taxonomy): domain Eukaryota; kingdom Viridiplantae; phylum Streptophyta; class Magnoliopsida; order Lamiales; family Gesneriaceae; genus Haberlea; species Haberlea rhodopensis. The sequence goes on from CAJQUN010000016.1 coordinate 471,076, forward strand.
CCCTTAATTAAATTGCATGCAAATCAAAATGAAAAGATACATCTCATAACTCTTATACAAACCATATACACATATCTAAATTCTCACAAACGAGCAATGAACTAATAAATGTGTATCAAATGTATAAGAAGTATTGTTCATACCAACGCCGATACCCAAGTCCTAGGAGCATCCTCATTCAATAGCTCGAACTCATCCCCCGAGCCAATGTTGTACCTGTTCTACCCGTTTCAACAGAAACAATCCCCACACAAGGTGAGCATACCAATAGCACAATCTCAATATCATCAATTTCACAATTCATAATTTACAGAATATAAAGCTTTGAATTCATAAAATACTTCATGTATATACGGTTACCATATGGAATTTCACATGATGTTCATGTTCTCACAATAACCAAAATCATCAAATTCCAAATCAGTTAATCATTACATTGATTAACTATATTCATGCTCAAACCACATATTCCATAATTAGTTATAGCTGAATCATTACAATCATGATTTACATAAATCAAATAGATCACAATTAATGATTTCACAATCTCATCCCATAGTACCACATCGCTCGCTCAACAGCGGCGGCACTCTAACCTCTCGCACGCTCAACAGTGGCGGGATCATAATCAATGCTCGCTCAACAACGACAACATCTTACTCGTTACTCACTCAACAACGACATTTCCACAATTCATAACACATATCATTTAGTACCACACTAATATATCATTCATTAATCATGACAATAATATATCTAACTATGCTCGTACATCATACGTACCTTAAAATCCAAAAGTGAGAGCCAAACCCTACCTTTGCCCCGAGACCTAGTGAATTATTCGATATACGATCAATAATTCACAATCAAACACGTGCGCACAATCACATACCTAAGCATGTGCTCAACCTCCACATTTCATCAAATCATGATAATTAATCATATAAAAGACTCGGGCTAAGCATGCCTCAAAATCTCAATACAAAATAACTTTTCAAAAATCAGTCATCGGCGATCGATCGCTGCTTTCCAGATGATCGATCGCCTCTCAGCAGATTTGGCTATTGCCTCTTGGCGATCGATCACTAAGTTGTAAGCGTTCGATCGCTCATACTGTTCATCATCTTCCAAAATTAACCAACGACGTGGTGATTGATCGCACCATCCCTAGCGATCGATCGCTCCATCCTGTTTCAGCCAAAAATGACGTTTTGAGCAAAAACTCCCAAATCCACAAACCCAACACTATTCCATAAATCCTCAACAAAAACACCATAAATACTCCTTAAACACAGCAACCCAAAAATCTTTAAAAACCAAAAATTCAATACCATTGACATGCTCAACCAAATACTATAAAAAGACTACCAATACGAAGATAAAAGCGAGGGGAAAAGAATCTTACCCAATTATCTTCGAGAAATTTGGGCCCAAACTCGAGTGTAGCTCGATTCTTCCATGGGAGAAGAAAGGGGAGGGAAAGGGGAAAGGGGGGAGAAACATGGAGTGAGGGAGAGAAGTGAGGTGGGGAATGGTTGAACACCGAGTCCACTTGGTATATATAGTACCAAGACTCCAAAAACCCAAGTCTCAAATACTCGCACCATAACTCATTAAAAATCACGCGGGTTCAATAATTATCTCACACTCACTCTATTACATCACAAACCTCAATCCAAAGCTCCCCAAACTCCAAATTCCACCTCAATGAGAATAAATCTCAACCCTTGGATCCAACAATCCCGATATCGAATTAAAATCATCGGGAGTCTCAACACCGTAATTATCTCATAATTACCATAATTAAAATCAATTAAGGATCATAATCACTTCGGGATTAAATCAATTAATTTCCAGATATCACAGGAAGAGTTCAAAGCAAAAGACAGTAGCCGACTCTACAACTGAAGCTGAGTATATTGCTGCCTCAGATGTAGCAAAGGAGGCCGTTTGGATCAGGAAGTTCATTTCCGAGCTTGAGGTTATGCCTAGCATTCTAAATCCGATTGAATTCTATTGTGACAACAATGGAGCCATCGCATTGGCTAAAGAACCCAGATCTCACCAGCGATCCAAACATATACTTCATCATTTTCATTTCATCCGAGAAATTGTTGAAAGATGAGATGTGAAAATATGCAAAGTACCAACTTATGATAATGTATCTGACTCGCTGACGAAACCGCTGTCACAGCAGAAGGATGATCATCATTCTAGATCTTTTGGCATTAAGTACATGTCTGATTGGTCTTAGTACAAGTGGGAGATTTGTTGGTAATGCACTAAGACAATTCATTACATGATTGATTTTGGTATACATTGTGATATGATTTTCATTAATGGCAATTAATTATTATATATTATTCAACTATATGTTAAATATGAATAAATATATATTAATGTCCTAAGAATAATAGTGTTCTTAAAAATTTTCCCTAGTCAAATATTATTACGAATTAGGATAATGATAATGCATAGAGACTAGTATGTATTGATTGATAAATTTGTTCACGGATATGAGATATCGAATCAACACACAGGTATATGTTAGAAAACTATGTATTGGACCGACCCACCATGAGAATGCTACGTTGATTGTTATATGAATGTCATAAGCAATCTCATAGTGATAATAATGTATGTAATCCTTACGACTTGAGATCACCAGAGATCCCAACATAAGGAGCTGTGTATCTTGATATTGTCAAATGTAACCTGTAATAGGGTAAACTATAAAGACATCATTGGATATACTTCTAATTATGTAGAAGGATGTTGAGTTATCAACATAGGATTTGTCCCTCCTATATAACATGAGAAGTGTTTGGGCCATTGATCAAGTGAGACTAAAATGCATGGACATGCTCGAATGAGTCGATATGTGATATCGACCTTATTCGTTTATTCTAGTACACTCGGGAATCAAGAAATAAAAGATTGAGCTATATGAGTATGACTCATTCTATGACTCGTGTTCAATCTAAAACACCTAGGACAAAGGGATTAAGTTACGTGGTGAATATTATCACAGGCCATAGGTAATGTCGAGTTGACATTCTTGTAACTTGGGTAACCTTGATGTGTTGCTAGATACCGTTCATTGCTTGTGACATAAAATAAGATTTTATGTCACTGCAAACGTTTTAAGATCCTAACGGTAGCACAAAAGATTAAATCAATAAAGGGAGATACAATTCATTGGATGAATTAATTTGATTAAGAAGAGTCATAACCATAAAATAATATATATATATATATATAATGGATAGATATTGGGCTTAAAGGTTTTTCGAAAACCCTATTATATATATATATATATATATATATATATATATATGTGTGTGTGTGTGTGTTAGGTTAACGGGGGTTAATGAAGATTAACGAAAAGTTTACACTGATAAACAAACAATTGACTAAGCTTTGTTGAGAACGAGCAGCCGTCACCTCGTCTATTTTCTTTGGTTGAATTATCAAGTCTAGCACCTTGATAATTTCAATATCCCTTTAGCTATTTGATTGTATGGATACCGTAGATGCAAAGCTGTGAAGTTTTGCTACACGACTCATGGACGTTCTTCTGTATCAAACACGCTACAAAGGTATAATTCTCAGCACCGATATGATTTATTCGTATAGATCCTCGGCTGGAATACAAAAATTTTAATTTTATTCCGCTGCGTGTGTCATATCGGATTCCTCCTTTTAAATTTTAATTAAGTGGTGTGCTAATAGGAAAAGCAGAAGCAAATACAACACTTTGTCCTTCTATGTTTGTTCTTTAACAAATAGAAATCTAATTCTTACTCTTTAATCTATTATATGTTTGTGTGCGTGTGTTTAACAAATAGTAGAGTGCAAAGAAGATTGGTTGAAGTTTGGCGCGGATGGCGGTTGGACTTATAATGAACCCAACCCCAATAAATCAAATTCAAGATTGGTCCACACGGAAAGATAAAAGAAGAGAAAAAAAGAAACAAAGGAAGAAAAAAAAGAGGATTCTTGTGCCCATTATTTCAACAAAACACAACATTCATACTATGCGCGGACGGACCCGCCAGCCATGCAAACAAAAATAGTCCCATCTCAAACGAAATTTTCAAACAAGGTCCACATGAAGTTTGGAAATAATGCAGGTTCACGCAAAAAATATTAAAATAAAAAATGAAGGATAAAAAAAAATTAGGGGGTCAAATATATTTTAGAATTGCCAAAATATAATTTTAGGGGAGCAAAATATAATTTTTGGAGAGTAAAAAAAGTTTTACCCCTTGCCCAAGTGTGCATTCGCATCTGCAGGCACCCCTCGGTAGAGTGAGTCTACTTAGCTAACTGCCATTTCCCGCCCACCATGCAAAACCGGTGGCTCCTCGGATTACTGGATTTTTTTTGTACCGGCATTCAATTCTTTCAAACAGCAAAAACTATCGAAAGATAGTTTTTTTTTTTTTAATTTCAAGTTCGGTCGTCCGATGATGTTTCATTAGGTATAAGTTGCCTTCTAAATCCGCCTTATGATATGATTCCATGGATTCACAAATTCATATGGCAAAACATTCAAACATGCCGACCCAAACAATCACTCAATTATTAGCTAACAGCTTTACTCCACAGCAACTTCTGTGTCTATTTTTTCCAGATTGGACAAAAGGATTCTCAACAGGCAAGTGCAAACTGTATCCCATTCTTTCATTTCCGCGTGAAAGCCACCAACTAATACACCCAATTTTGGATTTTTAACAAAATAATCTTTATTATAAACTGGAAGTCAACTAACATGAACTACTGAGCGGTTTACGGTTACACAACTGAAAATCTTGCTAGGTGATGAACAACACTCAAAGCTCTAGCATGAGCTGCCGATTCAGCGACATGACTGCCATCCTGCAGATTAAACAAATCATGGACTTGCAAATTCACTTGCACAAAATGTTATTAAGTTCCAAATTTTTAATGCTTAAACTCAAAAGAATTTAGAGGAGCAAACTCATATATTGTATATATGAAAGACAGAAAATTTGAGTTTATAAAATAATTTAAGTGGGAGTTGGAGCAACAGTCCTTGCCCACACTCCTCAAAGTACAGTCCTTCGCTATTGTTAAGTTGGATAAATTTGCTTAAAATAGCTTCAATGAAGTATGCAACATACATCGGTAAAATAGACATTTTTTTAAATCTTTCTCCGAGTGAAACACGAATCATTTGACTGACAATCATATGAATATTGCAAAAAGAAGCGGGATTACATTCTCATGAACGAAGGAACCAACTCCAGATATTAAGGAAAGAGGCATTATTTTCCTATCTCAATCATCCCCATTGTCATCTTGATTATCTCGTTGGTTGTGTTTCTGAGCATTATACATATCAGCGACCTAATTTACCGAAGAAATAAACATCTCGTCAGCGTCAGACAAAAAAAAAAGAACAGTAAAAATAAGAAACATGAAAGCTTGACTGAAACCAAGAAACAAAATGCAGGCATCAGATGAAGATGGCTGCTCTGGATTCTTCTTATCTTCTCGGACACGGAGCAACAGGGGAAATCGTAGAGAAATTCCCTTTGCAAAATAAATTTTAAGAGAAAACAAAAGGAATGTAGTCCATTCTGTTCATAGCACAGATAAATAAACATATCAAACCTAGATTTTGTCAATTTTGAAGTTTGATACCTTCTCGAGATTCACAATACCAATCGCAGCACGATGAACATGGCTCATTGGTTAGATCTGCAGCTTTCACCTCCCAAACCTAAATGAGAATACAACTGACATGATTCATCATTTCAAAAACACATTGAATTTTTGAGACAGTTGGGCTTAAAGGAATTACATTTCCTTAAAGAGAATAAAGGAAATAAAACAATTTTCAAAAACATTTTCAATTACCCTATCAGAGTTCTCGGCTTCAACAAAAAACTTTAAGTACTCTACTGCTATTAGCAAAGGATATAGAAGTGCGTGTAATTTATAAAATATAGAAACGTTGTGGAGTACACACAAGGTAAAAGATGCAAATAGGTACCTCAGTTGGTTCAAACACCAAAAAAAAAAATTTTATTAATAAAAAACAATACACCCTTTCAATTGAAAAAAATTAATATTTGAATAAAACCAACATTTGGCTTGGGAATAACTTTAGAACGAAGACTGGCAGAACGTTCTTCAAGCATTGCCTCAGAAAAGCCAGTGCCTAGAGGACAAGAAGTTTCCGTGTTGTTCAGACACAAAATATATGAGTTGACATGTAAGTTATAACTAGCTGTTAATCAAAGCTATTTTTCATTGAATGATTTCTTTCTTTCATTTCGTTTCCCTATATAATACTAATTACATCAATTACCACGACGACTGCAATCCTAAACTAGGAAAGTATATTATCAGCTCTAAATTACATTCTTCTCATATTTACACTATTCTAAATTAGGAATGCCGTGAGGATTGATTGACCAGACTGTCACTAGCAACCAGATTTTGTATGCAAGATAATGCATTACAATGGATAAATGAATAACATCTATATATATTTGACATCCCTAGTTTCGTAAATTACCAGTACGCTTTCCCCTACCACGGAATGCAGCAATGAGAACTAAATCGAAAGAATCACTAATACTGCAATGCATAACTGATAAACTGTGACTTGAAAAGAGCTTGTGCAGTATCTATAGCTCAAACAAATTCAGAGATAAGCACTACCTCTCCATATAGTCCTTTTTGCAATTTTAACCAGTTACTAGACCGTTTTGAAGGCTCGTATGTCGCATCTTTATTCAAGGTTTTGATAATCAACCCGTCGGAGCTGAAAAGAAGAATTTGTGAGTATTATTAGAGGAAATATGTTAATAGTTGACAGCTTTGGTATGATAAAAGCAATTTTGAGCTTTGAACAGAACATAAGAACAGCCAAGGAACATTAAGTTTGAAGAGCACCAGAAATTTAGTGAATGTCTCAAAATACATCAGTGCGCATCTCGAATACTCGCAACATAAAGCCATACAAATTAGCATTACCTAGAACTGAGAGCATCTTCAAGAAATTTTTGTATTTCCTCGAGATCATTTGATTTTTGAGCAGTAGCAAACTGGAAAAATCCAAGTTCTTCCTGAAATGACTTGTAAAGATTCTGCATTTATATGCCTGAGTGATTAATATAACACTACATCAGAAAGAAATTTTTTTAAGAAAAAACTAATACAAGGTAAACAAGAATAACGATGCTGACTGAAATATTACATGTATCAGTAATAAAATTAAGTCAAAGCACAACTGTGACAGTAAAAAAATATATATATTCATCATCAGATACGTAAATAGATACAAAAAGTACATTACAAGATGTCGAAGTAACTTACAGATATCTAAATGTGAATCACCAAGTCAAAGATTCAGCATTTGATACAACAACAAGCAACACAAAATGTAGAATAATTGAAGATTCGATAGATATTGCATATATCTTCTATTTATGATAAGATTTGCTTCTTGAAATCTTATAATTTGGTATAGCCATAGGGATTTTATTGATATCTTGTGTCTTATAAATATAGGACTACCTATTGTATCTAGTATCATAAAAAAACAATTAATAAGAATTTTGTTATTCTTGTGTTTCTTCTCTTTACTTTCATGGTACCATCGCGCGCACTGTTCATCACGCCACTGTTCATGAATGGCTTCGGGTTCATCACACGATGAGAAGACGACGGGTGGAGGTGTGGATAATACCCCTATCCACCTTACCATTCACAAACTGAATGGTAAAAATTATTAGGAATTGGCGCAATCCATCAAACTCATATTTGATGGTAAAGGAAAATATGGGTATCTGAGTGGTGAGACTGTTGAACCTTCTCAAAAGGATTTTGGTTGGAGGTTGTGGAAATCTGAAAATTCTTTTGTTACGGCATGGCTTATCAATTCCATGGATGCTGCGATTGGTAAACCATATTTATTCTTCTCACAGCCAATGACGGCTGGGAGGCTGTCAAAGAGACATATTCTGATTTGGCAAATTCTTCTCAAATTTTTTATCTAAAGACACGGCTTTGGCAAACTAGACAAGGGGAACGTGACGTGACTGAATACTATAATGAGATTCAGACTTTGTGGCAGGAATTAGATCTGTGTTATGATAAGACTTGGGATTGCACATCTGATATCAACCGCTTCCTCCAGCGGCAAGAGAATGATCGAGTTTTTGGATTCCTTGCAGGTTTAAATCCAATTCTAGATGAAGTCTGGGGTAGTATCCTCGGTCGCAACCCACTTCCTTCAATTCGCACATTGTCTGAAGTGAGACGCGAACAAGGACGCAGAAAAGTTATGTTTCATGCTAAAGGTTCTGATAATGTATCTGCCTTCACACGAAGAATCACTAGCCCTTCTCCCAAAACAAATCTCGACATCAAAGAAAAGGAGAACGAGTCTGGTGTGATTACTGTAATGCCCCCAGACATACAAGGGAAGCATGTTGGGAATTGTATGGAAAGCCTCCTGATTGGAAGTCACGATCATTCCATCAGTCCAACCATGATCAGAAGGTGTCTAAGGCCAATACCGGAGAGTCCAGTGCCCCTCCTCCTACTAGTGCAACACCCTCTTTCACCAAGGAGCAATTGGACAAATTGTATGATCTACAACTAATTCCTCATCTTCAGTAGCCCAAAAAGATTATTTCTCCAATGCCACAGCTCTACACACTTCGTACAACCTTTCTTCCCCTTGGATCATCGACTCCGGAGCCACCGATCGCATGACAGGTTGCTCTAATTTGTTTTCCTCCTATAACCCATGTGCAGGTAATTAGAAAGTTATAATAGCCGATGGATCACTCTCAGCAGTGACTGAGAAATGATCCATCACTATTTCTGATCACCTCATTCTTCATAACATACTTCATGTCCCAAATCTGTCTTGTAACTTACTGTCTATTAGCAAACTCACCTGTGATTTAAAGTGTTCTGCTAACTTTGTTTCCAACTACTGTGTTTTTCAGGATCTGGAGTCGGGGATGGTGATTAGCAATGCTAAGGAGTGTGGTGGTCTCTATAATTTTGAAGATGTGCATTCCTCATGTGCGCAACTCTAAATTCTGTTTTTGGATCATTTAGGATTAATTCTGATGATGATATTATGCTTTGGCATCGTAGATTAGGGCATCCCAGTATTTGAGACAATTATTTACAGCTTTATTTTGTAATAAAAAGTTACATTTATTTCAATGTGGTGTGTGTCAATTAGCTAAACATCCATACATCGTGCATTCTTTCAGCACATCCATACATCGTGCATCCTTCCAAGCACATCCATATGTGGCATCAAAACCATTTAGTCTTATTCATAGCGATGTTTGGGGACTGTCTAGCACATTAAACAAATCTGGAAAACGCTGGTTCATCACTTCATTGATGATCACACTTGCTTCAGTTGGGTATATTATTAAAAGATAAATCCAAGGAGGAACATTGTTTTAAAATATTTTATCAAATGACCGAAACACAATTTCAAGAAAAAATCCAAATAATGATAAAGAATATTTTAATAAAGTCTTAAAATCTTTTTTTGACGAAAAATGCATTATTCATTATACCTCTTGTGTTGACACTCCTCGACATGCACCTTACGAGAAGCATATGGGAGTTGTTTAAAGAATTCTGAAATATCTAAAGAGCTCTCCAGTAAAAGGCTTATTATTTGAAAAATGCGATCAAAGAAGTGTAGAAGGGTACACTGATACAGATTGGGTAGGGTCAATATACGATAGAATATCAACCACCGTGTATTGTACCTTTGTATGGGGGAACCTTGTTACATGGTGGAGTAAAAAAACAGAGTGTAGTGGCACGAAGCAGTACGGAAGCTGAGTTTAGAGCCATGGCAAATGAAGTGTGTGAGCTCTTATGGATAAGGAGAGTACTTCAAAACTGGAAGTAAAAGCTCCAATGATGTTGTATTGTGATAATAAATCTGCCATAAGTATTGCAAATAATCCAATCCAGCATGACATGACTAAGCATATTGAAGTGGACAGACAATATATTAAGGAGATGTTAGAGAATGGAACTATTTGTATGCCTTTTTGTAAGGACCCTAGTTCCTTAAGCGCGGATTAAAGGCATAATTAGAGCTAATATAAATGATCAGAGTAAAATAATCGTGTTGAGACTATGAGCTTTAAGAATTACATGCCAAAATAAGGACTAACAATGGATTAGTTACATTCCCAATCTAAATGAATGTTATCAATTATAGTTTTACACTACTCCTAGAGTAGATACTATACAAAATTAATCTTGTCCTTCCTTCCTCAAAAGAATTCTTCACAAGCTCACCACCTCAACCCGTTTTAGCCCCTTTTTCATCATGCCAAAAAGTACCTACAAGGACAACCCCCAAACATGAGCAATGATATCATTCATATACAACACAATATGAATATAAAGTGTAAATGCATAAACCACAATAAAACACTTCATGTTTTCCCATGCATTTCAAACGCTTCCAGTTTGGTTGTCCCTGTACCATAACTCATGAGTATAATCAACAGATTATTTAATGGTCTAGACATGTCATGACACAATACCATCTCATCAAAACCAAATACAAATCACCAATCCCTAGTCTGTCCATCACAATGTATTTTAATGCCCCTCGCTTATTTACATATAGGCGGCATAGAATAACCTCGCTTCAATGGACATGCGGCGCTCCCACCCCTCGCTTCTCATTGAGCGGCAAATATTCTTTCCTCGCCCTATATGATAACCACGCTCAAATGTGACATGCGGCGCTCCCACCCCTCGCTTCACATTTAGCGGCAACAAATCAAATAGCGGCAAGCATTAAAATCATCAAGGGATGACCACGACTCATGGGATATGCACCAATAACTATCATATGCATATACAATCATCATGCATAATTCAACATGTATTTGCATCCACAATGCATAATCCCATATATACTCGCATCCACAATGCATAAACAATGAGTATACTAGATACATGTACCGTTGGGTGCCCGTACGTCTTCTACGTACCTTTCCAAAAGTGGAATTGATATGGCTTCACTTCCTTGGTTGCGTTGCTACCTGGGATGGTTCTACACAATCACACAACCCCATATTAGAAGCCAAATAATAGTTGAATACCAAAAATTCGTCAAAAGAAATCATTTTTCAAAATTCCACAGCTGGCGATCGATCGCTTCGCTGAGGCGATCGATCGCCTCAATTTTTTTCTTCGCGGCGATCGATCGCGCCAAACATGGCGATCGATCGCCTACCTCATATTTAGCCACTGCCCCTCGACGATCGGTCGCCCCATTTCAGGCGATCGATCGCCTGCCATGCGATTTTGCTACTGCCCATAGGTGATCGGTCGCCTCTTTTCAGGCGGTCGATCGCCTCGCACAGACTCGCGGTTTTTCACCATTAAAGCACACCAAAACCTTCCCAACCCATACCAAAACTCCTCCCACCAATCCAACAACATAATAACACAATATATCAACAAAATACACCCCAAGCAACACAAAAATCCAACATTCAACCAAAATCACAACAACCCAAAACAAACCCATTTTAAACCATTTCAAATCCAATCCAAACTCAAATAAAACACTACAAAATCAACAATGAGATATCCATACCTCTTGGGGACTTCAAATCTCCCAATAAACTCCACAAATCAAGGTTTTTGGAAGGATTCTCTTCACCCCTAAGCTCAAAAACGAAAATGAGGAGGGTAGGGTTTGTGGGAAGTGATTTTGGGGAATTAGTAAAGTGTTTTGGTAAAGGTGGGGGGTTGGGGTATAAAGGGGTTGGGTTTAATTAAAATGCATTCCACAATCCCATGGTGTATAAAACACCCCAACATGATATTTTTAAAAGCATTAATCCAAAATGCACCAAAATACCAATTAAATTCATGATTTCCAATTACTTGCTAACCATGGCAAATAAATCATGCTCATAACAATTTTTCCAATATGCACAACATGCACCCTGAAATGCTCTCCCGGGTCACTCTATCATGTGACTAAGCATTTCAACATGATAAATAATTCCAGCCCATAATTAATTACCACCATAATTAATCATATAAACACAATTAATGCCCAAAATTGTTTAATCATTTCGGGGATATCACAATACTCCCCTACTTATAAGATTTCGTCCTCGAAATCACATGCACTTACCCCCAAAAGAAACTAAACATAATCACATACCAGAGAATAATTCCGGGTAGTGCTGCACCATATGCCGCTCCGTCTCCCACGTAGCCTCCTCGACACCCCTGCGATCCCACTGAACCTTGATCATAGGTATCACTTTATTCCGAAGTCTACGGTCTGCTCGATCCAGAATTCTAATAGGCCGTTCCACATAAGACACATCGGATTCCAACTGAACCTCGGAAGGCTGTAACACATGAGATGGATCCGGCTCATACTTTCGCAGCATCGATACATGAAACACATCATGTATACCAGATAAAGAAGGTGGCAAAGCCAGTCGGTAAGCTAATGTGCCAATGCGCTGTAAAATCTCGTACGGTCCAACATACCTCGGAGACAGTTTTCCGCGCATCCCAAATCGCACAACGCCTCTGAAAGGCGAGATCTTCAAAAAGACCTTATCTCCCAACTAAAATTCCAACGGTCTCCACCGTTTATTCGCATAAGCTGCCTGTCTGTCCTGGGCCGCTTTCATTTTTTGCCTTATCATCTTTATCTTTTCTTCCATTTCTCGGATCAACTCCGGTCCTCCGACCGATTTGTGGTCCAAATCATCCCAACACAAGGGTGACCTACATCGTCTGCCATAAAGAGCTTCAAAAGGAGCCATTTGAATGCTCGCCTGGTAGCTGTTATTATAGGAAAACTCTACCAAGGCTACCGAATCCTGCCAAGAGACATCGAACTCCAATACACAAGCTCTCAACATGTCCTCGAGCGTCTGGATAGTACGCTCGGTCTGGCCATCCGTCTGAGGATGATATGCAGTGCTCAATCTAACTTCAGTTCCCAAGGCTGACTGAAGACCCTCCCAAAACTGAGATGTGAATCGTGGATCTCGATCCGACACTATGGAAATGGGGATCCCATGCAATCTCACCACATCTCGAATATACAACTGCGACATCCTCAAAAAGGTGAAAGTCATGCTATAGGGGATAAAATGAGCTACCTTAGTCAATCGATCCACAATCACCCAAATAGCATCAAAACCTGAAGTACTCCTCGGCAGGTGAGTCACGAAGTCCATGGAAATGTGTTCCCACTTCCACTTCGGTATCTCCAAGCTTTTCAACTCGCCGCCAGGTCTCTGTCTCTCTGCCTTAACCTGCTGGCAGATCAAGCACATCTTAACAAAAGCGACGACGTCATGCTTCATTCTTTTCCACCAAAACTGACCACGTAGATCTTTATACATCTTCTTCCCGCCTGGGTGGATGCTAAGTCTGCTACTATGAGCTCGCTCCAAGATCCCTCTACGCAACTCCAGCGTACTCGGAACCACCCAACGGTCATCATAGCTGACAAATGGATGACGTCATCGGCAGTGCTCCTCACTTTCCGGCTCAAAGCGTCTGCTGTCAAATTAGCTTTTCCGGGATGATACTCAATCTCACAGTCATAGTCCTTGAGTAAGTCCATCCACCTTCTCTGCCTCATGTTCAGCTCCGCCTGAGTGAATAAAAACTTGAGGTTCTTGTGATCCGTATAAATGGTAAACGAAGTACCATACAAATAATGTCGCCAAATCTTCAGGGCGAAGATGATAGCCGCCAATTCCAAGTCATGGACTGGGTATCTAGTCTCGTGCGGCTTCAACTGCCTCGAAGCATAAGCTACCACATGCTTATCTTGCATCAGTACACACCCAATGCCCTGAAGTGATGCATCGGTATACAAAACAAATCTGGAATTCTCCGTAGGGTTCACTAACACTGGCGCCGTCGTCAACCGGTGTTTCAACTCCTGGAAGCTCTCCTAACAAGCTTCTGACCAAAAAAATGGTACTCCCTTCTGGGTCAACTGTGTCAACGGCTTGGCGATCTTCGAAAAGCCCTCGACGAAGCGTCGATAATATCCGGCCAAATCAAGGAAGCTCCGTATCTCAGGCACAGAAGTGGGTGCAGCCCACTCCATCACAGCTTCAATCTTCCTGGGATCTACAGATATCCCACTGCTAGATATGACATGCCCCAGAAACACTACACTGCTCAACCAAAATTCACACTTGCTGAGCTTGGCATACAACTGGTGGTCTCTGAGAATCTGGAGCACTGTCCTCAAGTGTTTCACGTGCTCTTCCTCACTCCGGGAGTAGATGAGAATGTCGTCAATAAATACAATGACGAACTGATCAAGATACGGCTGAAACACTCTGTTCATCAGACTCATAAAGACCGCTGGAGCATTCGTCACGCCGAACGGCATCACGAGGAACTCATAATGCCCATATCGAGTCAGGAATGCTGTCTTCTGCACATCTTCCTCTCTGACTCGAATCTGATGGTACCCGGATCTCAAATCAATCTTGCTATAAAGTCTGGTACCTTGCAATTGATCAAACAGATCATCAATCCTTGGGAGAGGATACTTGTTCTTTACTGTGGCTTTATTCAGTTGCCGGTAGTCGGTGCACAACCTCATCGAACCATCCTTCTTCTTTACAAAAAGAACCGGTGCGCCCCATGGCGATACGCTAGGGCGTATATATCCTTTGTCAAGGAGATCCTGCAACTGTTCCTTCAACTCTCTCAACTCTGCCGGTGCCATCCTGTAAGGGGCACGAGAGATAGCAGATGTCCCCGGTAACAACTCGATCCCAAACTCAACTTCTCTAGCCGGTGGGAATCCTGGGATCTCTTCTGGGAATACATCAGCAAACTCTGCTACCACTGGTACATCCTCAACTCTCAATTCTTTATTCTTCCCAGACGTGTCCACGGCATAGATGAGATAGCCCATATGGCCACGTTCCAACAGCTGAGTCATCTTGATTGCCGAAATCAACGGGATCTTCGCACGAGAACCGTTGCCATAAAAAGTCCACTGAACTCCCAAATCAGATCTGAACCTCACTGTTCTCTGCCGGCAATCTACCACTGCCTGATATCTGTTCAGAATATCAATACCCATGATGTAGTCAAAGTCTGACATGCCCAACACAATCAAGTCTGCCTTCAACTCGTTGCCCTCAAAATAAATGAGGCAATCTGCCATAAACTGATCAGCAACGATATTTCTTCCAGTGGGTGTCGAGACCAAGAGAGGCGTGGGTAAAGAAGACGTGCACATATGGTGTCTTTCCACAAAGCCCACAGATACAAAAGAGTGGGAGGCACCAGTATCTATCAAAATAAAATCAGGGTACGTAAATAAATGACACGTACCGGCGATCACCTCCTCCGGGGCTGCCTGCGCCTGCTCTCTGGTCAGTGCATACACCTGCCCCTGGGACGGTCCCACTGTCTGACCTCCCACTGGTCGAGGCACAAACTGCTGCCTCTGGTGTACTGTCCTGTCATCAAATCTCGGCCTGTTTCCCTGAAACTCTGATTGTCCTCCCCGAGTGGGGCAATACCGAGAGATGTGGCCCATCTTGCCACAACTATAACACGCAGGGCACTTACTCGAAGAATGTGGCCCTCCACAATTGTCGCACCTTGGCTCCCCCGATCTATTTCCCTGCGTAGACCCTCGGTTGGCAGACCAATTGCTCTTCTTGTTCTCCTGCTTCTGACCAAAGAATTTCTTCCCACCAAACCGTGAAGATGAAGAGGCACCACGAGGTTTAAATGGCTCTCCCCGGGGCCTCAAGCTGTCATTAGCTTGCCTCTGCTGTGGCACTTGTGGGGGCACAGCACTAGGGTAAGCTCCAACTCCAATTTCCGCCAGCTCTGCTCTCGTGAGAGCATCATCAAAAGAAGTGGGGTTATTGGTAATAACCCGGTCAAAGAGCACTGGTCGCAATCCATTCATAAACTTTCTCATCTTTGCGTGCCCATTGGTTGCAATGTGGGGAACATACCTCAGCAACGAAGAGTACTGCATGGCATAGTCTGACACTGTCATGTTCCCTTGTTTCAAACTTGCAAACTCATCCTCCTTCGTCTGTCTCGCCGCTGCGGAGAAGTACCGGTTCAGAAACCGGGTCCTGAAGAGTGTCCAATCAATCACTGCACCCTGTGCTCTCAGTTCCATTACCGTGCTCCTCCACCACATTAAATGTTTCTTTGCCAACTGGAACTCCGCCAGCCTCAGCCATGCTGTAACAGCACAAGGAGCCGATACAAATATCTGTTCAAGTCTTTCCAGCCACTCCTCGGCCTCCTCTCCTGATTCTGTCCCCTCAAACCGGGGCGGGTGGTAAGACAGAAACTGAGTCAAGCTAATCTCACCAGGTAGCAATAACTGAGCCACTGGTTCCATGCCTACAGCTGGTGGAGGTAGAGGGTTTGCATGACCAATACTAGCGTTCACGCTCCCAACATCGCCAACCTCTTCATTAAGGTTCCCCGCGTTCATAGGAGCCATGCTGTAACACAAAGGTTAACAACAATTCCAAAACAAATATATATATTATGCCGTTAGATAACAGGAATGATAATAAGCATGTTAGTATAACAGGATATACAACAAATGTATCACATGCATAAACATGCTTCAAATGTAAGCACCTAGCCAATCATGCTAAGGCTACCCTTCACTCGTTCCCGGGTTCTCTAACCACTGCTCTGATACCACTAATGTAAGGACCCTAGTTCCTTAAGTGCGGATTAAAGGCATAATTAGAGCTAATATAAATGATCAGAGTAAAATAATCGTGTTGAGACTATGAGCTTTAAGAATTACATGCCAAAATAAGGACTAACATTGGATTAGTTACATTCCCAATCTAAATAAATGTTATCAATTATAGCTTTACACTACTCCTAGAGTAGATACTATACAAAATTAATCATGTCCTTCCTTCCTCAAAAGAATTCTTCACAAGCTCACCACCTCAACCCGTTTTAGCCCCTTTTTCATCATGCCAAAAAGTACCTACAAGGACAACCCCCAAACATGAGCAATGATATCATTCATATACAACACAATATGAATATAAAGCGTAAATGCATAAACCACAATAAAACACTTCCTATTTTCCCATGCATTTCAAACGCTTCCAGTTTGGTCATCCCTGTACCATAACTCATGAGTATAATCAACAGATTATTTAATGGTCTAGACATGTCATGACACAATACAATCTCATCAAAACCAAATACCAATCACCAATCCCTAGTCTGTCCATCACAATGTATTTTAATGCCCCTCGCTTATTTACATATAGGCGGCATAGAATAACCTCGCTTAAATGGACATGCGGCGCTCCCACCCCTCGCTTCACATTTAGCGGCAACAAATCAAATAGCGGCAAGCATTAAAATCATCAAGGGATGACCACGACTCATGGGATGTGCACCAATAACTATCATATGCATATACAATCATCATGCATAATTCAACATGTATTTGCATCCACAATGCATAATCCCATATATACTCGCATCCACAATGCATAAACAATGAGTATACTAGATACATGTACCGTTGGGTGCCCGTACGTCTTCTACGTACCTTTCCAAAAGTGGAATTGATATGGCTTCACTTCCTTGGTTGCGTTGCTACCTGGGATGGTTCTACACAATCACACAACCCCATATTAGAAGCCAAATAATAGTCGAATACCAAAAATTCGTCAAAAGAAATCATTTTTCAAAATTCCACAGCTGGCGATCGATCGCTTCGCTGAGGCGATCGATCGCCTCAATTTTTTTCTTCGCGGCGATCGATCGCGCCAAACATGGCGATCGATCGCCTACCTCATATTTAGCCACTGCCCCTCGGCGATCGGTCGCCCCATTTCAGGCGATCGATCGCCTGCCCTGCGATTTTGCTACTGCCCATAGGCGATCGGTCGCCTCTTTTCAGGCGGTCGGTCGCCTCGCACAGACTCGCGATTTTTCACAATTAAAGCACACCAAAACCTTCCCAACCCATACCAAAACTCCTCCCACCAATCCAACAACATAATAACACAATATATCAACAAAATACACCCCAAGCAACACAAAAATCCAACATTCAACCAAAATCACAACAACCCAAAACAAACCCATTTTAAACCATTTCAAATCCAATCCAAACTCAAATAAAACACTACAAAATCAACAATGAGGTATCCATACCTCTTGGGGACTTCAAATCTCCCAATAAACTCCACAAATCAAGGTTTTTGGAAGGATTCTCTTCACCCCTAAGCTCAAAAACGAAAATGAGGAGGGTAGGGTTTGTGGGAAGTGATTTTGGGGAATTAGTAAAGTGTTTTGGTAAAGGTGGGGGGTTGGGGTATAAAGGGGTTGGGTTTAATTAAAATGCATTCCACAATCCCATGGTGTATAAAACACCCCAACATGATATTTTTAAAAGCATTAATCCAAAATGCACCAAAATACCAATTAAATTCATGATTTCCAATTACTTGCTAACCATGGCAAATAAATCATGCTCATAACAATTTTCCCAATATGCACAACATGCACCCTGAAATGCTCTCCCGGGTCACTCTATCATGTGACTAAGCATTTCAACATGATAAATAATTCCAGCCCATAATTAATTACCACCATAATTAATCATATAAAAACAATTAATGCCCAAATTGCAATTAATCATTTCGGGGATATCACAATACTCCCCTACTTATAAGATTTCGTCCTCGAAATCACATGCACTTACCCCCAAAAGAAACTAAACATAATCACATACCAGAGAATAATTCCGGGTAGTGCTGCACCATATGCCGCTCCGTCTCCCACGTAGCCTCCTTGACACCCCTGCGATCCCACTGAACCTTGATCATAGGTATCACTTTATTCCGAAGTCTACGGTCTGCTCGATCCAGAATTCTAATAGGCCGTTTATTACTACGGACCAACAGATTGCCGATATATTAACAAAGGGTCATTTCAGACCGAAACGTAATCTGTTCATTGACAAGTTGAGCATGATCGATATCTGTGCGCCAACTCGATGGAGGGTGTAGAATAATTGAAGATTTGATAGATATTACATATATCTTCTATTTATGATAATATTTGGTTCTTCAAATCTTATATTTTGGTATGCCCATAAAATTAGGAATTTTATTGATATCTTGTGTCCTATAAATATAGAACTGCATATTGTATTTTGTATCATAAAAAAACAATTATTTGTTATTCTTACGTTTCTGCTCTTTACTCTTACAAAAAGTAGAAATTCTGAAGCCCAAGCTCATAAAGTGAAGGTGATAACAAGGAAGGAGAAGAACCTGGGGAGTCAAGGTAATCTCTCAGATTTTATTATATTTCTTAACCTTAAAAAATTACACTGTTAACATATTCAATATATAGAAGACATGAAAGATATTTACTTGTGAGTTTCCCAATTTTGATAATGAAAGTATACACAAATGACGATACAATGTATTAATAACAAAATTAGGAGTTGAGGTATTACACCAAGACTACTTCTATAGTCTTCAATTACTCAGCCACATGTTGAGAAGGTGGTGCGCACTTATTATGTACGCCCAAATTGACCACACTCGATCCTCATGATTGATAATAAAAATGTAGTAACCGATCCCACGAGGAGATGTGAATCTTTGTGTTAATGAAAATCAAAGAATGAAACAATTAAAATAAAAATGGGATTGTGAGTGAATTGTAATGAAAAGCAAAGATTAAACTAATGAAAACGATTCTTGGTATTGGTCGACTCTACCTTGGATATTATTATCTATTTCATCGATTCACAAAAAAACTCACAAAAGACTCAATTTTATTTGAATAATCATCAATTGGAAATCTAATTCATCACTCACCTTATTCATAGTCAATTAGTCCAAGTGTTCTAATTTAACTTTCATAAATCAATCAATTTCTATATGCGCAATCAAGATTAAAATCATGATAACATTCAAAAGTAGTGAGTGATGAATCTAAATAATATAAACACACGCGGTTTATATAATTTAGTCAATTTCTTTCTCTAAGAATTTAATAAACAGACAATTATCAATCTTAGTTGCTTCGTAAATTCAATTAATCAAACAATTATCAAATTTAGCATTAGACTGTATGCAAGTTATTAGGTTGTCAATCCAGTAATCAAACATAAATCATCAAAATCTGAAAACAATGATATCCAATAAAAATTGATAAATTAAAGCGTAAGAATCTCCCCAAGATAAATAAATCCAAAGTGTTGTCTTCCTCAACCAAGAATTAAAACTAGCTACACATAATCTAAGGAAAACGATAAAAAAAGAAAGGGGAAGAAAACTAATCCGATCTCCACTCGTCGAGGTTGTCAATCCTGCATTCGCCTCGATCTTCATAACCGTCTTCAACAAAATTGAAAGAGAAATTATAAACTGTAAGGACCCTAGTTCCTTAAGTGCGGATTAAAGGCATAATTAGAGCTAACATACATTATCAGCGTATAAAAGTTCGTGTTGAGACTTTGAGCCTTAAGAATTACATGCCAAGTTAAGGACTTTCAAATAGGATTATTTACATTCTCAATCAAATGAATGTTATTCGCTATAGCTTTACACTACTCCTAGAGTAGAAACTATACAAAAACAATCCTGTCCTTCATTATCAAAAGTGTTCTTCACAAGCTCACCGCCTCAACCTGCCTTAGCCCCTTTTATCATGCCAAAATGTACCTACAAGGACAACCTCCAAAACATGAGCATATAATAATTCATATCCAACACAATATGAATATCAGGCGTAAATGCATAAACCGTAATAAAACACTTCCTGTTTTTCCCATGCATTTTAAACGCTTCCTTTTTGGTTGTCCATGTACCATAACTCATGAGCATAATCAATAGATTATTTAATGGTTCACACATGTCATGACATAACACCATTTCATTATCACCAATTACCAATCCCTAGTCTGTTATAATAGCGTATTTTAATGCACCTCGCTTGTCATGACAACGACATTAATACCCCTCGCTTCGACATATTAGCGGCATTGAATAACCTCGCGCAAATGCGACATGCGGCAATACCCTCGCTTCAACATTTGGCGGCAAATATTCTTTCCTCGCTACAATATGACAGCGGCAAGTATTCTATCATCGTTTCAAGTGACAGCGGCAAAGCATTAAAATCATCTCTCTATATAACCATGACTCATGGGATGTGCACCAACAATCATTATATGCATATATAATCATCATGCATAAGTTCAACATGTATTTGCATCCACAATGTACAATTCCATATATACTCGCATCCACAATGCATAATCAATGAGTATAATAGATACATGTACTGTTGGGTGCCCGTACGTCTTCTACGTAGCTTTCCAAAAGTGGGATTTGGTATGACTTTACTTCCTTGGTTGCGTCGCCACCTGGGATGGTTCTACACAATCACACAACCCAATATTAAAAGCCAAATAATAGCCAAATACCAAAAATTCAACAAAAAACATCATTTCCCACAATTCAGCAGCTGGCGATCGATCGCTGTGTCGAGGCGATCGATCGCGAGCCTTACCGATCGATCGCCTTGACATGGCGATCGATCGCCAGACTTCACTGGCTCGCGGCGATTGATCGCGCCATATATGGCGATCGATCACCTGCATCACATTTCACCACTGCCCTTCGGCGATCGATCGCTGCATTTGTAACGATCGATCTCCACCTGCTGTGTGCGCGATTTCTCCATTTTTTTCACCTCAAATTCCTTCCAAACCAACCCAACTCAAATACCAACACATCAACAATATAAAAACACTAAAAATCTTCAATAAACACCTTCATATAACCATAAATCCAACCCCCAACCAAAAATAACACCAACCCAAAATAAACCCATTTCAAATAACCAAAAATCATTTCAAAACCAAACCAAACATCATAAAAACTTCAAGAAGGGTTCCATACCTCTTATGGACTCCAAATCCTACCAATAATCTCACAAACAAATATTTTGTGAAGATTTCTCCTTCTTCCTTTGGCAAGTTTCGAAAATGGGGTGAGGGTTTAAGGTTGGGAGTGAAATTGGGGATTGAAAAGTGAAGGATAAAGTGAGGTGGGTATAGTGGGGTTATAATTAAATTTGTACTCCATTAATTAACATGATGTATAAAATACCCCAACATGGTATTTTAAAAGTATTTTACAAAAATGCACCAAACTCCCAATAAATTCATGTTTTCCAAAATAATTGTCAACCATTACAATTAAATCATGCTAACACCCAATTTCCCAACATGCACAACATGCACCCTGAAATGCACTCCCGGGTCACGCCTACCATGTGAATAAGCATTTCAACAAGATAATTAATCATATAAACATAATTAATGCCCAAATTACAATTAATTATTTCAGGGATATCACATAAACTAAGCCTAAACTAATATACCCTAACTATATAATTTATCTAATGTCCCAAAAGTCTGATTTTTGAGTCCTATATATAGAGAGGCTAGTAGTGGGATCGAATAACCAAATTAAGGTAAAAAAATCGAGTTTCCAAAAATTCTCGGACATTGCTAGCGATCGATCGGTAGAACCCCGCAATTGATCGCTGGTTCTTTTTTGTCAAAACTTTTCGTCAGGCGATCGATCTCGAGTTGCTATTTTTGTTGCGTAATTTTTCTGCCTCGCGCGATTGATCGCGCGTTCCGGGACAATTGATCACAAGCTTTGGTCTTCTTTGATACATTTTCAACTCCAATGCATTTCTTGATCATTATTTGCCTTTAATAGCTCGATTTCTTTGATTCCTCCTACATTTATAAAAATATACGATTAGGTAGTATATGCATCAAATTAACCAGTAAAATATACCCAATCGTAGACAATTAAACGCACTAAATGTGTCTATTTATAGTCACATCAGAAGGCCGATTTTGATGCAACGCTTGATGCTTGTACCGCAAACACGTCTCTTGCCATTGAAGCTAAGACAAAATATTGTCTTGCATTCACCTTTCGCCATTGTAATATGTCGAAGTGGTCTTCTGTTCGGAATTACAACTCATTCGACGTGCTAGAAGAGGGTCCCGGTCCCTTAAGTTTTTTCCTTCGGAGACTCCTAAGCATATTTCTCCCTCCGCCTTTTGAATGATCTCTGTCTTCTTGTTCAACCTCCCTTTGTTGTGATTCTCTTCTAACATGTTCATCGTAATAAAAATGAAACATATTTTGGAGTGACTGCATTATTGAAGTCATTTGATCGATTACATTCTTCTCCAAAAAAATATGAATAGTACTCAAAAAATGTTTCAAATGACCATAATCCTTGACTAGGATCTAACGATATCGGGATGCCCTGCACGTGTGATATTTTTCCCAATATTTTTCTTAATTTAGTCTTGATTGAAGTAACAAAAGAATGCATATCCTTATCATCTCTAAATTCTAGAAATTTACAAAACATTGTTAGGTATTAATGAAAGAAATAAAAAGAGGTAGGATAAGAAACACAGGAGAAACATTATGTTGTTATTTAAAAGTACCTAACAATGATACATAATTACTAACAAACTCCAATCACCATCATCCAAAGATATAATTTCATCAATATCAGCTCTTTGATTTGAATAATAAAATGGAGTTAAACGTTCTTTATGTGGTAACATAGAATTCAACATATTATACACGAATTCCAACGAGTTTATGGTTGTTGGCATTATTGTGGCCAACGGCTCTTTTAGCCATTGGAGACAATTTTTTTTTTTATAAAAAATTCATCCAGCCCCTGTTCTATTCGGAACCGGTAAGCTACTGGCTCCGGAACATTAGAACCAACGGTGACTTACCGGTTGAGACGGTTAGCAGGGCTTCGGTTTCGAACCAGGCTAAACCGGTTCGGTTTCGTGTGGAACCGGCCCGTTAAACACCCCCTATCTCACTCATAATTATCATTATACTGATGATTATGATTGAGGAAATGTATCACAGATAGATCTATGGTTTTATCTTGAATGCCAAACTAAGGACGAACTATGAATGGAGAGCTAACATATTACAAATGGACTAATCTTAGCATTATATTAGTCAATAATTTTATAATTATGGACGTGGACTATATTCAATATATTACTGCAGAATTAGAAATAATCGAAATAATTATTCCCATGTGCACTTTGTTCTACATGGATTTATCAAGCATCTCCATCCAAAAAAGAATTTTAAATAATATCTAAAAAAACGACCATGTTCAGAAAAAATTAAATTAATTTTAAAATATCCACAAATGGAAGAGGATGGGCTTATAAATGACTACCTGGCGATCACATGGATTTGAATTTAAAATTCTATCGAATAATAAACCAGCACAAATATTTTGTAGGACCGCAATTATTTTTCTAAAATATTAAATAAATTAAAATTTATCGTTTTGGATAGAGATATGTTATAATCAGAAACATTTTCATCAAAAAATAGGGTGTTTGGACAGAGAGGCTTCTGGAAAAGTACTTCAAATTTTACTGTTTTCACTAGTAAAAAAATGTACCTTTTATTCACCAAACAAAAAAACAAAAAGAAATTGTATTGTGATTCAAATGGTGGATGCGCATATTTTCACTGTTTTGGGTCAGTAGTTCAAACTTTCCATCTCATAAACTTTTTGGATTTGCTCTACCAAATAATTTATTTTAAACTTATCACCATAACATTTTTTAATTCATTTATTTGCCAAAAAAATATTTGTTTGTTCCAATTTCTCATCTTTTCAAATGTACTTTTTTAAAATATGTTGATATGCATTATTTTAGTAAAAATTTATTTATTTTAAAAAAAATTCTTATAAATATTTTTCTATGTCAACTTTAGCTCTCCCTTGTATATATTAATTTGACATTTAAATTAAATGAATTATAAAGTGTTTATATAAAATCATGAGAATAAAGTGCCTAGTAAAACTTATGGATGTGGATAAATATACTATTAATCAATAGCCAACGAGTATGCAAATGAATTGTTTATACAAAATAATATATGATTTTTATATAAGAACATTGTGACCTATTTTAATGTATGTAAATTATATATGTTAAATAACGTTAAATTTTTTTAGGGGAAATTGCAAATAGGTACTGTTTACAGAAACTTATTACAAATAAATCGGCAAAAAAAAAACTTCTTACCAAAAATACACTTAGGAGAAAATTATATTCATTGAAAAGGTATTTTTTAGTTACCAAAATACCCTTCAGTTGAAAACATCATAAACCTAATTTCAGATCTTTATTTTCTTCCTCATCCCGTCGCCCCACACCTTAAATTTTCTGCTGAAATTTTCCGGCGATTCTCAGATCATTATTTTCTTCATCACCTCGTCACCTAATCTAGTCGCTTCATCCCTAAAAAGTATTTGCTAAAATGTTCTGTACATGAAATATGTTTGAATCGAATCATCTAAATTTTCGTAGCATTTGGAATCTTTTTGAATCGAAGAAGATCTCGGACTAGTCTGCAATATAATTTTCGGATCTGCCATGCGCATTTCATCGTGTGTGTGTATACTGTGTATGTATGTGAATTATAAATTTGAATACCGATGCTAAATTATAGATATCGAAAGTCTGTTGGTATTTTTTTTTTACTGATGCATATGGATGAAGAAGTAAGGTATGCATTGGTGTCCGTGCTTGTTTGTTCATTTTCAAAATTTACAGTTTGACAGCAAGATGTTGCAACGAAGAAGATGACCCAGAGAAAAAATAACTGATGCACGAAAATTATAAAAAGTAACTGGTGCACGAAAATATAACATTGGTGCACGAAAATCATAAAAAGTAATTGGTGCACGAAAATCATAAATGTAACTGGTGCACGAAAATATAACATTGGTGCACGAAAATCATAAAAAATAACTGGTGCACGAAATGATTAAAAAGTAACTGGTGCACGAAAATTATAAAACAATAACTGGTGCACGAAAATGATAAAAAGTAACTGGTGCACGAAAATATAACCTTGGTGCACGAAAGTATAACCTTGGTGCACTAAAATATAACACTGATGCACGAAAATACAACACTGGTGCACGAAAATATAACCTTGGTGCACTAAAATATAACACTGATGCACGAACATACAACCTTGGTGCACTAAAATATAACACTGATGCACGAATATTAACACTGGTGCACGAAAATATAACACTGATGTACGAACATACAACCTTGGTGCACTACAATATAACACTGATGCACGAAAATTAACACTGGTGCACGAAAATATAACACTGGTGCACTAAAATATAACACTGATGCACGAAAATACAACACTGGTGCACTAACTTTGCGTAAATTTTCGTGCATCAGTAGCTGATTTTAATTTTCGTGCATCAGTTACTGATTTTCCGTGCATCAGTTACTGATTTTCAATCTTTTCGTGCACCAGTTACTTTAAAAAATTTCGTGCACCAGTTATTTTTTATAATTTTCATGCATCAATTAATTTTTCGCTGGGTCATCTTCTTCGTTGCAAGTTTCAGACTGTAAATTCTAAAAATGAGCAAAGAAGCATAGACATCAATGCATAATAACTAAAAACCCTCAAAAGGCAACAAACAGTATATATATACACATATACACACACAAACACACATACACACATACCAGAATTGAAAAAAAAATCTGGAAAAAGCGATGGAACAGAAAATCGAAGAGATGAAGAGAAAAATCAAATGTAAGAAATCGTAACTGGCAAGAGAGATTTACGAGGCGATTTGAATCGCAGTGGTGAAGGGAAGAGCTGGAACGTAGTGCTGAAAGGAAGAGATTGAAATTTTCTGAAATTGCCGCCTTTTTTTATTAATGACACTTTTGTCATTTTAACCTAAGGTGTACTTAAATTATTACAATTTTTTTCCTGGACTAGGATGAATAAAGATTCAGTAAAAGGTACCCCGGCCTGAACTTTGCCCATTTTTTTATTACCTAACAACCAAGTTTAAAAAAATCTGGCTACGCTCTGGTAGTGCTTCTCCTAAAATACTTGTTCAAATAAGGCCTTTTTAAATGTTTTGGCGAATACAAAACATTATTTGTCAAAGCCTTTAGTTGTGTGCCTATTTATCGTGCTTCTTAATGACTGAAAATGACTTTTAAGGCATATGGTTTTAGCAAAGACAAAGGATTGATGTTCGCTTTGATCGAAAATCACCAAAGATGCCACATTTAGATATGACTAGAAAGGGACGCGTGGAATGCACGCTAGACCGCGGTTTGTTACCATTCATTTGGAATCTTTTTTTTAAAGGAAAAAAAAGATTCCACTTGTATGATGGATGTTGCTCCTGAGGGCAGCGCCCTTAAGGTCAGCAATAAAGTTTCCCTAGGCCGCTGTTATTGTTGTCTTGTTGATGAGATTTGTAAAAGTAAAATATTAAAAATAGATGAAATTTGCTACTAATAATTTCCATTCTATTTTTGCAGCAATAAAATTCTGGATAACAAAATTTGTAAAACATATATCATACAACGTTTGAAGTAAGTTTTTGAGCTCAAAAAAACATTTATATGTGTTAAATTTAATTGAGTATATAACTTAATTGTTGAAAAATATATTCCTATTTAAAATCATTTTGTTTTCTAATTTAAAATCATTTTATCTTCTAATTTAAATAATTAAAGTGATAAAAATATAATATTAGAATTGATATTATGATTGAATTACTTCAACAAAATTGTGAAAAGAAAACATATTGTACGTGGACTAAACTTTGTTCCGAATTATATGTATAAACATAGAAAAATAATTTGTAATATAATGTATTAACTTAAGAACAAAAATAAAAAGTATTAAAATATACAATAAAAATATATTAAAATATTATTAATATTATGAAGTATTATTGTCAGTAGAACGGTCAAAATGGGCCTGTAGGTCGGCCCAACCTAACTGCTCTAGTAAAAAAAGTGTGTTGGCCCACTATTTTTCAATCCTTCTAGGACGGGTCTAAACGGGCCAGCTCATTTTGGTTACGGCTTGGATCGTGCGAGTTAGATTAACCTAATTTTATTTACACATTTCTTACATTTGCAAACTTGCAGTGTTCATTCTACAGAGTATAGTATCGATGTTACACCACAAGGCACTTCCAAAATTTCTGAATCCTCTGCTTCACTCGAATGCTAAAGTCCACCTTCCCCTAGCCAAACCATTTATTGACCTGCCAACCCATCCATGTCGCCGCCTCGCGATGGTCAGCCCGATTTGACAACTCTAATTGTCACTTGGTCTAATATCAATTTCATTTCCAAGCATAAGTCTTTTTGTCTATGATGGTGATTTGAAGTTGAATAGACGAATCTTGTGGATCATTTTTATCACTTGTTGATGCAACATCTTTCTTATTAAAAAATATTATCATTTTTCATCGTAATATACTTGTAATCAAAATGATTTATGTTGAGGATCGATACTGGGGGTGTCCATTCCACCCAGCTTAATCCAGTCAAGTTGAGCTTCAATAGCTCGTGTTCTTTGACATAGTTGAAATGCAACGGTCTGATAGAGTACTTTGATAATTTGGTATGCTACAAGACATCCCAGAAGATCCACAATCGGTGGATGATATATTGCATAATGTTGGTCGAAGGGGGAATGTCAACAAAGACTGGAGCACTAAGCATATTGCTTACATACTTCGTTGGGAGAGGGCAAATGATCTATGTGTGGACAAACTACGATTTACTGATGTTGGTTACTACGTTGTTGTCGGATACAATGAGTGGTATGAATAAGTCACACGTAGATACATTGGTCGTCAACAATATTTTATACAGACAGGATATCACATGGTGATGACCCGGTATGGCAGCATGTGGTACGTTAATTTAGTGAAATAATGTTTTTATAATTGTGTTTAGATGTATAAATGTATATGGACTTTTGGACTTTGCAGATTGACCAGATGGAGTAGTTAACTACAAGCTACAACCGACATATGGCTGATGGAGAATCTATTACGACAGAGTCGATGAGGCAACACAGGAGTATGTTCAACAATGTGGTGCGAGTGGCTCGTGAACGACGATATATAAATTTTCCGTCTTACGATGAAGTTCAGTCTGTTGATACACGTGGGTTCCATACAGGCACTCATTTATGCATCTTCCGACAGATTTCGCAGGTTCATCTACACATATACAGACAGATTTTTGCAGGTCCATCTGCGTCGTTTGAGCATCATCTTGAATCCTAGAGGTAGTTGGTCATTCTGTAACTACTACAAATTGACCACTACCACTTGTTGGCGTTTTTGTAATAAAATCATAAGCCTTTCGTTCTGTTTGTATATACATCTCCAAACAATTATGATTTGTTCAGAATCCAATAGCCATGCTAAATTGTATCACTGCCAACGGAAAAATTTGTTTGTTTCATCCCCGAAAAATCACTCAATATATATTTACAAAATATTTTCAGAATGAATTGGTTATGATTGATGCCAGTAATATCATATATGTTGTTCAATAACTGCAAATAATTAATAGTGCGAGATATTGTCATGCCTTTTGACGGACCACGATCATATCTAACAGATTCTGAATCTTATAATATATTGTCTCCCCAATACAACAAAACTTTAATTGATATACCTTAAAAAAAATAAAGACAAAATTTATAAATTAGTACATGATATAAAATATTATTAAATTTGATATTTATAATGTACCTGCAATGTGCCGACCGGAGGAAATTACCGTAGGAAACAACGAAGATTTTGCGTTGATTTTGGTTTACAAATTCTACAAACATTACGCATGGTTATATAGAGGTGAATAATTTTAAATAAAAAATATTTTTTAATATATGTCGCCATCTGATATAGCAATAAAGATTAAAAAAAAGTTTATTTTATTCCATTATGTGCCGATATTGTTTCAAAAAATATTTTTTTAATGCTGTCGCCATGTGAGATGGAGATAACAAATATTAAAATATTTTTTAATGATGTCACAATTTCACATGGCGACATAAAAAAAACTTTTTTTAAATAAATCGCCATGTCAGATGGCGACTTCAATTGAAATCGTCATCTAGCATGGCGATTTAGGTTAGTCTATTAATAATAAAAAATTTGAGTTAATTTGTTAAATAACGTTAATATTAAGACTAGATAATTAAAAAATCCTACACAAGGTGGTCCCTTTTGTGGCAATTCTACATTGGGCTGCCCCCTCATATATATATATATATATATATATATATATATATATATATATATATATTACATCTTTTTACCTTTCGAAAAATTTATATTTTTATCTTCTCAATAAAATAAGTATATATAGTTTTACCCTTTTCAATATTTATACTAGATTCACCTCTGGTTTCGTTCATCTTGGTCTATTTTTTTTCTTGGCAATTCCCAACAAGAAAAATAATTTCATAGAACTTAAAATAATATATTATATTATATTATACTATAGTATTATAAAAACTAGCAGTTGTAAGTGGACCTGTATTAGTTGCCCATCTGTGTTTTTTTTTCTTTCTTTGAAACTAGCCCATCTGTTATTCTTATCCTTCCACATCATTAGAATCCAGTTTGAAATTTCAAATCTATTATTTAATTGATTCTAGATTAATTAAAGGTGTTTTAATAATAATTGCGGAGTGGATATATGTCGCAAATATTTTGAAGATCTCATGTCTCTTTAACAATTTTAAAATAATGATAGTTGATATTTTTTTAACTTCTTAACATTATTTATGACATATTATAATATACTATCCCCGTCTGCACGCATTACATACATATATATTCGTATTTTTTTTTGTAAAATGATGTGATAATTGTAAGGTACGTTTTTTATTTTGGTCTTAGTTTTTTAATTTAAATTATGAAATAATTATACAGTATTTTATATTTAATTTTTTTGGATTTTAATAATTTTTTAGGGTAATATGATCATTTGTATGATATGTGTGATGATAATTTGAAAGATTGAGAATAGTATAATGTAAATTGGTGGACATATATGACATGTGTGAGGGTAATATTTTAAATTGGCAGGGATATGATTGTAATTAGACATTGATCTGAAATAGTCGGACCACTAAGGTACTCGCGTATTATATATAGTATAGATATTTGTCTCAATTGATTGAAAATGAAGGTTAAAATGGTTTATGATGTGTTACAATGAACGAGCATGATAACATGATGGCGGATGAAATAGTTGCTATATGAACTTATTATACAATTGTCCTTACTCCGCCTGATGCATGACACACCTATCTTATTCAATATAAATACAAGTAAATCATTTAAATATATGAGTATAATATTATATAATGAATGCTGAGAGTTAAAAAGAATTTTGTTTAGAAAATAGATGCAAGAGCAGCCAAAACCAAATAATAATTTGTCAGATGAAAGAAATTTTTAAATTTATATATCATTTTACAATTTCTTAAGATATAATCATATACGAATATATGCTATTCATTTTCAAATGTTGCTAAATCTTTGGCGTGACAATCATATTAAAGTTGCTAACTTAGGTTTGGCAGAAGAAATGGAATACATAAATAATCTATTTAATTACGCATTTCAAATTATTATTACTCGTGTAGTGGTTCACACATCAAATATGCACGTCATTATATTCTGATATTTATATTAAATCAATATAAAACGGGTTTTTTAATCAAATAATCGATTTTCGAAAATGATTTAACAATTTAACCGATTTTTTTTTTTGGGAAATTGCAAATAGGTGTTGTTTACAGAAACTTATTACAAATAAATCCGCAAAAAAAAAACTTATTATCAAAAAATACACTTAGGAGAAAATTATATTCACATAAGTCCAATTTTGTAACTATTGGTTTGAAAATGTATTTTTTAGTTACCAAAATACCCTTCAGTTGAAAACATCCTAAACCTAATTTCAGGTCTTTATTTTCTTCCTCATCCCGTCGCCCCACACCTTAAATTTTCTGCTGAAATTTTTCGGCGATTCTCAGATCATTATTTTCTTCATCATCTCGTCACCTCATCTAGTCGCTTCATCCCTAAAAAGTATTTGTTAAAATGTTCTGTACATGAAATATGTTTGAATCGAATAATCTAAATTTTCGTAGCATTTGGAATCTTTTTGAATCGAAGAAGATCTCGGACTAGTCTGCAATATAATTTTCGGATCTGCCATGCGCATTTCATCGTGTGTGTGTGTATACTGTGTGTGTATGTGAATTATAAATTTGAATACCGATGCTAAATTATAGATATCGAAAGTCTGTTGGTATGTTTTTTTTTACTGATGCATATGGATGAAGAAGTAAGGTATGCATTGGTGTCCGTGCTTGTTTGCTCATTTTCAAAATTTACAGATTGACAGCAAGATGTTGCAACGAAGAAGATGACCTAGAGAAAAAATAATTGATGCACGAAAATTATAAAAAGTAACTGGTGCACGAAAATATAACTTTGGTGCACGAAAATCAT
The DNA here is from genome assembly GCA_907163345.1 of Haberlea rhodopensis. NCBI lineage: Eukaryota > Viridiplantae > Streptophyta > Magnoliopsida > Lamiales > Gesneriaceae > Haberlea > Haberlea rhodopensis. Next base: position 503,638 of record CAJQUN010000016.1, read on the forward strand.
AAAAAGTAATTGGTGCACGAAAATCATAAAATGTAACTGGTGCACGAAAATATAACATTGGTGCACGAAAATCATAAAAAATAACTGGTGCACGAAATGATTAAAAAGTAAATGGTGCACGAAAATTATAAAAAATTAACTGGTGCACGAAAATGATAAAAAGTAACTGGTGCACGAAAATATAACCTTGGTGCACGAAAATATAACCTTGGTGCACTAAAATATAACACTGATGCACGAAAATACAACACTGGTGCACGAAAATATAACCTTGGTGCACTAAAATATAACACTGATGCACGAACATACAACCTTGGTGCACTAAAATATAACACTGATGCACGAAAATTAACACTGTTGCACGAAAATATAACACTGATGCACGAACATACAACCTTGGTGCACTAAAATATAACACTGATGCACGAAAATTAACACTGGTGCACGAAAATATAACACTGGTGCACTAAAATATAACACTGATGCACGAAAATACAACACTGGTGCACTAACTTTGTGTAAATTTTCGTGCATCAGTAGCTGATTTTAATCTCGTTCATCAGTTACTCATTTTTCGTGCATCAGTTACTGATTTTCAATCTTTTCGTGCACTAGTTACTTTAAAAAATTTCGTGCACCAGTTATTTTTTATCATTTGCGTGCACCAATTAATTTTTCGCTGGGTCATCTTCTTCGTTGCAAGTTTCAGACTGTAAATTCTGAAAATGAGCAAAGAAGCATAGACATCAATGCATAATAACTTAAAAACCATAAAATATATATATATATATATATATATATTTATTAATTTATATATTTATATATATATATATATACACTCTTACACACATACACACAAACATACACACATACTGGAATTGAAAAAAAAAATCTGGAACATAATAATGAAACGAAAAATTGAAGAGATGAAGAGAAAAAACTGTAAGAAACCGTAATTGACGAGAGAGATTTACGAGGAGATTTGAATTGCAGTGGTGAAAGAGATCGAACGAAATGCTGAAAGTAAGAGATTGAAATTTTTTAGATTGCCGTATTTTCTTATTAAGGGCACTTTTGTCATTTTAACCTAAAGTTGACTTAAATGATTGCAAGTTTTTTTCCTGGACTAGGATGAATAAAGTTTTACCATTGGGTACCGTCCTGAACTTTCCGCTTTTTTTTTATTATCAAACTAACCAAAGTCGCCATGTCAGATGACGACTTCAAATGAAGTCGCCATCTGACATGGTGACTTTAATAAAAATTTATTATTTTTTTTGATGTCGCCATCTGAGTTGGCGACACCAATTTAATTTATTGGTGTCGCCATCTCAGTTGGCGACATCAATTTAATTTATTGATGTCGCCATCTGAGATGACGATATCAATGTAATTTATTGATGTCGCCATCTCGGAATGGCGACATCAATTTAATTTATTGATGTCGCCAACCGTGTTTATAACCCTAGCCGCCGCACTCACAATCTCATTCTGAATCTCATTTTATTTCGTCCGCCGCTCTCATTTTTTTTCTTCCGTCCGCAGCTCTCATTCTCATTTTCTTTCTTCGGTGAACAAGCTACGAAAATCGAACATATCTTGCAAAAATCAAGTCATTTCTTTCCAAAATATTTAAGGTAAGCTTTTTTATATTTGGTATTTGTGTATTGTAGATAAATTATGATTTTGATATATTTAGTGGGAGTATATTACTTGTTGGAGTATATTTTTGTGATGTGAATGATTAAAATTTAAGTGGCTCCGGAAGAAGGCTGGTTGCATTGTGGGCGGGGTGGCCGGCGACGGGGGCGGCCGAGGGTGGCCGGCGGCGGCGTGGGTTGGCGGCGGTGGGCGGCGGTCGTAGACTGTCAGCGGGTAGTTTTTGTAATGTTGAGATTAATATTGTTAATTTTTGTATTATATTTCAGTATGGATCAAATGAGACAACCAGGCCCGGTTGACACACATCTTTTGTCGTTGCAGTCTTCACATCGATCTGAGGATGTATGGAGAGGTGATATGGATAGTATAATTCGTGTGAGAAACCCAGATAGCTATTTTTGGGATATGTGTCCATTAGATATATGTGTTGTTAATTTGTTGCACGTTATTGGATTTTATGGTATATATAGGTGTGGTAAGATTGAACTTGACATGCACCTGATCACGGCTTTAGTTGAGAGATGGCGCCGTGAAACACACACGTTTCATCTTAGATCAGGAGAAGCGTCCATCACACTGCAAGACATTGCAGTAATATGGGTGTTGCCAGTAGATGACATCGTAGTGTCTGGAATAGATTATGATAGGACTCTACCTGAATGTCAAGAATATTGCCATATATATTTAGGATTCATACCAGATATCAAGGATTTTAAAGGTGCGAGGTTGAGATTAGTTGTTTTGAAAAATCATTTACTGCAAAATCCCTTGGGGGTACATTGTAAGGACCCCCGTGCCCTAATCCCGTTATTAGTGTATTAATACATACCATTAGTCCATATAGTCATGCTATTATGGGGAAAAGCCATATGCAAGTGCTACACCATTTTAATGATCCATAAAATTTCTTGCATTCCATCCACATAATATGCAAATCCCCCAACCAATATTACATATATGACATGCACCCTCATAATACACTAACATGCTTGCAGTTCATTTAGCAATTCCACATTTAATTGCATGCAAACCATAAATGAACAGAGAGAAGCCGTAGCCCATTTATACATTCCATATACACGTAAAATGTACGCACATAAGAGCACTCAATGGATAAGCGTGTATCTGATGTATAAAACACTCTACCAGATACTGTTACTGGTACTTCAATCCCGGAAGCACCTCCCAAGCACAGCTCGATCTCAACACTGGATCTGTGTACTTATTCAACCGGCTCTGGTACCTCGATCTTGGAAGTACCTCTATCAATAGCCCGAGCTCAACTCCAAAGCTACTGCTGCACCTGTGTTACCTGCCCCGACAGAGACAGCCCCCACACGGGGTGAGCATACCAATACCACCAATCCAAATAATCATAATATTACAATTCATAATTTACAAAATGTAAATGCCATGAATTTAAATGATACTCCCTGGATGGTATCATCCTCATCCGGGATCCCCTGTATTGTCCTTGTTCTCAAAATAACCAAACTCATCAAATTCCCAAAGCAGTTAATCGCCATGTGGATTAACAGATACCATTTATATTATGCCAGTTCCATAATCCATATGGTAAAATCATTACATAAAAGGCCATAGATATCACATATGTCTAACCAATAATACCACAGTTCAATATCATAGCTCGCTCTACAATAGCGGCATCATCAACCCACGCCCGCTCAACAATAGCGGCGTCATAACCGATGATCGCTCAACAACAATAACATCTCAATCGTTGCTCACTCAAGGCGGCACTATATGATTCTCAGCATATTTCCATTTATCACAATTACCAAATGCTATACGTTTCATTGTCCATTTATCAAAAGCACCATATACCATGCATTTCAATCTTCATTCATTGCAATTACCACATACCATGCAATTCACAGTTGTAATATTATAATAGGCTATGCTCGTACGTTATACGTACCTTACGATTCCGTAGTTTGAGTCCAACCTTGCATGAGTCCCACGACCCGATGAGTTAAGTGCTAACATGCAAATAACTCCCAATTAAACACAGGCATGCAATCACGTGCCCAAGCACGTTCACAACTTCCAAACCTATCGTCTATCCATGACGATGACCAAAATAAATGCCCCCGGCTAAGCATGCATAATACCCAAAATATATCGTTTAACAAGTTTAAAAGATAGCCAAAAACCCAACCAAAAATTCCGTTAAATTAATTTTGGCTCCAACAAATACATTTTAAAAGTATAAAATTCCCATTGGAATGTAGACATTGCCCCGGAAACGGCCCCTTTAAACCTCGGTTCCAAAATCCGACATTTTCCAAAAAATTCCAAAAAAACACCTTCCTTCGGGTGGCGATCGATCGCCACATCTACCGCGATCGATCGCCACACTCCAGTGGCCAACCAGTGCCTTCTCGCGATCGATCGCCAACATGCTCGCGATCGATCGCCTTGGACACGCGATCGATCGCCTGCACTGTTCATCATCTTCGATTTTTAGCAGCTGCTCGTCGCGATCGATGCCCCTCCTCGGCGATCGATCGCCACCCTGCAATTTTCCGTAAAATTCGAGCTTCCATGGTGTTTTTCACACCCAAACTCAAATCCAACACCCCATACACCACCAACACCTCAAATACAACATTTAAAGCCAATAAAACTTTAGAAACTCAACATATGATTTTAGCCAAAAATTCCCAAAACCCAAAGCCAACCAAAACCTCAACCAAAAGCTACCATACTACTATCAAATCGAAGCTAATGACGAGGGGAAGATTAATACCTGATTATCTTCGAGAAAACCGGCTCCCGAGCCAAGCTACCATCAAATTTCCCATCAAGGGAGAAGAGGGAAATGGGGGAGAGGGTTTGGATCGATAGAGAGAGAGAGAGGGAGAGAAATGGATTCCGAATGACGGAATCCCGAGTCCAACGGGTATATATAGCAAAAATACCCCAACACACCAATACCTCCACAAATACATCATGATTCTTTAAAAATCATCTGTTTTCAAAAACTCTCTCTCCAACACCAAATCCTCATACCAGCCCCAACATAAAGCACCCCGGACTCCAGGTCCCACCGAAAACCCAACTCTTAGGTTTTCCACCGAAATGAGAATACAATCTCAACCTTTGGATCCTGCGATCCCAAATGCCCGATTATACAACCTCGGGAGACCCAAAACCGCAATTAATTCCTAATTGCCACAATGAAAAATCCAGTAGGGATTAATACCACACCGGGATTAACACCATTAATTCCCGGACCTCACAATTATCCCCCACTAATAAAATTTCGTCCCCGAAATTGCCCCGGTGTACTCCACGTAACACCAGGACTACACCAACAAAACAAAGCCACAACCCCGATTCTGGACCATATTAGAATCGAATTAACAATCGCGAGAACACCCATCTCGCACCAAGCTCTAAAATAGAGCAAACGCTAAAACCAATACAAACCCGAAAGATAGCAACATACCTCGACGTGAAACGTCCCAGAAGTCACACCACGACTGCAAACCAACCAAATCTCCATTGGTTCTGACATAGATATCATCCCGTGACATCCATCACTTGCCCACGATGCTTGACACGCATCGTCATGATGGGGACCACTAGTATACAACAATATACTCACAGAAAATCCGGCTCTCGCTTCCCAGTCCATCTCCTCCAAAGGAGTAGTTGCACCACTTGCAACCCGGACCGGGTTACCCACGGTCACTGATCCACACAAAACACATCACCACAGAAGTCTAAAACAAGGTGTTCCACGAAATCCCATCTTGGTCCAAAACACACTATCGAGACTCCACAAGTGTAAGGACCCTAGTTCCTTAAGTGCAGATTAAAGGCATAATTAGAGCTAATATAAATGATCAGAGTAGAATAATCGTGTTGAGACTATGAGCTTTAAGAATTACATGCCAAAATAAGGACTAATAATGGATTAGTTACATTCCCAATCTAAAGGAATGTTACCAATTATAGCTTTACACTACTCCTAGAGTAGATACTATACAAAATTAATCCTGTCCTTCCTTCCTCAAAAGATTTCTCCACAAGCTCACCACCTCAACCCGTTCTAGCCCCTTTTTCGTCATGCCAAAAAGTACCTACAAGGACAACCCCCAAACATGAGCAATGATATCATTCATATACAACACAATATGAATATAAAGCGTAAATGCATAATCATAATAAAACACTTCATGTTTTTCCCATGCATTTTAAACGCTTCCCGTTTGGTTGTCCCTGTACCATAACTCATGAGTATAATCAATAGATTATTTAATGGTCTACACATGTCATGACATAATACCATCTCATCAACACCAAATACCAATCACCAATCCCTAGTCTGTCCATCACAATGTATTTTAATGCCCCTCGCTTATTTACATATAGGCGGCATAGAATAACCTCGCTTCAATGGACATGCGGCGCTCCCACCCCTCGCTTCACATTGAGCGGCAAATATTCTTTCCTCGCCCTATATGATAACCACGCTCAAATGTGATATGCGGCGCTCCCACCCCTCGCTTAACATTTAGCGGCAACAAATCAAATAGCGGCAAGCATTAAAATCATCAAGGGATGACCACGACTCATGGGATGTGCACCAATAACCATATGCATATAAAATCATCATGCATAATTCAACATGTATTTGCATCCACAATGCACAATCACATATATACTCGCATCCACAATGCATAACAAAGAGTATATTAGATACATGTACCGTTGGGTGCCCGTACGTCTTCTACGTACCTTTCCAAAAATTAGGATGTGGTAGGACTTCAATTCCTTGGTTGTGTCGCCACCTGGGATGGTTCTACACATTCCACAAATCAATATTAGAACCCAATAATAGTCCGATACCAAAAATCCTACAATAAAATCCAAAAACATCACATTTTGTGACTCGCGATCGATCGCGGCAAAGGGCCGATCGATCGCGAGATCACACTGCCCGAACATCAATTTTTGTTCTTTCGGCGATCGATCGCCACATTTGGCGCGATCGATCGCCACCCTCGCCGATCGATCGCCCAAACGTGGCGATCGATTGCCAAAAGCTTCTGGAGCGTACTGCCTCTTCGCGATCGATCGCCAAAAACGGGCGATCGATCGCCGAGCCCTGTATCGCGAAAAATCGCCATTTATGCTCCAAAACTCCATTCCAATCCATACCAACTCCCCTACCAACAAACCAACAACATCAAACACATAATAACCTTCCATAAACACTTTAAGCACCTCAAAAATCCAACATTCAACCAAAACCACAACAACCCAAAACAAACCCATTTTAAACCATTTCAAATCCAATCCAAACTCAAATAAAACACTACAAAATCAACAATGAGGTATCCATACCTCTTGGGGACTTCAAATCTCCCAATAAACTCCACAAATCAAGGTTTTTGGAAGGATTCTCTTCACCCCTAAGCTCAAAAACGAAAATGAGGAGGGTAGGGTTTGTGGGAAGTGATTTTGGGGGATTTAGTAAAGTGTTTTGGTAAAGGTGGGGGTAGGGGTTTTAAAATAAGTCCAATTGTATCCCCACAACTAACATGATGTATTAAACATCCCAACATGATATTTAAAAGGCATTTCACCAAAATGCACCATAATCACAATTAAACTCATGCTTTCCATTTAATTGACAATCATAACAATTAAATCATGCTAATATACCATCTACCCATCATGTACAACATGTACCCTGAAATGCACTCCCGGGTCACCCTTTCCATGTGACCATGCATTTTCATAAGATAAATAAATCCAACACATAATTAATTACCACCATAATTAATCATATAAACACAATTAATGCCCAAATTGCAATTAATCATTTCAGGGATATCACAACAAGTCTCAAGTTCCACAGGGGGCATGCAAGACAATCAATTGCATTCCTACACACGTGTCAACCATGACACTAAACAAACCCAAATCCCGGCCATCCCTCATTTATCCTTGGATCCAACAATCCTAAAACAGGAAGGCTATCGAGTTATTCAACAAGAACTACCATGGTTCCAAAACACGACGATCCTTCCTCAGGGAAAGTCAAACAGCCCTCACGATCATTCATCAGAATGCATCGTGCCATCGAGATTACCGATCTCAAGGTTCCACAATCTCACACCGGAGACTCACCAAACCAAGCATACAAACTCGACGTTCAATAAGGAACAAAATAAAGTTGGCATTCGTATACTCACACGGCATACATGCCCATACACCAACACAACATGCATACTCAATGCAATAGACTCGGGTATCTCCAATCATACCCAAATCCCAAAACCGACTGTCAAACCTCGATCATTCTCACCCCACGGAGAATGATGGTTGACAAACCAAAACCAAAGGGTGTGATCTCAACATCAACACCACACGAATTAAAACAACGAATCTCCCCAAAAGATTCAACCGGTAGGTATAATAATACCACCTTCCTCTCAAGGAAAATGTCATGAATCCATGATCCTCCAATCATCGAACCACCGTTCGGAAACCTGGATATATCTACCAAAATATATCGCGGAACTAAAAGTACGCAATTGGTTTAAATAGTGCATCAAAGCAACTATTGCCAAAACGAAACCCGTATACGCCATGTATACCCAACCTAGTAATGCTCTGTACTAATACCATAGTACTACACGATCTCGAGCATTACCCCAGAGACGTCTCCTCGAACGTCTCACCGGAAGTACGAAGCCATCACATAGTCCAACACTAGTAGGGCTTACCCCGGTTGATTCACCATCAACCCTCAACCAATGCCAGCTGTCTCCATGACAGTGCAACCCAAAGCTCCCCAAGAGATAGAATCAATATAGTAGTGTCACCCCACTAACTATATCTCACAAACCATTGTGACTCCCGTTGCATTCCACATGCCAGGATGCTCAACCAGAGCTAACCACGACTTGTTGACACTCACGTTGGTATTCCCAACAAAATCGAGTTGTCCCGGTACAAGTCACTCGAAACATTTGACGTATAAACGTCCCCGTGAGGTATTCCATACCTCAAACCCCATGCCACATAGAGACTACAAGAGTCTATCATAACTCTCATCGTATCTCCATACAATTCACCCAGCTCGAATCCAACGAGCAACATAAAGGCTAACACAAGCACACTAAAACATTGCAACCATACCCGGCTAGCGATCCGCTGGCCCCATAGGCTCATACCAACCTACCAACGTGGCACACGTCACAACCCGGTATACCATAGCGTACAAACCATTAGAGTTGTGGGTCATCACCCAACCTATCTCTAAAACACCAAAGCACAATGGACATCCAGGTGTCCTTGCTTAACTACCATGCAATCCTAATCCATTAGGACTTATTCCACACCCTCAGGGTGGGTGTTCCCATGCCTAACACATATCACAACAACAAGCGAGTAGTTTCCTCAATGACTACTCTTACCACCAATCACTTGGCCTTAGCCATCCCAACGAGCATACCCAAGGGTATCATTGCTCGACAAATATTTACCTCTATAACATGATGCGGTACACTCACCGGTACAATGCATCCAATGCTCCATCGAGCAAACCTGCTCGGAAAAGGTCTCGTCAACTAGTGACCCAGACTCTACCATGTGCCTACCATCGGCACTCAAACCATACAACCAAATACATATAAACACGGATGTATTATTCGCCAAAACGACGCCACGCGTCCACATAGACATCCCAAATAACATCGTCAAACACATGACGGCTCATGCCGATATACGACATCCATAATCTCATCGTCAAACACATGACGGTATAAAACAACACATGGAATTCACAATAATGATATCAAAAGTAATTCGCCATACCTCATCGCTATCAAAATAGCGGAATACCTGTATCCATCGTCCACCAGCGGTACATAAGCAGCATCCATCGCTCGTTGGTGGCATAATCCAGTGCTACACACATAGCGGTATAATCCATCGCTATAGAATCAGTGGCATAAAACATCGCCAAAGAATATCCGGCGGTATGAAGCATCGCCATAGATGTAGCGGAATGTACCATCGTTATATGATACCTGGCGGCATAAACCATTGCCATAGAATACCCGGCGGTATGAACCATCGCCAATAGAATAGCGGAATAAGCCATCGCTATGATACCCTGCGGCATGAACCATCGCCAATAGAATACCCGGCGGCATGAACCATCGCCAATAGAATAGTGGAATAATCGCGGACTCAAGAGGTACTCACACTCATTTAGTACTTTGTTCCCAATCGCATCACTACGTCATGACAGCGGCATCATCGCTTCGACGTGACATCGGCATGTATCATCGCTTCGACACGACAGCGGCATCATCGCTTCGACATGACGGTGGTACCATCGTTCCGGCATGACAGCGAAAATACCCCTCGCTTTACATGACAGCGGAAATACCCCTCGCTTCAACAATACCAGCGGAAAATAATATCCCTCGCTATTAATATGACAGCGGCCGTGTTCTTCGCTTCATATTAGCGGCAAATATTCTCTCATCGCTACTGTATGACAGTGGCAAGTATTCACATCGCTACGCCATAAAGCGGCAAGTATTCACATCGCTACGCCACGCATGCAACCGTAATGAATATCCCGTGTCCCAATAATTGTTTTGGCACGACAACGACATCATCGCTTCGACGTGACAACGGCATTTACCATCGCTTCGACACGACATCGGCATCATTGCTTCGACGTGCATGCAACCGTAATGCATAACCCGTATTCCCATAAACATCGCCATGAGTGTATTTTAATGCACCTCGCTCCAACATTTAGCGGCAAAGCATTAGAATCATCACTCCGATGTATATCTATGCAACCGTAATGCATAGTCCATGTCTCATAAGACCCTGCAACCACCATGGTTAGCAATAACATATTCCAATTAACACATATCATAAACACACATAAGCAATATAGTTGTGCCACGCAACACTAACTACCATCATGCATAAGTATGTGCTTCTCATTCCCATTATCATTTTCCTAGGCCCTCAACAGCCCCAAAGAGCTAACCACTGCTCTGATACCACTAATGTAAGGACCCCCGTGCCCTAATCCCGTTATTAGTGTATTAATCCATACCATTAGTGCATATAGTCATGCTATCATGGGGAAAAGCCATATGCAAGTGCTACACCATTTTAATGATCCATAAAATTTCTTGCATTCCATCCACATAATATGCAAATACCCCAACCAATATTACATATATGACATGCACCCTCATAATACACTAACAGCTTGCAGTTCATTTAGCAATTCCACATTTAATTGCATGCAAACCATAAATGAACAGAGAGAAGCCGTAGCCCATTTATACATTCCATACTCCCAATTAAACACAGGCATGAAATCACGTGCCCAAGCACGTTCACAACTTCCAAACCTATCGTCTATCCATGACGATGACCAAAATAAAAGCCCCCCGGCTAAGCATGCATAATACCCAAAATATACCGTTTAACAAGTTTAAAAGATAGCCAAAAACCCAACCAAAAATTCCGTTAAATTAATTTTGGCTCCAACAAATCCATTTTAAAAGTATAACATTCCCATTGGAATGTAGACATTGCCCCGGAAACGGCCCCTTTAAACCTCGGTTCCAAAATCCGACATTTTCCAAAAAATTCCAAAAAAACACCTTCCTTCGGGTGGCGATCGATCGCCACATCTACCACGATCGATCGCCACACTCCAGTGGCCAACCAGTGCCTTCTCGCGATCGATCGCCACCCTTCGCGATCGATCGCCAACATGCTCGCGATCGATCGCCTGCACTGTTCATCATCTTCGATTTTTAGCAGCTGCTCGTCGCGATCGATCGCCCCTCCTCGGCGATCGATCGCCACCTGCAATTTTCCATAAAATTCGAGCTTCCATGGTGTTTTTCACACCCAAACTCAAATCCAACACCCCATACACCACCAACACCTCAAATACAACATTAAAAGCCAATAAAACTTTAAAAACTCAACATATGATTTTAGCCAAAAATTCCCAAAACCCAAAGCCAACCAAAACCTCAACCAAAAGCTACCATACTACTATCAAATCGAAGCTAATGACGAGGGGAAGATTAATACCTGATTATCTTCGAGAAAACCGGCTCCCGAGCCAAGCTACCATCAAATTTCCCATCAAGGGAGAAGAGGGAAATGGGGGAGAGGGTTTGGATCGATAGAGAGAGAGAGGGAGAGAAATGGATTCCGAATGACGGAATCCCGAGTCCAACGGGTATATATAGCAAAAATACCCCAACACACCAATAACTCCACAAATACATCATGATTCTTTAAAAATTATCTGTTTTCAAAAACTCTCTCTCCAACACCAAATCCCCATACCAGCCCCAACATAAAGCACCCCGGACTCCAAGTCCCACCGAAAACCCAACTCATAGGTTTTCCACCAAAATGAGAAAACAATCTCAACCTTTGGATCCAGCGATCCCAAATGCCCGATTATACAACCTCGGGAGACCCAAAACCGTAATTAATTCCTAATTGCCACAATGAAAAATCCATTAAGGATTAATACCACACCGGAATTAACACCATTAATTCCCGGACCTCACATACATAGTACACCAGATGATGTTGCTAAGTTTACAAGGGTTTGTGCGTTATTGATGTTAGGGGGGATTATGTGCCCTGATTCCTCAGGCAATTTTGTTAGGTTATTGTATTTACAGAAGTTGGAGGATATCGACTCTGCCAGTACATATAGTTGGGGCAGTTCTGTGTTGTCATACTTATATCGTGAGTTATGCACGTCATCAAAGAAAGGGAAAAAAGTTATAGGTGGTGCATTGCAACTCTTACAGGTAAATAATATGTTTGTTTGTTTTAATAATTAAAATATGTTTCTGGTCAATCTAACTTGTGTTATTGATGTCACTACAATAAATGAGATTTGGGTATGATCACGAATCCCAAGTTTGACTCCGCAATTGGGTAGCGATAGATCTGATATTGGGCCAATAATGGTCGGCCCAAACAATGTGTTACCTTCTGCTCCATATGGTGTAAGGTAATACGAATATGCATTGTTTTATAATTGATTTTATGTGTTAATGCATTTAATCATTTATTTGAATATATACAGGTGGTCATGTCATTTAATCTTTACAGAAACTGGGAGTCATTCCATACGCACCATAAGGGACATCCTCGATGAGCAGCCAGTAACTCAAGTAAACATACTGTTAAATTAGTCTGTACAAAAATACACTTGTTTATTTTTGCATGATCGACCGACAGCTCACTCAAAAGGCAAGTGTGAGAACCTCTATACTGGTTTATTTTGAATAATCCAACTTTTTTCTTCAACGAGGCCCGCAGGTACCATCTACAAGGCATATCTTATGTACTGTATTTGCACACCACTTTCCACAATGTTTTTGTACTCTTGACAACGCGGTGCTCCCGTTTCGCAACACGTAAAGAATAATCCTTTACAGCTGCCTGCAAATGAGCTTTATTTTTGAAAATCATATCTAGATGGATATCCCCTTTGGAGTAGTCGTAATAACTCCCCCATCTACCTGTTGGAATGTCTAATGAGTCTCCAAATACTTCGGGATGTGTCATTGAGAAGAATGAAATTGTTGGATAAAGGACATGAGTATTTGTTGTGGTTGTGTCTGGTACATTATCTGGCACTTCTTCAATATCAACCTCATCGTCATCAGACTCATCCTCAGATGAAATTCCCTCCGGTTCAGTCTGAATATCATCTCCAAAATCCACAAAATTGTCTGCTAGTGGCTCGGAAACAATATTGCCAGCAACTATAGGAGCATCATCTTGAATCCTAGAGGTAGTTGGTCTTTCTGTATCTACTACAAATGGACCACTACCACTTGTTGGCATTTCTGTAATAAAATCATAATCTCTTCGTTCTGTTTGTATATACTTCTCCAAACAACTATAATTTTGTTCAGAATCCAATACCCATGCTAAATTGTAATCACTGTCAACGGGAAAAATTGTTTGTTTTATCCCAGAAAAATCACTAAATATATATTTACAATATATTTTCAGAATGAATTTGTTACGGTCGATGCCAGTAATATCATATCCGTCGTTCACTAACTGCAAATAATTAATAGTGCGAGATATTGTCATGCCTTTCGACGGACCACGATCATATCTAACAGATTCTGAATTTTGTAATATATCGCCTCCCCAATACAACAAAACTTTAATTGACATACCTTAAAAAATAAACACAAATTTTATAAATTAGTACAGTATATACAATATTATTAAATTTAATTATTTGTATAACAACATACCTGTAGAGAAAATATTCACGAATTCTGAAGAGAATTTGAATATTCGAAAGCCGAAGAGATTTTGCTTTATATTTCAAAATGAGTAACATTTTGTTCAGTTTTATAGACAAAGTAATTGATTATTGTCGCCATCTAAAATGGCGACATTAAATAAAAAAAAAAAAATTTTAATTGTCGCCATCTCAGATGGCGACAATATTTAAAAACAAAAATAACTTATGTCGTTATATACCGACACCGGCGAAAATATTTTTTTTTAATATAATGTCGCCATCCTACATGGCGACATCAAAAAAAATTATTTTTTTAAAGATGTCGCCATGTCAGATGGCGACATCAGAAAATAATAATTTTTTTAAGAATTTTTATGGAAGTCGCCATGTCAGATGGCGACTTCACCTAAAATCGCCATCTGACATGGTGACATTGGATAAATAATATTTTTTTAAGAATTTTTCTAGAAGTCGCCATGTCAGATGGCGACTTCAAATGAAGTCGACATCTGACATGGCGACTTAGGTTACTTTCATAATAAAAAAAAATGATTATTTTGTTAAATAAATTTTTTTTTCCGAATAAAAAGTTAAAAAACCCAATATAAAACACCTCAGAAAATATACGTGGATATTACATTATCATATTCCTTAAAACATGACAAATCTATAACTGGTATCATAAAACAAAGGTAAATGTTATTGTCATGGTAATTATTGTTGTTAACAAAGCAATTTTCATAAATTTTTTCATAAAATATATTCTGACTGTAACAATAATTACTCTGTCAATATCATAATTCTAAAACAAAGACCTCTTTTGGCACCTATTACTATTCTACATATAATGCATCATAATTTATGATACACAGACACTTCTAAAAATCACTAGGTACAGTGTCGGACATTTCTCGAGCACCGACACCTCTCGGACACCCATCAGACACGTGTCGGACACGCCACGTGGCATGTCCTTAATTTTATTAAAAAAATAAAAGCGGACACCGTGTCGTACACTCCCCTCAAAATCGGACACCCGTGTCGGACATGGTCGATGGACGTGTCCGACGCATAAAGAACACTTTTGAGTGTTAATTGTACAATTTTTAAAAAAAATGGCTAAAATTAAATTTAGGCATGTTAGTTAAACTTTATGTTAATTGAAATAATATATATTTGTTGTTAGTAATGAGTGATAATATGATGATTTCAGTGACATATATTTATATATTTTTTTTTAAATTTGTGTTATCTTTTATTTGGATGTGTTTGTTAAACTTAATATTAATTAAAGTAATAGGTATTTGATGTTAGTATGAGTGATACAATGATGATTCCAATGACATGCATTTATTTATAGACTTCTTGAATTTGGTAAGAATATTTTTATGGATTTTACATGGTTAATTTAAAAAATATGAATTTTAATATTTGTAATATGACACACACACACACACATATATATATATATATATATATATATATATATATATATGTGTGTGTGTGTGTGTCTCAGCCGTGTCGTATCCTGAAATATTTAAAATTCGTGTCGTCGTATCCGTGTCGTATGGTGTCAATGTCACCGTATCAGTGTCAGTGAATCATATATCATAATTTACCCATATTACTCTTAGCTCACCTTACGCATTTTCTTCCAAGTTTCTAATTTGAGCATTGTATGAGCTTTGTTGGAAACATTTTACCCCTATCTCACATGTTCTATTTCGTGTCTGCAAGTCGTTATTGTCTATTACTGAAAGGAGAAGAAGTGATCGTGGTTAGGGGTAAGCAAACGTTCGGTTAAACCAAACTTTTCAACCGAACCAAATAATTTCGAAAGTTCGGTTCGGTTATTTCGGTTGTTCGGTTTTTTTTAAAAAAAACATCGGTTAAATTGGTTTCGGTTTCGGTTTTAGTTTTTAAAAGTTTGGTTAACCGAATAAACCATATTAAGATTGTTTAAATTAAAAAAATAGATTTGAGCCACCATCCATGCTGCCTATTTATAAAATCTTGATTAGCCTTATTGAAATGTTTGATTAGCCTTCTACAGTTCTACTCCCATTCAACCCTAAATCATAATTGAAAGTGTAATGAAGGATCGGTAGACATGAAGTGCAGAAGAGGTGAAGCCGTCTACTCGATCTCCGCTGAAGCCCAGATCTGAGTTCACATCACTGACATTTATTTGCCGGAGAAGCAGCTGGCGGTGGACATTGGTACTGTGCCGTAAAGGTAATCTGATAGTTCACATCACCGAGGTTTATTCTTCTTCATTTCTGTGGAGTTAAAATCCTATTGTATCGTTTATTGGGTTGTGTAGAAAAGCAAGCTCGGTCCATTGTAAATTGTGTTCTTCGTAAAAGGTTGAGTCATGATTAATAGAAGGATAACATGTTATGGTGAAAGGTGCCACTGTTGTAAATTGTGTTCTTTGTAAAAGGTTGGAAATTACCTTCGACATGTACAAATCAAGATTATGCCATGGTCATGAATATGAATCCTTACATTGGTCTTTGTTTTCGTCCCTTAAGGAAGATGTTAAGTAGGCTGGATCGCATTTGCAAAATCGTGGGAATATAATCAAGTTTGATTCCAGAATTTCTGAGCTTTTAAATATTATGACAACAGCTTTGTTTCAAGTGTCATTGAATTTTACTGATGATCAAATTCCCATCGTAGTTCAACTCCAACCAAATGATGTACTTGTTACTGTATCTACAATATTGTAGGGTGACAAAAGACATTATTGTTCTGTTAATCCAATACAATGTTTGTCTACATGAATGTGAAGGACGCTCTCCAACTACTTGCAAGTTGCAACACTCTTGTAGAACGCTTTTTTGGACGTATTGTGGGTGGCAGTACTTGTAGTCTGTAGATGTCAATGCAAGAAAATTTGTCCAATATGGATATTGATGGTAGTTGCTCCATACCACAACCTTATACCGGGACAGAAGCATGCGCAAATTCTAAACCAAAGGTGAACAAGCGAAAGACAATAAAACCAAGAAGTGAGGTATGTGACCACTTCACAAAATTTATCAATGACAAGAAAGAAACTAAAGCCAAATGCAACTATTGTGAGAATGAATTATTTTGTGATCCATACAAGAATGGAACTATTAGTTTGAGGGCTCACAAGAACTCATGTAAAAACCACCCTCATGTGCTTGAAATAACTCAAGCACAATTAAGTTTACAACCAGGTGTAAAAGGGGTGAGGCGTGTTTAACTTCTTGGAAATTTGATCAAGATACTTGTAGGAAGGCTTTAGCTAGAATGATTGTAGTTGATGAACTCCCTATCAAATTTGTAGAAGGAGAGGGGTTTAAAATATTCATGGCAATAGTGTGTCCAAATTTTGAATTCCTTCTAGATGGACGGTTGCACGTGATATTGTTGATTTATATAGAATTGAAAGAGATAATTTGAAAAGTTTTTTGGGTAATGTATCACAAAGAGTTTGTTTGACAACAGATATATGGACTTCAATTCAAAAAATCAATTACATATGTCTAATAACCCACTTTATTGATAAAATTGGAAGTTACAAAAAAAGAATTCTGAACTTTTGTCCGATTACAAGTCATAAAGGTGAAGCAATTAGTCTAGCTATTTAAAATTGCTTAATGGGTTGGGAAATTGAGGGAGTGTTCACTATTACGGTTGATAATGCAAGTTCCAATGATGTGCCTGTCAATAATTTTAGAAGGAAGATGTCTAAATGAGATTCTACTATTTTAAAGGGAGAGTATATTCATATGAGGTGTGTAGCTAATATAATCAATTTGATTGTTGTTGATGGCTTAAAAGATATAAATGATTCTGTGGCAGGAGTCAGACATGCGGTGAATATGTTAAACAATCCCCCGCCAGATTAAGCAAATTCAAAGAATGTGCTAAGATTGAAAAAATAGAAAGCATGAATTCGTATGCTTAGATGTATCAACAAGAAGGAATTGAACTTTCTTGATGTTGAATGTAGCTCAAAAATTTGAAAGAGCTTTTGATCGGTATGATGAACAAGATCCATGTTTTAAATTGGATCTTCAATATAAAAAAATGGAGGATATTGTGAATGGTGATGGAGAGGTGATACTTGGATCAGATGGTAAAGCTCAAAAAGGAATGAACACTTTTGATGGGAGGCCAACAAGTACAGACTGGAATAATGTTAGACTTTTCGCTTCTTTATTGCAAGTTTTTTACGAGCTAACCTTGAAAGTTTCGGTATATTAAAGGAATGGCAAGAGAAGTTTGATAAGTATTGGGGAGATCCCGAAAAGATGAATAAATTGTTTTATATTGCGGTGGTGCTTGATCCAAGACATAAATTGGATTTTGTGGAATTCATGTTGGAGGAGTTGTTTGGAGCTGAAAATGGTGCAAGATTGGGAAAGGCGGTCAAGGAGACTTTGCTTGGTTTGTACAAGAATTATAAAGAGAAGATAGAGCCTTGTACCTCGAAAGTGCTGCCTGTTCAAGAATCAAGTGATATTGAGCCAAAAACAATTAGCCAAACGGATATGAAAAGACAATCAATCCTTGCAAAATACAAGAGACAGAAGGCACAAATTGCTGATGGTAGTACTAGTATGTCAGAGCTGGACAAGTATCTCAATGAAATTGTTGATGAATATTCTGATTCTTTTGACATTTTGGGATGGTGGAAGCTAACTTTTCATTGATTTCCCATACTTGCTCAAATTGCTCGTGATGTGTTGGCCATTCCAATTTCAATTGTTGCTTCTGAATCTACTTTCAGTACCGGCGGTCGAGTACTTGATAGTTTTAGGAGTTCATTGACTCCTATGGTTGTGGAAAGCCTTATTTGTACGCAAGATTGGCTTCGTTCATGCCCAATACCAATTAATGTTGAAGAGATTTTGGAGGATGTTGAAAACCTTGAAATTGGTAAATTTTATTATAAGATACATAGTTAGAGTTTTTCCTTAATATATTTATTCGTTTGATAACATTTCTTTTCTAAGGTTTTGCAAAATTGGCATTGGACGCTTCTTCTTCAACAACACTGGGGGATACATTATTTACATTGGTACAATAGTATGTTTTAAATATTTAATTTGATTTAGAAGAGCATTTAGTTTATACTAATAACTATTTATTCGCTTTTGACAAGTTATGTGATGAACACCATGGTTGATGAATCTTGCAAATTTTTCTATCTTATTCTAAAAGATGCAGTGTTGGTTCTGTTGGATACATTGATGTTTTGGAAATTCTTGTTTATTTATTAAGTTGTTGCTTATTTGAAAATTGTAGCCTACTTTTATGATGTAGTGTTGTAATTTGAATACTACAGTGTGTTTTCTCTTGGTCCGCGAAGTTTGAGATGTAGCAATTCTTGTTTTTGTTCTTTACCATGGAAAATGTAGAAGATAATAGTAGAAATGTTTTTGAATTTTTTTTAGAGAAGTGCGGTTATATCGGTCATCAACCGATATTTTTATCGGTTTCGGTTACATCGGTTATTATGAAAAAAAGTTTGGTTCGGTTATATGAAACAGAAGTTTGGTTTATCGATTATAGTAAAGTTCGATTCGGTTATTAACCGAACCTACCGATTGCACAACCCTAATCGTGGTTGGTGGCACAATTTCCACAAATTAGTTTTTTTTATTAGGCAAAAAAAGTTTAAATATATAAAATAGAGTACATTACAAATATTAGATATTGCACATGGCAATGTATTAAAAGTGTTTTTGTGTAAAACACGCTTTAGTTAGTTTACTAAGTTTTTTTTTTTTTTGGATTTCATATAAATAAGGCTTGCGTGCCAAATTACTTTTTTGAGTTCTTCATTTTCAGTCTGTAACATTCCTTGAGAAAGAAATGGATTCTCCTTCTTCAATCTGATTTTCATTTCCTAATATAGTAATATGGTATCAGAGAGCTAAATCCAGTTGCGACTGGAGCTCTATTTTTTTTTTCCGTCATTGTTAAAGGAGGTCAAAATATTGCGCAAACTTTGAATCCACAGGGAGGTGCTCGTCCTGTCCTCGAAGATTCAAGTAGTCCTTACTATTTGCAAAGCAGAGATTATCCTGGACTAGTACTAGTATCTCACTTCCTTACAGGTAACACTTACAATACCTGATCTCGCGCAATGACCATGCCACTTATAGCTAAGAATAAAACTAGTTTTGTTAACAGTTCTTTTGTGCAACTGATAAGTGTTGTTTTTATACTTTTATTTTGCTATGATTTTGTATTTATTTTCATATTGATTCCTGAATGATTTTACGTTTTATGGTATATATTTGTAAATTTCAGGAATCTAGGCTGAAGTGCATAAAAGTCGAGGATTTGGACTAATTAACGATGAAAAGATCAAACCGAGTGAACATGTTAAAAGAAGGACGGAATCTCAAGATTTAAGAATGTATATACGGCATTCAATCTTCATTCGAAGCCTCGATCGATCGCCGCATCACGGCACTTGGGCAACAAAAATATAATTCTCGCGATCAATTACGAGGTTCGTGGCGATCGATCGCCGAAAGACATAAATTTTAGAACACTGAAATTCAAGGCTCGATCGATGGGCGAGTTGGTGGCGAATGATCGCCAGGCGAGAAAAATTCGAGATTTGTTTCCTTTTTAAAGAGTTTGTGTCTACCATTCTCGTGGATTCTCCCTCCACTTATATAGACTTGGTGGATGAAAATTATGGACTTTTTGACACTTTTCAGGCCTAGCAATCAGCCACCACTCCTCCATCCATATTCCCTACATCTCCAAACCTTGGAAGAGCAAGAGCGGCATGAGAGACGGAACTACGGAGCAACGCACGGAGTCGCTATCTCATTTAGTTGTATTTTCTAGACTTGTTATCTTTTATTTTCAGATTTTAATGTTTATGTTGTTGCTAGACGTGATTAAACTTCGTTATTTGATTATGATTGTAGGCTAGTTTGTTTATCAAGACCATGGGATCCCATGTTTGAACCCTGCAATGTTAATATTAAGTTTTTGATTGAATTCTTATAATCTTTGAGCATAATTTATGTGTTTAATGCTTTTAAAATATTAGCTACCTTTTGAATGATTTTGGTAATCGTGATTGACTGACCATACGATTGTGATACGACATAGTAAATTAGGCCGTGGGTTTTAGATTGAGACTGACCAAGTAAAATCTAACACACGTGTGATTGCAATAGAATTACCAAAATCGAAGGCTAGTGATTTTCATAAATCGTTTTTCGGTATTGATTGTGCAATAAGGACACGAGAGTGGTTTGTTGTAATATTAATATTAGACTTGTTATAGCTTGACCATAGTATAACAAATGCATTAGGAAAACTAGTCACCTTAGAACGTATGATATTAAATTTTAATTAATAGAAGAATTGTCGGGGATTACATGGGTGAACCGAAGTCTTGATAATTGTTTCTATCGAATTTATTCATCTTCTATCATTGCTTGGCTTGAAAATTGTGTTATTAGTGAGTTTAGTATAATAATCATTCACTAATCATCAGTTAAATATAGTTAAGTTATTTGAATTTAGTACTTGTGTTCTAGTCCGTGTGATACGGCATCCCTACTTTTACAAACTATACTAAAACTTGACGATCTACACTTGCGGTATAATCGCGCACACTTGAATTTTATGCTTAAATAAATCGCGATCAGCAACCGCACATCGAATATTTGTGATATGGTGCATGGACAAGATGTAATAACATGGTAATTTCATGGATTCTTAACTCTATTAATCGTGAACCTGCGGATAGTCTGATGTATATATTTGTTGCACGTGAGATTTGGTTGGATCTACGTGATAGGTTTCATCAGAGCAATCCTCTGAGATTTTTTCAAATTTAAAAGCATGGTTTACAGCAAGGATCATTTGATACTAATGTTTATTACACAAAATTGAGGACTTTACGGGACGAGTTGAAAGATTTTCAACCTATATCTGTATGCACTTGTGGCTCAACGAATGACTTGATGAAACTTCATGATCAAGAGTGCGTTATGCAGTTTCTTATGGGGTTAAATGATTCGTATGGTCAAATTAGTGGTCAGATTTTACTACTGGATCCACTGCCATCTATTTCAAAGGTTTTTCCATTAGTTATACAGGAAGAAAATCAATGTTCTATTTCTATAAACATTCATGCTGGTATGCCTATTGAGCACTCGTTTATATTGCCTACGAATACTGCTGTTAGCGTTGTTGTTAAAAGCTTCAGAGTGGAAAAAGTAATAAACTCGATAGGCCTGCATGTTCTTATTGTAATTTCAAGGGACATACTATGATAGATGCTTCAAACTTCATGAATATCCTCAAAAACGTTCTACTGATGTTGTACTTCAACCTCGAGGTTCTGTGGATAAATTGTAAGGCCCCGATGCTAATTAATTCGGATTAACGATGATTAAGCAAACTCGGATAATTAAAAGTATAAACTTTGAATTAAGGTGTTTCGGACCACGATGAGTCAACCAACTAGTGTAACATATTTTAGTGTATGAACATGTGCATGATCACATGACACTTGGAGAACACATGTCACTAATTAATTTAACTCATGTTTAATACATGATTTTGGACCAATAATCTTGCAAGATAATGATGTATTGACACATGGATTCCACAATACATGAAATGAATTAAAATCATGCATGTAAGCTTTGCAACTCACGCCTAACCCACTTAATTTCAGATTTTTTGGCTCTTTATCACCATCATCTTCTCTATCATCAAACCCATACAATTCTCTCATTTCTCTCACCTAAACCTTCGAATTTTCCAGCCAAATTTTTCACCAATTTCTCTTCCAATTTCTAATGCATGTTACATGCAATTAATGATTTAGAAACCCCAAGACAAGGGTGTTAGTTATGTGCAAGAATTTTCAATTTTGGAGCAAGTTTGGAGGAGTTCAAGCTAAGAAGGAGCCATGGTGGAAAACCTTTTGGGTCTACAAGGGTATGGACTTGTTCTTATCTATATTTAGTAAAATTTTGTAGAATTTGGGTCGAAATTTAGGAGGAGACACGAAAATGTTGGTGTCTTTTTATTAAAGCAGAATCTGAAAATATTTGATGTTGCATGCAGTAGATGATTTCGAAAATTCGATTTACTTAGTCTCGGAATTTGACTTAGAGTCCTAAACGAATGTTGTAGATCTTTTAATTTTATGCAATTTTAAAAAAAAAGAAGCATGCAATTTGGGTCTTGGAAATAAAAGTTATGTCGATTTTACTTTCAGTGCTCATTTTTGACTCTGCATGTCCATGCATGTCACATACAGAATGTAATTCGACTTTCTGGGCATTGATTCTTGCGAATTTGATTTCGGTCTTCAAATAAAACTTGTAGATATTTTCATTCTCTTGAGTTTAAAAAAAAACGAGGACTCAATTCGGACTTATGTTCGAGTAGTTATGAATTTTATACTTTAAGTGCACAATCTATGTCCTGCATGTGGACGAAAATCCCATGCAGTGTGTTATCCGAGTTCCTGAGCATTTTTGGCTAGGAATTCCGGAAAATGTCCAGATATAAGTAATTTAGTACATTGAGTTGTCTGTCATTTGCCACTGGAATCACCCAATTTGAAGTTAAAATGAAAAAGATATGGCAATTTTACTAAAAATGCTCGATCTGGAAAACAGAATTTCAAAAGCTATGTTTTTAGTATTTTTACTACCTTTATATGGAGGAATTAGATCGACATCATTAGAGAATAAAATGAATTCCTTTGAGTTTCTGAACTTTGAGAACTGGATTTGGGTCATTTGGACATCATATGAATTTTTATGATTTTTGTACAAAAACTGGTCAGTCTGAATTTTGAAGGAAAATCAGTAGGAACCATCATTAAAACTTGTTGAGCTATTGTGCCTACTTAAGCACTTAGTGATAATTTTTAGTATATATGACCAGGTTAATAGATTCCGAGGTTGATCTGAGAAGTCTCAGTCGATTAGCTTGGGTCGAGGTACGTTGAAATGAGTTGTATCATGACGTCTGGCAAATGCGTGTACTGATACTACTGTATGACATTTTATGCTATTACTTGATTGATATGATTTTATTGTCACTATATGATTCTTATGTGACTATATGACATTATGAATGTCTTGGAGTACATGATATGTGAAATTACATGATTTGTATCTACTTTTACATGAGATTGCATGATATATTGAGTTGCATATGTTATTTGATGCATAAATGATTCATGGGCATATCATATTGATCTATCATTCCTTTGATATCCATGATTATGACTGAGTTGATTCACTCTGAGTGTCGGGGACGACGAGCACGGCGATGACAGGCAGTATAGGTAGCGACTGTAGTCACGCGCGTGTCACCGGACCTAGACACGAGGGATGGACGAACACAGCACATATGATGAGTCTCCTAGCGCAATTTGCGTGTGTTGTCACCCTCTGCTCGAGCTGACACTAACAGCACCTAGTGCTCTTAGCTCCATCACAGTGCTCCTCCACCACATGAGAGGTTTCTTTGCTAACTGGAACTCCGTTAGCCTCAGCCACGCTGTAACAGCACAAGGAGCCGATACAAAGATCTGCTCAAGTCTTTCCAACCACTCTTCAGCCTCTTCTCCGGACTCTGTCCCCTCAAACCGGGGCGGATAGTAAGACAGAAACTGAGTCAAGCTAATCTCACCCGGTAGCAATAACTGAACCACTGGTTCCATGCCTACGGCCGGTGGAGGTAGAGGCTTCACTTGACCAACGGTTGCGTTCACACTACCAATATCTCCAACCTCCTCATTAGCAGCCATGCTGTAACACAAATGTTAACAACAAGTCCAAAGCAATATATATGTTATGCCGTTAGATAACAGGAATGAGAATAAGCACGTTAGTATAACAGGATATACAGTAATATGCACCACATGCATAAACATGCTTCAAATGTAAGCACCTAGCCAATCATGCTAAGGCTACCCTTCACTCGTTCCCGGGTTCTCTAACCACTGCTCTGATACCACTAATGTAAGGACCCTAATCCTTAAATGCGGAATCAAGGCATAATAGAGCTAAATAAATAATCAGAGTAGAAAAGAACATGTTGAGTCTATGAGCTTAAGCCTTTACATGCCAAAAATAAGGACTACCAAAAGGATTAATTACATTCCAATCAATGAATGTTCAACTATAGTTTTATACTACTCCTAGAGTAGATACTATCAAAAATAATCCTGTCCTTTCTGCCTCAAAAGAATGCTTCATAAGCTCACCACCTCAACCCGTTCAAGCCCATCTATCATGCCAAAAAGGTACCTACAAGGACAACCCCCAAACATGAGCAATAATAATCATTCATATTCAACACAATATGAAGATAAAGCGTAAATGCATAATCATAATAAAACACTTCCTGTTTTCCCATGCATTTCAAACGCTTCCCGTTTGGTTGTCCCTGTACCATAACTCATGAGTATAATCAACAGATTATTTTTAATGGTCAAAACATGTCATGACATATACCATCTCAACAGTACCAATACTGATCACCAATCCCTAGTCTGTCCATCACAATGTATTTTAATGCCCCTCGCTTATTTACATATGAGCGGCATAGGATAACCTCGCTTCAACGGACTGCGGGACTCCCACCCCTCGCCTCTCGTTGAGCGGCAAATACCCTTTCCTCGCCCCATATGATAACCACGCTCAAATGTGACATGCGGCGCTCCCACCCCTCGCTTCACATTTAGCGGAACCAAACCAAATAGCGGCAAGCATTAAAATCATCAAAGGATGACCACGACTCATGGGATATGCACCAATAATCATATGCATCTATAACCATCATGCATAACATGTATTTGCATCCACAATGCAATACCACATATATACTTGCATCCACAATGCATAACAATAAGTATATAAGATACATGTACCGTTGGGGTGCCCGTACGTCCACTACGTACCTTTCCAAAAGTGGAATTGGTCCGGCTTCAATTCCTCGGTTGTGTTGCTACCTGGGATGGTTCTACACAATCACACAACCCCATATTAGAAGCCAAATAATAGCCAAATACCAAAAATTTGACAAAATAAACCATTTTCCAAAATTCCACAGGCGGCGATCGATCGCTTCCCATAGGCGATCGGTCGCCTCAAAATTTGCACTGTGGCGATCGGTCGCCTCAAACATGGCGATCGATCGCCTATCCTTCGAAAAACTTACTGCCCCTTGGCGATCGGTCGCCTCATAACAGGCGATCGATCGCCTAACCCGAAATTTTGGTACTGCCTATTGGCGATCGATCGCCCCATTTCAGGCGGTCGATCGCCTCGCACAGACTCGCGATTTTTCACCATTTTTGCATACCAAAACCTTCCAACCCATCCCAATACTTAAACCAACCAACCAACAACAACAAATACAACATAAACCATCAAAATATACCTCAAAACAAGTATAAATCCAACCATTAACCAAACCCACAACAACCCAACAAAATCCATTTTAAAACCCTTCAAAATCATATCAAACTCAAACAAAACCTTACAAAATTAACCATGAGGCATCCATACCTCTTGGGACCTCAAATCACCCAACAATCTCCACAAAACAAGATTTTTGAAAGGTTTCTCTTCACCCCCAAGCTTGAGCTCGAAAATTGGAAGGAGGAAGGGTTTGTGGGTTGATTTTGGTAAAGTGAAATAA
This sequence comes from Haberlea rhodopensis, assembly GCA_907163345.1. Classification (NCBI taxonomy): domain Eukaryota; kingdom Viridiplantae; phylum Streptophyta; class Magnoliopsida; order Lamiales; family Gesneriaceae; genus Haberlea; species Haberlea rhodopensis. The sequence goes on from CAJQUN010000016.1 coordinate 530,330, forward strand.
GAGTGGATGGGGTGGGGTTTGGGTATATAAGAGGTGAGTATTAATTAAAATGCACCCAAAGTAATTCCATGGTGTATAAAACACCCCAACATGATATTTTTCAAAGCATTAAACCAAATGCACCAAAATATCAATTAAACATATGATTTCCAATTTATTGCTAGCCAAGGCAAATAAATCATGCTTCCAATAATATTTATCCAACATGCACCACATGCACCCTGAAATGCAATCCCGGGTCACCCCTTACCACATGACCATGCATTTCCATACGGTAAATAAATTCCAACACATAATTAATTACCACATAATTAATCATATAAACACCATTAAAGCCAAATAGTAATTAACCATTTCGGGGATGTCACAATACTCCCCTACTTATAAGATTTCGTCCTCGAAATCACATGCACTTACCCCAATAGGAAACTAAACATAAACTCATACCAGAGAATAGTTCCGGGTAGTGCTGCACCATATGCTGCTCCGTCTCCCACGTAGCCTCCTCGACACCCCTGCGATCCCACTGAACTTTGATCATCGGTATCACTTTGTTCCGAAGTCTACGGTCTGCTCTGTCCAGAATTCTAACAGGCCGTTCCACATAAGATACATCTGATTCTAACTGAACTTCGGAAGGCTGCAACACGTGAGACGGATCCGGCTCATACTTCCGCAGCATAGATACATGAAACACATCATGTATACCAGATAAAGAAGGCGGCAAAGCCAGTCGGTAAGCTAAGGTGCCAATGCGCCGCAAAATCTCGTACGGTCCAACATACCTCGGAGACAGTTTCCCGCGCATCCCAAATCGCACAACGCCTCTGAAAGGCGAGATCTTCAAAAAGACCTTATCTCCCAACTGAAATTCCAACGGTCTCCGCTGTTTATTTGCATAAGCTGCCTGTCTGTCCTGGGCCGCTTTCATTTTCTGCCTTATCGTCTTTATCTTCTCTTCCATCTCCCGAATCAACTCCGGTCCTCCGACCGATCTACGGTCCAAATCATCCCAACACAAGGGTGATCTACACCGTCTGCCATAAAGAGCTTCAAACGGAGCCATCTGAATACTTGCCTGGTAGCTATTATTATAAGAGAACTCTACCAAAGGCACTGAATCTTGCCAAGAAGCATCGAACTCCAAAATACAAGCTCTTAACATGTCCTCGAGCGTCTGAATCGTGCGCTCGGTCTGGCCATCCGTCTGAGGATGATAAGCAGTGCTCAATCTGACTTCAGTTCCCAAGGCTGACTGAAGGCCTTCCCAAAAATGAGATGTGAATCGCGGATCTCTATCCGACACTATGGAAACGGGGATCCCATGCAATCTCACCACATCTCTAATATACAACTGCGCCATCCTCAAAAATGTGAAAGTCATGCTATAGGGGATAAAATGAGCTACCTTAGTCAATCGATCCACAATCACCCATATAGCATCGAAGCCTGAAGCACTCCTCGGCAAATGAGTCACGAAGTCCATGGAAATGTGCTCCCACTTCCACTTCGGTATCTCCAAGCTTCTCAACTCGCCGCCTGGTCTCTGTTTCTCTGCCTTAACCTGCTGGCAGATCAAACACCTCTTTACAAAAGCGACGACGTCTGATTTCATCCTTTTCCACCAAAACTGACCACGCAGATCTCTGTACATCTTTTTCCCGCCTGGGTGGATGCTAAGTCTGCTACTATGAGCTCGCTCCAAGATCCCTTTACGCAACTCCGGCGTACTTGGAACCACCCAACGGTCACCCAATCTCAAAGATCCGTCATCGGTCACTCTGAACTTCGTTGGCTGACCAAGATGTACTAAAGATAACCACCTCTGAACCTCATCGTCTGACCTCTGAGCTCTCCTGACACTCTCATAAATATCTGGCTCAGCTAGCAAAGTCGATACATACACAGGTGATGCATCAATGTCAAAGTCATAGCCCAGATGGCAATAGGAGGTCATCATAGCAGACAAGTGAATGACGTCCTCAGCAGAACTCCTCACTTTCCGGCTCAAAGCATCTGCTGTCAAATTGGCTTTCCCCGGATGGTACTCTATCTCGCAATCATAGTCCTTGAGTAGGTCCATCCATCTTCTCTGCCTCATGTTCAGCTCCGCCTGAGTGAATAGAAACTTGAGGCTCTTGTGATCCGTGTATATGGTGAATGAAGTACCATATAAGTAATGTCTCCAGATCTTCAGGGCGAAGATAATAGCCGCCAATTCCAAGTCATGCACTGAATATCTGGTCTCATGCGGCTTCAACTGCCTCGATGCATAAGCTACCACATGCTTATCTTGCATCAGAACACACCCAAGGCCCTGAAGTGATGCGTCAGTATACAGAATAAATCTGGAGTTCTCCGTCGGAATCACTAACATTGGTGCCGTCGTCAACCGGTGCTTTAACTCCTGGAAGCTCTCCTCACAAGCTCCTGACCAAAAGAAAGGCACACCTTTCTGAGTCAACTGAGTCAGCGGCTTGGCAATCTTCGAAAAGCCCTCGACGAAGCGTCGATAATACCCGGCCAAACCCAGAAAACTTCGGATCTCAGGCACAGAAGTGGGGGCAGCCCACTCCATCACAACCTCAATCTTCTTGGGATCTACCGATATCCCGCTGCTCGATATGACATGCCCCAGAAACACCACACTGCTCAGCCAAAATTCACACTTACTGAGCTTAGCATACAACTGATGCTCTCTGAGAATCTGAAGCACTGTCCTCAAGTGTTTCACATGCTCTTCCTCACTCCGGGAGTAGATGAGAATGTCGTCTATGAACACGATGACGAACTGATCAAGATATTGCTGAAACACTCTGTTCATCAGACTCATAAAGACTGCTGGAGCATTCGTCACGCCGAACGGCATCACTAGGAACTCATAATGCCCATATCGGGTCCGGAATGCTGTCTTCTGCACATCTTCCTCTCTGACTCGAATCTGATGATACCCGGATCTCAAATCAATCTTGCTATACACCCTGGTACCCTGCAACTGATCAAACAAGTCATCTATCCTTGGAAGCGGATACTTGTTCTTCACTGTAGCCTTATTCAGTTGCCGGTAATCGATACACAACCGCATCGAACCGTCCTTCTTCTTCACAAAGAGAACTGGTGCGCCCCATGGCGACACGCTCGGGCGTATATATCCCTTGTCAAGGAGATCCTGCAACTGTTCTTTCAACTCTCTCAACTCCGCCGGTGCCATCCTATAAGGTGTACGAGAGATAGCGGATGTCCCTGGCAACAGTTCGATCCCAAACTCGACTTCCCTAGCCGGTGGGAATCCTGGGATCTCTTCTGGGAATACATCAGCAAACTCTGCCACTACTGGCACATCCTCGACTCTTAGTTCCTTATCCTTCCCAGACGTGTCCACGACATAAATGAGATAGCCCGTGTGTCCACGTTCCAACAACTGAGTCATCTTGATCGCTGAAATCAACGGAATCTTCGCACGAGAACCGTTGCCATAGAAAGTCCACTGACTGCTCAACTCAGGTCTGAACTTCACTGTTCTCTGCCGGCAATCTACCACTGCCTGATATCTGTTCAGAACATCAATACCCAAGATGCAGTCGAAGTCTGACATACCCAGCACAATCAAGTCTGATCTCAACTCGTTGCCCTCAAAATAAATGAGGCAGTCTGCCATGAACTGATCAGCAACGACATTTCTTCCAGCGGGTGTCGAGACAAGGAGAGGCGTGGGTAGAGAAGACGTGCGCATATGGTGTCTTTCCACAAAACCCACCGATACAAAGGAATGGGAGGCACCTGTATCGATCAAAATAAAAGCAGGGTACGTAAATAAATGACACGTACCGGCAATCACCTCCTCTGGGGCTGCCTGGGCCTGCTCCCTGGTCAGTGCATACACCTGCCCCTGGGGTGGTCCTACTGTCTGACCCCCCGATGGTCGAGGCCCAAACTGTTGCCTCTGCTGCACAGCCCTATCATCAAACCTCGGCCTGTTGCCCTGATACTCTGACTGTCCTCCCCGAGTGGGGCAATACCGAGCGATGTGGCCCAACTTGCCACAGATATAACAAGCAGGACACTTGTTTGAAGAATGTGGCCCTCCACAATTGTTGCACCTCGGTTCTCCCGGCCTATCCCCCTGAGAAGAACCTCGATTTGCGGACCAATTGCCCTTCTTGCCATCCTGTTTCTGACCAAAGTGTTTCTTTCCACCATACCGTGAAGATGAAGAGGCACCACGAGGCTTAAATGGTTCTCCCCGGGGCCTCAAATTGTCATCAGTCTGCCTCTGTTGCGGTACCGGTGGTGGCATAGCGTAAGCTCCCACTCCAAGCTCAGCAAGCTCCGCCCTTGTGAGAGCATCATCAAAAGAAGTTGGGTTATTGGTGATAACCCGGTCATAGAGCTCCGGTCGCAACCCTTTCATAAAATTCCTCATCTTTGCGTGCCCACTGGTGGCAATGTGGGGAACGTACCTCAACAACGAAGAGTACCGTGTGGCATAGTCTGCCACTGTCATGTTCCCCTGCTTCAGACTTGTAAATTCATCCTCCTTGTCTGTCTCGCTGCTGCGGAGAAGTACCGGTTCAAAAACCTAGTCCTGAAGAGTGTCCAATCAATCACAGCACCAAGTGCTCTTAGCTCCATCACAGTGCTCCTCCACCACATGAGAGGTTTCTTTGCTAACTGGAACTCCGTTAGCCTCAGCCACGCTGTAACAGCACAAGGAGCCGATACAAAGATCTGCTCAAGTCTTTCCAACCACTCTTCAGCCTCTTCTCCGGACTCTGTCCCCTCAAACCGGGGCGGATGGTAAGACAGAAACTGAGTCAAGCTAATCTCACCCGGTAGCAATAACTGAACCACTGGTTCCATGCCTACGGCCGGTGGAGGTAGAGGCTTCACTTGACCAACGGTTGCGTTCACACTACCAATATCTCCAACCTCCTCATTAGCAGCCATGCTGTAACACAAATGTTAACAACAAGTCCAAAGCAATATATATGTTATGCCGTTAGATAACAGGAATGAGAATAAGCACGTTAGTATAACAGGATATACAGTAATATGCACCACATGCATAAACATGCTTCAAATGTAAGCACCTAGCCAATCATGCTAAGGCTACCCTTCACTCGTTCCCGGGTTCTCTAACCACTGCTCTGATACCACTAATGTAAGGACCCTAATCCTTAAATGCGGAATCAAGGCATTATAGAGCTAAATAAATAATCAGAGTAGAAAAGAACATGTTGAGTCTATGAGCTTAAGCCTTTACATGCCAAAAATAAGGACTACCAAAAGGATTAATTACATTCCAATCAATGAATGTTCAACTATAGTTTTATACTACTCCTAGAGTAGATACTATCAAAAATAATCCTGTCCTTTCTGCCTCAAAAGAATGCTTCATAAGCTCACCACCTCAACCCGTTCAAGCCCATCTATCATGCCAAAAAGGTACCTACAAGGACAACCCCCAAACATGAGCAATAATAATCATTCATATTCAACACAATATGAAGATAAAGCGTAAATGCATAATCATAATAAAACACTTCCTGTTTTCCCATGCATTTCAAACGCTTCCCGTTTGGTTGTCCCTGTACCATAACTCATGAGTATAATCAACAGATTATTTTTAATGGTCAAAACATGTCATGACATATACCATCTCAACAGTACCAATACTGATCACCAATCCCTAGTCTGTCCATCACAATGTATTTTAATGCCCCTCGCTTATTTACATATGAGCGGCATAGGATAACCTCGCTTCAACGGACTGCGGGACTCCCACCCCTCGCCTCTCGTTGAGCGGCAAATACCCTTTCCTCGCCCCATATGATAACCACGCTCAAATGTGACATGCGGCGCTCCCACCCCTCGCTTCACATTTAGCGGAACCAAACCAAATAGCGGCAAGCATTAAAATCATCAAAGGATGACCACGACTCATGGGATATGCACCAATAATCATATGCATCTATAACCATCATGCATAACATGTATTTGCATCCACAATGCAATACCACATATATACTTGCATCCACAATGCATAACAATAAGTATATAAGATACATGTACCGTTGGGGTGCCCGTACGTCCACTACGTACCTTTCCAAAAGTGGAATTGGTCCGGCTTCAATTCCTCGGTTGTGTTGCTACCTGGGATGGTTCTACACAATCACACAACCCCATATTAGAAGCCAAATAATAGCCAAATACCAAAAATTTGACAAAATAAACCATTTTCCAAAATTCCACAGGCGGCGATCGATCGCTTCCCATAGGCGATCGGTCGCCTCAAAATTTGCACTGTGGCGATCGGTCGCCTCAAACATGGCGATCGATCGCCTATCCTTCGAAAAACTTACTGCCCCTTGGCGATCGGTCGCCTCATAACAGGCGATCGATCGCCTAACCCGAAATTTTGGTACTGCCTATTGGCGATCGATCGCCCCATTTCAGGCGGTCGATCGCCTCGCACAGACTCGCGATTTTTCACCATTTTTGCATACCAAAACCTTCCAACCCATCCCAATACTTAAACCAACCAACCAACAACAACAAATACAACATAAACCATCAAAATATACCTCAAAATAAGTATAAATCCAACCATTAACCAAACCCACAACAACCCAACAAAATCCATTTTAAAACCCTTCAAAATCATATCAAACTCAAACAAAACCTTACAAAATTAACCATGAGGCATCCATACCTCTTGGGGACCTCAAATCACCCAACAATCTCCACAAAACAAGATTTTTGAAAGGTTTCTCTTCACCCCCAAGCTTGAGCTCGAAAATTGGAAGGAGGAAGGGTTTGTGGGTTGATTTTGGTAAAGTGAAATAAGAGTGGATGGGGTGGGGTTTGGGTATATAAGAGGTGGGTATTAATTAAAATGCACCCAAAGTAATTCCATGGTGTATAAAACACCCCAACATGATATTTTTCAAAGCATTAAACCAAATGCACCAAAATATCAATTAAACATATGATTTCCAATTTATTGCTACCCAAGGCAAATAAATCATGCTTCCAATAATATTTACCCAACATGCACCACATGCACCCTGAAATGCAATCCCGGGTCACCCCTTACCACATGACCATGCATTTCCATACGGTAAATAAATTCCAACACATAATTAATTACCACATAATTAATCATATAAACACCATTAAAGCCAAATAGTAATTAACCATTTCGGGGATGTCACAATACCTTCCTTTGGACTCCGATATTTGGTATCTTGAGATTCGATTCTTTATACCCATTCATACATAGCATTCATACATGGTATGCATTGCATGATACTTTGTCATACTTGACATGATCTATTTATTTCTCGTATTGGGTTCTGACCCCCGTAGTGGGGGCTGTCATGTCTTTGTTGTATGGGCATGACAGGTGGTACAGGTGGACGTACTGAGGATGCTCGAGATGAAGCATCGATGAATACCAGAGCTCCTTGAGAGCGAGCTCAGGTTTATATTTTCTGTTTTGAGTCCAAGTAGTTGTTAGAATATTTTTACTTATATTTTAAATTACCGGGGTATGCCCCGAGTATCTGTATTTTAATTATTCTACTACTGGTTGATGATATACTTGATAATTTATGTTATGATCAACATGTTGAAGTGGAAACCGGAATTACATATTTTAAGTATCAGTATATATGTATCACCTAAAAGCGAAAAATTTTTAGGGATTTTGATAAGACCTTTGAAATAAATCTTCCGCTGTTTACGCAAATTAATCATTATGTCTTAATTAAACACCACATTAGGATCGGGCCCTCACATTATGGTATCAGAGCATATATCTGGGATATGCTCGAACTAGAGTTAGGACACTGAATATAGACACAAATGAATTGTTTGTACATGTGTCTGACTATGTGATTTTATATGCTCTTGCCTGCTATGATTACATGTTAGATATTGAGATGTTAGACATGTAATAGATTACTAAGCAGGGATAACTAGATGTCATGTGTGGGGTCCTCGTTACTTAATCCATTATGTAACAATTAAGCATACATACGTGAGTCTGAATTAAGTAAGTCATACACTGTTTAAGAGTTTCTTACTAATAGGTTGTTTACAAATGTACTAAAACCACTAGTACAAAATCCAAATAACTTTTTCACCTAAACATTACATGTAAAATTAACAACCTAATCCAGTACAACTCCTATGCAGTGGTTCACCTCGCAGCGGAATAAGACTCACGATTCCCACGTCTATGAAATCCTACAGAAACATTCACAACGTGAGTATAGATAAACAACTATCTCAGTGCGATATCAAAACACAATATCAATGATACATCACAATCATAAGTATATCCAATGTGAATGCTCTGCCTCATGCATCAACAAATGCAACTATGTCATGACATGTTTCAACAATCACCCTATTATCACGAGCCCCATATGATATGCCTATTCAGCTCAATATGTCAGTGGAACCACATCACATCTTCATATTAGCAGCACATATCATAGTACCATACTCATCTGTGATAATAGCCAGAGCATATACCCACACCAGGCGTATATCTCTCAAGCCAAAGCATATGTAGTATATCTATCGTGGCAACGATCTCAGCCAAAGCATATACCACACCAGGCATATCTATCAAGGCAATGATCTTACCAAAGCATATACACATATCTATCAAGGCATCCATCCCAATCATATGAAATCCATGTATGTACATGCATATGATACGACCAATCATATGACACAAAGATAACATAAATCATATGATATCAAAACCATAACATCATCATCACATCATATCTATACTCCGTACGTCAACACGTACCTGTAAAGCGACAACAAAAGCGATAAATCAGGCGTTGATGGCTAATTGCCTCTTTGCCCTGTCTCCTGTGATGATGTTACAAACACATAAACAATATACCATGTTATAAGAGGCTTCAAAAATAAATGTTACAAAAATTTAACATTTTTCAACAATCTGCCATCACCGATCGATCGCCCATATTCTCGATCGATCGCCGAACTGTTCACTCTTTACCGATCGATCGAACCAAAAGCACCGATCGATCGCCACATGTACCGATCGATCGCCTCAAAATCACCGATCGATCGCCTCATGCTCAAACCGCCTTAAAATGTTTCTGTCAGCGTCGATCGATCGAGACCACATTGCCGATCGATCGGTACGATCAGAAAAATCGAGACAATGGCGATTTTGAGCTTATCTTCATGGTACTTCTTCTCCTACCCATAATTTCACATGTAACCATGATTCATGCATTCCCTAGTATCATATAAACATGGTTCTAACATCCTAGAATCCAATTCATGGCAAAGAAACAAGTTATGATTCTAAGCATACATAATTGATATTCCCCTTCACATACACCAACACCAATTACATAATTCAAGTATAAAACCATGAATTCCTTACCAAGATGTTATGAAACCACTTCATTCCACTTTCTTACTTGAGTTCCAAGTGAACTCCAAGCTAGAAGATTCAACCTAAGCAAAAAGCTAGAGAGGAGCTTGGTAGAGATCACTATGTGTGTTATGGTGTATTGTGAGTTTAAGCTCACTAATCCCCTTAAAATAGCCACTTGCTATAATAACATGCCAATTAACACATACATGTAAATCCAAACTCAAATTCACATGCTAATTTACATGTACATGCATATGAAATTAAATTCAAATGCCCACTAGTCCAAGTTGCTTGATATGTTACTACACTTGATTTAATTCAATCATTCCTATGCACTACATCTTGTGCATCATGTTTCTTTCCTTGTCATATATCTACTATTCATTTCATGTATGTGAGTATTAACCCTCGGTTCAACCCAAACCCGAGTCCACATCGTACCGTAATTATTCAAAATTACGCAATAACAAATCGAGGCATTACAATTCTCCCCCACTTATTGAATTTCGTCCTCGAAATTGCATATACAACATATGAATCTCATGTAGCATATGAATCACATACAGAAAGCCATAAGCTTCAACCTTATTAGCAATACTACAAGGAATAATAACATAGTGACAAATAAGCTTTGCACAAACATGCATTATAAATGCAACATTATTTGCCGGAACAAATAATCAAAAGTAAATCTGCTACATACTTAACATGCTCAACTAGCAGATACTTACCAAACCAGCAGTATAAGAAACCAAAAGAAAACATACCAGACATTGCACTTTGGATTCTACTGCATACTCATGTTCTCGCATACCACGTATACCAGCTTGTTACCATTTGCTTTTTGTCCACGTAGCCATATGCTCACAACACTCTACACCATCCAGGCATAGATAGTATGTATGCATCGTTGTAATACCATCAATAGACAAACATTTCACTAGTATCAGTGAATACGCAAGAAATCATGTCCGAATGTTGGCACATATACATATCCTGGTATACACAACAGTATCCATCAAATGGACTTGATCTCATACAACTCATTGTACCGGTGAATACCCATAACCAAGTCACTGCCCACTCCCATTCCTACTGGAAGCATACAAATGATCCCCAATGGAGCATCTGTTCGTCGAATGTCTAATACATTCGTCCCTCCTTGGACAATTACTCACCATATCGTAATACAGTCAATGATTCAAATCCTAGTAATACACCTTTTCCATACACATTATGCCACACTTATAAACACAGCAACACACATACTCGCATTGTGTATTGTATAACAGTTTAGAATGTTTCCATTCGTCTGTACTCTTGTGTAAACCTACACAGAATATTGAGATCAGCAAGATACACTAAACCAAGTACCTCGATCCTTGTCACATGCAGATTTTACACATCCAAATGTGCACAGAGCCATTTCTGCTCTAACATTTTACAAAATTGTATTATAGTATGTAATTACACAATGTGATAGATACAACATATCCATCTATCGTTTGCTTACTAATCTCCCACGCCAGACTTCTTAGTCTAGATTAAACACTGGACACGATACCAGTCCAGAACAAACATTGGAACAAACACTGGACACGAACTTGACCAAACCACAAGAAGCAATCCACATCACCCTCATATCATCACTGCTTACTATACACCAAAGCCATGTACAATACATATGTCTATATGATCATATGGTTATCTCACCCAATGACTATGGTCTCATAGTATCTATCCACACCATTTGCATGGTTCACTATTCCCTGTCCTGACCCCTGTACCGGAAATGTCATTCTTTGTATCAACTGTTCCCCCAAGACTACCATCTTGAGTATGACACTGCTCCCTGTAATGATCAACACAAAATATCATGTAACAGTGAAAACCAACACGTTTTCCAACCGACACGTTTTCCAACCGACACGTTTTCCACGCATGTGCCATTCACTTGCTACATGGATTACACCAACAAATCCCACACATCACAGGTACCTGATAACCCATTATGTTCTGCTTCAAGAACCTATCCATACGGATTTTCATATCATCTGGATAGATCACACAATCGAAGAGCTTACCCGACTATATCACATGATCAAATATATCACTTAGATATATCACATGATCGAATATATCACTTAGATATATCACATGATCGAATATATCACTTAGATATATCACATGATCGAATATAGTACATACTCGAAATCAACAGTTGTTTACCTCGCCATATTCATTGATAAACACGATTGCTCCCAGCAAATCGTTATCACCTCTGGTTCATGTAGGAATAACCAATCCAACAATATATGGAAGGTAACAAATTCCAACTCAACTTGCAATCACACAATCCACACACTATTGTTGACATGAATAATACATTACCATCCCATTTATGGTCATTCTGGCACTATGACTCTGCAATCGGACCCAAAAGAATTGCCATATCATATAGCATTGCCAATGATACCTTCACAATACTGTAACCGTATTATGTTACTGTAAGTAATCCCATGAGCATACAACGCAGCGGAATAAAATTTTGGGATTACTAACACCGGATCTATACATAGGGATTCATATCGGATTAGAGAATACATAAGGTTCTCACCCTTGTAGCGTGTTTGAAGCAGAATCCACGGAGCAGCACCACGTCCTACGCCTTCTCCGAGTCAATAGCAAAACTCGATGAGTTTTGCCTCAACGGTATCCACACGATCAAATCGGGTGAAGGGATGATTTAATAACAAGTTGCTAGACAAGTTATTAAATCTGAACAAGGAACACACACTCGATTCTCAATCGAAAACTCGCTGGAATCACAATCCCTCTTCGGCTATCAAAGAAAAGCCGAGAGCAAGATTGCAAGAGGCGGCCGAGAGCTTGTGTAGGTTTAATGTTATGAAAATTGTCTTGCAATTAAACACCTTGTAATCATCTTTTATATAATTAATTAAAGGCTTTCATAAAGCCTCATGGGCTTAAGCCCATGATTTAATTAATCATCATGATTATTAATTAAGACTCCTCTTAATTATTTAATTCATCCCATGAATTTAATTTCCCTTCTCGATTTAATCTTTTGTGCGACCCGATAGGATCTTGTAATGTTGGCAGTGACATAAAATCTCATTTTACGTCTCAAGCATTGAGCGGTATCTAGCAACACATCAATGCTACCCAAATTACAAGAATGTCAATGACTCGACATAACCTTTAGAACTCGTGATAATATTAATCATGTAACTTAATCCCTTTGTCCTTTGTGTTTAGATTGAACACGAGTCATGGAATAGTCATACTCGTATATCCAATCTTTATTTCTTTATCCCCAAGTAGAACTAGAATAAACGAATAAGCTCGATATCTCATATCGACTCATTCGAGCATGGCCATGCATTTTAGTTCTCACTTGATCAAGGGCCAAACACATCTCCTGTTATATAGGAGGGACAAATCCTATCTCGATCAGTCAACATCCCTCTACATAATTCGTAGTGTATCCAATAGTCGCCTTTATAGATTACCCTGTTACGGGTAACGTTTGACGATATCAAGATACATAACTCCTTATGTTGGGATCTCTGATGATCACAAGTCGTAAGGATTACATACATTATTATCACTATGAGAATTGCATATGACGATCATATAACTATCCATGTTGCATTCTCATGGTGGGTCTGTTCAGTACATCGTTCTCTAACATGTACCCATATGTTGATTTGATATCTCATATCAATGAACAATTCATCGATCAACACATACTAGTCTCTACGTATTATCATTATCCCTTTCATGATAATACTTGACTAGGAACATCTTTAAGAATAATCCAATATTATTCTAAGGACATTAACATATATATTAATTCACAATGCACAGTTAAAAGAATAATATATAATAATGAATTGCCATTCATAAATCCATAAACATTGTATGTCTTAAACAATCATCTAATGACTTGTCTTAGTGCATATCCCAACAGTTACTAGTACACCTTCCGTGTACAATCAAAAGATATCATCTCAGAATACTCAAGTACAACCATATAGCAAAAATACCATCCACCATCTGGTATATGTCAAATTAGTCTCATATTGGTCGTACCACTAAAACATGACACACACGTCAATGCCATACACATATGTGTACGAACAAGCTCAAAAGATAATTCATTTCATGGACAAATCAAGTCTCATCACACTATCTCATACGTGTGAGCTTCTGCAGCCTTCTCATAACCATCTGTCATCAACCATCACATGGTTTAGAATACCAACCATTCATTAACCATTACATGGTTTAGTATACCAACCATACTGTTTCCTCATGAAACATATTCGCAGACTGTCCATCACTAGATATCAACCCAACATCTATCAATCACAAAATGTAAACCAATCAACTATGTCAACTAATCGCATGACGAGATCGGCATATCACAATCACAATCCCATCAGTCATACATCTCCCATCTTGACTCAAGAATAGATGAATTTCATGTTAAACGCATAGTACAGTCACAACACAACAGAAACTCTGATTGCATCAGTACTACAGTCATAGTGTACAAGCAATCAACGGAAACTCAAACTTCCTTATCAATCTGGATAACTTGGACATTCAACATCAGACTTGTGAACCATACATCATAGCCACCAAGCTATGCTATCCGACAATAGTTCACACTCAATGCTTACCGGAGACTCACATTGCCAACCAATCTCTGTTGGTTTCACATTGCCAACCATGTTGGTCTCATGTGTACAGATCACTACTGTCATGCAATAATCCAGACTATGACAAGATGTCATACACGTTTCACTAAAGAACCAGTTTACAGATGTCTATCATGACGTTCTTTTCTATATCCAGAAGCCATACAAGCATCCAATGCTCTCAGCAACAACACAGATACTCACACTCTGTTCAAAGCAGACCAATCAATTTCAATCTCATCAATATAATTCACAAACACAGAACTAGATGTTCATATACAACATCCCATACACAATTGTATGCACTTGAGGTATCTCGTGTCACTCAAAGACACCCATGGCTGCCACACATACCACATACATAGAGTCTCATACGGACAACCTTATAGCTCGGACGGAATTCACAACAAAACAATGATATCCATTCCCATCTGTACCATACACTAACCAGATATAATACATGGCCACATAGCACCATGTATGTCCCAGTACAGCCATCACAAAGATCACATGTGCAGGCATCACATGCATCTTTGCCGGTGATCATTGCAACACTGTAATCTCTGCCGGTATGCTCTTTCAATCTGAAAGACTTTCATGCTCAATCCATATGATACAACAAGAATGAACACAAGAAGCTACTACACAGAAAGGAACAAACAGTCCGTGAACCAGTCACCAAAACACAAGTGACTCAAACGACATAGGCTGATAACAGTCAAACAGTAGAATTCACAATTACTACGGTTGTACCGTTCCATCAATCCGCCTCAGCGTCACTATCATTGAACTCTCCCAATTTCATGTTCCTGGTCAACTCCATGACAACAAACATAGAGCTCAGCACACACATACACACCGGAGAACCATACACAGATGATACCCGGACAAGATAATCATCACTACGGTGATCTCACAAATCACCAATTACCGCTGTGGAATACAATAATAAAGAATACTATTATTGTACACGAATCTCAAATTCTCTACATGTACCATCTGAGTACCACAAGGAACTCATGTCTGCATCCTTTTCCAATGTAAACACACTGTGTTAGCTATACTATCCACAAATCAAAAGCAAAGGATTACATTCCCATTCAAGCCATACATGTCGAACTGATAATGCAACCACAGATTGCAATATCAAGAATTGCCACTGAACTAGATACAGTGATCAATAACCTGTATCTTCACTTCCATTCACACATCATGTGTCAGCGACCAGTCCATCAGTAGGTCTGATACACAATCTCATGCAGGCTAACTTTGCACATGGAACTGATATCAAGCTTTGCTTTTCACGCTCCAACCACTGTACAACTGACTCCTCCGATTCAGTATCAACCGACATACCATTACTACGGAATCAGTGGAATAGCTCCCGCAAAACATATCATGTTTCCCCTGCCAAATGATAGTACAGAAACCCGGTGTACCAATCACGGTTACACCCACAACATCACTTATGCCACGCATAAGGAGTCATACCAAGTCATACTATCATCCTGCAAAACAAGGGTTAACAATAACAGACACAAATACAAAGCATGTTCCCAGACACTATATCATCAGTATCACATGCCTGTAAGTGATTAGGTAACTCCCTAACTCACTTCCTCTACCCATGTTCACCCCGTTCTCGAACCACTGCTCTGATACCACTAATGTGGGGCCCTCGTTACTTAATCCATTATGTAACAATTAAGCATACATACGTGAGTCTGAATTAAGTAAGTCATACACTGTTTAAGAGTTTCTTACTAATAGGTTGTTTACAAATGTACTAAAACCACTAGTACAAAATCCAAATAACTTTTTCACCTAAACATTACATGTAAAATTAACAACCTAATCCAGTACAACTCCTATGCAGTGGTTCACCTCGCAGCGGAATAAGACTCACGATTCCCACGTCTATGAAATCCTACAGAAACATTCACAACGTGAGTATAGATAAACAACTATCTCAGTGCGATATCAAAACACAATATCAATGATACAGCACAATCATAAGTATATCCAATGTGAATGCTCTGCCTCATGCATCAACAAATGCAACTATGTCATGACATGTTTCAACAATCACCCTATTATCACGAGCCCCATATGATATGCCTATTCAACTCAATATGTCAGTGGAACCACATCACATCTTCATATTAGCAGCACATATCATAGTACCATACTCATCTGTGATAATAGCCAGAGCATATACCCACACCAGGCGTATATCTCTCAAGCCAAAGCATATGTAGTATATCTATCGTGGCAACGATCTCAGCCAAAGCATATACCACACCAGGCATATCTATCAAGGCAATGATCTTACCAAAGCATATACACATATCTATCAAGGCATCCATCCCAATCATATGAAATCCATGTATGTACATGCATATGATACGACCAATCATATGACACAAAGATAACATAAATCATATGATATCAAAACCATAACATCATCATCACATCATATCTATACTCCGTACGTCAACACGTACCTGTAAAGCGACAACAAAAGCGATAAATCAGGCGTTGATGGCTAATTGCCTCTTTGCCCTGTCTCCTGTGATGATGTTACAAAAACATAAACAATATACCATGTTATAAGAGGCTTCAAAAATAAATGTTACAAAAATTTAACATTTTTCAACAATCTGCCATCACCGATCGATCGCCCCATATTCTCGATCGATCGCCGAACTGTTCACTCTTTACCGATCGATCGAACCAAAAGCACCGATCGATCGCCACATGTACCGATCGATCGCCTCAAAATCACCGATCGATCGCCTCATGCTCAAACCGCCTTAAAATGTTTCTGTCAGCGTCGATCGATCGAGACCACATTGCCGATCGATCGGTACGATCAGAAAAATCGAGACAATGGCGATTTTGAGCTTATCTTCATGGTACTTCTTCTCCTACCCATAATTTCACATGTAACCATGATTCATGCATTCCCTAGTATCATATAAACATGGTTCTAACATCCTAGAATCCAATTCATGGCAAAGAAACAAGTTATGATTCTAAGCATACATAATTGATATTCCCCTTCACATACACCAACACCAATTACATAATTCAAGTATAAAACCATGAATTCCTTACCAAGATGTTATGAAACCACTTCATTCCACTTTCTTACTTGAGTTCCAAGTGAACTCCAAGCTAGAAGATTCAACCTAAGCAAAAAGCTAGAGAGGAGCTTGGTAGAGATCACTATGTGTGTTATGGTGTATTGTGAGTTTAAGCTCACTAATCCCCTTAATATAGCCACTTGCTATAATAACATGCCAATTAACACATACATGTAAATCCAAACTCAAATTCACATGCTAATTTACATGTACATGCATATGAAATTAAATTCAAATGCCCACTAGTCCAAGTTGCTTGATATGTTACTACACTTGATTTAATTCAATCATTCCTATGCACTACATCTTGTGCATCATGTTTCTTTCCTTGTCATATATCTACTATTCATTTCATGTATGTGAGTATTAACCCTCGGTTCAACCCGAACCCGAGTCCACATCGTACCGTAATTATTCAAAATTACGCAATAACAAATTGAGGCATTACATCATGTCTCTGGAAATTTTAATATGCTGAGTTGCATATAATCTAGAGGATTTGAATGCTGAGTTGCATATAATCTAGAGAATTAGAATGTTGAGTTGCATATATTCTAGAGTATTTGAAAATTTTATTTGTTAGCACTGATAGTTGCTAACCGGATGATGATGTAGAATAAGTTATTAGAACATCTCTGACTTGAGATTGTATATGATGTTTTGATTTTATGATGAACTGTTAGTGTTTGGACAGGTAGCAGCGATACAGACTTTAAGAGCCATCTATTGTACATGTAGGCACTGTAAACTGTGAATTGAATTAACTTAGTGTTATTGAAATTTTTTATCACTTTGGGATTTATCCTTGTGAATAGTGGGATGACGCTAGAACTAATTAAAACGCATTTTATCGTTTGACATTGGGAATTTGAGTCTGAAGACCAGGGTAATGCCAGGGTAATACATATGAGTTTACGTCAAAACCTGTGTACGTTAAGATGATAATTTAGAACTTGAGGATATTGATATTAGCGATATTTCAATTGAAGGATCGAGTATAGTTGTTGTGAGAAACAACGAGAATTGGTTTGAATGAGGACTTGGATGTGGGGACTGTCGTAATTTCGTCCCAGACTATGTGTCCGAACTATGAATAAATACTGCAATATGAACTATTCTAGATGATAGTATCTAGAGTAATGGTAGTGACAGATGACGATTTTTCCTCTTTCTGATACGGGAAAATATGTTTACGAGAATGCCATGTTGATGACATGGAAAATGTTAATTGATTATCGTGGGCTTGAGAAATGGTTCCATATCTGCTTAATCTCAATAGCTATTCACTAGTGAAGAGATTAGATATCGACTAAGGAATAAGACACCGATGCGGTGCGAAGTAGTTAGAACTGGATTAAAGATTAATGAAGTGACTATCATTGGGATAACACAAGTAGTCCTAGAAAAGTTTCAGAAGTATCACTCCATATCCAGCTCTAGTAGTTCTAGAGGTACTATGAGATTGTAGAATATCAAATCTTTTCGGGGTCACTGTGGATGTAAATATCTACTGATCTATTTGAAAGAATAATAGGAACTGATATTGATGGTGGTCAGTCAGAGCATGTGCGTTACGTGCTCAGGAACATATGCAACCATAACAACAACTACTAGCTAGGGGTAGATATCAGAGTGGTTATTCTTTTCGACCACTCAGTTACAGAAGCAGTTAGTTACCTGCAGACTAGAGAGTATACCTTGACAGAGGATAAGATTAGAGATGCTTTAGGAGTAGTGATCGCAGATACATGTTGTGTATTTGATCACACTGCACGAGTTTGTTTTGAGACAAAAGTATTGTTTTCATATATTGCATCCAATGTGCATTGATAATGATGATTTGGAAAATACACCAGTAGTGATAATTATACTATCCCCACTTGTAATAGTGGACTGTAGCTCGCAGTTTGATGATAGTGTTGTAGATTTGAATTAAATGGTGTTGCCTAGATATGGTTTTGATTGTATCAAGGGCATGAATACTCTGATAAATTTTGAGATATTGTAAGTTGATTTCATGGTATAATGAATTTTCGACTGTATCGTGGCTACAAATGAAATGTTTATCGCCACGAATAGCAAGCTAAGATACCGATAGTGAAAACAGTTTTCATAACTGAAACTGAATTGGACTACAGCCCCAATGGTGATTTTGTTTAACTAGTTCAGGGGGATATGTAGTTTGTGCAAATTGGTCAAAGATTTGAGATACGTTCTGATGCATCATCAGGAGATGATTGCATATGCTTGAGATAGTTGAAGCTGAAAGAATCATGATATCCTGTTCATGAACTCGAGCTTGTAGCCATTATTTTTGCCTTGAAGATGTGGCAACGTATCGGTGTGGCGAACAATTCATGATATACTCTGATTTTGGGAGTTTAAAATATCTATTATTCAGTCAGAGTTGAACTTGAGATAGAAGCGATTACTAGATTTATTAAAGAATTTGACTTTGGTAGTCAATATCAATCAAGGAAAATGAAACTAGTAGCAGATGCACTGAACCGAAAAGTGCAAGGTGCAATGATAGCATCAATATATGCTTGTAGTTTGAATCACCTCTGATTTTCGAAGATCAGAAAGACTCGAAGGACAGATCCATACAAATATTGGTTGAAGAAATTGGTTCCGTCTCATCAACCAACGAGATTTTAGGAAGCCATTCAGTGGTGGTTACGATTAAACAATCAGTACATAGCATCGAATCCTATCGATTCGAAGGAAGTGTTGCTGTTGAAAGCACACTATAGATGTCATACCCCCGAAATGTTATATGATTATGTGCTACAATGATGATTTACGATGTGGTTAAGAGGGTTGTGGTACTTTAATTGGGGGTTATAATTATGATATGATGATATGGTTTAGGGAGCATGTTAGGTGTTTTTAATTGTTGTATTGATGTAGTAAAATTATAAAATATCATGGGGAGATATTTTTATATACATCGTATGAAATACCGGGACACAATTAACACCACAAGGCACCCCAACCACACCACCCCATTCGGCCACCACCCTTCCCCAAATGCAACCTCCTTCCCCCCCCCCCCCCCCCCCCACTTGTTCAACACCCATACCCCCACTTGCCCCAACCCATGCTATGACTTTTGGCTTGCAATCAACTCCTCTCCACCTCCTTCTCCCTCTCTTTCCCTCCCAAAATCGGTGGAGTAAGCTGCTTGTAGGAGGAGGAAAAAGCTTGTGATTTTGTGTGCAAAAGCCTACCAAAGAAGAGGGGTAAAGTTTAATACTCTGTTTTTCAGAGTTTTGTTTGGGGTTTGGTTTTGGTGGGATGTTTTATTGCATGATAGGTATAGGTTTGGGTGGAACCTTGGTATGGATGCTTGCATGGTAGTATTATGTAACTACTAGCATGTTAGATCGAGCATTTTATACGTTTTATGTGATAGATTTCTGGCTTTGAAATGTAGTGCTCGAAAATCTGGGTAGAAACTATGATGCCCTGTTTTTGGAAAGAGTGGATGAGCACTGATAAAGTTGGGCAATTTTAATGCATGTCGGTTTAAGTTTTGTGTCAAACTTTAATTTTAATACATGCATGGAAGTATGATGAAGCTATTGATATGCTTGTTCAAGCATTTTATGTGTGTTATGAAGTGGTTTGAAGGATATGAAATGAGGTGCTCAAAAATCTGGGGAAGTCCCGATTTTCAGAGCTCTCGATCGATCGAGATTTTGGTCCCGATCGATCGAGCGAGGCAGAAAGTTTAAAGCATGGTTTGAAATTCAGGCGTCGATCGATCGAGGTATTTTTCCGATCGATCGGTGAAGCTCCTCGATCGATCGGTAAAACATTTCGATCGATCGATCGAGGCAGAATGTTTAGGCACTGTATATGCACAGTTTCTCGATCGATCGAGACCTCGGGGCCGATCGATCGAGAGAGGCAGAAAGATGAAAAATAAGATGACGATTTATTTTGTTAAGTTTATGATGTGAGATGGGATTGAGGCATCTAATATGGTATTGTGTGGTCTTGTAGAACCATCCCAGGTACCCGGCACCATCAAGGAGATAAAGTCTGTTGACTCTCCTCCTTTTTGAAAAGGTACGTAAGAGACGTACGGGCATCGGACGGTAAAACGCATCTTTACACGACGACTATGCTTTTATTGCATGAGTATTGATGATGAAATGATGATGTTTATAAGATGTTTACGATGTTTATAAGATGTTTACGATGTTGATAAGATGTTTATATATATTCATACGATGTTATTTGTGGTAAGATGCCACGTGGGTAAGATGCCCCACATGGTAAGAGGCCATGCGATATTATTTGTGGTAAGATGCCACGGGGTAAGATGCCCCACATGGTAAGAGGCCATGCGATATTATTTGTGGTAAGATGCCACGGGGTAAGATGCCCCACATGGTAAGAGGCCATGCGATGTTATTTGTGGTAAGATGCCACGGGGTAAGATGCCCCACATGGTAAGAGGCCATGCGATGTTTATAATGTGGTAAGATGCCACAGGGTAAGATGCCCATATGCATGATTATGAATCAGGGACCACAATAAGAAGTTAATGAACAATCAGCATATTTACTTAACCAAGATTTCATGCATTTACTATGATGTTTTATGATGTTAAGTAAGATTGTATATGCTCATGATGTGTTGTCCCTGTAGGTACGCTTTTGGACTAAAGGACTAAGGGTCGGGTTGAGGCAGTGAGCTACGAGGAACACAGGAATGTATAGGATTCAAGTCACGATTAGTATCTACTCTAGGAGTAGTATAAATCTAAATGTTAACATTCTTTTGGGAATGTAATGAATTATTTTTGAAGTATTTTATTTTGGCCTGTAATCCTGTTAGCTCACGTAACAACCAGAACCTTAAAATGTTATTAATGCATGATTAGTCCTTCTTATGTCTATTAATCACTGTTAAGGTGGGAAGACCCCACATTAGTGGTATCAGAGCAGTGGTTAGATAACTCGGGAATGAGTGAAGGGTAGCCTTAGCAATAAGTTGGCTAGGTGCTTACTTTTGAACATGTTTTATATGTATGTTGCATATGAAGTTTCTATGTTATACTAACATGTTTAATTATCTAACGATGTGCTTTATGAACTGCTTTTGGTGTTGTTATTAACCCTTGTGTTGCAGCATGGCAGCAAATATAGAAGTGGGTGACGCCATTAGTGTAAATGCAAGTGCTGGGCGTACGAATCCACTGCCACCACCAGCCTTGGGCGAAGAACCCTCTGAACAACAGTTGCTACCTGGGGAGTTGAGCTTGGCTCAATTTATGATGTACCGACCCCCGATGTTCGAAGGAACTGAATCAGGGGAAAAAGCTGAGGAATGGTTGGAGAGGATTGAACAGATATTTGTGGCAGCGCCTTGTGCAAAGACGGCCTGGATCAGATTAGCAGAATTTCAGCTGGCCAAGAAGGCACTGATGTGGTGGAAGACCACAGTGATTGAGCAAGAGGCTCTGGGGCAGGAAGTAAATTGGAAGATGTTCCGAACGCGGTTTCTGACCCGCTACTTCTCAGCCGCTGTAAGACAGGCCAAGGAGGATGAGTTTACCAATTTAAGGCAAGGTACCATGCCTGTATCTGACTATGCTCTACATTACTGTTCCTTACTGCGATATGTGCCACACATTGCTGCAAGCACTCAAGCGAAGATGAGGAACTTCATGAAGGGCTTGAGGCCGGAACTGTATGACAGGGTAATTACCTACGGCCCTGCCTGTTTTGATGATGCACTTTCACGGGCCGAGCTAGCCGAACTGGGAGTTGGCGCATATCCTGATGCAGTGCCACCTCTAGCACCCCCTCAGAGATCCACTTCTGACAATTTGAAGCCCAGGGGTGATCAGTTTAAGCCTAGGGGAAACACTTCAGCGTCGAGATTCAGTGGCAAGAGGCTCGAGAATCGATGGAAAGGGAACCGTATGAATGATGCTCCATCTGGGAGAGGACAGCCTCAGGGAGACAGATCTGGAAGAGTTCAGTGCACTCTTTGTGGACAACCACATTTGGCAAAGGATTGCGTAGGCTGCTATGTCTGTGGCGACAGAGGCCACTTTGCTTGGCAGTGTCCCAACAGGGGAAGACAGCAGAACTCTGCGGGGAGGCCTGCGGACAGAGTGGCACAACACAGACCACCTTTTGCACCGAGGCAGTATGGAGGTCAGCCCACGGGGCCACCTCAGGGTCAGGTGTATGCTTTGACGAGGGAGCAGGCTACAGCGGCTCCGGAGGAGGTGATAGCGGGTACGTGTCTTTTATTTATGCACCCTGCTCTTATATTGATAGACACAGGTGCGTCACACTCTTTTGTGTCGACGAGTTTTGTTGAAAGGCACCACATATGCACTTCTCCGTCGCCCATGCCTCTTATAGTCTCGACCCCCGCAGGAAGAAGTTTGACTACGGATCAGATTGTCTATGATGGCCTCATTTATTTTGAGGATAATGAGTTAAGATCAGATTTGATTGTACTGGGAATGACAGACTTCGATTGCATTGTGGGCATCGATGTTCTGAACAGGTATCAGGCAGTCTTGAACTGCAGGCAGAGGACTGTCCGATTCAGGTCTGATATGGGAGTCCAGTGGACATTCTTTGGGGATGGTTCTCGCCCAAAGATTCCGTTGACATCTGCTGTCAAGATGGCACAGTTATTGGAACGAGGTCATACAGGATATCTTATCTATGCTGTTGATATGACGGAAAAGAGGAAAGAGTTAAAGGTTGAGGATGTGCCCGTAGTGGCAGAGTTTGCTGATGTCTTTCCGGAGGAAATTCCCGGATTCCCACCGACGAGAGAGGTCGAGTTTGGGATTGAGTTGCTACCAGGGACGTCTGCAATTTCTCGTGCCCGTATAGGTTGGCACCAGCATAGTTAAGGGAGTTAAAGATTCAGCTGCAAGAGCTCCTTGACAAGGGCTACATACGCCCTAGCGTATCGCCCTGGGGTGCGCCTGTCTTATTTGTTAAGAAGAAAGATGGATCGATGCGTCTATGCATTGACTACAGGCAACTGAACAAAGCTACAGTAAAGAACAAGTATCCACTTCCGAGGATCGATGACTTGTTCGATCAGTTGCAGGGTACGAGGCTCTACAGTAAGATCGATCTAAGGTCGGGGTACCATCAGATTCGAGTAAGGGAAGATGATGTTCAGAAGACGGCTTTCAGGACTAGATATGGGCACTATGAATTCCTAGTCATGCCTTTTGGGGTGACGAATGCCCCAGCTGTCTTCATGAGTTTGATGAACAGGGTGTTCCAGTCATATTTGGATCAGTTCGTCATAGTCTTCATTGACGACATACTTATTTACTCTCGGACTGAAGAAGAGCATGTAAGGCACTTGAGGACAGTGCTTCAGATCCTTAGGGATCATCAGTTATATGCAAAGCTTAGTAAGTGCGAGTTCTGGTTGGACAGCGTGGTATTCTTGGGCCATGTCATATCTAGCCATGGGATATCTGTGGATCCCAGGAAGATTGAAGCTGTGTTAGAGTGGGCTGCACCCACTTCTGTACCAGAGATACGGAGTTTCCTCGGTTTGGCAGGTTATTACCGACGTTTCGTAGAAGGTTTCTCGAAGATTGCCAAACCCCTGACACAGCTGACTCAGAAAGGAGTCCCCTTCTTTTGGTCTGAGGCTTGTGAGGAAAGTTTTCAAGAACTGAAGCGTCGCTTGACTACATCGCCTGTATTGGTGATTCCGTCTGAGAATAAGAGGTTTGCCTTGTATACGGATGCGTCACTGCAGGGTTTGGGCTGTGTGTTGATGCAAGATAAGTACGTGGTGGCTTATGCATCGAGGCAGCTGAAGCCACACGAGGCTAGGTATCCAGTGCATGATTTGGAACTGGCGGCCATCATATTTGCCTTGAAGATTTGGAGACATTATTTGTATGGCACGTCTTTCACTATATATACGGACCATAAGAGCCTGAAGTTCTTATTCACTCAGGCAGAGTTAAATATGAGGCAAAGAAGGTGGATGGATTTGCTCAAAGACTATGATTGTGAAATTGAGTACCATCCAGGTAAAGCGAACTTAATAGCAGACGCCTTAAGTCGGAAGGTGAAGAGTACTGCAGAGGATGTCATGTGTTTGTCGGCCTTGATGACTTCTTATTGCCATCTGGGCTATGATTTCGATGTAGACACGTCGCCTGTGCGAGTGTCGACCTTATTGGCGGAGCCAGATATATTTGAGGCAATCAGGAAAGCCCAGAAGTCGGATAGTGAGGTTCAGAGATGGACATCCTTGGTACTTCAGGGCCAACCATCCAAGTTCAGAGTGGCTGAGAATGATTCTTTGAGACTGGGCAACCGATGGGTAGTCCAGATACACCAGAACTGCGTAGAGGAATATTGGAGTGAGCTCACAGTAGTCGGTTCAGTATCCACCCAGGGGGAAAGAAGATATACAAAGATCTATGCGATCAATTCTGGTGGAAACGCATGAAGCGTGAGGTGATCATGTTCGTTAAAAGATGTTTGATCTGCCAGCAGGTAAAGGCAGAGAGGCAGAGGCCTGGTGGTAAGCTGAAGAGCTTAGAGGTGCCTGAATGGAAGTGGGAGCATATATCTATGGACTTCGTGCCCACTTGCCGAGGACGGCCTCAGGATTTGATGCGATCTGGGTGATCGTAGATAGGCTGACGAAGACGGCTCATTTCATCCCTTACAGTATGTCATATACATACTTGAAGATGGCCCAAATGTATATACGGGATGTGGTGAGATTGCACGGTATTCCAGTCTCGATATTGTCTGACAGGGACCCGAGGTTCACTTCACATTTCTGGGAGGGTCTCCAGACAGCTTTGGGCACAGAGGTGAGACTGAGTACGGCCTATCACCCTCAGACAGACGGCCAAACAGAGCATACCATTCAGACGCTCGAGGACATGTTGAGGGCATGTATTTTGGAGTTTGATACTCCGTGGCAGGATTCAGTGCCGCTGGTGGAGTTCTCCTATAATAACAGTTATCAGGCGAGCATTCAAATGGCCCCTTTTGAAGCTTTGTATGGGCGACGATGTAGATCACCGCTGTATTGGGAGGACTTGACTAGCAAAGCGGTCGGAGGACCGGATATGATCAAGGATATGGAAGGTAAGATAAAGTTGATACGCCAAAAGATGAAAACCGTCCAGGATAGGCAGGCAGCCTATGCAAATAAGCGGCGACGACCGCTGGAATTCCAGTTAGGAGACAGGGTCTTCTTAAAGATCTCGCCCTTCAGGGGTGTGGTTCGGTTTGGTATGCGGGGGAAGTTATCTCCGAGGTATGTTGGGCCATATGAAGTTCTACAGCGTATCGGTACATTGGCCTACCGTTTGGCACTACCGCCATCCCTGTCTGGCATACACGATGTTTTCCATGTCTCTATGTTACGGAAGTATGAGCCAGACCCGTCTCATGTCTTACAGCCTACTGAAGTTCAGTTAGACTCAGATATGTCCTACGTAGAACGACCAATCAGAATTCTGGATCGAGAGGATCGCAGACTACGGAGCAAAGTTATACCAATGGTCAAAGTTCAGTGGATCATCGGGGTGTCGAGGAGGCTACATGGGAGACGGAACGGCATATGGTGCAGCACTATCCGGAACTATTCTCTGGTATGTTTTTATGTTTAGTTCCGCTATGATGATGCATGTGGATTTCGAGGACGAAATCTTATAAGTAGGGGAGTAATGTAATACCCCCGAAATATTATATGATTATGTGCTATGATGATGATTTACGATGTGGTTAAGAGGGTTGTGGTACTTTAATTGGGGGTTATAATTATGATATGATGATATGGTTTAGGGAGCATGTTAGGTGTTTTTAATTGTTGTATTGATGTAGTAAAATTATAAAATATCATGGGGATATATTTTTATATACATCGTATGAAATACCGGGACACAATTAACACCACAAGGCACCCCAACCACACCACCCCATTCGGCCACCATCCTTCCCCAAATGCAACCTCCTTTCCCCACCCCCCCCCCCCCCCCCCACTTGTTCAACACCCATACCCCCACTTGCCCCAACCCATGCTATGACTTTTGGCTTGCAATCAACTCCCCTCCACCTCCTTCTCCCTCTCTTTCCCTCCCAAAATCGGTGGAGTAAGCTGCTTGTACGAGGAGGAAAAAGCTTGTGATTTTGTGTGCAAAAGCCTACCAAAGAAGAGGGGTAAAGTTTAATACTCTGTTTTTCAGAGTTTTGTTTGGGGTTTGGTTTTGGTGGGATGTTTTATTGCATGATAGGTATAGATTTGGGTGGAACCTTGGTATGGATGCTTGCATGGTAGTATTATGTAACTACTAGCATGTTAGATCGAGCATTTTATACGTTTTATGTGATAGATTTCTGGCTTTGAAATGTAGTGCTCGAAAATCTGGGTAGAAACTATGATGCCCTGTTTTTGGAAAGAGTGGATGAGCACTGATAAAGTTGGGCAATTTTAATGCATGTCGGTTTAAGTTTTGTGTCAAACTTTAATTTTAATACATGCATGGAAGTATGATGAAGCTATTGATATGCTTGTTCAAGCATTTTATGTGTGTTATGAAGTGGTTTGAAGGGTATGAAATGAGGTGCTCAAAAATCTGGGGAAGTCCCGATTTTTCAGAGCTCTCGATCGATCGAGATTTTTGTCCCGATCGATCGAGCGAGGCAGAAAGTTTAAAGCATGGTTTGAAATTCAGGCGTCGATCGATCGAGGTATTTTTCCGATCGATCGGTGAAGCTCCTCGATCGATCGGTAAAACATTTCGATCGATCGATCGAGGCAGAATGTTTAGGCACTGTATATGTGATGTCCGGGAATTATGGTGGTAATCCCGGTGTTGTAATAATCCTTGATGGATTTTTAATTGTGGCAATTAGGAATTAATTGCGGTTCGGCATCTCCCGAGGTTGGTAAATCGGGCATTTGGGATCGTTGGATCCCGAGGTTGAGATCGTATTCTCATTCCGGTGAAAACCTGCGAGTTGGTTTTTTTTTGTGTGACTCGAAATATCGGGTGCTTTGTGTGGGCACCGGTAGGGGGTTTTTGAGTTAGAGAGAGAATTTTTGAAAACAGATGATTTTTAATGAATCATGATGTATTTGTGGGGCTATTAGTATTTCGGGGTATTTTTGCTATAAATACCAATTGAACCCGGGATTTTAATTATCGGAACCATTTTCTTCCCCCTCCTTCTCTCTCCCCGAACCCGCCGATTCTCGATCCCCTTTGGACCACCGCGCACGAATGTGCTTCGCCCGCCGCCGTCCGGCCGCCGTTCGGCGCGTCCGACCCGCCGCCGCGTTCGTCTCTTCCAGGCGGTCCTATCCATACCATCAATTCGAGGTTTTGTCGAGAATCGAGCTCGGATTTCTGCAGAAAGCGCTAGGGTTCGTCACTGCAGTTCATCCGATTTTTGGGGCTCGATTTTGGTATGTTTTTGGCACGATTTTTCTGGTGTTTTTGGGGCGTTTTTATGGTGTTTTTGGGTCGAACATTTCAGACTTTTTGGTTCGAAATTTTGGTTGCATTTTGGTTCGAATTTCAGCTCGATTTTGTGGGTTAGGGTTCGAAAATTTGGGGTTTTGGCTTGGGGATGTTTATTCTTGTTGGTAATTGATTAATTCATGTTGTAGATGCATTATGATGCTTGATTGTGTTCGAATTCGAAGAATTATAAGGATTCGAATTTAAGGGCTTGTTTGGGTTCGAATTTAAGGGTATTGAATTCGAAAATTGGGGGTTTTTGGCAAGGGGTGTTGATTCTTGCTTGGATAGCTTAATTCACATTTTAAATGAATTATGGTGATTATTTGGGTTTGATTTGTGTTGTTGGGGTTCGAAATTTAGAGGTGGTCCTTGAGCAATTTTCGATATTGTCTCATTCGATTTCCCTCCCTGTATATGCCCTGCCCCGGGTCTTTTAAATGATAAATTGTCGTGTGTTGACAATATATTTTTGTATAAGGGTAATGGGTGTGCTTGAGCATGGGTTGCATGCTTGTAAATAATTGTGAATTATTTATCGTGTTAGCACATCGTTCTTCGGGGCACGGAACTCGAGCAAGGTTTGGCTCGGACTTCGGAAATTTAAGGTACGTATAACGTACGAGCATAGCCTTTTATAATGTTGCAATGGTGAAATGCATGATATATGGTAATTGTAATAAATGGACATTGAAATGCATGGTGTGTGGCATTTACAATAAATGGGTATTGAAATGCATGGGGTATGGTATTGGAAATAGATGGGTGTCGAAATGCATGATTCATGGTACTTGCAATGATTGGTTTGTGGAACGCATGGTATATGGTAACTGTGATAAATAGACATACATTGGAAATCATAGGGTGCCGCTTTAGAGCGAGCAACGATTGGGTGTTGTCGCCGTTGAGCGACCATCGGTCATGACGCGCTATTGTTGAGCGTGCGCTGGGTTTAGAATGCCGCTATTGTGGAGCGAGCAATGTTATGGGAACATGGAATCCTTGGTTAAATGTATGTGAAATCTATGGCCTATATATATATGCTGATTTTACACATTGATTATGGAACTGGCATGATAGAACTATATTAGTTAATCTATATGGCGATTAACTGGCTTTGGGAATTTGATGAGTTTGGTTGTGTTGAGAACAGGGACAATACATGGGATCCCGGATGAGGGTGTTACCATCCAGGGAGTATCATTTAATTATGGCATTTACATTCTGTAAATTATGAATTGCGATATTATTATTTTGGATTGGTGGTATTGGTATGCTCACCCCGTGTGGGGGTTGTCTCTGTTGGGGCAGGTAACACAGGTGTAGCGGCTATGGAGTCGAGCTCGGGCTGTTGATTGGGGTACTTCCGGGATCGAGGTACCAGAGCTGGTCAAAGAAGTGCGCAGATCCAGTGTTGAGATCGAGTTGTGCTTGGAAGGTGCTTCCAGGATTGAAGTACCAGTAGCGGTATCCGGTATAGTTTTTATGCATCAAATACACGCTTATTCATTGAGTGCTCTTATGTGAGTACACCTTACGTGTATATGGGATGTATAAATGGGCTATGGCCTCTTTCTGTTCATTATGGTTGCATGCAATTAATTATGGAATTGCTAAATGAACTAAGAGCATATTAGTGTATTATGTGGGTGCATGTTATGTGAATAATAATGGTAGGGGGAATATGAATATTGGGAATTGAATGCAAGAAATTTTCTGGGTAGCCTACGGTGTTGCACTTGCATAGGGTTTTTCCCCTGATGGTATGATTATATGCACTCATGGTATGGCTTAATGCACTAATTACGGGTTAAGGGCACGGGGGTCCTTACATTAGTGGTATCAGAGCAGTGGTTAGCTCTTTGGGGCTGTTGAGGGCCTAGGAACATGTTATTGGGAATGAGAAGCACATACTTATGCATGATTGCTTATGTGCGTTTATGATATGTGTTCATAATTGGAATATGTGTTGCTAACCATGGTGGTTGCAGGGTCTTATGAGACATGGACTATGCATTACGGTTGCATAGGTATACATCGGAGTGATGATTTTAATGCTTTGCCGCTACATGTTGGAGCGAGGTGCATTAAAATACACTCATGGCGATGTTTATGGGAATACAGGTTATGCATTACGGTTGCATGCACGTCGAAGCGATGATGCCGATGTCGTGTCGAAGCGATGGTAAATGCCGCTGTCACGTCGAAGCGATGATGCCGCTGTCGTGCCGAAACAATTATTGAAATACGGGTTATGCATTACGGTTGCATGCATGGCGTAGCGATGTGAATACTTGCCGCTGTCATATTATAGCGATGAAGAATATTTGCCGCAAATATGTCGAAGTGAAGGATAATGCCGCTGTCATATTACTATTGCGAGGGATATTATGCCGCTAATATGTCGAAGCGAGGGGTATTACCGCTGTCATGCCGGAACGATGGTAAATGCCGCTGTCGTGTCTAAGCGATGGTGAATGCCGCTGTCACGTCGAAGCGATGGTACCACAGTCATGTCGAAGCGATGATGCCGCTGTCGTGTCGAAGCGATGATACATGCCGCTGTCACGTCGAAGCGATGATGCCGCTGTCATGACATAGCGATGCGATCGGGAACAAAGTACTACCTAAGTGTGAGTACCTCTTGAGTCCGCGATTATCCGGGTATTTTATTGGCGATGGTTCCGCCGGGTATTTTATTGGCGATGGTTCATGCCGCCAGGTATTCTATTGGCGATGGTTCCGCCGGGTATTCTATTGGCAATGGTTCATGCCGCCAGGTATTCTATTGGCGATGGTTTATGCCGCCAAGTATCATATAGCGATGGTATATTCCGCTACATCTATGGCGACGCTTCATACCGCCAGATATTCTTGGGCGATGTTTTATGCCGCTGACTCTATGGCGAGGGATCATGCCGCTGATTCTATAGCGATGGATTATACCGCTATGTGTATAGCACTGGATTATGCCGCCTGCGAGCGATGGGTGCTGCTTATGTACCGCTGGTGGACGATGGATACAGGTATTCCGCTATCTCGATAGCGATGAGGTATGGCATATTACTTTTGTTATCAGTATTGTGATTATGGTATATTGTTGTTTACCGTCATGTGTTTGACGATGAGATTATGGATGTCGTGTGTAGACATGTGCCGTCATGTGTTTGACGATGTTATTTAGATATCTATATGGACGCTTGGCGTCGTTTTGGTGAGTTATACATTCGTGTTATGTATTTGGTTGTATGGTTGAGTGCCGATGGTGAGCACATAGTAGAGTCTGGGTCATTGGTCGACGAGACCTTTTGCCGAGCAGGTTTGCTCGATGGAGCATTGATGCATTGTACCGGTGAGTGTACCGCATCATATTGTAGAGGTAAATATTTGTCGAGCAATGATACCCTTGGGTATGCTCGCTGGGATGGCTAAGGCCAAGTGATTGGTGGTAAGAGTAGTCATTGAGGAAACTACTCGCTTGTTGTTGTGATGTGGTGTACGCATGGTTGCACCCATCCTAAGGGCGTGGAATAAGTCCTAATGGATTAGGATTGCTTGGTAATTAAGCATGGACTCCGGGTTGTCCAAAGTGCTTTAGTGTTTTAGAGATATGTTGGGCGATGACCCACAACTCTAATGGTTTGTGCGGTATGGTATACCGGATTGTAATGAGTGTCACGTTGATAGGTTGGTATGAGCCTATGGGGCCAGCGAATCGCTAGCCAGGTATTATTGCAGTACTTTAGCGTGCTTGTGTTAGCCATTATAATGCTCGTTGGACACGAGTTTGGGTGAATCGTATGGTGATACGATGAGGGTTATGGTAGACTCTTGTAGTCTCTATGTGGCATGGTGTTTGAGGTAGGGAATACCTCACGGGGACGTTTATACGTCATTGTTTTGAGGGACTTGTACTGGGACAGCTCAAGTTCGTTGGTATTACCAACGTGAGTGTCAACAAGTCGTTGTTAACTCTAGTTGAGCATCCTTGCATATGGCATGCAATGGGAGTCACAATGGTTTGTGAGATATAGTTAGTGGGGTGACACTACTATATTGATTTTATCTCTTGGAGAGATTTGAATTGTACTGTCTTAGAGACAGCTTACATCGGTCGTGGATTGATTGTAAATCAGCCATGGTAAGCATTACTTGTGTTGGACTGGGTAATGGATTTCTTACCTCGGTGGGACGTTTGAGGAGACGTCTTCGGGGAGATGCTCGATTGTGGAGTACTATGGCATTAGTACAGAGCATCGTTGGAATGTGTATACATGGCCTATACGGATTTTGGATCGGGTAATGATAGTCTTGATGCACTACTCTAACCAGTTGTGTATTTCTGGGTTCCGGGATATGTTTTGGTATAATTATACCCAGGTTCTCCGAACGGTGATTCGAGGACTGGAGGATCATGGATTCATGACTTCTTCCTTGAGAGGAAGGCGGTATTGTGATTCCTACCGGTTGAATCTTTTGGGGAGATTCGTTATTTTGGTTCGTGTGGTGGTGATGTTGAAATCACACCCTTTGGTTTTGGTTTGTCAACCATCATTCTCCGTGGGGCGAGAATAATCGGGGTTTGACAGTTGGTTTTGGGATTTGGGTGTGATTAGAGATACCCGAGTCTATTGCATTGCGTATGCATGTTGTGTGGGTGTATGGGCATGTATGCCGTGTGTGTGTATACGAATGCCAACCTTATTTGTTCATTGTGGAACGTCGAGTGTGTATACTTGGTTTAGTGGATCTCCGGTGTGAGATTGTGGAACCTCGAGATCGGTAATCTCGATGGCACGATGCATTCTGATGAATGATCGTGAAGGTTGTTTGATTTCCCCCGAGGAGGGATCGACGTGTTTTGGAATCATGGTGGTTCTTGTTGGATAATTCGATAGCCTTCCTATTTTAGGATTGTTGGATCCAAGGATAAATGAGGGATGGCCGAGATTCGGATGTGTTTAGTGTCATGGTTGACACGTGTGTAGGAATGCATTTGGTTGCCTTGCATGTCCCCTGTGGAACTTGAGACCTTGTGGAGTCTTGATGGTGTGTCGGGACCAAGATATGATTTCTTGGAACACACCGGTGTAAACATCCTTGGTGATGTATTTTGTGTGGATCTGTGACCGTGGGTAACCCGGTCCGGGTTGCAAGTAGTGCAACTACTCCTTTAGAAGAGATGGGCTGGGAAACGAAGACTGGTTTCTTTTGTGAGTATACTGTTGTATGCTAGTGGTCCCCATCTTGACGATGCGTGTCAAGCATCGTGGGCAGGTGGTGAATATCACGGGATGATATCTTTGTCAGAACCAATGGAGATTTGGTTGGTTTGCAGTTTTGGTGAACTGACTTCTGGGACGATTCACGTCGAGGTACGTTATTATCTTTCGGGTTTGTTTTGGTTTTGGGTTGCGCTATTTTAGGGCTAGGTGCGAGACTGGTATTCTCGCAGTTGTTAATTCGATTCTAAGGTGGTTCAGAATCAGGGTCTTGGCTTTATTTTGTTGGTGTAGTCCTGGTGTTACGTGGAGTACACCGGTGCAATTTCGGGGACGAAATTTTATTAGTAGGGGATAATTGTGATGTCCGGGAATTATGGTGGTAATCCCGGTGTTGTAATAATCCTTGATGGATTTTTAATTGTGGCAATTAGGAATTAATTGCGGTTCGGCATCTCCCGAGGTTGGTAAATCGGGCATTTGGGATCGTTGGATCCCGAGGTTGAGATCGTATTCTCATTCCG
Organism: Haberlea rhodopensis; assembly: GCA_907163345.1. NCBI lineage: Eukaryota > Viridiplantae > Streptophyta > Magnoliopsida > Lamiales > Gesneriaceae > Haberlea > Haberlea rhodopensis. The sequence continues at coordinate 564,891 of CAJQUN010000016.1, forward strand.
GTGAAAACCTGCGAGTTGGTTTTTTTTTGTGTGACTCGAAATATCGGGTGCTTTGTGTGGGCACCGATAGGGGGTTTTTGAGTTAGAGAGAGAATTTTTGAAAACAGATGATTTTTAATGAATCATGATGTATTTGTGGGGCTATTAGTATTTCGGGGTATTTTTGCTATAAATACCAATTGAACCCGGGATTTTAATTATCGGAACCATTTTCTTCCCCCTCCTTCTCTCTCCCCGAACCCGCCGATTCTCGATCCCCTTTGGACCACCGCGCACGAATGTGCTTCGCCCGCCGCCGTCTGGCCGCCGTTCGGCGCGTCCGACCCGCCGCCGCGTTCGTCTCTTCCAGGCGGTCCTATCCATACCATCAATTCGAGGTTTCGTCGAGAATCGAGCTCGGATTTCTGCAGAAAGCGCTAGGGTTCGTCACTGCAGTTCATCCGATTTTTGGGGCTCGATTTTGGTATGTTTTTGGCACGATTTTTCTGGTGTTTTTGGGGCGTTTTTATGGTGTTTTTGGGTCGAACATTTCAGACTTTTTGGTTCGAAATTTTGGTTGCATTTTGGTTCGAATTTCAGCTCGATTTTGTGGGTTAGGGTTCGAAAATTTGGGGTTTTGGCTTGGGGATGTTTATTCTTGTTGGTAATTGATTAATTCATGTTGTAGATGCATTATGATGCTTGATTGTGTTCGAATTCGAAGAATTATAAGGATTCGAATTTAAGGGCTTGTTTGGGTTCGAATTTAAGGGTATTGAATTCGAAAATTGGGGGTTTTTGGCAAGGGGTGTTGATTCTTGCTTGGATAGCTTAATTCACATTTTAAATGAATTATGGTGATTATTTGGGTTTGATTTGTGTTGTTGGGGTTCGAAATTTAGAGGTGGTCCTTGAGCAATTTTCGATATTGTCTCATTCGATTTCCCTCCCTGTATATGCCCTGCCCCGGGTCTTTTAAATGATAAATTGTCGTGTGTTGACAATATATTTTTGTATAAGGGTAATGGGTGTGCTTGAGCATGGGTTGCATGCTTGTAAATAATTGTGAATTATTTATCGTGTTAGCACATCGTTCTTCGGGGCACGGAACTCGAGCAAGGTTTGGCTCGGACTTCGGAAATTTAAGGTACGTATAACGTACGAGCATAGCCTTTTATAATGTTGCAATGGTGAAATGCATGATATATGGTAATTGTAATAAATGGACATTGAAATGCATGGTGTGTGGCATTTACAATAAATGGGTATTGAAATGCATGGGGTATGGTATTGGAAATAGATGGGTGTCGAAATGCATGATTCATGGTACTTGCAATGATTGGTTTGTGGAACGCATGGTATATGGTAACTGTGATAAATAGACATACATTGGAAATCATAGGGTGCCGCTTTAGAGCGAGCAACGATTGGGTGTTGTCGCCGTTGAGCGACCATCGGTCATGACGCGCTATTGTTGAGCGTGCGCTGGGTTTAGAATGCCGCTATTGTGGAGCGAGCAATGTTATGGGAACATGGAATCCTTGGTTAAATGTATGTGAAATCTATGGCCTATATATATATGCTGATTTTACACATTGATTATGGAACTGGCATGATAGAACTATATTAGTTAATCTATATGGCGATTAACTGGCTTTGGGAATTTGATGAGTTTGGTTGTGTTGAGAACAGGGACAATACATGGGATCCCGGATGAGGGTGTTACCATCCAGGGAGTATCATTTAATTATGGCATTTACATTCTGTAAATTATGAATTGCGATATTATTATTTTGGATTGGTGGTATTGGTATGCTCACCCCGTGTGGGGGCTGTCTCTGTTGGGGCAGGTAACACAGGTGTAGCGGCTATGGAGTCGAGCTCGGGCTGTTGATTGGGGTACTTCCGGGATCGAGGTACCAGAGCTGGTCAAAGAAGTGCGCAGATCCAGTGTTGAGATCGAGTTGTGCTTGGAAGGTGCTTCCAGGATTGAAGTACCAGTAGCGGTACCGGTATAGTTTTTATGCATCAAATACACGCTTATTCATTGAGTGCTCTTATGTGAGTACACCTTACGTGTATATGGGATGTATAAATGGGCTATGGCCTCTTTCTGTTCATTATGGTTGCATGCAATTAATTATGGAATTGCTAAATGAACTAAGAGCATATTAGTGTATTATGTGGGTGCATGTTATGTGAATAATAATGGTAGGGGGAATATGAATATTGGGAATTGAATGCAAGAAATTTTCTGGGTAGCCTACGGTGTTGCACTTGCATAGGGTTTTTCCCCTGATGGTATGATTATATGCACTCATGGTATGGCTTAATGCACTAATTACGGGTTAAGGGCACGGGGGTCCTTACAGTATATGCACAGTTTCTCGATCGATCGAGACCTCGGGGCCGATCGATCGAGAGAGGCAGAAAGATGAAAAATAAGATGATGATTTATTTTGTTAAGTTTATGATGTGAGATGGGATTGAGGCATCTAATATGGTATTGTGTGGTCTTGTAGAACCATCCCAGGTACCGGCACCATCAAGGAGATAAAGTCTGTTGACTCCTCCTCCTTTTTGAAAAGGTACGTAAGAGACGTACGGGCATCGGACGGTAAAAACGCATCTTTACACTACGACTATGCTTTTATTGCATGAGTATTGATGATGAAATGATGATGTTTATAAGATGTTTACGATGTTTATAAGATGTTTACGATGTTGATAAGATGTTTATATATATTCATACGATGTTATTTGTGGTAAGATAGCACGGGGTAAGATGCCCCACATGGTAAGAGGCCATGCGATATTATTTGTGGTAAGATGCCACGGGGTAAGATGCCCCACATGGTAAGAGGCCATGCGATATTATTTGTGGTAAGATGCCACGGGGTAAGATGCCCCACATGGTAAGAGGCCATGCGATGTTATTTGTGGTAAGATGCCACGGGGTAAGATGCCCCACATGGTAAGAGGCCATGCGATGTTTATAATGTGGTAAGATGCCACAGGGTAAGATGCCCATATGCATGATTATGAATCAGGGACCACAATAAGAAGTTAATGAACAATCAGCATATTTACTTAACCAAGATTTCATGCATTTACTATGATGTTTTATGATGTTAAGTAAGATTGTATATGCTCATGATGTGTTGTCCCTGTAGGTACGCTTTTGGACTAAAGGACTAAGGGTCGGGTTGAGGCAGTGAGCTACGAGGAACACAGGAATGTATAGGATTCAAGTCACGATTAGTATCTACTCTAGGAGTAGTATAAATCTAAATGTTAACATTCTTTTGGGAATGTAATGAATTATTTTTGAAGTATTTTATTTTGGCCTGTAATCCTGTTAGCTCACGTAACAACCAGAACCTTAAAATGTTATTAATGCATGATTAGTCCTTCTTATGTCTATTAATCACTGTTAAGGTGGGAAGATCCCACAATAGATGACATAGTGTTATTCTGGGAATGATGAGATGTATCATTCTTGAGATCCTATTTCTGATAGGACGGTAAACAGAAAGATTTTGGAAATTTCGTGGCAAATTGTTTGGCATGTCAGCAGGTCAAGATGAAAATACGAGACCTAATGGGATATTACAGAATTTGTAAGTACCACAATGAATTTAAGAAAACTTCGAGTTTTATAACTCAAACTGTTTAGACCAAAAAGAGATTGTGAAACAAGTTGAATCGGAATTGATTGACTATTCAATACAAGATATTGATTTCATATAATAGTCTATATGTCTACGAGAAAATGACATGTTTGAGATGTGGATAATGTGGTTTAGTTACAACGAGTATTTTGTAACAACTGTATCTGATTGAGATCCGAGGATAATATCATAATTCAAAAAATATTTTCAGAATGTCATGGGTACTAAGTTAGCAATGAGTATTGCTTAGCATACCCATACTGATGGACAAACTGAGAGAATTATCCAGACTTTGGAAGCTATGTCCTGATTATTAGTGATGAATTTAGTGGTAATTGACAAAAATCACTATTCACCAGTAGAATTTTCCTATAATTTAAGTTTCAGATAACTTTTGGGATGACATCGGTTCAGGTTTTGTAGAGCCAGAATTACCGATCGCGGAGATGATGATAGAAATTGATAAGGAATTTTTGGCATAACTTGAGATTTTTGAGAAAAATGCCAGAAACGATAAACTTTCTGCGGAAACGATTGAAATTTGGCTTAAGGTGAGCAGATTTGCTACGCCAAAGAGAAATATATCGTTAGACTTCGAGTTGAGAATCAGGTAAATATGAAGATATTACCTTTGCGATGATCAATATGATTCGTCAAGTGAGGTATGTTGTTGCCTCGATATTTTGAACCTTGTGGAATCACAGAAAAGTTTGGTTCAGTGGTATATCGTTGACACGATCACTTCGGTTGTTATTGATACATGATGATTCTTATGTATCTATGAATGAGATTGAGATATCTCATATGATTTAATTTATTGAGTTATACTCGGTTTTGCGATTTCGAGGACGAAATCATTTTAAGAGGGGAAGAAGTGTAATGCCCCGATGCCAATTAATCTGGATTAACGATGATTAGGCAAACTCGGATAATTAAAAGTATAGACTTTGAATTAAGGTGTTCCGGACCACGATGAGTCAACCAACTAGTGGAACATGTTTTAGTGTATGAGCATGTGCATGATCACATGGCACTTGGAGAACACATGACACTAATTAATTTAACTCATGTTTAATACATGATTTTGGACCAACAATCTTGCAAGATAATGATGTATTGACACATGGATTCCACAATACATGAAATGAATTAAAAATCATGCATGTAAGCCTTGCAACTCACGCCTAACCCACTTAATTTCAGATTTTTTGGCTCTTTATCACCATCATCTTCTCTATCATCAAACCCATACAATTCTCTCCTTTCTCCCACCTAAACCTTCGAATTTTCCAGCCAAATTTTGCACCAATTTCTCTTCCAATTTCTAATACATGTTACATGCAATTAGTGATTTAGAAACCCCAAGACAAGGGTGTTAGTTAGGTGCAAGAATTTTCAATTTTGGAGCAAGTTTGGAGGAGTTCAAGCTAAGAAGGAGCCATGATGGAAAACATTTTGGGTCTACAAGGGTATGGACTTGTTCTTATCTATATTTAGTAGAATTTTGTAGAATTTGGGTCGAAATTTAGGAGGAGACACGAAAATGTTGGTGTCTTTTTATTAAAGCAGAATCTGAAAATATTTGATGTTGCATGCAGTAGATGATTTCGAAAATTCGATTTACTTAGTCTCGGAATTTGACTTAGAGTCCTAAACGAATGTTGTAGATCTTTTAATTTTATGCAATTTTTAAAAAAATAAGCATGCAATTTGGGTCTCGGAAATAAAAGTTATGTCGATTTTACTTTCAGTGCTCATTTTTGACTCTGCATGTCCATGCATGTCACATGCAGACTGTAATTCGACTTTCTGGGCATCTTTTCTTGCGAATTTGATTTCGGTCTTCAAATAAAACTTGTAGATCTTTTAATTATCTTGAGTTTAAAAAAAACGAGGACTCAATTCAGACTTATGTTCGAGTAGTTATGAGTTTTATACTTTAAGTGCACAATCTATGTCCTGCATGTGGACGTATCCGAGTTCCTGAGCATTTTTGGCTAGGAATTACGGAAAATGTCCAGAAATAAGTAATTTATTACATTGAATTGGCTGTCATTTGACACTGGAATCACCCAATTTGAAGTTAAAATGAAAAAGATATGGTGATTTTACTAAACCTGCTCGAGCTGGAAAACAGAATTTCAAAAGCTACGTTTTTAGTGTTTTTACTACCTTTATATGGAGGAATTAGATCGACATCATTAGAGAATAAAATGAAGTCCTTTGGGTTTTTGAACTTTGAGAACTAGATTTGGGTCATTTGGACATCATATGAATTTATTATGATTTTTGTACAAAAACTGGTCAGTCTGAATTTTGAAGGAAAATCAGTAGGAACCATCCTTAAAACTTGTTGAGCTATTGTGCCTACTTAAGAACTTAGTGATAATTTTTAGTACATATGACCAGGTTAATAGATTCCGGGGTTGATCTGAGAAGTCTCGGTCGATTAACTTGGGTCGAGGTACGTTGAAATGAGTTGTATCATGACGTCTGGCAAATGCGTGTAATGATACTACTGTATGACCTTTTATGCTATTACTTGATTGATATGATTTTATTGTCACTATATGATTCTTATGTGACTATATGATATTATGAATGTCTTGGAGTACATGATATGTGAAATTACATGATTTGTATCTACTTTCACATGAGATTGCATGATATATTGAGTTGCATATGCTATTTGATGCATAAATGATTCATGGGCATATCATATTGATCTATCATTCCTTTGATATCCATGATTATGACTGAGTTGATTCACTCTGAGTATCGGGGGCGACGAGCACGGCGATGACAGGTAGTATAGGTAGCGACTGTAGTCACGCGCGTGTCACCGGACCTAGACACGAGGGATGGACGAACACAGCACATAGGATGAGTCTCCTAGCGCAATGTGCGTGTGTTGTCACCCTCTGCTCGAGCTGACACTATTTGATGATACCTTCCTTTGAACTCCGATATTTGGTATCTTGAGATTCGATTCTTTATACCCATTCATACATAGCATTCATACATGGTATGCATTGCATGATACTTTGTCATACTTGACATGATCTATTTATTTCTCGTACTGGGTTCTGACCCCCATAGTGGGGGCTGTCATGTCTTTGTTGTATGGGCATCACAGGTGGTACATGTGGACGTACTGAGGAAGCTCGAGATGAAGCATCGATGAATACCAGAGCTCCTTGCGAGCGAGCTCAGGTTTATATTTTCTGTTTTGAGTCACAGTAGTTGTTAGAATATTTTTACTTATATTTTAAATTACCGGGGTATGCCCCGAGTATCTGTATTTTAATTATTCTACTACTGGTTGATGATATACTTGATAATTTATGTTATGATCAACATGTTGAAGTGGAAACTGGAATTACATATTTTAAGTATCAGTATATATGTATCACCTAAAAGTGAAAATTTTTAGGGCGTTTGATAAGACCTTTGAAATAAATCTTCCGCTGTTTACTCAAATTAATCATTATGTCTTAATTAAACACCACATTAGGATCGGGCCCTCACATAAATCCCCTTGCATTGCTAGTGAATTGAGTCCAGAGCAATGTAAACAACTCATCACTCTTCTAAGCTCGCAACTTCAACTTGGTTATGGCAACAAGAAGGATGCACAACATCACGAGCCTTTGGTTTCATACTTCAGCTGTATATACTCTTTATCCTCTACTTTAACATCAATTCCTCACTCTAGCTGGGTCACCACATCAGTTGTTCTTTGTCTTATTTCCATTCATATTAAAGTTTCATTTCCGCTGTTACATTGCCAAGCCAATCTACAGTCCTGCTACCCACATTGGTTCTGTGCGATTGTCTAATGATTTACTGTTAGGGAATGTGTTGTTTGTTCCTCAGTTTAACTTCAATCTAATATCGATTAATTACTTAACACTTACACTGCTCAATCTCTTTATTCTGATTCTTTCTTAATCCAGGACCTCCTTACGAGCAAGAAGATTGGGATGGATAGCCGACAATCTTTACATTTTGGATTCTTCCAGCACCTCATCTATACTGGGTAATGTTTCCTTTTCTGAGAATAAATTGTGGCACTTTTGTATGGAACATCCTTCTTTTTCCAGACTTTGTGAAGTTGGTAAAACATTGCATTTTGATCCAATAAAAGATGATTCAATGATAGATTGTTTTATATGTCATTTTTTCTAAGCCTAGGCGTTTACCATTCATTTCTAACAACTTGATATGTGATAATCTTACACATTGATATTTGGGGACATTTGATCCAATTAGTATGGAAGGTTGCCAATATTTTATGACTATTGTTGATGACCATACACGTTTCACTTGGATTTATCTTTTGAAATCCAAGCCGGATGTTTCCACAATATTTTCCCAACTCTAAACACTCAATTTGACAAGAAAATCAAGTCTGTTAGTGATATGCATTCTTTCATATCACTAATGTGTTGAAAGCCCACAACAAAACTCAGTAGCAGTAAGGAAACATCAACACATCCTTTATGTCGCTCGATCTCTATTCTTCCAATCTTGAGTGATTGTGTGCTTACAACTGTTTATCTAATTAACAGAACTCCATGACCTAGAGTTTTTTGCAAATTACTTTTTTGAATTATTGTTCAATAAGTTGCCTTCCTTGTAAGGCTCCAATGTGTCATTTATCATTAGTGTATTTATGATGTCATATACGAATGTGAAAATTCCTTCTTTAAAACTTTCATTTCATACTTCATATTTACCGTATGACTCTTATAAAATTTTGACGGAGTCTCCCTGGAATTTTGAACTACCAGAAAATAAATATAAGATACCAATATATCAATATCACATTTCATCAATCTATACCCAACCACATAACCAATCTCCCCGATACTCAATTCCTAAAGCTCATTCTCCTCAAAATAAAAGCACATAAATCAACCAAATGAAAGTTTCCTAATTCACATCTTTGTTGAAAGAACTTCTTTGTAATTCCTTAAATAAGGATTCCGAAAATACCGGATCCCCACCTACACAAACAAATTGTTGATAAAACTCCAAAATTACATTTTCTTTTGATCCAATTTTTTTTTTCTCTCCTTATCATTCAGAAAAGACAAAAAGATTTCAGGATAATAAACATTGTCTAGAATTTCTCTTAGATTCGACCCATAGCTGATGATAGAACTAGAATAGATATTTTTTTGTTTCCTACTCACGCGAGCCCATATCCTTGCTTTTTTATCAATCTCTAATTTTGAGCTTCCTCCCCAATCTGATATTATGGTGCCGGTATAGACCGAATTCCATTATGGTCCAATAATAAATGCCAAGGCTTTGCAGTATTTGATTGATCACAATTCTATATATTTCATTTACTATAGAAGTTCCGAGTGAATTCATTAGAGGAATGGTTCCAATCAAAATAGTTTGTTCTTGTATATCCCTACTAGTTTTCCAAATTAATCCTGCGGATACATATAATTCAGAAGAATATGTGAGTGATTCATACACAGGGGAAACTTTGAAACATTTATACATACCATATACATGCAGCATAATGCTCATAGACGAGCCATGAATAAATAATTATAAATTGACTTGAATAAATCACACTCTCTCATCTACCAATGCACTAGTGCAATGCTTCGCAATGCTAACAATTGGGCTCGAACTTACTTCTTGGGACAATGCCGTACCTGTTTTCGGTAAAAATCGCCTCCACACAGGGTGAGCAAGTACCAACACAATAATCACAATCATATCAAATAAATTCACAATACAACAAAATAATTTATTGGAATTATATAAAGAGTACTCCCTCGATCAGTTGAACAAATACAAGCTTTCTCACTCCATTCATGTTCTCACAATTTCACAATTATACATTTCCACAATTCACAATGTAAATCCATAATAACAACATGGTATGTTTCATTACTACTAAAACATTTCATTGACAAGAATATAATTCTATATAGTAAATTGATATTTCCATTTCAACCCTTGACATTCCAGTAATCATACGTCAATCCGTGACGTTCCATGTGATCCTGTGACATTCCAGTAATCATACCAACCCGTAATGTTGCATGTCATCCCTTTACATTCCAATAATCATACGTCAACCCGTGATGTTCCATATTATTCTGAGATTCCAATAGTCATACGTTAACCCGTGACGTTCCATGTCATACCGTGACATTCGAATAATCATATGTCTACCCGTGACGTTCCATGTCATCCCGTGATATTCCAATAATCATAAGTCAACCGTGACGTTCCATGTCATCCTGTGACATTCCAATAGTCATACGTCAATCCGTGATGTTGCATGTCATCCCGTGACATTGCAATAGTCATACATCAACTCGTGACGTTCCAGGTCATCCCGTGACATTCCAATAGTCATACGTCAACCCGTGACGTTCCATGTCATCCCGTGAAATTCCTATAATCATACCAACCAAACGTCAACCCGTGACGTTACATGTCATCCCGTGACATTCCAATACTCATACATCAACCCGTGAATATTATCAGTGCTCAATAAATATGCATAACAAAGTATATGTCTATTGCTCGTATGTATTTACGTACCTTATCGTCCGTGATACTGTTAAATTACATTCCTCTAAGTCCTTAGGCTTAAGCAGACTCTACATATTCAGTTAATCTATACTAACATTTATGTATATAAATAGCCTCATACTCACACATAAGCCCAAGATCATGGTATAACATCCATTAATGATAAACTACTGCTTAATTTCCTTGGACAATAAAATCATTGACATCATAACACAAAATAAATTTTCCAGAATTTTTAACTCTACCGGTCGATCGGTGCTTTTCTACTTATCGATCGGTAGCCCTGTAAATTCATTTCTCTCGCTTAGCACTCTGCTGATTGATCGGTGGCTTTGCTACCGATCGATCGGTAAGTCTGAATTTTTTAAATCTTTCTTACATTTTTTACCGATCGGTCGGTACGCAAGAATTCCCCAAAAACACCATAATTTTATGCATACATTTCTACCAAAACTTCATGAAATTAAAATCAAACAACAAATTACTCAATCTTGAACAATCTACAAGCATTTTAACACACTTCTTCCTTACAATAACAAGAATCAATGAACTCTCCCAACCTTAGCTCAAATCAAACCCACCACTAAAGCAAACAATTAAATAGGATCAGTTTCGGGCATCACATCCTTGCACTGATCTCAAAGTTCTTGGTTGTTTGTGCTAATCGATATGTATTTCTTGGATATCCATCTAGCTATAAAGGTTACAAACTACTTAATCTGGATACAACTGAGATTTTTGTTTCTCGAGATATTGTGTTCCATGAAGTCTCTTTTCCATTCCAGACTCTTTAGTCATCATCATCATCTCATGAGTTCTTTAACGAGACCATTCTTCCCTCTCAATATGTCATTCATCCTCCTAATATTGATGATCTTCCTTCCAGTGAGCATCATGTCCAATTCAAACCAGGTCTCATCATGTCATTATAAAGCCATCTCATTTGCTTGACTATCATTGTTTTTCTTCTCAGTCTACCACTGTCCATCCCTTATCTTCAGTTCTCAGCACTCATAGGTTATCTATCCCGTACCTTTGTTATCAATGCTTCCTCTGTCATTGAACCACATATTCTCTGTTGTGCAACCTCAGTGGAGTCAAGCAATGTTTACAGAGTTGCAAGCTTTAGAGAGTAATGACACTTGGTCCATTATTTCGTTGCCACCCAAAAAGTCTGCAGTTGGATGTAAATGGGTGTATAAAGCCAAGTTTCTCGCTGATGGAACGTTGGAGCAATATAAAGCCTGATTGGTAGCTAAAGGGTATATGGAACAAGAAGATATTGGTTATCTTGAGACCTTTTCCCTTGTTGCTAAGCTAGATTGGAACATTGTTAGCCTTAGCGGTTGTACGTGGTTGGCATTTAATGTAATTAGATGTAAATAATGCATTTTTACACAAAGTTCTTCATGATGAGGTTTATATGTCCTTGCCTCCGGGTTATCAACCAAAGAGGGAGATTTTACCTTCTAATGTTGTGTGTAGACTACATAAATCATTGTATGGACTCAGGAAGGCCTCACGATAATGGTTTGCCAAATTTTCATCCATTTTGCTTCGTATTGGTTTTACTCAATCTCATGCGCACAGTTCCTTATTTGTTCGATCCCATGGTGATTTATTTTTGGCATTACTTGTTTATGTTGATGATATTGTAATTGCCACTAAATATAAGGATGAAGCAGCAGAATTGAAAGTAAATAATCAGTTCAAGTTGAAAGATCTTGGAGACTTTAAATATTTTTTGGGTATTGAGGTAGCACCCTCGTCTTGTGGTATTTACCTATGCCAAAGACATTATGATGTTCAGCTGTTCCATGAAACGATACTTCTTGGTTGTAAGCCACGCTCTCCTTTGGATGTTAATCTAAACCTCAATGAGGACGATGGTGAGCTTTTATCTGATCCATCCTTGTATCGGAGGCTTATAGGCAGATTGTTATATCTCACCATAACACACATTGATCTTGCTTATTCTGTAAATAAGCTCAGCCAGTATGTCTCTAACCCACGAGAACACATTTACGTGTTGCTTATTTGGTGCTTAAGTATGTTATAGGCACGGTTGGCCAAGGACCACTATAGGTCTTCTTACAATCTTAAGCTGAGCTTATTTTTGGATCAGATTGGGCAACATGTCCTGACACGTATAGGTTTGTCTTGCTTGGAGAGTTATTGATTCCATGGAATTCTAAGAAACAACAGACTGTCTCAAGATCATCAGCCGAAGTAAAGTATAGGTTCATGCTAATGCCACATGCTAGATTATATGATTGCTTTCTTTGTTCAAGGATTTGAATGTTTATCATCAAGTGCCAGTGGTTTTGTTTTGTGACAACTAGGCTGCTATACACATCACATCATACCCAATTTTCATGAACAAACATATTGAGATTGATTGTCATATAGTAAGAGAGATGATTCAGGTTGGAATTATCTGAGTACTGCATGTTGCTTCATCATTGCAGTGACTTGTTTACCAAATCCTTGCTACCTGGTCACTTTCGAGATCTGTTGGTCAAGATGGGCATTCACGATATTCAGTTGCATCTTGAGGGAGAGTATTTGATATTGCACATGACAATGTATTAAAAGTGATTTTGTGTAAAACAAGCTTCAGTTAGTTGACTTCTTAGTTTTTGTTTGTTTTCATATATATAGGCCTACATGCCAAATTACTTCTTTCTGTAACATTCCTTTAGAAAGAAATGGATTCTCCTTCTTTGCATATGATTTTCATTTGCTAATAACAAAGACAAAAACAAAAGAGAATATCCTCCAAATTATTAAGTTTGTATACAAATAACTGGTTCCTTAATCCATTTGAAAACAAATTAGAAAAATTCTTTTTGCAGTTTGACCAAATCCAACTAATTATCTTCCTATTTCTCTGGCTCTCTGGAGTTTCTTGTTCCTTTCCACGGATTAGTGATGCTACATGTATCTGTTTATCATCAATCACAGAGTAAGGTTTTTCTATAATACTGAATTTAGTATGTGCCTAATAATAGATAGATAGATAAAAAAAAAATTAGCAAATTAAAGTTATGATTTAAAATACACTACAGTTTTATGTTAAATAGAACAAATTAAATTAATTTTTGAACCTTAAAAAAGTGTAAAGACCCCAAAATTTGATTAATGTTAATTAAATATAATTTGGGAAATTGTTAATATTTAATTTGGAATTAATTAATTAGAAGTGAAATGACAATAGAATGTCAACTGATTTAATCGGAACAATATATAATTTTGAAATGGTAAAATAACCACCGATAATATTTAAAATAAATAAATTATTAAAATGAAGAATTAAATTTTGTGTTATAGTAGTGTATATAAATCCCAGGTGTTGTTATACATTCAATGTATCAGTACACCGTTAACACCCGTATGTACATAACGGGACCAGGATACAACTATTAATATGTAATGTTGGACATTTACGAAACACACACTAAAATGTGTAAAAACACACACTTCAGCCGATTCCTTCTTCCCCTGCACTTTCCGTTCACGTCTGACCACCGCGCGGAAAAGAGCTGCGCCCAGCGCCGTCCGGACGCCTCTTGGTGCGTCCGACATACCACCGTGTTCCTCACTCTCAGGCCCAACTTTCCACACCAATAATTCACGGTGAGAGTTCTGAAACCAGTCAATTTAGCCCTGAAATTATCGAAATCGATTTCTAGGGTTCTTCATAATTTCTTGTTCGACCTTAAATTGTTTCGATTATGCATGTCTAATCCCTTCCCCTTACCATGACCGATGTTTCCCCTCCGGCCTCCGCCCTTATCGCCACCGTGAGCCACCGGAAACCACCCTTGAAGGTCTCGGTTACTGTTCGCAGACGTGTAACAGTGTGAGTTTCGATTTCCAGCCTTTTAATCTATCGATTTTGATGTATTTGAAATTATTTTGACAAAATAATGTGGCTTAACATTGCATAGCATGTGGAGTTTGGTTCGATTTTGGCAATGCATGTTGATTCGAACGTCTTGCTGCCTTGCTTTGAAATGTCTACGGTTTTGTGTTGAAATTTATGCTTGCATGTTGTTTCATCTTGAATTATGGTTCAATTTTGATCGATGAATGTTTAAGGAATACCAATCGAAATCATGCATGTAAGGGTATAAGTGCTTAAATTATGTCTTGATCAATTTTAACCCAGTTGACTCATGTCTTGCTTTTTATTGAGAAATTATGCAAAATATGGATTTTCTTGACATCTTTTTGTTAGAGAATATGAATCCAGGTTTATGTTGTCCGAAATTATGAGAATACTCGTTTGATAAGCTATGTATAATTTAAGGAGTCTCAGACATTAGTTATATCATGTTTTTACGATTTCATGAGAAAATAATGAAGTATGTAGATGATTAAGTAATATGATGATAAATATATTTGGAATTGCATGAAAATCTAACCATGATAGATTGAGATGAATCATCAATATAAATGAATAAACAACAGTTAGAATGATGTTGTTTGTCGTGTATCGATAAGTTAAATGGCATGATAGAGTGATTGATGTATTGCCTAAATTGTGTAGAGTACACTAATTTATTACACCGGAGTTGCATTAAAGTGATCAATTACCTCAAGAATATGCAACAAGAAATATGTATGCTGCTATCGGTAACGTACGACAGGTATCCGTATTATTTGATACATGATTTGCTGAACTTACGTGACTTACGTAAAATTACTTGGCTATATGATTTTTACTTGAATTATGAGCATTCATAGTTGATATATCGATGTGTGGAAATAAATATTTTGTTAACACACATCTTTGTCAATAAATGTACATCGATATATGGCTTTCACGTTGGATATAGTAAGTTGCATCATATGAGATTATGATATTGGCATGATGCATTGACACGCATGGACATTGAGCACGTCATGTTGATCCTACTGATTCTTTCTTTAATACCCTTATCTTTTTCGTTGGTATCTGTGATGCGTGTTTGGGGATTGTGATGACATGAGATTAGGGATGTTAATCCCGGAGTGTTAATAACCCCTAAAGTTGTTTTACGTGGCGACTTGGAGTTTAATCGCGGTGTTGGGCCTTCTGGGCTCGTCTATTTGAGTAGTTGAGATCGTTGGATCCCGAGGTTGAGATCGTATTCTCATTTCGGTGAAAACCTGTGAGTTGGGTTTTTAGTGTAACTCGGAATCTCGGGTACTTTGTGTGGGCACCGGTAGGGGGTTTTTGAGTTAGAGAGGGAATTTTTGAAAACAGATGATTTTTAATGAATCATGATGTATTTGTGGGACTATTAGTATTTCGGGGTATTTTTGCTATAAATACCAGTTGAACCCGAGATTTTAATTATCGGAGCCATTTTCCTCACCTTCTCTCTCTCTCCTCGCGCACGCTGGTCTTCCCGATCCCCTTTGACCTACGCAGCTTCAAACGCCACGCCCGCCGCCGTCCGGCCGCCGTTCGGCGCGTCCGACCCGCCGCCGGCTTCGTCTCGTCCAGGCGCAGCTTCCCGTACCATCAATTCGAAGTTTGGTCGCGATTTGAGCTCGGATTTGCCAGAAAAGCGCTAGGGTTCGAACTGGAATTCTGTCCGATTTTGGAGCTCGATTTTTGGTACGATTTTGGGGCTTTCTTTCAGGTGTTATTGGGGCGTTTTGGTGCTTAGTTTGGGTCGAAAATTTCTTGCTTTGTGGTTCAAAGAAATTGGTTGCCAATTGATTCGATTTTCATGCTGTTTGAATGAGTTAGGGTTCGAATTTTTAGGGGTTTATGTTCGAAAATTGGGGTTTTTGGCAGGGAGTTATGATTCTTGTTAGTAATCGATTAATTCATGTTTTAGATGAATTATGGTGATTATTTGGGTTTGATTTGTGTTGTTAGGGTTCGAAATTTAGGGGTGGTTCTTGAGCAATTTTCGATATTGTCTCATTCGATTTCCCTCCCTGTATATGCCCTGCCCCGGATCTTTTAAATGGTAAATTGTCGTGGGTTGACAATATTTTGAGGGTTATGGGTGTGCTTGAGCATGGGTTGCATGTTCGTAAATAATGGCGAATTATGTATCGTGCTAGCACATCGTTCCTCGGAGCATGGAACTCGAGCAAGGTTTGGCTCGGACTTCGGAGATTTAAGGTACGTATTGACGTACGAGCATAGCCCTTTAATATAATTGCAATTGTTGAGTGCTTGGTACACTGTATTGCAATGAATGTGTGTGAATTGCATGGTTTATTGTGGAAATGCATGACACACGATATTAGTAATAAACGGAGATTGAAATGCATGGTTTATTGTACTTTCTTCAAATGCTTATATATGGATTGAGAATTGCATGGTGCCGCTTTTGAGCGAGCAGTGATTTGGATGTTGTCGCCTGTGAGCGAACATCGATTATGACGCCGCTGCCATCGAGCATGCGTGGAATTGGAATGCCACTATTGTAGAGTGAGCAATGAAATGGAGATATGAAACCATAAGTGAGGAACACAGATTGTTTATAATCATTGTTTTAATGATTTGATGTTATTATTTATGACATTGGTATATGGCTCATAGAATTGTTAATCAATGTAATGATTAACTGGCATTTGGGAATCTGATGGTTTCAGTGTTTTGAGAACAGGGACAGTACAGGAAACCCCGGATGAGGATGATGACATCAAGGGAGTATATTTTGTATTTCATAGCATTTACATTGTTGTAAATTATGAATTATATTGTTATGGTTACTGGATTGGGATATTGGTATGCTCACCCCGTGTGGGGACTGTCTCTGTTGGGGCAGGTGAACAGGTACATCGATGGCTTTGGAGTTGAGCTCGAGCTGTTGATTGGATGTACTCCCAGGATCGTGGTACCAGGGCTTGATGGAGCACGGTATCGTATAGAGTACATATATACACCTGAGGATTATTTACATATTCATGATGCTCGCATGTGAGCACGATTATACTTGTATATGGGTTGTATATAAAGGCATGAGCCTTTCTCTCTTTCATTCTATCTTGCATTCAATTAAGGGTAGAGTTGCTAATGATATGAGAGTCGATGGTGTATTATGTGGGGGTTGAAACCCACTTTTGTCGTCTTGTGTGTGGTGTCTTCCCTGGCTGGGAATTTACTTGGTATTGCTGCATTCTGATGAGTATTATGTTTTCCCTGGCCGGGAATTATGTTATGTGTTGTGCTTTTATTTCAGGATAGCTCAATTTACGGGGAGACTCTGCCCAAATTTTTATAAAAGTCCACAATGTAAAAAGTGGCAAAATGGGGTTGGTAATGGGCAACTCTATGAGTCTATATGTTAGTAGAGATGATCTTATAACGTTGAATATTAAAGGAATTTTGTAAGCATCATCTGAGTTTCCCGATTGATTTGTATAGAAGCATGTGCCACACATAGTGGTTAATACACAAATCAAGGGTTAAGGGCTAGGGGTCCTTACATTAGTGGTATCAGAGCAGTGGTTAGCTCTTTGGGGTTGTTGAGGGCCTGGAACATGCTGATAGGGATGAGTAGCACATATTTATGCATGATAGTAGCTAGTGTTGTGTGACACAACTATTTTGCTTATGTGCATTTGTAACATGTGATCATAGTGAAACGATTATATGTCATGACATCTATAGAATCATAATATAACCTGTTGATTATGATTGTGAGTTGTGACACAGGGACAACCAAGTGGAGCATATTGAAATGCATTGGGATACAGGAAGTACTTTGTACTCATAATTTATGCATTACTCATTATAATCATATTGTGGGGAATATGGATTATCGTATGCTCATGGTTTGGGATTGTTCCTGTAGGGACACTATGACGTGGAAAGGCTAAGGCCATGGTTGAAAGGCACGAAACGGTAACCTGCGTTTTATATACATCCTGGAATTATGCATTGTGGTTGCATGTATACATGTAGTGATGATTTTAATGCTTTGCCGCCAAATGTTGAAGCGAGGGTGGGAGTACCGCATGTCGCATTTGAGCGAGGTGCATTAAAATACACTCATGATGATGTATGTTGGTATATGGATTATGCTTTGTGATGCAGGTATGGATGAAATACTTGGTGAATATCCCATGAGTCATTGTTATGGATGAGTGATGATTTTAAATGCTTGCCGCTATTTATTGTTTTGTGCCGCTAAAATGTGAAGCGAGGGGTGGGAGCGCCGCATGTCACATTGAAGCGTGGTTAGCATATGAGGCGAGGAAAGAATATTTGCCGCTAAAATGTGAGGCGAGGGGTGGGAGTACCGCATGTCCATTTAAGCGAGGTTATTCTATGCCGCCTATATGTGAAGCGAGGGGTGGGAGTACCGCATGTTTTATTTGAGCGAGGGGCATTAAAATACACTACCGTGACAATGACTAGGGATCGGCTTTATTGACTGGCGATGGTTCATGCCGCCATGTATATTGATAGCGATGGTTCATTCCGCTATATTGATTGGCGATGGTTCATGCCGCCATGTATATTGATAGCAACGGTTCATTCCGCTATATTGATTGGCGATGGTTCTTGCCGCCATGTGTATAGATAGCGACGGTTCATTCCGCTATATTGATTGGCGATGGTTCTTGCCGCCATGTGTATAGATAGCGACGGTTCATTCCGCTATATTGATTGGCGATGGTTCTTGCCGCCATGTGTATAGATAGCGACGGTTCATTCCGCTATATTGATTGGCGATGGTTCTTGCCGCCATGTGTATAGATAGAGACGGTTCATTCCGCTATATTGATTGGCGATGGTTCTTGCCGCCATGTGTATAGATAGCGACGGTTCATTCCGCTATATTGATTGGCGATGGTTCTTGCCGCCATGTGTATAGATAGGGACGGTTCATTCCCTATATTGATTGGCGATGGTTCTTGCCGCCATGTGTATTGATAGCGATGGTTCATTCCGCTATATTGATTGGTGATGGTTCTTGCCGCCATGTGTATTGATAGCGATGCCTCTTTCCGCTATTATGTGGACGATGATTCATGCTCAGGTGTATAGCGAGGTTTCATACCACTTATTATATGACGAGGTATCATGCCGTCGATTCTATAGCGATGGATTGTGCCGCTATGTACTCAGCACAGGATTTTGCCTCCTTCGAGCGATGGGTGCTGACTATGTACTATTATCGAGCGACGGAGACAGGTATGCCGCTATATTGATAGCGATGAGGTATGGCATATTACTTGTGTTAGCATTATTGTGGATACTATGTGTTGCTATATATATGCCATGTGTTTGACGATGAGATTATGGATGTCGTGTATTGACATGTACCGTCGTATGTTTGACGATGTTAGTTGGATGTCATATGTTGACATATGCCGTCACGGGATGACGATGACATAGTTGATGTTCTATGTAGACGTGTAGCGTCGTTTTGATGTTAATACATTTATGTTATGTATTGAGTTGTATGGTTGGGTACCTTTGGTGGACACATGGTAGTGTCTGGGTCACTAGTTGACGAGACCATTATGCCGAGCAAGTTGCTCGAGGAATTATTGGGTGCGCCGTACAGGAATTGTACCGCATCACATATTCAAGGTATATATTGGTCGAGTGATGGTACCCTTGGGTATACTCGCTGGTTTGGCTTAGGCCAAGTGACTGGTGGTAAGAGTAGTCATTGAGGAAACTACTCGCTTGTCGTTGTGATGTGTGTTAGGCATGGGCACACCCACCCTAAGGGTGTGGAACGAGTCTTATTGGATTATGATTGCATCATAAGTGAGCAAGGGCACCGGGTTGCCCATTGTGCTTGGTATTTTAGAGATATGCTGGGCGATGACCCATTACTCTAACGGTTTGTACGGTATGGCATACCGAGATGGAACATATGGTTTGTTGGTGGGCTTGATGTGAGCCTATGGAGACAACGCTTTGCTAGCCAGATATTGGAGGAATGATATAGTGTGCTTGCTAGAGCCGTTATACTGCTCGTTGGAACCAAGTTTGGCAAATCGTAAGGTGATACGATGCGGATTGTGGTGGACTCTAGTAGTCACCATGTCATTTGAGGTTGAGGTTGTGCATGCCTCACTGAAACGTGTATACGTTTATGTTTAATTTTGGTGAGACTTGTCTGGGACAGCTCATGATGTTGGAGTACCAACGAGAGAGTCATCAGGTCGTTATTGACTCGATCTGAGGGAACCCGTGTATTTGGGATGACATGGGTGTTATTGTATCCAGTTTTTCCGAACAGTGGTTCGAGACTTGTGAATCTCGAGTTCGATGGCATTTCCCTTGTGGGGAAGGAGGTAGTATTATACCTATTTGGAAATCTTTGAAAGATTTGGTGAGTGGGTACGTGTGGTGTTGATCTTGGGAATCACACCGTGTTGTTGATCGTCGATTATCATTCTTCACTGGATAGGGAATGACTCAGAATTGACGGTTGTGTTTGGGGCTTAGGGGTATGTTGTAGATACCCGAGCCGAGTGCATTGAGTATGCATGCGATGTCAGTACCTAGGCAAGTATACCGGTGAGTATACAGATGCTAGTTTTTGATTTCCTTTTTGTCAAGCATAGAGTTATGCTACTTTTGGATGGTTAAATCTCTGATGAGAGATATGGAACACCTTGAGATTGGGAATCTCCATGGCACGATAAATTATGAGAAACAATCGTGAAGTTAGTTGACTCCCTTTGAGGAGGGATTATCTTGTGTGGGTTGAGGTGTTTCCTTGTTGGTGTTTTCCTTCGAGTTATGCGATAGCCTTCCCAAGTTTGGATTGTTAAATCCTAGGGTTATCAAGGGATGGCAGGAATTCGGATTTATTGGGTGTCGCTGTCGACACAAGCGTTGAGGATGCAATTGGCTTATTGCATGTCCTTTCAGAATTTGAACTTTGTGGAGTCTCGATGGTTTATTTAAGATCAGGATGTGATCCTTGGAATATCCGAAGGTGGACATCTTGTGAGATGTCTTTTGTGTGAATCTGTGGCCGTGAGTTGCCCAAATTGAGTTGCAATGATGCGACTGCTCATTCGATGGAGGAGGTTTGAAAGTGGAAACCAGGTTTGGTATGTGTACACCGCGGTATACTAATGTTTTCCCCCGTAACGATGTATGTTAGACATCGTGAGTCATGATAGAGATGTCTTTGAATGATATCTACGATGGAATCGGGAGCAATTCGAATCCTTGCAGTTCCAGTTGACTGACTGCTTTTGGATTATTAGCGTTGAGTGGTGCTGACGCTCTTGGACGTTATGATGGATTTCGAAGTCTATTCTACTCCAGAGTTTGACACGAGGTCAACGTTCTCACGGTTGAGGTGTCATTCAGGATGGGTTCTTACTAGTTGTATTAGAACTAAGGATGACTGTACGATCTACGGTCGTAAGTATTGGTTGTTTTGCAGTCATGAGGGACTGACTTTTGGGATGAACCGCATCGAGGTACGTTTTGCCTCTTGGGTGATAAGTTGGTGTTGGTATGTCGCTCTGTTTCAGAGTTTGTTGTGAGGTAAGTATCCTTGCGTTTATTAAGACGATCCTAATATGGTCAATGATCGAGGTTATGGCTTCATGTTGTTGTGTAGCCGGGTGTTACGTGATACATCGGTGCTAATTTCGAGGACGAAATTCTTTTAGTGGGGGATATTGTGATGACCTGAGATTAGGGATGTTAATCCCGGAGTGTTAATAACCCCTAAAGTTGTTTTACGTGGCGACTTGGAGTTTAATCGCGGTGTTGGGCCTTCTGGGCTCGTCTATTTGAGTAGTTGGGATCGTTGGATCCCGAGGTTGAGATCGTATTCTCATTTCGGTAAAAACCTGTGAGTTGGGTTTTTAGTGTAACTCGGAATCTCGGGTGCTTTGTGTGGGCACCGGTAGGGGGTTTTTGAGTTAGAGAGAGAATTTTTGAAAACAGATGATTTTTAATGAATCATGATGTATTTGTGGGACTCTTAGTATTTCGGGGTATTTTTGCTATAAATACCAGTTGAACCCGAGATTTTAATTATCGGAGCCATTTTCCTCACCTTCTCTCTCTCTCCTCGCGCACGCTGGTCTTCCCGATCCCCTTTGACCCACGCAGCTTCAAACGCCGCGCCCGCCGCCGTCCGGCCTCCGTTCGGCGCGTCCGACCCGCCGCCGGCTTCGTCTCGTCCAGGCGCAGCTTCCCGTACCATCAATTCGAAGTTTGGTCGCGATTTGAGCTCGGATTTGCCAGAAAAGCGCTAGGGTTCGAACTGGAATTCTGTCCGATTTTGGAGCTCGATTTTTGGTACGATTTTGGGGCTTTCTTTCAGGTGTTATTGGGGCGTTTTGGTGCTTAGTTTGGGTCGAAAATTTCTTGCTTTGTGGTTCAAAGAAATTGGTTGCCAATTGATTCGATTTTCATGCTGTTTGAATGAGTTAGGGTTCGAATTTTTAGGGTGTTCGAAAATTGGGGTTTTTGGCAGGGAGTTATGATTCTTGTTAGTAATCGATTAATTCATGTTTTAGATGAATTATGGTGATTATTTGGGTTTGATTTGTGTTGTTAGGGTTCGAAATTTAGGGGTGGTTCTTGAGCAATTATCGATATTGTCTCATTCGATTTCCCTCCCTGTATATGCCCTGCCCCGGGTCTTTTAAATGGTAAATTGTCGTGGGTTGACAATATTTTGAGGGTTATGGGTGTGCTTGAGCATGGGTTGCATGTTCGTAAATAATGGTGAATTATTTATCGTGTTAGCACATCGTTCCTCGGAGCATGGAACTCGAGCAAGGTTTGGCTCGGACTTCGGTGATTTAAGGTACGTATTGACGTACGAGCATAGCCCTTTAATATAATTGCAATTGTTGAGTGTTTGGTACACTGTATTGCAATGAATGTGTGTGAATTGCATGGTTTATTGTGGAAATGCATGACACACGATATTAGTAATAAACGGAGATTGAAATGCATGGTTTATTGTACTTTCTTCAAATGCTTATATATGGATTGAGAATTGCATGGTGCCGCTTTTGAGCGAGCAGTGATTTGGATGTTGTCGCCTGTGAGCGAACATCGATTATGACGCCGCTGCCATCGAGCATGCGTGGAATTGGAATGCCACTATTGTAGAGTGAGCAATGAAATGGAGATATGAAACCATAAGTGAGGAACATGGATTGTTTATAATCATTGTTTTAATGATTTGATGTTATTATTTATGACATTGGTATATGGCTCATAGAATTGTTAATCAATGTAATGATTAACTGGCATTTGGGAATCTGATGGTTTCAGTGTTTTGAGAACAGGGACAGTACAGGAAACCCCGGATGAGGATGATGCCATCCAGGGAGTATATTTTGTATTTCATAGCATTTACATTGTTGTAAATTATGAATTATATTGTTATGGTTACTGGATTGGGATATTGGTATGCTCACCCCGTGTGGGGACTGTCTCTGTTGGGGCAGGTGAACAGGTGCATCGATGGCTTTGGAGTTGAGCTCGAGCTGTTGATTGGATGTACTCCCAGGATCGTGGTACCAGGGCTTGATGGAGCACGGTATCGTATAGAGTACATATATACACCTGAGGATTATATACATATTCATGATGCTCGCATGTGAGCACGATTATACTTGTATATGGGTTGTATATAAAGGCATGAGCCTTTCTCTCTTTCATTCTATGTTGCGTGCAATTAAGGGTAGAATTGCTAATGATATGAGAGTCGATGGTGTATTATGTGGGGGTTGAAACCCACTTTTGTCGTCTTGTGTGTGGTGTCTTCCCTGGCTGGGAATTTACTTGGTATTGCTGCATTCTGATGAGTATTATGTTTTCCCTGGCCGGGAATTATGTTATGTGTTGTGCTTTTATTTCGGGATAGCTCAATTTACGGGGAGACTCTGCCCAAATTTTTATAAAAGTCCACAATGTAAAAAGTGGCAAAATGGGGTTGGTAATGGGAAACTCTATGAGTCTATATGTTAGTAGAGATGATCTTATAACGTTGAATATTAAAGGAATTTTGTAAGCATCATCTGAGTTTCCCGATTGATTTGTATAGAAGCATGTGCCACACATAGTGGTTAATACACAAATCAAGGGTTAAGGGCTAGGGGTCCTTACAGGGATGATGGGCACGCCGATGGCTCGACGGAGAGAGTGAGCTGAGAGATACCGTAGCGACGAGTGTGCCGACGTCGCCCAGACACGAGGGATAATGGACCGCCGATGGCTCGACTGAGAGAGATATCGTAGCGACGAGCGAGTCGACGACCTGCTCGAGCATGATATTGATTGATGATACCTTTCTTTGGACTCCGATATTCAGGTATCTTGAGATATTTGAATAGCTATCCTTCGATTCTGGACTTTTGCTATCCCGAGATGATTTGTACATTTCATGCAGCGCATTGCATTGCATGACATCATATATCACATTTTTTAGATACATGTTGTAATTACTTGATAGTTTCATATTGGGCTTTGGCTCAACCCCTAGGGGGCTGTTGTTGTCTGTGTGTGGGCAATGACAGGTACTACAGGTGACCAGGATCCCAAAAAAGGAATGCTCGCTGGAAGTCTTACCTGATGTTGTTTTCTTTTGTCTATCCCAGTCGTAGGATAGTTAAGTATACCAGAGTGTGTCCTGGATAG
This sequence comes from Haberlea rhodopensis, assembly GCA_907163345.1. Classification (NCBI taxonomy): domain Eukaryota; kingdom Viridiplantae; phylum Streptophyta; class Magnoliopsida; order Lamiales; family Gesneriaceae; genus Haberlea; species Haberlea rhodopensis. The sequence continues at coordinate 589,719 of CAJQUN010000016.1, forward strand.
TATAATTATGTAAATTAAGTTTATTTAGTTCAGTTTTGGGTAACTGTGAATATTCGGTGTTTTACTTACTGCTTATGGTATTATGTAAATATTTTGAGTACGAAATGTGTGATGGAGACTTATTGTGCATGCTATGGTACTTAAATATTTTTAATAATATTTTGAGTATGAAATGTGTGCTGGAGACTTATTGTGCATGCTATGGTACTTAAATATCTTTAATACGGATTATGTAATGGGTGCCTATGATGCATGCTATGGTATTATGTATTTACTTGCTGCACTGTGATATTATTATGGTGTTTTCATTTTTTTTGTATGACCCTCGTGCACGGAGGTAATACGGAATTAGAGCCACTTGTTGCCAGGATTTTTAAATAATCTTCCGATGTTTACAAATAAATAATCATTGTGTGATAATTAAACACTTGATTAGGAACGGGTCCTCACAAAAATACAGATGTTATTATTTTCCTTGCCCACTCTTGTCTTTCCTCAAAGTGTTGGTATAATATCTGGAATTTATCTTTGAGACAAGTAGAAGACAATGTAACAAATGATTTTGCATGTCGAATCGAAAGTTGAACTCTATGTCTTTAAAAAGATATTGCTCCGCTATGGTGCTTGCGGTTGCAATGACAATTCGTTTCCCAAAATACGACGACTATGACTCGTGATAGAGACACTTCAAATGACAAATCCTTAAACGACAAAGGTTTAAAGACACTCAAACTCTACAATAAGAAAATGGAATGAAGAATGCATAGATTTTTCTTCTTATTCTTGTGTTTATCCCTCAAAATGTGTGCTTAATTCGAAAAATGGTTGTTATGCTATGCCTACTGTTTGGAAAATTCTCAGGCAGTCATGCAGCGCTGAGATGTTGTAGTGTCAGCGCTCTAGAGTTGCCTATGATTAGTGTGATTTTTACATATATTTCTAGGATTTTTACTACTGTTTATATTGATTCCTGGACGATATTATGCACTTTTGAGTTGTTTTTGTTCATTTCAGGAATCAATTGACATGTTCATGAAAGTGAAGAATTTATGCTTAAAATAATGAAGCGAACCGATTGAAGAAATGATAAAACACAATTTTTGTAGAAAATGAGCCACCGATCAATCGGTACACATGCACGATCGATCGCCATAAGACATACTTTGAGTTTGGAATTCAATACCTACCGATCGATAGGTAGAACTTATCGATCGATCGGTAGTTGTGATATCCGAAAATTATTGTGTTAATCGCAGAGTGATTATAATCCTTAATGGATTTTAATTGGAGTAATTAAGAGATAATTACGGTGTTGAGACTCCCGATGATTTTAATCTAGTATCGGGGTTGTTGGATCCAAGGGTGAAGATTTATCTCCATTAAGGTGTTAAACCTTGAAATCGTATCGGTAGTGGGAGTTGGAGTCTGGGGAGCTTTGGATTGAGGTTGTTAATGTTATTAGTGAGTGGGAGATAATTATTGAACACAGATGATTTTTAATGAGTCGGTTTGTGAGTATTTGAGACTCTGGTTTTTGGAGCCTTGGTAGTATATATACCAAGTGGACTAGGTGTTCAATTATTGCTTTTGTTCTCTCCCTCTCCTCTCTCTCCTCTCCCGCGATAATCTCCTTCCATTTCCCCCTTTCTCCTCCCATGGAAGAAAGAGCTAGGCTCGATCTCGGAGCGAGGTTTCTCGAAGATAATTGGGTAATGTTCTTCCCCTAGCTTTTATCTTCGTGTTGGTAGTAATTTTGTTGAGTTTGGTTTTAGTTTTGAGTTGGGGGAATTTATAGATTTTGGAAAAATCTTGGTTCTTGTTTTAAATGTGTTTAACCCTTGTTGAGTGTCCTAGGGTGTTTATTTGTGGTTAAAATCGAGTTGGGGGGAGTTGTGGTTGGTTGGTTGAGGTTTTGAAGCTTTTAAAAATGGTGTTTTCGGGTTTGTGCAGCCACCGATCGATCGGCAGCATCTTACCGATCGTTCGGTGCAAATGCGTAGCAATGGGTAAAATTTCGACATTTTACCGATCGATCGGTAGCACCTACAGATCGATCGGTAGAGTAGAGCGATCGATCGGTAGAGGATACCGACCGATCGGTGCAAAGCCGTAGCCAAAATGTAATTTTTGCTTTTTTACCGATCGATCGGTAGGTCGACCGATCGATCGATAGGTCAGAGATTTTGGAAAAATTATTTCGTGTTGTGGTTTCGACGTATGCTTTGCCCGAGCCTTTAAATGGTTAATCATCGTGGTTAATGATGTTGTTGGAGGTTTTATTCGTGCTGGGGGTATGTTTTTGCGGGCGTGAAATTAATTGTGAGTTATTAACTGTATTTAGCAATTGATTCACGGGATCTCGGGGCAAAGGCAGGTACGGCTCTTGCTATTGGATCATAAGGTACGCGTAACGTACGAGTGTACCTAGATATATTATTGTCATGTGCATGAATAATATATGATTGTTGTAAGCATTATGGTATGCGTTGAGGATTATGTGGTGCCACTATTGAGCGAGCAATGATTGCGATGTTGTCGCTGTTGAGCAAACATCTTATGATGTCGCCGCTGTTGAGTGTGCGTGAGGTCAAAATACCGCCATTGTGGAGCGAGGGATGAAATAGAACTATGAAATCATTGGTTAGATACATGTAATGTTTGTGGTCATTGGTATAATAATTTAATCATATTTGATTATGAAACTGGCATGACATGAATAGTTATAGTTAATCAATGTGGTGATTAACTGATTTTGGGAATTTGATGGTTTTGGTTATTGTGAGAACAGGAACAGCACGGGGAATACCATATGGGAATGATACTATACAGGGAGTATCTTTTACATTTAAAGCTTTATATTCTGTAAATTATGTTGTTATTGTGGTTATTGAGATGGTGGTATTGGTATTCTCATCCCGTGTGGGGGTTGTCTCTGTTGGGGCAGGTGGAACAGGTACAGCAGTGGCTTCGGAGTTGAGCTCGAGCTGTTGATCGGAGGTGCTTCCAAGGCTGAGGTAGCAGTATCGGTATTGAGTAGGGCATATTATACATTAGATACACATTCACTCATTCGATGCTCGCATGTGATCACTATTGTATGTGTATATGGTTTGTATAAATGTGCTAGAGTTCTCCTTTCATGTATGGTTGCATGCAATTAATTATGGAGTAATGCATGATGAATTGAGAACATGTAGTGTATTATGAGGTGTATGTTCATGCTAGTGGGACGGTATTGAGAATTGAACATTAAGTGGATTAATGATGAAATTTTTTATAGATGGCACATATGAGGATTCCAAATTGTTATAAAATCATGCACCATTGTGAGTTTTGTGTTTTCTATTGATGTTTCTGGTAAATACATTCATTTTCGAGGTCAAAATTGGTTTAGTAGGGGAGAAATGTGATACTTGAAAGTGATTATGTGCATTATGAATTTATTTCGGTAATTATGAGATAATTACAGAAATTGTATTTTTAGGATCAAGCACTTGCCCTTTCTCCAAAAGCTATAGTTGGTGGTAACGGTGCATCTCTAATCTTTAAACCATATAGCAACGCGTCATGCTTCGATCGCTCTCCAAAGAGGGACAATTATTGCACTCCAACAATCTCCCTCTCAATAATTGCACTACATTACAACTCATGGGAATCGAACATGTGACCTTGGCTCTGATATCAATTGTAGGATCAAGCGCTTGCCACTTTACCAAAAGTTATAGTTGGTGGTAACGATGCAAATCTAATCTTTAAACCGTAGAGCAGCCCAAGCGCCACGCTTTTCTCGCTCTCCAAACATGGATAATTATTGCACTCCAACAGTATTTGGACTCGATTTTTGAGATAAACCGAGTATGTTTTATATGTGATTTAAGCATTAACTTGTTATATGTGAAATTGAGTAGTTATTTTAAAATTGATGTATTGATTCAGGATGGCATGAATTAGGGTATGAATATAAATGTTGGTGTCTTATAGTGTTGATGAATGAGTTAAATATGGTGTTGAAATTACATAAGGCGTGACTTGCCTAATTTATCAAACAATTTCACACAAAACACCTAAAACACAAACTAAATCCATACCAAAAATCCCCAAGACCTTTCCGTTCTTCTTCCAACAAAATCACTTGGAATTGATTTGCTCTTGTCTTGTTAAAACTTGGATTGGAAGATTAAAGTGTAAGGGAGTAAAGGTATGTGTTGTTAATTTGTGATGCCCGTGGATTAATGGTGTTAATCCCGGTGTGGTAATGATCCTTTAAGGATTTTAATTGTGGCAATTGTGAATTAATTGCGGTTTTGGGACTCCCGGGGATTTTAAATCCGGTTTTTGGATGCGTTGGACCCAAGTGATGAGATTGTATTCTCGTCGTGGTGATAACCTTGGAGTTTGGTCTTTGGTGGGATTTGGGGTCCGGAGTACCTTGTACTGTGGCAGATAATGGAAATAGAGATTGGGAGGTAATTATTGAAAACATATGATTTTTAATGAGTCCTGATGTATTTGTGGAATGATTGGTATTTTTTGAGTTTTTGTACTATATATACCAAGTGGACTCGGATTCCGTCATTTGGCACGGATCCCTTCCCTCTCTTCTCTCTCTCTTCGCCCAAAACCCCTCCCCCTTTCCCCCCTTTTCCTCTTCGAGGAAATATGGTTGGTAACTTGGCTCAGGAGCCGGTTTTCTCGAAGATAATCAGGTATTAATCTTCCCCTCACCATTGTCTTCGATTTGATAGTAGTATTGTAGAGTTTGGTTGAGTTTTATGTTGATTATGGAATTTGGGGATTTTTGGTTAAAATCCAAAGTTGAGTTTTTGGAGTTTTTATTGGCTTTAAATGGAGTATTTGAGGTGTTGAAGGTGTATGGGGTGTTGGTTTTGAGTTTGGGTGTGAAAAACACCATGGAAGCTCGAATTTTTCGGAAACCCGCAGGTCGCGATCGATCGCGACATGTTGCTGATTTGGAAAGGTGATGAGCAGTACCGGCGATCGATCGCGAAAAGAGGGCGATTTTTCGCGGGTCCTTGGCGATCGATCGCGAATATGGGCGATCTATCGCGACTTGTTTATTTTTGGTCAGTGAGGTGTGGCGATCGATCGCGGCTTGGCAACGATCGATCGCGGCACTGTTCCCCCTTTGAAAATTTTGGAAAATGTCAGGATTTTGGAATCGAGGTTTAAGTGGCCCATTTCCGGGGCAATATCTACATTCCAATGGGAATGCCATACTTTTAAAATGGATTGGTTGGAGCCAAAGGTTTATAAAACGAGATTCTCGGTTGAGTTTTTGGCTATCTTTTAAACTTATAAATTGGTATATTTTGGGTATTGTGCATGCTTAACTCGGGGTCTTTTAAAATGGTAAATCGTCATGGATTGACGATAAGTTTGGTGGTTATGAACGTGCTTTGGCACGTGGTTGCATGCTTATGTTTGATTGTGAATTATTTGTGTGTTAGCACTTAATTCATCGGGTCGTGGGACTCAGGCAAGGTTGGACTTGAACTACGGAATTACAAGGTACGTATAACGTACGAGCATAGCCTATTACAATGTTGCAACCGTGAAATGCATGGTATATGGTAATTGCAATAAATGGGTATTGAAATGCATGGTATATGGTAATTGCAATAAATGGGTATTGAAATGCATGATATGTGGTGTTTGCCATAAATGGATATTGAAATACATGGTATATGGTACTTGCTATCAATGGATAGTGATATGCATGGTAGATGGTAATTGCGTTAAATGGACATACATTGGGAACCATATGGTGCCGCTATTGAGCGAGCAATGATTGGGATGTTGTCGCCGCTGAACGACCATCGGTTATGACGCCGCTATTGTCGAGCGTGCGTGGGTTAAAATGCCGCTATTGTGGAGCGAGCTATGAAATAGAAATATGGAATCATTGGTTGTAGTCCTCTATTTGGTGATTTAATCATATTTGGTTATGGAACTGGTATAGCATGAATGGTTTTAGTTGATCAATGAGATGATCAACTGGCTTTTGAGAACTTAATGGTTTGGTTATTTTGAGAACATGGACAATACAGGGGATCCCGGATGAGGATGATACCATCCAGGAAGCATCATTTAAATTCATGGCATTTACATTCTGTAAATTATGATTATTGGATTGGTGGTATTGGTATGCTCACCCTGTGTGGGGGTAGTCTCTGTTGGGGCAGGTGATACAGGTGTAGCAACAGCTTTGGAGTTGAGCTCGGGCTGTTGATTTGAGGTACTTCCAGGATCGAGGTACCAGAGCCGGTTGAATAAGCATAACGGTAGATCTGGAGTGGAGATCGAGATATGGAGGGGAGGTGCTTCCAGCATCGAAGCACCAGTAACGGTATTTGGTAGAGTATATTATACATTAGATACACGCATATTCTTTGGGTGCTCTCATGTGAGCACGTTCTTACATGTATATGGAATGTATAAATGTGTATGGCTTTCCTCTCTTCATTTATTGTCTGCATGCAATTAAATACGGAATTGCTAAATGAAATGAGAGTATGTCAGTGTATTATGAGGGTGCATACTATGTAAATGGTTTTGGTTGGGGAAGTTAAATATTATGGAGTTTTAATGCAAGAAATTTTATAGTTGGTATATGATGCTATGCTTGCATGTGATTTTCTTCCCATGATATGTGAAGTATGCACTAAAGGCATGGATTAATACACTAATAATGGGTTAAGGGCACGGGGATCCTTACATTAGTGGTATCAGAGCAGTGGTTTGCTCTTTGGGGTTGTTGAGGGCCTAGGAACATGTTAATAGGAATGAGAAGCACATACTTATGCATGATGATAGTTAGTGTTGTGTGGCACAACTATATTGCTTATGTGTGTTTATGATATGTGTTCATAATTGGAATATGTTGTTGCTAACCATGGTGGTTGCAGGATCATATGAGACATGGAATATACATTACGGTTCCATATATATGGGAGTGATGATTTTAATGCTTTGCAACTAAATGTTGAAGCGATGGTAAAATTCTGCATGTCACATTTGAAGCGAGGTGCATTAAAATACACTCATGGCGATGTTTATTGGGATACGGATTATGCATTATGGTTGCATGCATGGCGTAGCGATGTGAACACTTGCCGCAGTCATATTATAGCGATGAAGAATATTTGCCGGAAATATGTCGAAGCGAAGGATAATTCCGCTGTCATATTACTATTGCGATGGATATTATGCCGCTAATATGTCGAAGCGATGGATATTTCCGCTGTCATGATAAAACTAGGAGTAGTGGCGCCGCTGTCATACCATCGCGATGAAGAATATTTGCCGCTTAAGCGAGGGATACTATACCGCTAATATGGCGTAGCGATGAGCTTTCAGCTGTCATATGATAGCGATGGAGGATATTTGCCGCTTAAGCGAGGGATATTATGCCGCTGGTATGTCGAAGCGAAGTAGCGAAGAGGGATATTTGCCGCTGTATAGCGAGGGATATCATGACGCTATTCTATTGGCGATGGTTTATGCCGCCGGGTATTCATAGCGATGGTTCATTCCGCTATTCTATTGGCGATGGTTCATGCCGCCGGGTATTCATAGCGATGGTTCATTCCGCTATTCTATTGACGATGGTTCATGCCGCCGGGTATTCATAGCGAAGGTTCATTCCACTAGTTTTGTGATATCCCCGAAATAATTATATGCATTTGGGCATTAATTATGTTTGTATGATTAATTATGGTGATAATTGATTTATGTGTTGTGATTAATTATCTTGTTGAAATGCTTAGTCACATGGTAGGCGTGACCCGGGGGTGCATTTCAGGGTGCATGTTGTGCATGTTGGGAAATTGGGTGTTAGCATGAATTAATTGTATTGGTTGGCAATTATTTTGGAAAGCATGAATTTATTGGGAGTTTGGTGCATTTTTGTAAAATGCTTTTAAAATACCATGTTAGGGTATCTTATACATCATGTTAATTTTGGGGTACAATTTCTAATAACCCTTTACCCCACCTTTTAACCATCACTTTACTTCACTTTACCCATCACTCTTAAATCCCCAAATTTCATTCCCAACCCTAACCCACTTCCCATTTCCCATTTTCGAAATTTGGCAAAGGGGGAAGGGGAAATCTTCACAAAATCTTTGTTTGTGAGATTATTGGTAGGATTTGGAGTCCTCAAGAGGTATGGAACCCTTCCTAAAGTTTTAATGGTGTTTGGTTTTGAAATGGGTTGGTATTTGAGTTTTTATGTGGGTTTGTTTTTGGGTATGTGTTGTATGTGGTTGGGTTATGATTTTTGAGGTGTTTCATGTGGGTTTTAGTGAGTTATGTTGGTATTTGAGTTGTTGGAATGTTTGGGTTTGAAGTGTATGTCTTAGAACTTGGAAAATGCTCAAAAATGGTGAAGATTCGCGCACACAGCAAGTGGCGATCGATCGCTACGAATGCGGCGATCGATCGCCAAAGGCCAGTGGTGAGATGTATTGCAGGCGATCGATCGCCATATATGGCGCGATCGATCGCCGCGAGCCAGTGTGGTCTGGCGATCGATCGCTGCATCGAAGCGATCGATCGGTAAGGCTCGCGATCGATCGCCTCAATGCAGCGATCGATCGCCAGCTGCCTAAAAGTGGGAAATGATGTTTTTTGTTGAATTTTTGGTATTTGGACTATAATTGGCTTTTAATATTGATTTGTATGGTTGTGTAGAACCATCCCAGGTACCAACAACTTCAAGGAGATAAAGTTCTTCAACTTCTCCACTTTTGAGACTAAGGTACGTAGTGAGACGTACGGGCATCGGACGGTAAAATGTGTTTTTACGCCTTTGGTTATATATATATCGTGGACAAGTGTGGATTATGAAATGTGTTGATATATATTGAGATAATGGTGATGCATTATGATTGTGGACTCAAGTATTGTGGTTATTTATATGTGGTTGGAAATGCTTGATTGTTCCGGTGGTTGTTATATACGAGCGAGGGAGGTACTTGCCGCTGTCATATGAAGCGATGGTAATTTGATATTTGCCGCTGTCATGTCGAAGCGATGTACATGCCGCTGTCATTGTCGAAGCGAGGGATATCATATGATGCCGATATATGTCGAAGCGAGGGGTCCAAAAATTCCGTTGTTGTAACAGGACCGGAACAGTCACATTTCTAGTGATTAATGTGGAATATTGTGGTTATAACTGGAACGTTGTATCGATCATTATATTGTGAACTAATGATTTTGTGCATGAGTTTATGAAACAGGAACAACAATGAAAATGTGCTAATGTGGTAAATCATGGAGCATACATACATACATACCTCATGCAATTACTTATGTTATTGTGCTTGGATTTGTTGAATAAGTGATGTATATGCTCATGGTGAGTTGTTCCTGTAGGTACACCTTTTGGCTTGGAGGGCTATGGGCCGGGTTGAGGCAGTGAGCTACGAGGAGCATTAAGGAATTAGGTTACAGGATTTTTGGATAGTCTCTACTCTAGGAGTAGTATAAATCTATAGTATTAACATTCATTATTGGGAATTTAATTAATTAGCTTTTGGAATTTTATTTTTGGCCTGTAATCCTAATAGCTCAATGCTGCAACCGGAACCATAAACTGTCTTTAATGCATGTTAGCCCTATTTATATGTTTATTGCACTGTTAAGGTAGAGAGGCCTTACATTAGTGGTATCAGAGCAGTGGTTAGAGAACCCGGGAATGAGTGAAGGGTAGCCTTAGTAATAGGTTGGCTAGGTGCTCTTTTTAAACATGTTTAGTGCATTTAGAGAATATAAATGTTATACCAACATGTTTTGGTTATCGTTACTCATGTTATCTAACGACGTATTATATGAACTGTTTTTGGTGTTATTTTTAACCCTTGTGTTATAGCATGACAGCAAATATCGATATAGGAGACGCGGTGAGTGTTAATGCAAGTGCTGGGCGTACAAATCCTCTACCACCGCCAGCTTTGGGCGAAGAACCGTCTGACCAGCAGTTGTTGCCTGGGGAACTGAGCTTGACTCAATTCCTTGCATACCGACCCCCGATGTTTGAAGGAACTGAGACAGGGGAACAGGCCGAAGAGTGGTTAGAAAGGATAAAGCAAATCTTTGTGGTGGCTCCTTGTGCGAAATCAGCCTGGATAAGGTTAGCATAATTCCAACTGTCCAAGAAGACACTAATGTGGTGGAAGACCACGGTGTTAGAACAGGAGGCTCAAGGTCATGAAATAAACTGGAAGCTGTTCAGAACTCGATTTCTGACCCGGTATTTTTCGGCTGCTGCACGGGAAGCTAATGGGGGTGAATTTACTAACCTAAAGTAAGGTACTATGTCGGTGTCAGACTATGCTCTCCACTACTGTTCTTTGCTCATATATGTACCTCATGTCGCCACAAATACTCAAGCGAAGATGAGGCACTTCATGAAGGGCTTGAGGCCTGAATTGTATGATAGGGTGATCACTTATGGCCCTACTTGTTTTGATGACGCCCTCGCGCGGGCCGAGCTGGCAGAATTGGGAGTGGGTGCATATCCGACTGTAGCGCCACCTCCAGCACCACCACAGAGATCGACCCCGGAAAACTTGAAACCAAGGGGCGACCATTGTAAGCCAAGAGGGAACTCATCAGCTTCCCGATTCAGTGATAGACGGCCTGATGTGCGTGGAAGGGGAAACCGTGGGAATAATGGCCCGTCAAATAGGGAACAGTCACAAGAAAGTAATCATGGGAGATTTAGATGTTTCCTTTGCGGGGGACCCCACTCGGTGAAAGAGTGTTCTGCTTGTTTTGAATGTGGTAAGCATGGCCACTTTGCTCGAAAGTGTCCTAATCGGGGAGGACAACAAAACACTATGGGGAGACCTTTAGAAAGGGCAGTGCAACAAAGACCACCGTTTGCACCGAGACCATTGGGAGGTCAGCCATTGCGGCCACCTCAAGGACAAGTGTACGCTCTGACCAGGGAGCAGGCTACAGCAGCTCCAGAGGAAGTGATAGCGGGTATGTGTCATATTTTTACGCACCCTGCTTTTATTTTGATAGACACAGGTGCGTCACACTCCTTTGTGTCGACGAGTTTTGTGGAGAGGCACCGCATATGCACGTCTTCGTCGCCCACGCCTCTTCTGGTCTCGACACCCGCTGGAAAGAGTATGATTGCTGATCGGTTTGTTGTTGACGGCCTCATTTATTTTGAGGGCAACGAGTTGAAGTCGGATTTGATTGTTCTGGGAATGTCAGACTTTGACTGTATTGTAGGCATTGATGTACTGAATAGGTATCAGGCAGTGGTAGACTGCAGGCAGAGAACAGTGCGGTTCAGATCTGATTTGGGGGTTCGGTGGACTTTTTATGGGGATGGTTCCCGCTCAAAAATCCCATTGATATCGGCCATCAAGATGGCTCAGTTATTGGAACGTGGGCATATGGGTTATCTTATTTATGCCATTGATGTTGCTGATAAGAAGGAAGAGTTAAGGTTCGAGGATATACCCATAGTCGCGGAGTTTGCCGATGTTTTCCCGGAGGAGATTCCCGGATTTCCACCAGCTAGGGAAGTCGAGTTTGGGATTGAATTACTACCGGGAACACCCGCTATTTCTCGCGCTCCTTACAGGATGGCACCGGCAGAGTTAAGGGAGTTGAAAGAGCAACTACAGGAACTCCTTGACAAGGGTTATATACGCCCCAGCGTATCGCCTTGGGGTGCGCCTGTATTATTTGTGAAAAAGAAAGATGGATCGATGCGTCTGTGCATTGATTACAGACAATTGAACAAGGCCACATTGAAGAATAAATACCCTCTTCCGCGGATCGATGATTTGTTTGATCAGTTGCAGGGCACGAGGTTGTACAGTAAAATTGATTTGAGGTCGGGGTACCATCAGATTCGAGTTAGAGAGGAAGATGTGCAGAAGACAGCATTCCGGACCCGTTATGGTCATTATGAATTCTTGGTCATGCCGTTTGGAGTGACAAACGACCCGGCTGTCTTTATGAGCTTGAGGAAACGAGTGTTCCAACCATACCTTGATCAGTTCGTCATAGTATTTATTGACGACATACTCATCTACTCTCGGAGTGAGGAAGAGCACAAGAATCATTTGAGAACAGTGCTTCAGATTCTTAGGGACAATCAGTTGTACTCCAAGCTCAGCAAGTGTGAATTTTGGTTGAGCAGCGTGGTATTTTTGGGGCACGTGATCTCTAGTGATGGGATATCTGTGGATCCCAGGAAGGTAGAGGCAGTGATGGATTGGTCTGCGCCTACATCTGTACCCGAAATCCGGAGCTTCCTTGGTTTAGCGGGTTATTACCGACGTTTCGTCGAGGGATTCTCTAAGATCGCTAAGCCGTTCACGCAGTTGACTCAGAAAAGAGTTCCATTCTTGTGGTCTGAGGCATGTGAGCAGAGCTTCCAAGAGTTGAAGCACCGGTTGACTACAGCACCTGTACTGGTGATCCCTTTGGAGAACGAGAGGTTTGCTTTGTATACGGATGCATCACTGCGGGGTTTGGGCTGTGTACTGATGCAGGATAAGCACGTGGTGGCTTATGCTTTGAGGCAATTGAAGCCTCATGAGACCAGATACCCAGTTCATGATTTGGAACTGGCCGCTATCATTTTCACCTTGAAAATTTGGCGGCATTACCTATTTGGTACTTCATTTACCATTTATACGGACCATAAGAGCTTGAAGATCTTATTCACCCAAGCGGAGCTGAATATGAGGCAGAGGAGATGGATGGACTTGCTCAAGGACTATGACTGTGAGATAGAGTACCATCCGGGGAAGGCGAACCTGACAGCTGACGTTTTGAGTAGGAAGGTGAAGTATACCGCGGAGGATGTTATTCAGCTATCAGCCATGATGACTTCCTGTTGTCATCTGGGATATGACTTTGATGTAGATACATCACCGGTACATGTATCGACCCTGTTGGCAGAGCCGGACATCTTTGAATCTATCAGGAAAGCTCAAATGTCAGATGTTGAGGTGCAGAGATGGTTATCATACTTACGTCTGGGTCAGTCATCAAAGTTCAGAGTGGCAGAAGATGGTTCTTTGAGGCTTGGTAACCGTTGGGTAGTGTCGAGGGCACCGGAGTTGCGTCAAAGGATCTTGCATCGTGCTCATAGCAGCAGGTTTAACATACATCCAGGTGGGAGAAAGATGTACAAGGACTTGTGTGACCAGTTTTGGTGGAGGCGGATGAAAAGAGACGTCATCACCTTTGTCAAGAAGTGCTTGATTTGTCAGCAAGTAAAAGCAGAGAGGCAGAGGCCTGGTGGCGAGTTGAAGAGTTTAGAGATACCGGAGTGGAAGTGGGAACACATAACTATGGACTTCGTGACCCACTTGCCAAGGACTGCCTCGGGATATGATGCGATCTGGGTGATCGTGGTAAATCAGGGAGCATACATACATACAGACCTCATGCAATTACTTATTTTATTGTGCTTGGATTTGTTGAATAAGTGATGTATATGCTCATGGTGAGTTGTTCCTGTAGGTACACCTTTTGGCTTGGAGGGCTATGGGCCTGGTTGAGGCAGTGAGCTACGAGGAGCATTAAGGAATTAGGTTACAGGATTTTTGGATAGTCTCTATTCTAGGAGTAGTATAAATCTATAGTAATAACATTCATTATTGGGAATGTAATTAATTAGCTTTTGGAATTTTATTTTTGGCCTGTAATCATAATAGCTCAAGGCTGCAACCGGAACGATAAACTATCTTTAATGCATGTTAGCCCTATTTATATGTTTATTGCACTGTTAAGGTAGAGAGGCCTTACAAGTTTATTGGCGATGGTTCATGCCTCCGGGTATCTATATAGCAATGGTTCATTCCGCTATTCTATTGGCGATGGTTCATGCCGCCGGGTATTCATAGCGATGGTTTATTCCGCTATTCTATTGGCGATGGTTCATGCCGCCGGGTATTACATAGCGACGGGTCATTCCGCTACATCTATGGCGATGGTTCATGCCGCCAGGTATCATATAGCGATGGTACATTTCACTACATCTATGGCGATGGTTCATACCGCAGATATCTATAGCGATGTTTTATGTCACTGACTCTATGACGAGGGATCATGCCGCTAATCTATAGCGATGGGTTATACCGCTATGTGCGTAGCACTGGATTATGCCGCCTACGAGCGATGGGTGCTACTTGTGTACCGATGGTGGACGATGGATACAGGTATGCCGCTATCTTGATAGCGATGAGGTATGGTATATTACTATTTTGTTAGCATTAATGTGAATACCATTTGTTGTTATATACTGTCATATGTTGACATATACCGTCACGGGAAGACGATGACATAGTGGATGTTCTGTGTAGACATGTAGCGTCGTTTTGATGACTAATACGTCTGGGTGTACGTATTTAGTCATATGGTTTGAGTGTCGTTGATGAGCACAAGGTGGTGTCTACGTCACCGGTTGACGAGACCGTTACGCCTAGGGATGGCAATGGGACGGTCCAAACCCGGACCCGCATTGAACCCACCCCGCCGGGGCGGGTCTGGACCCGCTTCAACCGGGTTTGGAAGTGGGACGGGGCGGGTCCTGGGATTGGCCGAACTCGCCCCGGACCCGCCCCGCTATACATTTTTAATTTTTTTAAAAAAATATATATTGATTATACATTTTACTTCTTTGATTGAACAATAAAGTGTCATTATTTAATTTTATATCAAAATTCATGTGTTCATATTAAAAAAGTTGGACATTTTGAAGGAAATATGTAAGGACCCTAGTTCCTTAAGTGCGGATTATAGGCATAATTAGACCTAACATGCATTATCATAGTATAAAGTTCGTGTTGAGACTTTGAGCCTTAAGAATTACATGTCAAGTTAAGGACTATCAAATGAATTAATTACATTCAAACAAATGAATGTTATTCACTATAGCTTTACATTACTCCTAGAGTAGATACTATACAAAATAATCTTGTCCTTCCTATTCAAAAGCGTTCTTCACAAGCTCACCGCCTCAACCCGTCTTAGCCCCTTTATCATGCCAAAATGTACCTACAAGGACAACCCCCAAAACATGAGCATATAATAATTCATATTCAACACAGTATGAATATAAGGCGTAAATGCATAAACCGTAATAAAACACTTCCTGTTTTTCCCATGCATTTTAAACGCTCTCTTTTGGTTGTCCATGTACCATAACTCATGAGTATAATCAATAGATTATTTAATGGTTCTATACATGTCATGACATAACACCATTTCATATGCACCAATCACCCATCCCTAGTCTGTTATAATAGTGTATGTTAATGCACATCGCTTGTCATGACAACGACATTAATACCCCTCGCTTCGACATATTAGCGGCATTGAATAACCTCGCGCAAATGCGACATGCGGCAACACCCTCACTTCAACATTTGGCGGCAAATATTCTTTCCTCGCTACAATATGACAGCGGCAAGTATTCTATCATCGTTTCAAGTGACAGCGGCAAAGCATTAAAATCATCACTCTATATAACCATGACTCATGGGATGTGCACCAACAATCATCATATGCATATACAATCATCATGCATAATTCAACATGTATTTGCATCCACAATGCGCAATTCCTTATATACTCGCACCCACAATGCATAATCAATGAGTATAATAGATACATGTACCGTTGGGTGCCCGTACGTCTTCTACGTACCTTTCCAAAAGTGGGATTTGGTATGACTTTACTTCCTTGGTTGCGTCGCCACCTGGGATGGTTCTACACAATCACACAACCCAATATTAGAAGCCAAATAATAGCCAAATACAAAAAATTCAACAAAAAACATCATTTCCCACATTTCAGCTGCTGGCGATCGATCGATGTGTCGAGGCGATCGATCGCGAGCCTTACCGATCGATCGCCTTGACATGGCGCTCAGTCGCCAGACTTCACTGGCTCACGGCGATCGATCGCGCCATATATGGCGATCGATCGCCTGCATCACATTTTGCCACTGCCCTTCGGCGATCGATCGCTGCATTTGTAGCGATCGATCGCCACCTGCTGTGTGCGCGATTTCTCCATTTTTTTCACCTCAAATTTGTTCCAACCCAACCCAACTCAAATACCAACACATCAACAATACAAAACACTAAAAACCTTCAATAAACACCTTCATACAACCACAAATCCAACCCCCAACCAAAAATAACACCAACCCAAAATAAACCCATTTCAAACAATCAAAAACCAAACCAAACACAATAAAAACTTCAAGGAGGGTTCCATACCTCTTATGGACTCCAAATCCTACCAATAATCTCACAAACAAAGATTTTGTGAAGATTTGTCCTTCCTCCTTTGGCAAGTTTCGAAAATGGGGTGAGGGTTTAGGGTTGGGAGTGAAATTGGGGATTGAAAAGTGAAGGATAAAGTGAGGTGGGTATAGTGGGGTTATAATTAAATTCTTACCCCATGAATTAACATGATGTATAAAATACTCCAACATGGTATTTTAAAAGCATTTTACCAAAAATGCACCAAACTCCCAATAAATTCATGTTTTCCAAAATAATTGCCAACCCTTACAATTAAATCATGCTAACATCCAATTTCCCAACATGCACCCTGAAATGCACCCCCGGGTCACGTCTACCATGTGACTAAGCATTTCAACAAGATAATTAATTCCAACACATAAATCAATTATCACCATAATTAATCATATAAACATAATTAATGCCCAAATTGAAATTAATTATTTCGGGGATATCACAAAATAATAGCAAATTAATAAATATTTAGTTATTTAAAGATAGTTTTACAATGTTTATTATAAATATTTACTAGAGAAAACATGAAATTTAATCACAAAACTCAACTTTTGTATTTCAAAATTGATTTCTAGCTAAATTGTTTTTTAAAAAAAAATAAAAAATAAAAAAAAAACTGGAACCGGGGCTGGGCGGGTAAACCGCCGGGTTCGCGGGTCTAAGCGAGTGGGGCGGGTCCGATTTTATGTGTAGCGGGGCGGGTCGTGGGATTGGCCAAACCCGTCCCATACCCGACCTATTGCCATTCCTAGTTACGCCGAGCAGGTTTGCTCGATGAATTTTTTTTTGGATGCATTGTATCGGTGAATGTACCGCATCATGCATTAGAGGTAAATGTTCTACGAGTAGTGGTACCTTTGGGTATACTCGCTGGGATGGCTAAGGCCAGGTGGTTGGTGGTAAGAGTAGTCATTGAGGAAACTACTCGCTTGTCGTTGCGATGTGTGATAGACAGGGTCACACCCACCCTGAGGGTGTGGAATAAATCCTAATGGTTAGGATTGCTTTGGAGTTGAGCAAGGACACCTGGATATCCATTATGCTTTGGTGTTTTAGAGATATATTGGGGGATGACCCACAACTCTAATGGTTTGTACTGTATGGCATACCGGGATGGAACATGTGTCACGTTGATGGGTTGGTATGAACCTATGGGAGCATCGAATCGCTAGCCAGGTATTGTTGCAGTGCTTTAGTGTGCTTGTGATAGCCATTATACTGCTCTTTGGATTCGAGTTTGGTGAATCGTATGGTGATATGATGAGGGTTATGGTAGACTCTTGTAATCTCCTTGTGGTATGTTAATTGAGGCATGGAATACCTCACGGGGACGTTTATACGTCAAATGTTTTGAGGGACTTGTACCGGGACAACTCAATTCTGTTGGGAGTACCAACGTGAGTGTCGGCAAGTCGTTGTTAGCTCTGGTTGAGCATCTTTGCATGTAGAATGCAACGGGAGTCACAATTGGAATTGTGGGATATAGTTAGTGGGGTAACACTACTATATTGATTTTATCTCTTGGAGAGATTTGGATTATACTGTCGTGGAGACAGCTGGTATTGGTCGTGGGTTGATTGTAAATCAGCCATGGTAAGCATTACTAGTGTTGGTCCGAGTAATGGATTACTTACCTTTCGGTGAGACGTTCGAGGAGACGTCTCCTAGGGAATGCTCGAAATTGTGTAGTACTATGGTAATAGTACATAGCATTGTTAGATGAGTATACGTTGCGTATGCGGATTTCATTTTGATAATAGTGGCATGGATGCACTATACTGGACCAGTTGTGTAATTTATTGGTTCTGGGATATGTTTTGGTATAAATATACCCAGGTTTTCCGAACGGCGGTTCGAGGTTGGAGGGTCTTGAGTTCATGACATTTTCCTTGTGAGGAAGGCGGTATTGATATACCTACCAGTTGGGAATCTTTGAGAGATTCAATGAGTCAGTTTGTGTGGTGTTGATGTTGGAATCACACCGTTAGCCGTTGGTCTGTCAATCATTATTCTCCGCAAGGTGAGAATAACTGGAGATTGACAGTTGTTTTTGGGGCTTTGTGTATGTTTGGTGATACCCGAGTCAATCGCATCGTGTATGCAGGTTGTATTGGTGCTTGAGCATGTGTACCAGTGTGTGTGTACGAATGCCAGCTTTTATTTAACCCTAGTCGAGCATCGGGTTAGTATGCTTGGATGAATGAATCTCCGGTGGGAGATTGTGGCACTTTGAGATTGGAAATCTCGATGGCACGATGTATTCTGATGAATGATCGTGAGGGTTGGTTGACTTCCCCCGAGGAAGAATTGTTGTATCTTAGGCCTTGGTATTTCATTTCTGGGTAATTTGATAACATCCCTGTGTTAGGATTGTTGAATCCTAGGGTAAACGAGGGATGACCATGTTTCGGATGTGTTGGGTGTCGTGGTTGGCACGTGAGGCGGGAATGCGATTGATTGTTTTGCATGTCCTTTGGGAAATTTGAGGCCTTGTGGAGTCTCGATGATGTGTTTGGACCAAGATGTGAATTCTTGGAACTTACGGATGTATGCATCTTTAGAGATGTATTTTGTGTTGATCGGTAGTGGTGAGTTGCCCGGTCCGTATTGCAAGTGGTGCAACTGCTCCTTTGATGGAGGTGGAATTAGAGAACGGGAACCGAATTTAGTATAGGTACACTGTATTGTACTGGTGGTTTCCTTGGTAATGATGTATGATTAACATCATAGGCTAAATCATAGAGATATCATCGAAGTGATATCTATTTTAGAATCACGAATGATTCGTTTATTTTGCAGTTATGTTTGGCTGACTGCTTTTGAGATGGTTAGCATCGGGGAATGCTGATGTCTTTCGTGGTTTTGTGTCGGTTTGGGAGGTTACTCCATTCCAGGTTTGGGTGCGAGGTCGGGATCCTCACGGTTGGTGTGACGTTCATGTTATGTTCATGATTCGACATCATGGATCTGTTTGGACTGCGTGGGCTCGACGTTATGTGGAGTACGCCGTGCAAATTTTGAGGACGAATATTTTTTTTAGGGGGGGATAATTGTGATGCCCGGGGATTAATAGTGTTAATCCCGGTGTAGTAATGATCCTTTAAGGATTTTAATTGTGGCAATTGTGAATTAATTGCGGTTTTGGGACTCCCGGGGATTTTAAATCCAGTTTTTGGAGTCGTTGGACCCAAGGGATGAGATTGTATTCTCGTCGTGGTGATAACCTTGGAGTTTGGTCTTTGGTGGGATTTGGGGTCCGGAGTACTTTGTACTGGGGCAGATAATGGAAATAGAGATTGGGAGGTAATTATTGAAAACAGATGATTTTTAATGAGTCATGATATATTTGTGGAAGGATTGGTATTTTCGAGTTTTGGTACTATATATACCAAGTGGACTCGATATTCCGTCATTTGGCACGGATTCCTTCCCTCTCTTCTCTCTCCCTTCGCCCAAAATCCCTCCCCCTTTCCCCTCTTTTCCTCTTGGAGGAAATATGGTTGGTAACTTGGCTCGGGAGCCGGTTTTCTCGAAGATAATCAGGTATTAATCTTCCCCTCACCATTGTCTTCCATTTGGTAGTAGTATTGTAGAGTTTGGTTGAGTTTTATGTTGATTATGGAATTTGGGGATTTTTGGTTAAAATCCAAAGTTGAGTTTTTGGAGTTTTTATTGGTTTTAAATGGAGTATTTGAGGTGTTGAAGGTGTATGGGGTGTTGGTTTTGAATTTGGGTGTGAAAAACACCATGGAAGCTCGAATTTTTTCGGAAACCCGCAGGTAGCGATCGATCGTGGCTTGGCGCCGATCGATCACGACATGTTGCTGATTTGGGAAGGTGATGAGCAGTACCGGCGATCGATCGCAAAAATAGGGCGATCGATCGTGGGGTCCTTGGCGATCGATCGCGAATATGGGCGATCGATCGCGGCTTGTTTATTTTCGGGCAGTGAGGTGTGGCGATCGATCGCGGCTTGGCGACGATCGATCACGGCACTGTTCCCCCTTTGATTTTCGAAAATTTTGGAAAATGTCGGGATTTTGGAATCGAGGTTTAAGTGGCCCATTTCCGGGGCAATGTCTACATTCCAATGGGAATGCCATACTTTTAAAATGGATTGGTTGGAGCCAAAGTTTAATAAAATGGGATTCTCGGTTGAGTTTTTGGCTATCTTTTAAACTTATAAATTGGTATATTTTGGGTATTGTGCATGCTTAACTCGGGGTCTTTTAAAATGGTAAATCGTCATGGATTGATGATAAGTTTGGGGTTATGAACATGCGTGGGCACGTGGTTGCATGCTTATGTTTGATTGTGAATTATTTGTGTGTTAGCACTTAATTCATCAGGTCGTGGGACTCAGACAAGGTTGGACTTGAACTACGGAATTACAAGGTACGTAGAACGTACGAGCATAGCCTATTACAATTTTGCAACCGTGAAATGCATGGTATATGGTAATTGTAATAAATGGGTATTGAAATGCATGTTAATGGTAATTGCAATAAATGGTTATTGAAATGCATGGTATGTGGTGTTTGCCATAAATTGATATTGAAATGCATGGTATATGGTACTTGCTATAAATGGATAATGATATGCATGGTAGATGGTAATTGCGTTAAATGGACATACATTGGGAACCATATGGTGCCGCTATTGAGCGAGCAATGATTGGATGTTGTCGCCGTTGAGCAACCATCGGTTATGACGCCGCTATTGTCGAGCGTGCGTGGGTTAAAATGCCGCTATTGTCGAGCGAGCTATGAAATATAAATATGGAATCATTGGCTAGATACATGTGATATCTGTAGTCCTCTATTTGGTGATTTAATCATATTTGGTTATGGAACTGGTATAGCAGGAATGGTTTTAGTTGATCAATGAGATGATCAACTAGCTTTTGAGATCTTAATGGTTTGGTTATTTTGAGAACAGGGATAATACAGGGGATCTCGGATGAGGATGATACCATCCAGTGAGTATCATTTAAATTTATGGCATTTACATTTTGTAAATTATGATTATTGGATTGGTGGTATTGGTATGCTCACCTCGTGTGGGGGTAGTCTCTGTTGGGGCAGGTGATACAGGTGTAGCAGCAGCTTTGGAGTTGAGCTCGGGCTGTTGATTTGAGGTACTTCCAGGATCGAGGTACCAGAGCCGGTTGAATAAGCATAACGGTAGATCCGGAGTGGAGATCGAGATATGGATGGGAGGTGCTTCTAGTATCGAATCACCGGTAACGGTATTTGGTATAGTGTCTTATACATTAGATACACGCATATTCATTGGGTGCTCTCATGTGAGCACTAATGTGGGGTCATCGTTACTTAATCCATTATGTATTTAATTAAGCATACATATGTGAGTCCGAATTAAGTAATTCATACACTGTTTAAGAGTTTCTTACTAATAGGTTATTACAGATATACCAAAACCACTAGTACAAAAACTACATAACTTTTTCACATATACATTACATGTAGAATTAACAACCTAATCCAGTACAACTCCTATGCAGTGGTTCACCTCGCAGCGGAATAAGACTCACGATTCCCACGTCTATGAAATCCTACAGAAACATTCACAAAACGTGAGTATAGATAAACAACTATTTCAGTGCGATATCAAAACACAATATCAATAACAATGATAAAGCACAATAACTCATCTAATGTGAATGTTCTGTATCATGCATCCACAAATGCACCATGTCATGACATGTCTCAACAATTACCCTATTATCACGAGACCAAAATGATATGCCTATTCAGCTCAATATGTCAGTGGAACCACCTCACATCTTCATATTAGCAGCACATATCATAGTACCGTCCTCAAATGATAATAGCCAGAGCATATACCCAAAAATCGGCGTATATCTCTATATTGCATAACCGAGCATATACCCAAACCAGGCGTATATCTCTATTTAACTTAACCGAGCATATACCCAAACCAGGCGTATATCTCTATGTAACATAACCGAGCATATACCCAAACCAGGCGTATATCTCAAACACATGATATCCATGAATGTACATGCATATGATACTACCAATCATATGATACTAACACAACACAATTCATATGATATCAATCTCATAACATCATCACACAATATCTATACTCCGTACGTCAACACGTACCTGTACTGCGACACAAACGATTTAAAGTAGGCGTCACTGGCTAATTGCCTCGTTGTCCCGTCCCCTGAGATGATGCTACAACAATGCCAACAATATATCATGTTATCATAGGCATTAAAATCAAATTCTACAAAAATATAACATTTTTCAATATTCTGACTCTGGCGATCGATCGCTACATTTCACCGATCGATCGCCATACTGTTCTGCCCCCTCGCGATCGATCGCAACTACTTGATGATCGATCGCCACAATGCTCTGTTCATAGCGATCGATCGCTACAATCTCACCGATCGATCGCCACACATTTTCACCGCCTTATATTTTGGCTGTCCTCGGCGATCGATCGCCATACACGTACCGATCGATCGCCGATGTCCAGAAAGTTTAGAGCATGGCGATTTTCAAGCTTATCTCCATGGTTCTTCTCCTATAACTCAAATTGAACCATATCAACATGTTTCTTGCAATCTCTAGGAACATATTAACATGTTTCTATCATCATAGAATCCAATTAATAGCATATTAACATGATATGATTCTTCACATGAATATTTGCTATTCTACTTCACATACATCAACACCAATGACATAAATCAAGTATAAAACCATGAATTCCTTACCAAGATGGTACAATTTCACTTCACACACCTTCCTAGCTCAATTCACAAGTGAATCCCAAGCTCAAACCAACAAGAACTTGAAAGAAATGGAGAGGAGCTTGTGTAGTGTTTTAGTAGGTGTAAAATGAGAACTATGTGATTCTCCTCCCTCAATCACTTGATATAAGGTCATTAGTTCCCTAAATCACTTGTTATCATATCATTTGGATTTAATGACATGTTAAGTAACATGTACATTAAGTTGAAATTCAAATTCAAATGCAACTCCAATTCAAATTAAAGTCACATGCATATTCAAATGCCCACTAGTTCAAGTTGCTTGATATGTTACTATTCAAATCATTATACACCACCATGTTTCATTCTTTACCATATATCATTCCATACATGTATTCATTCATTCTTGGTTCCACCCGAACCCCCATTATTATACCGCCAATGATATAATTAAACCATAATCATATCACACGTGTATAAAACAAATCGAGGCATTACAACGTTCTTACGTGTATATGGAATGTATAAATGTGTATGGCTTTCCTCTCTTCATTTATTGTCTGCATGCAATTAAATACGGAATTGCTAAATGAAATGAGAGTATGTTAGTGTATTATGAGGGTGCATATTATGTAAATGGTTTTGGTTGGGGAAGTTAAATATTATGGAGTTTTAATGCAAGAAATTTTATAGTTGGTATATGATGCTATGCTTGCATGTGATTTTCTTCCCATGATATGCGAAGTATGCACTAAAGGCATGGATTAATACAATAATAACGAGTTAAGGGCACGGGGGTCCTTACATAATTGGTTATGTTGATTTTTGGTTGAAGTATTAGTTTATTAAATTCTGGTAGAATTGATATGTTAATGTAGCATGGAGTTGAGATGTTATTGTTGTGTTTTGAGATGTTTAAGTGTATTGTAGTTGGAAAATGGGTAATAAATTATATGGTATATGTGTCGAATGGGGTATGTGCATGAAAATGGTGGTTTTTTTGCTTTTACAGAGTCTTGTGATCGATCAAGAGGAATTTAGCGATCTATCTTTCAAAGTTAAAATCATTTTTTGGGAGATTTACAGTGCCTGCGATTGATTGCGACAAGGGCATGATCGATCACAGAGGGACGAAACTTTAATTTTTTTGGTTGAAGCTCGCAATCGATCGCGAGCTGCGAAATTTTGAAAAATTGTTTTTTTGTTGGGAATTTTGAGATGGAGTCTTTTATGACTATTTATATTGGAATGTTGAATCCGTGTATAGCCTTCCCAAGCAGTAGGACAGGGGAGGATAATCTTTGGCTTATCACTTATTTTGGTGGAAAAATGTACGTATAGACATACGAACATTGACGGTAAATTATGTATTTGTAAATGTGAGAGCGTGCGCCGTTGTATGAGTTAATATATATTTGAATTGTTAATTTGCCGATGTTATGTCGAAGCGAGGTAATAATATACATGATGTTGTTATATCGAAGCGATGAAATATAATACTTGCCGCTGTCATATTTGAGTGATGCAATTAGAATATATGACGCTGATATGTCGAAACGATGGACATGCTGATGTCATCGAAGCGATAGAAATATTATATATACTGTTGATATTTCTAATTGAGTGGTATTATAAATGCAGCTGATACTTCGAGGCGAGTGGTATCATAAATGTCGTTGTTATAACTAGTCGATGAATGTTATATTCGCTATGGTCATGACATTTGAAGGAGATATTGGATTATATTCTAATAAATTTGAATATGAGTTGTGAAACACGGACAACCAAGGAGAGCATGTTAAATGCATTGAATACAGGCAGTAATTTAGTACTATCGTATTATGCATTTTATTATATGATCATTATTGATTATGAATGTGGTTTATTGCTCATGTGTAGTAGGATTGTTTCTGTAGGGACTTTTGGCGAGGGGGGCTTAAGGCAAGGGTTCATGTTGTTAGCTAAGTGAAAAACAGAGCTATCAATGTAAAAGAACATCATAAGCTTTTGAACCTTCGACTACCATTGAGTAGTATGTAAATGTTTAATATTACATTTATTTTTTGGAAATGTAATAATTTTATGAACGAACTTGTAGTAACTCCCCTGTTGTTTAATGGAATTCACTTAGACTCTATTACTCTGATAACGAAACTGAACTCTACCTTGATACAAGTGATTAAGGTAGTGAGGCCTTATATTAGAGATCAATTGTTTAATGATATTCTGTCTATGACGAATATGTATTATACATGCTACTGTGTGCCCTTCGTATAGCTGATTGACTATCGCAATTTATTTTAATTGCACACATTTTTTTCCAACAAAGAATTTCTTCCAAGAAACTTCGAAGTCATTCAGCTTCTTCTCCCACTTTATCCAGTGCTCTGAATTCTGATTTCATAATGGATCGAACAAGTTTGAACTCAAGTAAACTTTTTTTTTTCAAATATATGCTCATAGACAATTCAAGTGTCAATTGCAGCACACAACATGCATATTAAACACGTAAAACATGCAAGCTACTCCCCCAAACTTAAATGAAACATTGTCCTCAATGTTTAAAAGAATCGAAAGGGAAACAGTAAACTCCCCTGATCAATACGCTTGCATGAGGACTGAGGATGATTGGGTTTTGAAAGCTCCACTGCTATAGGGATTTATTGCTCCAACTGAGTACCTTCCAAGAGAAGAATTCAAATAGTAAAACAATCAACTCGGGAGACAATAAAAACTAAATGCAAACTGAAAATCAAATAAACTAAATTATAAAGGATATGCTTGGGTACCCAAGAAGGGCTTGATTTCTAGTCTTCGGTTTGACCATTTGAAGCAACCATCAAATAGCATCTTTTGCCCATAGTAAGTATCATATGACACTACATATGGGTCTTGATTGTGTATGCCCTCAAGCTTGGCAAGATGTCTACTAAGTAAGCTCATCGTCATTAGCACTCTTCATGAATTGAGAGGCATGTGATAAGGATTCTTGGTTTGGCTTGATCTCTTGGAGGAAATAATATGGTGAAGTTGGCATCGATGACAAAAATGGATCCACAGATGTCATAGAACATTTCACCATCCGTGGCTGCTCATCAATCTCGTCTGATGTGACTAGAAATAGACACATCTAGTGCGTTTAATTTCCTATGATTTGGTATATTTTTATGGTTAATTTTATATATATGCTACCTAATTGTATATTTGTGTAAATGTAGGAAAGGTGTAGAAATCGAGCTAAAATGATGGAAGAATGAAGAAAGTTGAAGAAAAGTGGAAAAACCATAATCCAAGACACATGTCACTCCTTTCTCCTTGATTTCTTCATGTTTGAGACTTCATTTGGGAATATGATCAACATAAATTTGTATAACTTTCAGTTATCTACGCGTGGACAGCTAATTCGCTTAATTCGAAGATCATATGAAGAAGTTATGCCAATGCAAGTCAACCGCCAAAAGCAGAAAATGAGCAAAAACATTCTGGAGCTGGGGATCAATCAGGAAATGCTTGATCAATCGAGCAAGGCTGCAAAAGTCATGAAAAACATTCTGGAATGCTCGATCAATCGGCCACTCATGCTCGATCAATCGCCCAGAGTCCTGAAAAAAAAAAAAAAGGAAACTCGAGCTTTCCTTGCAGATTTGATTCATACCCTAATTCTTTTGCCTTCCCTACCATATAACTCAAAAAGGAGCCTCCATAATTCAGAATTCAGACTTTGAAACATTAGAATGTATTTTTTCTCTCAACTTTTGAAAAACCACTTGAAGAATTCAAGCACGAAGATGGAATCGACGAGCCGGAATCGTGTCATCTTTTAGTAACTTCTTCCTTAGCTTTTGTTTAATGTTTTCTAGATTACGTTCGATTGTTTTAAGTTCAATTATGATTAGCTAAACTCATAATCTTGGTTGAGGAAGACAAAACCAGAGTTTACTTGATTCATGAGATTAATGATTTGAATTGGTGATTTTTATTGAGTATCAATAGTTTTTCTATTATTCTTGCCATGATTGTGTTGTTTGATTGTTAGATTAGCTACCTAATCATTTTTCATACAATCTAATGCTAAGTTTGATATCAAATCCGTAATTGTTTGATTAATCGAATTTGTGAAGCAATTAAGATTGATAATTCTCTGTTGTTGAGGTTATTAAATTTCTAGTGAAATTTTTTGACTAGATTAAATATAACTGCTATTGTTTATATTGTTTAGCTTCACCAATCTCACTTATTCACATGCTATCATTAGTTTAAATCTTAACTACTGTTGTTAAGGTTGATTAATCGGTAAGGGTTAAATTTGGATGTTGTTTTCGATTTAACTAAACTTAATGTGAGATAGGAGTTGAGTATTCAATGGTGAATATTCATAATAAAAATTACATCTGTGAGAAAATCGATGAATGAATGAATGAATGATTTCCGATGATAGAGTCAACCAAAACCAAGATATCTTTCTAATTGATTAATTCCTTGCTATTTAATTTTTGCATCCTAGATAATTTAGATAATTGACAATCTCAAATCCCCCTATTTTGATTCTTGTTAGCATAAAAATACTCACTTCCTTGTGGGATCGATCCCTACTTACACTACTACATTTATTTGTTGTTAACTAAGAATGGTTAATTTGGACGTACACGATAAGTGCGACCAATCACACTCGGCTCATCTTTTCGTAGAAACTCCTCAGATAGTTTTTCCAATGTAGGCTCGATCACTTGAAGAGACTCACTAGGGGTATAAACGAACCAAATTGAGCCAAATATGACGAAAATTTTAAGGCTTGAATTCGACTTGAAATAGTTATACATGAGCTTGAGTTCGATTCGAAGTTCGAATAGTTTTAAAATTTTGGCTCGATTTCGACTCGAATCAATGTTCGTGTTCGAGTATGTCTCGAAAAGATTCGAACATGTTCGCGACTTATTCGAACTATTGCTCGAAAATAAATGCACAAAAGGTCGAAATATATTTGTTTAATATGTAATTATATTATATTAATAAAATATTAAAGTTTGCAAGTGGCTGATGAACTATCGAACAAAGTAATTTGGGCTCGAGTTCGGCCCGAAAAAATGTTCGAACATGTTCGAGTTCGGCTTGAATTTGAGAATTTCGAATACGAATCAAATATTTTTTGAGCCGGCTCAGAAATTTCGTAAACATACTCGATTTGTCTACACCCCTAAGACTCACACTCCTTGGATCTTCTACATTAGTAGGATCACTCCCCTAAACTTGGTTGGTGGAGTATTCATCATCATGAAACCAAACTTGATTTGTCGAGCTTTTGATTTGCAGATAGCATCTCATCCTCATGGCAACTCACTGAAAATACTTTTGTAAGGATCTATACTTGCTGCTTCAGGCGACGTATAGAGTTGGCATGGTTTTCTAGCATTGTCTCAGATGATGCCATGAATCTGCATAGTGTATCTTCCAACTGAGTCATGTCTCCTTCAGAACTACACACATCCTCTCTTTGATGCTCGAATGGTTGGTATATAGGCTCCGGCGTCTATTGGTGGATCCCAGTGTCAATGGTAGTTGAAGTCAGTCATATCATTGAACATGTGCAACATACTGTCTTTATCTCTATCAAACATGGGACTATTGGTTGTCAAAGCTCCATTCTCTACACATCCTTGTGTTTCTGAATCCTTTTCATTGTAGAAAATTTACAAAAGTGTATAGTTACCAATTCATTGAATCTTTCCTAAACTGCATAAAACGGCTCTGAATATTGTTGGGTAAAACTTGTGAAGACTTGTTGATGAAACTTTCAAAGCACCTCGCAAGAAAAACAATAACAAAAACAAAATAAAATAATTTTTTTTTCGAAAATAAATACATAAAGAAAACTAATGGTTAAATTACAGTCAAAGAATCTCGTATGATATACTAAAATTAGTCCCGCAACGGCACCAAAAACTTGATCGTACTTTATTTAACAATAAAATTCTAGTTATGAATGATCAAACCGCAAGTGTACTATTGTCGAGTTTTAGTATAGAAAATGGGAAGTAAGAGTGTCGAACCCACATGGACTAACTGTAAGTACAAAATAAGATGTTTTGAATTATATTAAACCTACGTTAATTAATTCAATAAAATTCTAATTAATTAAACTACTACTAATGATCCTACCAAGCAAACCAAATATGACAAGAAAAATCAACTTGAGAAGATTATCAAAACGTCAGTTACTAATGTAATCTCTTATGACTCTCGATTGAGTATCCATATATCTCTAAGGTGAGGAGTTTTTTTAATTAATTCAATATATTATAGTCCAGTGTGATGTCCGAAATAATTAATAATCGTTCAATAGATTTATTATGGTTTTTAAATGATATATAGGGATTTAATTATTAGGTATCAGATATTGGAGAGGAGTTGGGATAAATGATTCCGAGATTGAATTTATAATGTTAGGAGTTTCTTAAATTCTGGGGAATATCACTTTTGGTTCGGGATTGGAATAAATAATTACAGGTTGAACTTGTGATAAATTAAAGTTAAGAGGGGTTTCTGGTAATATTAAATTAGTTGATTTATATTAAATAATTTTAATTTGGATGAGATGATAATTGATTGGTGTGGGTTTAAAACTATGGTTAGATTTTAAAATTAAAAAAAACACACACACACACACTCTAAATCTCTCCTCCCACTCCAACGACCCACCTGCCTCCTTTCTTTCTCCCATCCCTTCTTCGACCGAGCAACAAGAAAACAACGCAATCCAGTGGGTTTTCTCACCGCTTTCATCAAGGTTTATTGTGTAATCTCGTTTTTATGTCTTAATCGTCCTTCCCCTTGAAGTGTTTCTAATTTGATTCGATTTTTGGTGGCTGTTTTGGGGGATATCACGATCGAAATTTTTGGGCTTCGGGCTGGGAGTTATCTATTTTCATTTGGTCCATTTTTGTCTTGTTTAATTAATGTTCTAGCATGATTTTTATTGTCTTGGGGTGTGGTATAAGTTTCTTCAATTTGATCTGTCGCTTGAGTCGATGGTTGCTACTATTTTTTTTAGGAGATTTTGGCTTTTGAATTCTTTCTTTTTGTGACTCATAAGTGGAGCTTCATGTTTAATCAATTATTACATTGTTTGGGTTCGAATTTTACTGCTATTTGGGGAAGATTGTGGCTGCCGATGGATTTGTGCATTGTTCCAGATTTTGATTTCTTGTTTAGTGGATTAATGTGGCTTGAGTGTGCTTTAACTAGTTTGAACATTATTTGGTTGGTTGAAAACATTTCTTCACAATATTGGTGTTCCTATTCTGCTGCTGTAATTTAAAACCCCAGCTAGTGCGTATTGTTGTTGTTAATAGTTAGAACAATCTACAGCTGATTGAATTTGAAAATCTGCTAATTTATGGTTCAAAAATCTGGAGGTTTTGGTACTGGTCTTGGACTCGAAAACCTTGATGCTTGGTGCTAGTTATTGGGTCGAAAAACTTGCTCCTTGGATCAAAATCTTGCTCCTTGGATCAAAATTTTGTTGTTTCAGTAAAGAATCACCGCTTATGATTTTGAATTCTTAGCTTTTCTAATTCGTGGTTTAAGTCTTAGATTCGTAATAATGAATTAAATTCCTTGACGCACTTTATTATTACTCGATGCTGCTACGTGTGTGTGCGTGTGTGTGTGTGGGTTAATAGTTATGAATTCTAGTTTCTAAATGATGGGGAATATTTGTAATAAAGATGTGCGGACTAGAGTATAGTAACATGAGGAAAGTAGTATGGACTTTATTGCTTAAAGTTATAAACCCCCCCTTATTGAAAGAATGAATATTTAAATGACAATTGTATGAACTAATTGTATAGCTACTCATGGTAGTATCGATTGCCTTGATTATGTAACAAGGCTCATTTTTATTGAGTTGTCGATTTACGATATTGAATTGGAGTTGAAAAGTAACTAATGTAATCAATTGTATTATGAATGAGCTAATATTGAATTGATATTCGATATAGATACTCAATGGGCCTCAGGACATCGATGGTAGCTTGTCCATATTGTCGGCATTAAGGTACATAGTGACGTACGAGCAGATATATATATACTAGAAGTAATTACATATTCATATATTCATGTATGTAATGATTGTGTGTTGAGTATGTCATATGTAGTATGGTGGATACGTAATTGTAAGTAATCCGGATATACGAGTAAAGAAATGAATATGTGTATATATATGTGGTATGGGGATATGTAGTTGTACGTGATCCGAGTATACGAAGTTGAGTAATGATGCCTTGGGCATGATCAATGTGAGAAAGTGTTGATAATGAGATAGACTGATTGGCAGGATTGCCTGTGATATGAAATTATTTATGATTAAGCATAAATAATAGATTCTAGTTGTATTGAATTTATTGTACTGATGATTATCATATTTTGAATAACGATATTGAACTTGATATTATGAAAGTGTGAGATTTAAACAAGGACAGTTCGTGGAAAGCTATTCGGATTCGCAATTGTACATGGATCACATCTTTATATAGATTTTCAGCAATCTTAAATTGTGATATTATGATCTTATTATAATCTTATGCATTCTTATGAGTATGAGTATTGTGATGGAGTATGCTCACCATGTTTGGGGGTTGTTTCTGTTGAAACAGGTAGAACATGTAAGACATTGGTTCGGGAAATGAGTTCGAGCTAGTGAATGAGAATACTCCCAGAAGCGTGGTACCAGTGTTTGTATAGGGTAATGTGTTATAAGTAGATACTTATTTATTCGTACAATGCTCGTGTGTGACCATCGAAATATGTGTATATGGTATGTATTTATATTCTGAAGTTCCTCCTTCCATTTGGTTGCTATTTGTGTATATTATTTGGGAAGGGTGTGAATTATGATCTGAGCATATATCAGTGATTTATGTCTTGCCTGAGTACTAGTTAGATGAATTTATTTTGGTGAATGTTGGAGATTAATTATATGATGAATTGTTGTTTGGGGTTTTATTGTCATGTGGATGATTAATGTCCATTGTTTGGGGGACGCCCGGTTTATGGGGATACTCTGCCAATTTTTTTATAAAATCACATACTGTAATGTGAAAAATGTATACACATTGATGATATAAATGCACTAATGATGTCATATATGCATTATTGTCGTGATGAGACGTTTGGGCATTATATTAGTGGTGTCAGAGCAATGGTTAGCTCTTTGGAATGTTTAAGGGCCTAGGGGTGTGTCGAGATGTTGGAAGGTTGAGTGCAAGTATTGAGAGGATGATTGTTGGAAGGTTGAGTGCAATATTGGGAGGATGATTGTTGGAAGGTAACAATTATCACTGCTTTGAGAGCGATCTATACTTTGCAGTTAGATTGTTCTACGGATTGAAAAGATTTGAGTTATACCGATACTACTTACTATATCTTTTAGTAACGTGGCAAGTATTTGATCCTCCAGTGATTGTGATGCCCGGAAATTATTGCTGTAAATCCCGGTGTGGTATTGATCCTTAATGGATATTAATTTTGGTAATTATGAATTAATTGTGGTATTAGGACTCCCGATGATTTTAAATACGGTATTTGGGGTCGTTGATCCAAGGTTGTATTCTCATCGTGGTGTTAAACCTTGGAATTGGGTTTTTGGTGGGATCTGGGGTTTGGGGTGCTTTGTGTTGAGGCTGGTAATGGAAATTGAGATTGAGAGGTAATTATTAAACACAGATGATTTTTAATGAGTCATGATGTATTTGTGGGAGATTCGGGATTTTTGAACCTTGGTACTATATATACCAAGTGGACTCGGTGTTCAATCTCCCTCTCTCTCTCTCTCTCTCTCTCTCTCTCTCTCTCTCTCTCTCTCTCTCTCTCTCTCTCTCTCTCTCTCTCTCTCTCTCTCTCTCTCTCCACAACCCTTCCCCTCTTTTCTTCCTTGGAGCAAAATCGTTGGAGGCTCGATTTGGGAGCCGTATTTCTCGAAGATAAGTTGGTAATCTTCTTCTCCTCACTTTTATCTTCGATTTGATAGTAGTATTGTGGATTTTGGTTTGGATTTGGAATTTGGAAATTTTTGGTTATAATTCAAAGTTGTGTTTTTGATGTTTTTATTGGTTTTAAATGGAGTAATTGAGGTGTTAAAGGTGTAAGGGGTGTTGGTTTTGAGTTTGGGCGTGAAAAACACCATTAGAGCTCGAGTTTTTTGAAAAACCGCAGAGTCTGAAAAACGGGTGACGATGAACAGTACTCGCGATCGATCGTGAGATGTTACCGATCGATCGCGAGGATATTTTATACATTAGATACACATACATTCATTCGATGCTCGCATGTGAGCACTACTATATGTGTATATGGTGTGTATAAAGGGCATGTGCCTTTCTCTTTTCATTTTAATTAATGAATTGCTAAATGAATTGAGAATATACTAGTGTATTATAAGATGCATACTTAAGGATTGAGTGGTATGGGGGATTTGAACATTATATGGAATAATGTAAGGAATTTTGTTGTTGGTATATTATGCTATGATTGCATGTGGTTTTCCCCCTTATTACATGATTGTATGCACTAATTACATTGGTTAATAAATTAATAACGGGTTAAGGGCACGAGGTCCTTACAACGATACTCATGCAACGTTTAGTTCGAGCCGAATAGTTGAGCTGATGATTGGCTGAGTTGATGACACAAATCGACATTATTCTATATATAATCAGGACAACTGGTGGAAAAGAATCCAAGTAATTAAGAAAAAATTCAAAATTTCTGAGCATATAGATGTATCATAAAGTCCAGATTAGTGCGAAGATCATTATATATAATATCATATCTCAAAAGTATGGTAAGTCTTTGATGCTTGCTATAAAATAAAAGACCTCTTAACGCCTCTAAAGTATGATAAAAATAAATTTGTCACAACATTGTTTTACTATTCACACAGATTAGATTTGGGCGATAAATTTGACTCAATTGATTTGAAATGATATCATGAACTAAGGATTTTAAATCCATTATTATGAATAAAAAACAACTAAATATGAGAGCTAAAGAATTTAAAATCCATGTATTTATAAATTATTCATCCGTATGTGATCTTTTTATGTTATTAAAATAATCTTATTTTTTATTAATATTAATTAGTGTATACGTAAATAATTAAATTAACTTGAACAAATTCAATAGAAATTTGATCATTTATACTAATATAATAAGACGAAGAAAAATATAAATAACAATATTTAATACTTCAACAGTCATTTTTGACAATGACATTGGAATTTAGAAAATTGTCAAGGCAATAATTGTGCTAAGCAAACATTATTTTATAGGTGCGAAGTTTTCTTTTACCCCTAAAGCAAGGTGGTATTTGGCATTAAACATAAACATGAGTAATAAGCATCACACCGCACTATGAATTTGGCTAAATAACTTATATCACAGTTGGGTGTATCAAGAAACTAGTCTATAAATTATAACTAAAATGCTTATAATTAATATTAAAGAAATTATGCCCCACAAGCATGGCATCACGGTAAAACATTTGGAAGATACCGTGAGTATCACAAGGTTAAATTTGAGTTGGAGATTAAAAAGAAAATTTATTAAATGAGAGTCAACTCTAAGTGTGTAGATTATGACCGCATCCAAATTTACCTGAGGACGAACCAGAGGAAAGATCGTATTTCACCAAGATTAATCGGGTAAAAATCCAAACATCTAAATTATCCAAGAAAAAAATATTAAAGAAATTAATAATAGTTTGTCTTTATATATTGAGTTGACAAATCCTAACAAAATAATTATTATGTCAAAAAAAAATTATCAAAAATATCATAAACTCCAATAATAGCAAAATATAAAGAAATTGGTATTCATTGACCATTTTTATAATATCCCTACTAATTCAAATTTTCACATCTCATTTCTACTAACTCCACGTATTTCAATTTATTTTAATTGATCTTGATTAATAAACCTACCACCACGATAAAATTAAACTCTTTAAGCAATGTTTGGATTGAGTGACAGTGGTTAGTAATCTTTGGTTTATTTTTTATTCCCGTGTTTGATTTGCATGATTGGAAAATCATTATCTCATCATATTTATCTCACTTTATAGCAAAATGACATATATACCACTTAATCCCAAATTTTTTAGGGTATTTTAGTCATTTCACCAAAAAAATAAAATTAATCAACCATCTTATCCCCCAAACCAAACACAATATAACTTATCACATTATTTATGATTATCTTATAATTGTAATCATTACATTACTTATTTAATCCTACAAATCAAACGGACCCTAAAATCCTATTCAATCAAAAATTAAATAGTAACACTATTTTTTTCAGCTATCTTGACTAATCAATTATATTGAGATTCGACAAATGCAGCAATGATAACTTTTTGAAAAGTCTCCATCCCAAAAATGTAGCTTGTTTGATACTGTTCGTAAGAATGATGTATTTGAGAATACATCAAATAATATATATGTCTTCAATTAATTTTGTTTTAAAAGAAATAACAGATACATGTCCGTTGATACCGTTTGATAACATCTCCAAATATACTTTCAAGAAAACAAAACGAGAGATGGAAGGGTGGGTTTTTTAATATAATACTTGTTTTAAAAAAAATTAACAAAATAATCTGAAATAGAAAAGATTTACAAACTGACCTCACGCCAACTTTGTTGGTGTGTCCAACTTTTAAAGTTGGACACCCCAACTTTGGCTTTTTTATTTGTATGCTTTTTAGTTTTTTGTTAAAAAAAATATAAACTTAAAATAAAAAAGAACATACTAAAAATTATGGCTCATCTTATCAGATAAATTGCAAAAATTGCGTTCATATTTTTCAAATTTACTTAACATTTTTTTATTGTAAAATTCGGAAAAAAAAATATGCAAGAATTGGAGTAATGCCTCGTTGATAGGGATACTGATTACATTCGTTGATTTGAAGTGGAACTATGTGATGTGTTTCACATCATCAATTGTTAAAAGAAATGTGACGAGGTAAATATATAATTATATAAATTTTATGTTGAAAAAAATTAATTTGTTCCGCGACTGCCGTTCCGGACCCCAAAATCAACGTTCCAAGGCGCAAAATATTCGTTTCGTTCCGCGACAACCGTGAAACATAGCCGTTTTAGCATGT
This sequence comes from Haberlea rhodopensis, assembly GCA_907163345.1. NCBI lineage: Eukaryota > Viridiplantae > Streptophyta > Magnoliopsida > Lamiales > Gesneriaceae > Haberlea > Haberlea rhodopensis. The sequence continues at coordinate 625,990 of CAJQUN010000016.1, forward strand.
ACTTTACCATGGTAATTGTTGTTCCCGTTTCGGCCATTCCGTGATCTTTTGTATGGGAACGACAGATAACATTGTAAAGTTCCATGCTAAAACGGATATATTTCACGGCCGTCACGGAACGAATGAATTTTCACCTTGGAACGGTGATTTTGCGGCCCGGAACAACTGTAGCTGAAAATTTTAAATTTTTTCAACATAAAATTTATATAATTATATATTTACCTCGTCACTTTCCTCTTAACAATTAATGATGTAAAATATAGCACATGGTTCCACTTCAAACCAACGAGCGGAATCAGTATCCCCGTCACGAAGTATTACTCTAATTCTTGCATATTTATCTTTTTCAAAATTTATAATAAAAAATGTTAAGTAAAATTTGAAAAATATGGACGCGGTTTTTCAATTTATCTAATAAGGTTGGACATAATTTTTAGTACATTCTTTTTTATTTTAAGTTTATTTGTTTTTTAATAAAACTAAAAAAACTAAATAAATAAATAAATAAGCCAAAGTTGGGGTGTCCAACTTCAAAAGTTGGACACGCCAACCCAGATGTCGTCTTCAGTTGAAGATATCAACTGTGTTTGCATGTCGGGTCAATTTGTAAATCTTTTCTATTTAAGGTTATTTTGTCCATTTTGTTTTGTTAAAAACAGGTTATTATATTAAAAAACCCGGGAGGTGCTACATGTCGGGTTAATTTGTTACACATGTTTAATGGTCGTTCCCAATTTTTTTGAATATTAGTTTCGTATTTTTTTACTCGTCAAACCCACTTCTTCCACTTAACTATTTTTTTCACGTTTGTTTCATCTCCACTATTTTAAATTTTGGATTTGGAACAAGATTTCTTTTGGGTTATAAATTATAATGAACTGAATGAGGTTACATACGCCACGCGTGTGCATGGACGATAGTATATATAATGGAGAAAATTACGGATCAGTACCGTTTCCTGTAACATCATTCATCCTAGACCATCTAAAAAATATTAGTTCAATTAGGTCCATTCTTGGTTGCAATGACATAATAACCCAATGTGGTCTATGTGGTCCAAGTGGTCCACGCGGTCCAACCAACTATTAATAAAATTGCATTCTTAACCCTAGGAAAATGTTTAAAGAACAAATATGCCTCTATATTTATCATCTTCTTTATCCTAGTATTCACCAAACAATAGCATTTTACGAACATGAGATCCTTCAGTTTCTGTCATATCGGGATGAACCCAAGAGCATACTTTGGCAAAGGACACAGTTCATATAACGTTTTTCTAATTATAATTCAAAACCCGATTTGAAGATCATTGTTTAAAAATAAATAACAGGCCCATCATGCTTCCGTATTACAATTAAATTTTAACAAACTGAAATATACCATTTTGACCATAACGGCACCGGGTGAGGTGGGTTGCAAAGCCCCCAGTCGAAAACTTACTGCCTCCAGACTGTTTTATGAATGGCTCCTCACCGTCCAACCTCATCTCTCAGGCGAGTTAGTCTGCCAGTTATCCGACTTCTTCAGAAACAGCACATCACAGCCCTCTCCTACCTTAGGGCGTAAGGTATAATCGAGATATAAGAAAGATTAAAGAAATTCAGGAAATAGATGGGCAACAACCTTTATTTTATTTTGGAATACTTAGAATATATATTACATTGAAACGTTTCCTTTTGGGAGGAGACGGAGTTGTTTAGCCTCTCAGAAGGATGAAGCTTGACTCAAAAACACATAAACTAAAACCAAACATAACAATATTACAAATGATTACAAAAGAAAGAAAGAGCGGAAATAATACCAAGCTATGAAAGTTGAATAGTTACAATGCTTGGAGACTACAATTTTTATTCTCAGAAAACTATGGAGAATTTTCGATGTTCTTAGCTTCCTGAATGCCTTGGTATTTATAGAAGTCTGGAGGTGTATGTGAAATCCGAACTTCAAATCTTGTTTATAATCAGATGTCATTACATGCGTTTTCTCTCCTGTTTGGTATCTTGTAGTCCCTTCGGCTTTCGGCCGAAGAGGCTGTCCTACCATTTTGTTTTCTTTTGATAATGGTAGTGGTCCTCGTCAGAGTCACATGACTCTTGTCTCCCTGTGGTCCCTAGAAATTTGGCATTTGCAGTCCGCGTGGGAATCTTCCATGGTTGCCTATTCTGATTTGTCGTCTTTTTCTGGTCCTCTTGACAGGGAATACCTTCCCGAAGAGGGGCAGTTCGGGCAGATCTAGTCCTGCCACCTTCCAACATGAGCCATGTTGCAGAACATCTAGCAGGTTTCTTTGGTCGCCGGAATCTTGTTGTCCCACAATATTTGCCTCTTCTTTTCAAAGATCTCCTCTGCAAATTTCGTAGTATGGCTTGTCATAGAGTTAACCATGAACGATCCGCTCGCTATTTTTTGGAATATTTTGAACGGATACTTGACTTTGTCCATCTCGGTGAGACAGGCACATATTCCCCATACTCGTCTGGTGGTGATGTTGTCTTCTGTGAGCGGGGAGACTAGTGTTGTTCCTTCGGGCGGTGGCTTTATTTGATCCATCGCCTTCCAGTTAGGCCTTTGTAGCTTTATGAAATGGAAGCTTGGATGAAGGCCTTTTCCTGTAATTTCTGGGGCTGCAGTTAAGAATTTTCGCTCCAGAACATCTCCTCGTCCAAGTGTATGATTATTATGCCATAAGTCATACACCGCTTCGTAGATCCACTCCGGTAATTTCATGATTTACGGAAAACTTGGTGCTGTGGTGAAGACTGAAGCTAGGCAGCCAAAATCAAACCACTCGCAAACACTTTCTGGTTTGACACCAGGATGCATCCACATTCTTGGGTATTTTCCTGACCAATCTGCAGTTATTTTTCCAGGAATTACACTCACTCTTGTATAGAGCTTCTCCCATGTTTTTTTGACATTCCTGCAAAGGGGGAGTTGGGGAAACTTTAATCTCGTTAGTATTAACCTTAGACTTGCCCGTCGTTGGCCTAAGATTAATCTCTCCCTCTTTAACCCCTGAGGTGCTGGGTTGGCTTGATTCGTCAAATATCCTCGATACCTGGGAATCAATTTTTCCATCTGTATCTTCCCCGAAAGGATCAATAATAGGACTCGTAGTGTTGGTACTTGAATCCCCCACACCGGTTAATGAGCCCGGTTCTCTGAAGCACGACTTTAGCTTCACTTCTGAAGCATCTCGTCAGATGGGAATATAAAGAATGTCCCATATACAGGTGTGAGCCTGCATGGTATCGTTCATAGCCTGTTGGACCTTCGTGAGATCCATTTCCTTTACTTTACAGCGACCTGAGAATTAATCACCAAGCGTTGATCTGCTTGTCTAGCTCCTTCAGATTTTCTAGTTTAACTATATTTAGGCCTACGAAAAATGATTGTGATTAATTAACTAACGTGACAAATTAACTCAATAATCAACCAAACAAACAAGAACGAAAAGATTAGAATCAAAAGAAACAATTATCAAGACTTTTGGTTCACCCATGATTCCCCCATAATTCTCCTATTAGTTAAGAATTGAATCAAACGTTCTAAGGTGACGAGTTTTTCTAATCATATGTTATATACCTTGGTCCGGTTACAACAAATCTAATACTAACGTTACAATAAGTCACTCTCGTATCCTCAATGATCAATTAATATTGTATGTCGATTAATGAAAACTTCTAGCCTTTGACTACTAGATTTCTATAGCTATCATAAATGTATTTGTTAGGATCGGTCCGGAGTGTTAGAAGGGGGGTGAGTGAACACTCCTATTAAAAATAATCCTTTGTGATTTCTCTCGGGTTAGTGAAGAAATCTGTTTCTTAATCAACTTTTCTGCAGAACAGACCAGTGAATATTTTAGTGCGGAACGGTTTGTTCTTAGACTAGTAAGAACGGTTCGATGGCTTGAAGAGTATAACGAGTGCAGAATGATAAAAGACAGAATATGTTTCTGGAAGTTCGAAGGTGGTGTAATCATTCTACGTCTACACTTCTTCCCAATTAAGGAAGGATTCCACTTAGAAGACTTTGATTTATACAATCCTGTTGTACAAACCCGATTCAGCTGGATTTACCTCACTACCATACTGAAACTCCTAGTTTCTCGATCTGTTCAGACACACACTGTCTGACAGTTACAATTGATTCTCACTTCTCTATCTTAGTAAAGAATACAAAAAGATAGATTAATTCTTGTATATGCACACAATGATCCTGAGATGATCAAATATTACAATGTGCTTGTGCTTATGAAAACTTTCGGCTCGAGAATGTCTGAACTTGTAAGCTTGTGCTGTTTAGTTTTCTTTTGCATTTTTTCGATTGATCAGACTCTCTTTTTTTGAGCTCTTTAGTTGCCTCCTTATATAGTTGCATGTACCAACGACATTATTTCCCTTTATGTGCAACTCTCGACTCTGCTCAAACTCTGAGTAAGCTACAGTCTTATTCTTTTGGGCACTTGCCATTTTGGTTCATGCTTTCGGCGACTGTCAGGTAAGTTCTTCTTTGTCTTCTTACCTTTTATGGTAATCTTCAGTCCTTGGTCTTTTTCAGCATTAATTGCGACATTAATGCTTCAATAAATAGCCGTTAATGATTCGGACTGAAGAGCAAAGCTTATTCAACCTTGTCTACTCTGATCTGATTAGAGTTGAGATCGATCTGAAGCTTCGATCTGGTCAGGCTGATGTTCATCGATCCGATCTGATTTTGCGATTAGACCATATCAGCTTGATCTGCTTTGAGCAATCGATCTGGTCAGACTGATTTCCATCGATCCGTTCTGATTGTTTTGTCATCTTTTAAAATCCGGAACTAACAAATTTCCCCTTTTTGATGATGACAAAACCTAGCTTCTATGTCTTCTTATTCAGTCTTTTAAGAAATTTGAAGCTTATACTTGCGGATCAATACTTTTTCTTGTTCAAAATAAATGAACACAGTTTAAGTTGTAGTTCGTATTGATTAAGCCATTTTGTTCAAAATAAATGAACGAAGACTTAAAAAAAACTCTGATTTTTATTGATTAAAAATCTGATATACATTTACAGACATGTCTGCTTATATAGACTGCTACTTCCTTGCTGAAGACTGAGCTGGCTTGAAATCCTTTCTCTTTTCCCCCTTTTTGTCAGCAGCAATCTCCTGAAGGAAAGTCTACAATCTGGGCAAGCTGAGCGGTGATAGCATCAAGACGAGTGTCTTGAGCAATAAGGGACTTTGCGACGGAAGCTCGAACTTCAGTGGCCAGCTCGATCTGTTCTTTTCTCAGGCTGTTTTTTATAGGAAGCTTGCTGAGAGAACAGATCATTCAGTCAGCGCAGAATACTGCTAATGTTAGCCGTCATCTTCTCTTTGAAGGATTCAAAATCCAAGAATGTAGCCCTCTGACTCTGATAAACTTCTATAACTCGTTGAGATAGAGATGGACAGTTATCAGAAAGGTGTTGAAGTGACTTGGCCAGGGATGGGGCATCATCATATAGATGGTTTGCAGAGTGATCAGATGGCGACGTAGGATGATCAACCTCTGCAGCAATTGGAACAAGTGAAGACATATCAGATTGGCGTGTTTCGGACCGGATCAAAGTAACCAAGTCCGAGGAGAAGTCTTCCAAAAATGGCCATATCTTCAGCAGACTGATCTGGAGGAGTGATAGGTCTGGTAGGCTCCTCAACCCTGTAACGCTGCGACAACGGTTGGACACCACGAAATCCGGAATCAACGAAGTCTGGTGATTTGAGACGACAGTCGTTGTTTCGGCGCTTGGACTGTGCTGAAAGTGAGAGACTGAGGATGCTAGGGGGATGGAAGTGTTGAGATTCCAGCAATACATCCATGGCTTCAGTCTCTGCTGCAGACGGAACATTAGTCAGTGTCTGCTCCGCTGTGTACCAGAAGGGAAGTGGCTCAATAAATGGTTCAACCATAGTCTTGCTCGCAGATGGGTGATCCGGGCTGGGAAATGGAGTGGAGTGTTGAGATCTGTCGTTGTGAAAACGAACAGCCAATTAAGAGCATGAATATCCATTCCAGCTGAGCAATGACAGCACCATCATCTTGGCAGTCGGTGTGTCGTGTGTTGGCGTCAAAATTGCCTTCTTAGCTGCAATGAGCAAGTTGGCCAGTCTGAATCTGCGTGTGTAGCCTGGAACAAGTCTTTGCGATGAACCGCAATTCGTTACGTCATCATCAGTCTCTGCCCCTTAAGGACTTCTTGTTCATCTTTTGGAGTCTCTTCAGCTGCCGCGAAGAACAGATCAAAAGTGGTTGATCGTTCTGTATGCAACATATTCATCAAACACCACAGTAAGCTCCTTTTTTCTTCAACATCTTCCATGGCGATGTCGATTGCAGTTGAAGCGGCTGACTTGTGGGTTGGAAGAGAGAGGTTCAGTGAGAACTGCCTGCCTTTGCCGGAAGAAGACGAGGTCTTGATCCCTGATGAGTGTAATCTCTCAATTCTGTGACAACAATGCCTTTGACTACAGGGATGGCAGAAGGAACTCGGATGGTGACTTTGGGTACAGTGGTTGGAACTATTGAGGGTTGAGTTGAAGGTTGGGTAGCAGGGGTGGGCTTTGTTGATGGCAAGGGGGTAAGGTTTTGATGTTGATGGTTGAAATGGGTTTGGTGATCTGTGTTCTTGGCTTCTTTGGAGGAGGCTTGGCTGGGAGATGACAGGAGCAGACTGAGTTTCCTCTGAGTCAGTATGGATTGTCAGTTTTGCGCTTGACTCGAGGTTTTTCTAGCAGCAGCCTGTTCTTCTCTCGTTCAATCTTGACAGCCACCAGATCAGAATGAGTGGGGTGGAGCACTTTAGATTTCAGTAGTGCGCAATCCCTTGGGGTTGAGAATTTTGAAGGGGCTCAAAGCAGACGGCTTCCGCATGCCGATGTCCAATGTCTCCAATAGCTTGCTGAGGGGAACTGCAAAGCAGACAGCCTATTTGGATGCGATAAACTGTTTCCAGCAGAACTCCAAACAAGATTGCGGACCAGTTCATTTATTGTCCGGAGTAAAATAGCAGCCATGGCCCGGAATATTTGTCGGCAGTGACGGCGTCATAGCTTCCGGCTTTTCCAATAGTGGCTTGCCAACCAATCTGCAGAGAACTTGGAAATGAGATAACATTTCCTTCTTCTTGAAGGATGGCTGCAGTCTGTGGCCAAAATTAGATACTTTCCCCTGAAGATCGGTGATAGTGGCCTGAGGAATGTGGCCAAACTCAGTCAGTCCGGTGTTGGAAGACCAAAGGTCTTTGACAGCGTCGACTGAGAAATGCCAAAAGATTTGGCCCTTGACGGAGGTGGAGATGAACGTCTTCTGAGACCACAGCATTGGAGAACAACTCTCGAATCTCCGACTCGTTAAACCACTCCCCCGCATTCCAGAAAGTTCCTTAATCCTGAAGATTCCAAGGATTTAAACATGGAAACCATTTCTGGATCTTCAGCCATGTAGATTCATTTGAAATCAAAGCATAGAGAGTTGTGAGTGATAGTGGCCATTTGAGTATGTAAAGAAGATTGCGAAGAAGAAGAGAAATAGGAAATATTGACGGTTTTAGAAACAGATAGCAGTAATTCGTTAAAAGTGAAATGAAAGTGAGATGTTCAGTCCGCTAAATAGGAGAGAGAAGACACGTGTCTGTATCTCGATGACTGATATTTAAGTAATTCAAAATAATGCGGTCAGGATGAATGATAAGAGAGATAAGGCTGGTTTTTTTTTGGTTAAAATTCGATCAGTCCGGGCTTATTATGTTATAAACAATTACTTTATTAAAGACTGGTTGACCAGACAGATCATGGGATAATGTCAGATTTGGACATAGAATTGGTCAGAAAGTTCGGACCCGATCTGTGTCTTTCTGATCGTTGTATTATCGATCTGTGCCAGTATACAATCTTTAAGCAAACAAAATACCTCTAAAATGTCAAGATAAGTCTATTAAACCAAAGATTTGACAGAAAATAATTAAACTTAGCCTCAGGAAGTGGTTTGGTGAAGATGTCTGCTGCTTCCTGGTCTGTTGAAATATGCTCGATTCGAATTTCCTTTTTGCCAACATGATCTCGAATAAAATGATGTGTGATATCAATATGCTTTGTTCGAGAGTGCAAACTGGATTATATACATTATAGCAATTGCACTGGTGTTGTCACAAAATATCGGAGGATTCAACAGCTTGAATGCCATAGCTCTGAGCTGATGTTGAATCCAGAGCATTTGAGCGCAACAGCTTCCAGCGGCAAGATATTCTGCCTCAGCTGTAGATGTGGCGATTGATGTTTGCTTATTGCTAAACCATGAGATCAATCTTTCACCTAGAAAATTGACATGTTCCACTGGTACTTTTGCGATTCAATCTTACACCCAGCATAGTCAGCGTCTGAATATCCGACTAAACTGAAATTTGAATCTTTGGGAATACCAAAGACCAACGTTCTGAGATCCTTTTAAGTATTTAAGAATGCGCTTAGCAGCAATAAAGTGTGATTGCTTTGGATCTGACTGAATCGAGGCGCACATGTAAACTGAGAACATTATATCAGGCCAGCTCGCTGTGAGATACAAGAGCGATCCGATCAGTCCTAATACATAGTTACTTCAACTGCTGTTCCCCTTCGTCTTTATCTATCTTAATTGAAGGACTCATTGGAGTTGAAGCAGTTGAACAAGTCTCCATTCCGAATCTCTTGAGAAGGTCTTTGGTTATTACTGGTTTGATTTATAAAAATACCATTGTTGAGCTGTTTGACTGGAGACCCAGAAAGAAG